>CM041776.1:123412879-124090147 GCA_023374045.1 Limonium bicolor | reverse complement strand
AGCTCTCTCCCTTCTCCATTAACGTGAAGAGCAACTCCATGCTAGCTCCATCTAGCTTTGCACACATCTTGCTCATTTTAGCTCCAAAACCAAAACAAATCACATATTCTCTTAGTTAGCTCAAGCTCCTCTTTCTATCTTTTCAAAACTCCAAGAGCTTTGATTTGATGCCAAGCCAAACCACCATTAGAGGAGGAAATTCAAGTTTGGAGACTCCATTGGCTTCTCCATTCTCTTAAGGTAAAGAAAGTGTAAGAAAATCTAGGTTTCCATCACTTTTCTTCATAACCGAAAAACATTGCTCATGAGGCTTCATTTTAATGCCTTGTTCTAGCTTGTTTTCTACTCTTCAAAGGATTGAGGAGGTCCTTCTTGCTTCATATCCAAGCTTGTCTTGAGAAACCAAGGTAAAACAATCACCTTAATACCTTAAAGCACATTTTTAACCTAGGGTTTGTTCCTTAGGGTTAATGTATTATCTAGTACTCATTGGAGTCATTGGATATTGGTTAGAACATTGGCAAGGATATATATTGGTGACCGAAATTGAGCAAGGAAAAACCTAAGGAAGAAAGCTTTTAAAGCTTGTAAAAGAACAAGGTAAATTACTTACCTTAAGGTTTTTATTGTTTAAGGGAATGAGATTAAGATATGTGATGAGTTTAGTGTGGAGTTGTATTAGAAAAAAAGGTTATATAAAACCTGGAGAAACAATGACTATACTTGTGAACTTGTGACTAAGAGCAAATAAGAAGAGATAGTTAAAACAATGTTGAGATGAATTAAAGAAGCATTTTATTTCAATGGGAGCCTTGTTGTGTGTATTCGCAGGTTAAAGGCAAATATATGTGGAAATTCAGTGGTTAAGATTATTGTCATTTAAGGGCCTAAGTGCCAAGCATTTTAGTTTAAGCACTATATGATGATGTGGTGTAGTTTGGTGTAAATTGTGTGTTAAGGTGTTGTGATGAGAATTTGGGTGATGTTGGTTGTTTGATGGAGAAAAACCATGTGTTAGGATGTGCTATGTACTAGAGAACCCATGGCAAAATTTAAAGGAGTACTTAAGTGTTTAAGATGTTCTAAGGGATTTAATGACTAAGGAAGTACTAGGAGTTTTAGAGGTTGTCTTGATGAAAAGGGGTGAGATAAAGTGCTTTTAATGAGTTACAATGACTTAGGCATTACTATGAAGGATTTAGGAATCAAGAGAATGTATTTGAGTATTTAGGACTTAGGCAAATGTTGGTAAACAACTAGGAAGGAAATAATGTGTTGATGGATGGCTTAAGCTTGTGAAGGAACTTTAAGTAAATGCATAAAAGAGTTTTAGATGGTGAAAGATGCTTGGGAGATGATGTTATAGTGGGGGGGAAACATTTGGCATAGTGGTTACATTAGGTATGAACCACCACCTAGAAACCTAGTGGAAACATTACAAGTGTTAGCATTATTACAAGGAAAATGCATAATGACTAAGGTGGATCTTGGTGAATGATTTAATGAGTTTAGAGGAGGCTTAAGGTGTATTTGAGGTGCCCAAATGAGGTTATAACATATTAGGATATATAGGAGAAGTTTGGAGTTAAAAGAGAATTTAGAAACAAGGTTCTGGAGCCGACCGACCTTAGGACCGGACCTGCAAGGTCGGTCGAGCTCAGTTTACACTGCCGGAGAAAGTTTCTGGAATCGACCGACATAGGACCGGACTTACAAGTTCGGTCGGGTTGTATTTTGTGAAGGAATTAAGTCTCTGGAATGGACCGACCTTGGGACCGGACTTGCAAGGTCGGTCATGCTAAGAATTTTGTACGGTAAGTGTCTTGGAATCGACCGAACATAGGACCGGACTTGACAAGTTCGGTCGAGCTCAAATTTCCCTCGGGGAACTCTCGGGAATGGACCGACCTTGGGACCGGACTTGCAAGGTCGGTCGGGGTAGAATTTTCAAACGGTAATATGTTCTGGAACGGACCGACCTTGGGTAAGGTCGGTCGGAAGTTCGGTCGAGCCTAAAAATAAAAAAAAAAAGAAATTTGAATTCTAAGGATGGTAATAGGTAATAAGGTATACCTTGGTAGGGTGGTAATGATTAGGACCCTAAGAACTTAAGGGATTAAGTTAAGTTAAGTATAAATTTTAATGTTTAAAGTTAAGTTTGTAAGCTAAGTGGCAAAGACTTGAGAGGTTATTGAATGGGAATCTTTAGGGAATAAGTGAGTTAAGTAAGGTGCAAATAACTAATGACCTAAAAATGAATGAATGTTTTAGGTTTGTGAATTGGGACCCCGAAGAGGTTAATCAAACAACGATCGACGGTGAACGGTACAATCCTTCTTGTGACCTGCTTGCTAACGAGGTGTCCCTCGGCTTGTGTGCTATCTGTTTAATTGCTATGACTAAAACAAGATAAAGCATGCAACCGGTTATATTTGTTCTCGTTGTGTATGTGTTATATTTACACTAACCCGCGAGACTTGAGATTGTTACTAACCAAGTTTAGTACTTACTGAGTTAAGAATAAGAGTTAAGTTTGGTGTTGTTGGTTAATGCCCGTTAGGGCTTAGCTAGCACATGGTGATTAAGATTTCTACTAACTGGAACTTGAGTGAGGAAACCCGGGACCGATCTCATGCATGGCATGCTAAGGAAAAGGGGGACGGTATCTGAATCAGATCCGCCCTCCGCTTAAGGACTTGTCTTCGGACTTGTAGCCTAGGGCCGGTTGCCGGCTCAGCTACGCTGGACTCCCGTCCAGAGTAGGTGGCATTAAGATGGTGCGGTGGGATCACCTAAATCCCAGGTTCGAATTAAGCTACAACCATTCCCTTCCAGGAACGGTTTGTATACTGAGATTAAGTTAAGATTAAGATAAGATTAAGGTAAGGTAAGGAACTGAGATTAAGGAAATGAGGACTAAGGAGGGGGTTACTAACCCACTTGATAAGGGAACGCTTGAGTCGTTCATTGTTTGTGAACTATATGTGTTCATCTGTGGTTATTGTTATTGCACTTCATATTATGCTTGTGTATGTAATCAATTTCCATGCTATCGACAATTAGTCGTCGTAGCCCCGTTAGCTTGGGGGCCATGAGAGGGTGTACCAGCATTCGTGCTGACCCCCTTTGGGGCTGTTTTTACACTTGCAGGTAAGAGACCCATGAGGACGCACTACGAGAGTAGGAGCGGTTAGACTTAGGATGGGATATTTATTTTGAGTTCGGGTTGCGCCTGTGCACCCGTCTGTTTATATTTAAACTGATGTAAGGTTGTGATTATGTCTTAGCTATTGTACTCGGTTGGTTGTGGTATTGTGGATGGTGATGTTTTGGGTTGGTTAATATTTTGGATAAGTATTGTAAATGTTAAGGCCGGTATATTCTAACGATCCCGTGGCAAGGTCCAGGTGTTTATTATCTCCGCTGCGACGTATTCGATTTAAGGGTTTAGTTTTGCGATAACCACGATTGGCTTTGGATGGGGTGTTACAAAAAGTGGTATCAGAGCGTAGTTACGCTCTGATCAAGAAATACCGGACATGAGTAACCACCGAGTTAGGATATAAGTTAAGGAATAAGTGATGGGTTAAGGGTGTGAGAAGTTAGAGTGAGTAGAGTCAGATGACCACTAATAAGTGTGGATCGTCTTTACCGTCTACGGACGTTATAAATTCGTTAACCGAAACAGTGGTGAATACGAATCTAATGTGAGTTATGCTTGTTCAGATGGCAGGACGTCCTAGGGAAGCCGAGGTCGCGGCCAGGTGATGATGCTTCAGGAATACCTGGAGGGCAGACGATCGCAGAGATCGTAGCTGCCGCATTAGGGCATATGGGCTATCAGCCTGGTGTGGGTGCACCACCTCCACCGCCACAACCCAGGGAACCAAATTGGGTGAAGAGTCTTGCAGACCTTCGACCCGCACACTTTAAGGGGGAGACCGATCCCGCCAAGCTTGAGGCGTACATCTCCGAGCTGGAGACCGCCTTCGAGACCCTTGATGTCCCTGCTGGGATCAAGGTGCGTCTAGCTGCTTTCTATCTGAAGGGGGCGGCAGGCGATTGGTGGAAGCTGGTGAGGGCCGAGCATGTGGCCAATCCAGAGTTCGGCTGGGAGCAGTACACCGCCTTGCTACGAGCAAAGTACTACCCCCCTGCCCATGTTCAGACGAAGAAGCGCTTATAGTTGGATGCGCTTAAGCAGACAGACAAGATGACGGTGGACGAGTATTACTCAGAGTTCACCGCCTTGCTCCGTCTTCTGCCAGGTCTTGGATATTCTGACCAGATCCTGGTGGACCGCTTCTATGGCGGGCTTAGCCATCGACTCCGCTACGGCATGGGGCCGACGAGTTACACTACCTTGCAGGTAATAAGAATGATTGAGATTTGAGTAAGTAATGAGTAAGATTTAGATTATGAGAAATAAGAGTGACTAATACTGTGGAAAAGCAGGAGTGCTATCATGCCGCTGCTAAGGTGAGATAACCGTCCAGCTGAGGGACGAGGAGAATGCTAAGAGGAAGAGTGCTGGTAAGAGCTCGGAGAGTCAAGGGCAAGGAGGGTACAAGAAACAAAAGTACCAGCCTCAGGCCCAGAAAAATCAAAACCCAAAGGGAAGGAGGAAAAGGAGAAGGCTCCGGAAGAGCCATTGAAGTTGACGTATGCTTATGCAGCTACACCCCTGCGCTCTAGGGCGCCAAAGGGTAAGAAATTGATATTGAATGAGTTAAGAAACAAATTAGTAACCATTTGAGATATGAGAATTGACATTATGAATCATCAGGATCTGAGACTGAGAAGGGAGCCGGTGGTGGCTACCAGCGACGCTTCATCTGTAGGTGGTGTCACAAGGACCACCCCGGGCTCGATTGTAAAGGGAATAAGGTGGAGTGCAACTTTTGTGGAGTGTATGGACACCGGGCATATGAGTGTTACCGGAACCCTGCTAGCAGAGCCTATAGGCCCGACACCAGGGGCAAGGGCAAGACCGATCAGGGAGCTGGATCTGACGGTCAGAGGAAGGTGCAGCAGCGGCAGACAAGAACCCAAGGGTGACCCAGAAGTCGGGACCCACACTACACACACATGGTGGACCGGGACGATGAGCCTGAACCCTCATCGAGGCCAGGTACCACTATAACCATTTAGTAATAAAACTACCTGCTTACCGCATTATCATGCATGTTTGGTGAATAACTGAGTTAAGTAAGAATGAGATGAGATTAGAACTTAAGTAAGATATAACCTACTACCACTTTAGGAATTCAACATCTGCTACCCAATACCATCTACACCTAACCCGGAGCACACCGACATCGAAACCATAGACTTTCCAACCGAACAATGTCAGGTTATCCGCCCAGGTATGATCTTATTAAGGGGATACCTGACACCCGAAGCCAATCAGCAGATCAAAGAGCAATCACTAGGAATGGGACCGGGAGGTTTTTTTACACCGGAGTACCCAGGGGGAGCAAGGAGAGGAAAAATGATGAGCTTGGGCAAGGATTGGATATCCAGTATGCCAAATTACCAAACCACGCGGATGAAGATGGAGCTCACCGGAATACCCGAAGAGTTCCATCCAGTTATACACAAGTCGTGGAAATCGCTCAGCAGTTGGAAGCTGAACCGATTCCAGACATTCAAGCAGACATTTGCATTGTGAACTTCTACGAGAAGGACGGGCGACTTGGACTACACCAGGATAAGGACGAGACAACGGAGTCTCTCGAAAGAGGGATACCCGTAGTGTCTTGGTCCATTGGGGATGATGCAGAGTTTTTATACGGCGAGCAGAAGCGTGCGGACCGTGCAATAAGTTGGTACTTAAGTCAGGTGATGTGTTAATTATGGGGGGAGAATCAAGGATGTTATACCATGGGATTAAGAGAATCAAGCTGAATACAGCACCGTCAGCAGTAATCAATGCGACGCATATGAGACCAGGAAGATTAAACCTAACCTTTAGACAATATTAGCCATGTAATGTTAGAATGAGATGAGGAATGAGATGTAAGATTGAAGCACATGTTGTAAACAGGATGGTCATGAATAAAATAACAGTGTTGTTCATATAATTGTTACGACTCTTGTTATACCATCAATACTCATGAAGCTTGTGAACACAATTAGGTTATGGACTCGGTACGGAAGGTGCACTAAGCATACTTACAGAGGCACAGGCCGACGTCAGCGGTACTATCCTCACCGGCACCTTTCCGATTAATGGGATTGAGGCATCAGTTCTCTTCGACTCAGGGGCCTCGCATACCTTTGTCTCGGCATCATTCGCGAGCAGGTTGGGGCTAGACGCTGATGAGCTACCCGACTTCACGGTTACGCTCCCGTCTAAGGAGAAGGTTCGTTGCACTCGTTATTACCGAGGAGCCACTGTCAGAATTAAGGGAGAAGACTTCCCAGTCAGTTTCATTGAGTTCAGTAAGCTAGGATTTGATGTTATCTTCGGGATGAACTGGTTGGAGCGGCACAAGGGACGTATCCTCTGCGCCGAGCATAGATTGCTGCTCAGGAGTCCGTCTGGGGTAACAATATCATACCGCCAGAGGCCCAGAGAGCCTTCGACTAAGATCATCACCGCCATGGCAATGTATAAGGAATTAAGGAGAAAGGAAGAAGTGTACCTCTGCTATGTACAGGACATAGAGAGAGACCCTGAGTTCGACCCCGACTTACCGGTAGTGTCGGAGTTCCCCGACTTGTTTCCACGGGAACTGCCCGGCATGCCACCCACTCGGGAGGTAGAGTTCACCATCGAGCTGCTACCTGGTACCGGACCGATAGCCAAGGCACCATACCGTATGGCTCCGGCAGAAATGACTGAATTAAAGGAACAATTGAAAGATTTGTTGGATAAGGGATTTATTAGACCAAGTGTGTCACCATGGGGAGCGCCAGTCCTCTTCGTGAAGAAGAAGGATGGTAGTCTCCGCCTCTGCATCGACTACAGAGAGCTGAATGCAGTGACAGTGAAGAATAAGTACCCTACTACCCAGCATTGACGATCTGTTCGATCAGTTGAAGGGAGCATCTGTGTTCTCCAAGATTGATCTCAGATCGGGGTATCATCAGATAGCCATTAAGGAGGGAGACATTGAGAAGACGGCATTCCGGACACGATACGGCCACTATGAGTTTACAGTGATGCCGTTCGGTTTGTCGAACGCACCGGCGAAGTTTATGGATCTGATGAACCGCTTGTTCCGGGAGCAGCTGGACAAGTCGGTTGTGGTGTTTATTGATGACATTTTGATATACTCGAAGTCTAAGGTTGAACATGAGGAACATCTGAGGAGGGTATTGGAAATATTGAGGGAGAACCAGCTATATGCTAAGTTCTCCAAGTGTGAGTTTTGGCTTGACCAGGTCTCTTTCCTAGGTCATGTCATCTCAGATGCTGGGATCTCAGTGGATCCAGCAAAGATTGATGCCGTACGTACTTGGCCAAGGCCGAAGACTGTTACCGACATCCGGAGCTTTCTCGGTCTGGCAGGTTACTACAGGAGGTTTGTCAGGGATTTCAGCAAGGTCGCGAAACCGATGACCAGTCTGATGAAGAAGGATGCACCGTTCTTGTGGACAGTTGACTGTGAGAGATCATTTCAGAGCTTGAAGGACTCACTGACCACTGCACCGGTTCTGACCATTCCAGACGGTACAGAGGGCTTTGAGGTTTATTGTGATGCATCCGGCAGAGGGCTGGGTTGCGTGCTCATGCAACATGGCAAGGTGGTGGCATATGCCTCACGCCAGTTGAAGAAACATGAGGAGAACTACCCCACACATGATTTAGAGCTGGGAGCTGTAGTCTTCGCTTTGAAGATATGGCGCCACTACTTATACGGGGTTAGTGTGACGATCTACACCGATCACAAGAGTTTGAGATACATATTCACTCAGAAGGAGTTGAATCTTCGACAGAGGAGATGGTTAGAGTTTCTGAAAGACTATGACATTGACCTCCAATACAAAGAGGGGAAGGCCAATGTTGTAGCAGACGCCCTGAGCCGTCGAGCACACTCACTCCATTCGCTAGTTTCTTTCTCCAGCTTGGTTGATGAGGTGCGAGAGGCTCAGAGGACAGATGAGTACATGAGAGAGGTCAGACAGAAGCTGACAGATGGTACCTTTGAGAGTCAGAAATACGACTTCAGACTTCATGATGATGATCTGATCAGACTTAAGGGCCGGTTATGCATACCACGGGGCAACACGGATCTGAAAGACCGTATACTTAGGAATCACACTGTTCTTCAGTTTCCATCCATCCGGGAGCCTCTAAAATGTATAAAGACATGAAGAGATACTTCTGGTGGTCGGGGATGAAGACAGATGTTACCGAGTTCGTCTTGAGGTGTCTCACATGCCAGAAGGTGAAATTCGAGCACCGACGACCGGGCGGAATGGTACAGTCGATGCCAGTTCCGGAGTGGAAGTTCCATGATATCTCCATGGACTTCGTAGTTGGACTTCCACCTGCTAGGGGAGGTCTCAACATGATATGGGTGGTGGTGGATCGCCTTACCAAAGTAGCCCGATTCATACCGATGAAGGATACTTGGAAGGTGACCAAATTAGCTGAGTTATTTGAGAAAGAAATCATGAGACATCACGGGATACCAAAGACCATAGTGTCAGATAGAGATACCAGATTCCTTTCGAGGTACTGGAGAGCTACCAGAGAAGCGTTGGGTACAGAACTCAAGCTGAGTACCGCGTTCCATCCTCAGACAGATGGTCAGACTGAGCGTACTATTCAGACACTCGAGGACATGCTGAGAGCATGTGCCTTAGACTTCCAGGGCAGTTGGATTGACAGACTACATCTGATCGAGTTTTCATACAACAACAGCTATCACGCTTCGATCAAGATGGCACCTTTTCAAGCGTTGTACGGTAGACCATGTCGTACACCGCTCTGCTGGGATGAGTCGAGTGAGACGGTCATTATAGGACCAGAGTACTTAGAGCAAGTTAAGGCTGAAGTTCAGCAAATCAGGGAGAACATGAAAGCTGCTCAAGATAGGCAGAAGTCGTATGCTGATGTTCGACGACGGGACCTGGAGTTCGCAGTGGGCGACCAGGTATTTCTGCGAGTTTCACCGATGAAGGGTGTATTCAGGTTTGGGCAGAAGGGCAAATTAAGCCCGAAATTTGTTGGTCCTTATGAGATTACGGAGCGGGTGGGCCCGGTTGCTTACAGGTTGAATTTACCTGCTGAGCTGGGTAAAGTGCATGATGTTTTTCATGTTTCACAGCTAAAGAAATACATGCACCACCCCTCCCATGTGTTAGAACCTGAGAGGTTGACTTTAGAACCAAATATGAGATCAGTGGAGACTCCTCAGAGAATCTTGGACAGTAAGACTAGGGACACTCGCCACAAGTCAGTGCGACTGGTGAAGGTTCTCTGGTCTAACCAGGATGTCGAAGAGGCCACGTGGGAATTAGAGGATAAGATGAGGGCGAAGTACCCTTCTCTGTTTACTGACTAGATCGTCTGTATAGGGTACGGGGCGTACCCCTTTTTAAGGGGGGTAGAGCTTCCTCGCTTTTGAGTTAGGAAACGATCATGTTTGTCGTTTGTTTGGTTGTTAAGTTTGAAGTTATGTATAATACTTATGTATTGTATTTGAGATTGACCTTTGAGTCTTGAGATGTGTGAATGTGAATATAAGATGTGGTGTTAAGATTAAGGGAATTGAGTACCGTGAATGATTAAGCACATATGTGAACTTTGAGGACAAAGTTCTTTTAAGGGGGGTAGATTGAAATACCCCAAACTTAGATATGGTGTTTAAATGATAAACTAAGATATAAGGAGGCTAAATAATGCCTTAGAAACATTAAGAAACATTTCTAATCAAAGAAATATAAGGAAACACCAAAAGAGCAGTTTAAGCAAAAACGTGCTCTAAGCTTGGAGAGACTTGGGAGAGTACCCAAATATTGTTCTAAGACCTTAGTAATATCCTAATGGTCATTTTAAATCAATTACCAAAGAAAACCAAGCTTGAAAACAAGTTAAAACACAAAATGTGCTTTAAGGAGTCTTAAAGCACATTTTTGAAAAATTGTCTTGTAAATGAGTTTTGAATGGCTAAATGTCCATCATTACTCTTTAATTAACATGTGTACTATATAGTATCACATTTGGAAGTCTATATCAATGGGAAATCAAAAATTTCACAACAATGTGCCTTGTTTTGTGAATAGTAACTTAATTAAGCTAGTTTATAACATAAGTCAATATAAGTGAGATATTTGGTCAACAAAGACTTAAGTACCCTTATTATTAATGGGGGCCGGTTTCTTATAAGGTGAGTCACCACCTTATGATTATAAGCAAATAAGAAAGCAAATAAAGAGTTATAAAGCAAAAGTACTATTCACCCTTTAACATAAATATCTCATTTACTCACCTCTCTCCTCACCTCTTCATTCTCCCTTGTTTCCCACGATTTTCTCAAGCTCTCTCCTTTTCCATTAACGTGAAGAGCAACTCCATGCTAGCTCCATCTAGCTTTGCACACATCTTGCTCATTTTAGCTCCAAAACCAAAACAAATCACATATTCTCCTTAGTTAGCTCAAGCTCCTCTTTCTATCTTTTCAAAACTCCAAGAGCTTTGATTTGGTGCCAAGCCAAACCACCATTAGAGGAGGAAATTCAAGTTTGGAGACTCCATTGGCTTCTCCATTCTCTAAGGTAAAGAAAGTGTAAGAAAATCTAGGTTTCCATCACTTTTTCTTCACCGAAAATACATGCTCATGAGGCTTCATTTTAATGCCTTGTTCTAGCTTGTTTTCTACTCTTCAAAGGATTGAGGAGGTCCTTCTTGCTTCATATCCAAGCTTGTCTTGAGAAACCAAGGTAAAACAATCACCTTAATACCTTAAAGCACATTTTTAACCTAGGGTTTGTTCCTTAGGGTTAATGTATTATCTAGTACTCATTGGAGTCATTGGATATTGGTTAGAACATTGGCAAGGAGATATATATTGGTGACCGAGATTGAGCAAGGAAAAACCTAAGGAAGAAAGCTTTTAAAGCTTGTAAAAGAACAAGGTAAATTACTTACCTTAAGGTGTTTATTGTTTTAAGGAATGGGATTAGATATGTGATGAGTTTAGTGTGGAGTTTATTAGAAAAAAAGGTTATATAAACCTAGGAGAAACAATGACTATACTTGTGAACTTGTGACTAAAGAGCAAATGAGAAGAAGAGATAGTTAAAACATGTTGAGATGAATTATAAGAAGCATTTTATTTCAATGGGAGCCTGTTGTGTGTATTCGCAGGTTAAAGGCAAATATATGTGGAAATTCAGTGGTTAAGATTATTGTCATTTAAGGGCCTAAGTGCCAAGCATTTTAAGTTTAAGCACTATATGATGATGTGGTGTAGTTTTGGTGTAAATTGTGTGTTAAGGTGTTGTGATGAGAATTTGGTGATGTTGGTTGTTTGATGGAGAAAAACCATGTGTTAGGATGTGCTATGTACTAGAGAACCCATGGCAAAAATTTAAAGGAGTACTTAAGTGTTTAAGATGTTCTAAGGGGATTTAATGACTAAGGAAGTACTAGGAAGTTTTAGAGGTTGTCTTGATGAAAAAGGGTGAGATAAAGTGTTTAATGAGTTACAATGACTTAGGCATTACTATGAAGGATTTAGGAATCAAGAGAATGTATTTGAGTATTTAGGACTTAGGCAAATGTTGGTAAACAACTAGGAAGGAAATAATGTGTTGATGGATGGAAGCTAAGCTTGTGAAGGAACTTTAAGTAAATGCATAAAAGAGTTTTAGATGGTGAAAGATGCTTGGGAGATGATGTTATAGTGGTGGGGAAAACATTTGGCATAGTGGTTACATTAGGTATGAACCACCACCTAGAAACCTAGTGGAAAACATTACAAGAGTTAGCATTATTACAAGGAAAATGCATAATGACTAAGGTGGATCTTGGTGAATGATTTAATGAGTTTAGAGGAGGGCTTAAGGTGTATTTGAGGTGCCCAAATGAGGTTATAACATATTAGGATATATGAGGTGAAGTTTGGAGTTAAAAGAGAATTTAGAAACAAGGTTCTGGAGCCGACCGACCTTAGGACCGGACCTGCAAGGTCGGTCGAGCTCAGTTTACACTGCCGGAGAAAGTTTCTGGAATCGACTGAACATAGGACCGACTTACAAGTTCGGTCGGGGTTGTATTTTGTGAAGGAATTAAGTCTCTGGAATGGACCGACCTTGGGACCGGACTTGCAAGGTCGGTCATGCCAAGAATTTTGTACGGTAATAAGTCTCTGGAATCGACTGAACATAGGACCGGACTTGACAAGTTCGGTCGAGCTCAAATTTCCCTCGGGGAAACTCTCGGGAATGGACCGACCTTGGGACCGGACTTGCAAGGTCGGTCGGGGTAGAATTTTCAAACGGTAATATGTTCTGGAATGGACCGACCTTGGGTAAGGTCGGTCGGAAGTTCGGTCGAGCCTAAAATAAAAAAAAAAGAAATTTTGAATTCTAAGGATGGTAATAGGTAATAAGGTATACCTTGGTAGGGTGGTAATGATTAGGACCCTAAGAACTTAAGGGATTAAGTTAAGTTAAGTATAAATTTAATGTTTAAAGTTAAGTTTGTAAGCTAAGTGGCAAAGACTTGAGAGGTTATTGAATGGGAATCTTTAGGGACTAAGTGAGTTAAGTAAGGTGCAAATAACTAATGACCTAAAAATGAATGAATGTTTTAGGTTTGTGAATTGGGACCCCGAAGAAGGTTAATCAAACAACGATCGACGGTGAACGGTACAATCCTTCTTGTGACCTGCTTGCTAACGAGGTGTCCCTCGGCTTGTGTGCTATCTGTTTAATTGCTATGACTAAAACAAGATAAAGCATGCAACCGGTTATATTTTCTCGTTGTGTATGTGTTATATTTACACTAACCCGCGAGACTTGAGATTGTTACTAACCAAGTTTAGTACTTACTGAGTTAAGAATAAGAGTTAAGTTTGGTGGTTGTTGGTTAATGCCCGTTAGGGCTTAGCTAGCACATGGTGATTAAGATTTCTACTAACTGGAACTTGAGTGAGGAAACCCGGACCGATCTCCGGTCATGCATGCTAAGGAAAAAGGGGGACGGTATCTGAATCAGATCCGCCCTCCGCTTAAGGACTTGTCTTCGGACTTGTAGCCTAGGGCCGGTTGCCGGCTCAGCTACGCTGGACTCCCGTCCAGAGTAGGTGGCATTAAGATGGTGCGGTGGGATCACCTAAATCCCAGGTTTGAATTAAGCTACAACCATTCCCTTCCAGGAACGGTTTGTATACTGAGATTAAGTTAAGATTAAGATTAAGGTAAGGTAAGGAACTGAGATTAAGGAAATGAGGACTAAGGAGGGGGTTACTAACCCACTTGATAAGGGAACGCTCGAGTCGTTCATTGTTGTGAACTATATGTGTTCATCTGTGGTTATTGTTATTGCACTTCATATTATGCTTGTGTATGTAATCAATTTCCATGCTATCGACAATTAGTCGTCGTAGCCCCGTTAGCTTGGGGGCCATGAGAGGGTGTACCAGCATTCGTGCTGACCCCCTTTGGGGGCTGTTTTTACACTTGCAGGTAAGAGACCCATGAGGACGCACTACGAGAGTAGGAGCGGTTAGACTTAGGATGGGATATTTATTTTGAGTTCGGGTTGCGCCTGTGCACCCGTCTGTTTATATTTAAACTGATGTAAGGTTGTGATTATGTCTTAGCTATTCGTACTCGGTTGGTTGTGGTATTGTGGATGGTGATGTTTTGGGTTGGTTAAATATTCGGATAAGTATTGTAAATGTTAAGGCCGGTATATTCTAACGATCAGACCGTGGCAAGGTCCAGGTGTTTATTATCTCCGCTGCGACGTATTCGATTAAGGGTTTAGTTTTGCGATAACCACGATTGGCTTTGGATGGGGTGTTACACGAATGGTTGACTTTCGATTGTATTCCCTAATAAGTATGAACCTTGTACATGTGTGTAAGTGTTGTGATTGTATTGCGTTAATAGTATGTATGAGCATGTACCTGAACTCATGTATATCCGACCCAAAGTAGTCGGCGTAACCGCGGTTAGCACGCGTATATGCAATTTCATGCGCAGCGTAAGCTGACCCCCTCGGGGGACCGTTTTTAGTGTGCAGGTACCCGAAGCTGATCACCGTTCGAGAGAGTAGGACGGGGACTGCTACGTAAGCTGGGTAGTTGTATAGTAGGGATTGGCACTTGTATTGTAATGCGAATTTGGAAGCTTAAACTGCATCGGTAATTAAGGATTGTAGTATACTCGGTATAGTATGTTTGGAGTTGTAATTGATATGGTTGAGTATGCAATGGGAAGTATTGTATTGTGTAGAGTACTCGGTATGTTCATATTCATCAAACCGATAGTATGTAGTATTGTAACTCCCTTGTTAGTCACGTGGGTGACTAATAGCATTGTACACCCGCCGTTATGTATGTAGTATCCGCTGCGAAGGTAAGTATTTGTTAGTAATGACAGTATTAGCGGTAGGGGTGTTACACTATACTACTACCATCTCATGGGTAATATTTAGGACTTATAATAGCCTTAAATAATATAAGACAATCTAGCTTAATTCACCTTAAAGAGTACTTTAGGGGTTAATAAGTTAATACCCTTTTTAGTGTCAAAAATGACCGAGGTAAAAACCGGATTTTTACTGAGGTAAGTTCTTGGCCAAAACTTGAGCTTTTGTGAAGGCTATAATTCTAAGGAGTGAATATCTATTTATTAGACCATTAATGCCTAGTAAAAGTCTAGGTCATACTAAGGTAAAATTCTAAGGAACGATTAACTTTTTACTAAGCCGTTAATGCCTAGTAAAATCTCCTCATAAAAACTTTCGTAACTTTGGGGTATTTCATTCACCCCCCCTTAAAAACAACTTTGCCCTCGAAGTTACCCTAGGTACTCTAGTTTAACTTTAAACCTCTACTTGTTCTAGGAAGAAAAGGTATCACACAATTCTAGAACTTTTAAGAAATCACCCAGTAGGACATACCTGATTCTGCTCCATGTCCCTGCAGGTTAGTCATAGATATCACAGTAGCTAATGTGACGATCCTCACATACGTCCCAGTTTCCCCATCCTAGGTTCATTTTAGATCCTAGTTTCTTTTTAATCAGAGCGTCCTTGCTCTGATACCACTTTGTAACGCCCCATTTTCTACCAACTGTTATCACGTGGTGTGATAGACAGAGTGCACAAATAAAACGCGGAAGCAAATAAAAGTCTTTACAAGAGCGTTACCGCCACACTCACAACCTCTGTGAGTGCCTAGGCTTATTACAACAATCCAAACCCAAATAAAAGTCTGAATAATAATCATTCCTCAAAACCTTAAACAAAGCAGGTGGAAGTCTCTAATCCCCAAGTCTTCCCCACGCTCTCGTGCAGCTCCAAAGCTCCACTAGTATTCTTCATCTACGGTCATTTGGAAACAACACAAAGAAGGGACCGCAGGGCAAAGCCATAAAACGTCAGCAAAACGCTGAGTAAATCCAAGACACTGATCAAGAAAATAGGATATGAAAGTAGATATAGATACATCATCAACTCAAGCACTTAACAACTGCAAAATAAGTTCAGAACGTAAAGAGTTCATAAATCACCTTGTGGTAACAGGACCACTGTTAATCTTTTCTCACCATTTAATTCATAACGTGGGACAAATCCCGATCTTTAAGGCGATCCAACCTATCCTTCCACCATGTATGGACTCTAAAAGATGTGCACACCCCCTATAGTACCTTTAAACTATAGAGTAGAAACCCTGACACAAACTCAAGGAGCTCGTAGCATACCAAGAGTTAAAACGGGCAAACGTACCCAATCATCATATATATATATATATATATCTCATAAAACCAAGATTGAATAAGTCAAGTATCCAATAATAATTTTCCAAAATTGAACAATAAATCAATTCAGCCACCAAGTTCTTAAATAAAGAACATAAACAAGTACAAGGCTTAAATCACTTTCACCCACTTAGAAGATCCACTTAGTACAAAGGTAAAGTTTTATCAAAACACCAAGGTACTTTAAATGAGTATCATCCAAGCATCACTTCAACTCATATACTTAAGATTAAAACAACCAAAATATAAGTTACATGTTGGGCCATAGTCATAAGACCACAAAACATATTTGTCACCATAAAAAGCTTAGAACTCATTTCGACTTCTTAAAGACGTGACCATTCGCTAACCAAATGACTTCTAAAAATAGAGCGAATAGGAAATAGATAGAGGATTAAAATAAGTAGAGATTGATATGTAATAATAGAAAATTGGACAGTAAAACTCCCTAAACTCATGTTACAAGTTAGGGTATCACAAATTACGTTTTTCCACCTTTAAAGCTAGTTGGTTGAAAATACTCAGTTCGACATCTTAAAGCGTAGCAAATTTAACTATCCAAATAATGTTGAAAAATAGAGCGAATAGGTTCATTGGATAGAGGATTCCAATCAGTAGAGATTCATATGTATTAATAGAAAAATGAATGAGTTTAGCCTTCTAAATCATTCTCACAATTAGGGGATCTTAAAGCACGTTTTTCCCCCTTAGCTCTAACTTTCACCAAGATTTAGGGTACCTAGGAACCCAAATAAATTGTATACCTTGGATGGGATCTTATAAAATGGAGTTACCTTGAATATTCTTGGCTCAAACTCCCAAAAGAGCCTTGGAAACTTGCTAGATGGCACAAACTCCACAAGGCTCCTCAAATTGCCTTTCCTTGCGCACAGAAATCTATTGCCTTATAACAAGAGCTTTTGGTAAGGTTTTTGAATAGGGTTTTAGCCCAAAATGAAGAGGATTCAATGAAGATTAATTTGGGATCGGTTTTACCTGAAGATAGGCTCTAAGAACAAGCTTACTAGATCAAACTTCTCGAACTCAGAAACTGTCTTTTGTGACTTCTTCACCTTCCCTTGCACTTTCCTTTGACCCTAGGCTCTCTTGGTGATTGTAAAAGGACTTGGGAATGTCCCGAGAGTAAGGGTGAGTGTTAGAGGTCGTGGCTCATGGTTTATATAGGGATGATATGGAGTAGACAAGCCTTAGAGTGCTAGACATCATTTCTCGCCAGATTTGTATCTTTGTAATAATGCTTGCTTTAGACACCATTATAGTGCTCCATTAATTCCTACACTTTAATACATTATTAGTCCACCATCAGGGCCTTTAGAAGATGCTCAATATAATTCATAAACTAGCTAAAGTAAGGAAGAACATGAGGTGGAAAACAAAAGAAGGCAATTTGTGCTTTATGAAAAGTTGTAATGGCACATGTGGCTGGCTACTTGATTGCGTTGCTGCTACTTTCTCTTCTTATATTTTATGTAATGGGCATGATCTATGTCTGCTAATAGAGGTTACCTAACATGTAAGGGACCCAAAGGTGCTAAAGGAAGAAATTAAATAAACTAAAGACTTGATGTGTTAGAAAGTAGTGCTGGAATGGTGGGAGAGGTGGGTATGGACGATTTTGTATGCCATTTACCTCTCTTTTTTTTGCTTTGTCACACATGTAACTTGGTAGATTGATGTGGTAACTAAGGTAGGTAATTACCATGAAGATATAATGGGTAAAAACTACAAATTGGAATCATATAAACAACCTTTCTTAGGTAACTTTCTTCGGTAAATTCCCAAGTTACCTTGCCAAGAGATTTCACCTTCTATACTACTACCATCTCATGGGTAATATTTAGGACTTATAATAGCCTTAATAATATAAGACAATCTAGCTTAATTCACCTTAATGAGTACTTTAAGGGGTTAATAGTTAATACCTCTTTTTAGTGTCAAAAATGACCGAGGTAAAAACCGGATTTTTACTGAGGTAAGTTATTGGCCAAAACTTGAGCTTTTGTGAAGGCTATAATTTAAGGAGTGAATATCTATTTACTAGACCATTAATGCCTAGTAAAAGTCTAGGTTATACAAGGTAAAAATTCTAAGGAACGATTAACTTTTTACTAAATCGTTAATGCCTAGTAAATCTCCTCGTAAAACTTTCGAACTTGGGGTATTTCAGAGGGTCCACACAAACCCGTTCTACCCCGGGACCCGTTTGAGGGTCCCCTGTCAGGGACTCACACCTTTTAGATGATGTGAATAAGTGGGGGAAAAGAGGAGGGTGTCGTCTAACCACACCCCCTAAATACCTGGGCTTTAGCCCCTAGCATTTTCCTGGCAGTTGATGAGTGGGAAATATGAATGGTTTTAGTGGTCCTTAATGCCTAATTTTTATACGTACATCGATAATATTCCACACTTATCTTCCGTTTTCCTTTGGTTTGTTGTTTGGTAAGGCTTGATACCTTTTTCTATGATTAAATGCAGAGAAAAGCCAAGGAAACAGTAGATTAACTCACAAGGGAGATGATGCAACAAACGGGGGTCGAATTGGAGTCCGAACGGTGAATTTAGAGGATTTTGAAGGAATGTCCGAGCTTATGTTCGAACTTCCAAGTTCGGACGCAAGTCGAGAGTTCGTATGCTGCGCCTGAAGGAATGTCCGAGCTTGTGTCCGAACTTCCAAGTTCGGACGCAAGTCGAGAGTTCGTATGCTGCGCCTGATGGAATGTCCGAATTTCAGTCCGAACATCGAAGTTCGGACATGGTTAAGAAAAGCCGGAGGTCTGATGTACGGAGCATGTCCGAACTTGTGTCCGAACATCCAAGTTCGGACACAAGTCGAGACTTCTGGGATTGGAGCGTTCAAAGCATTGTGTCCGAACATTGAAGATCGGACCAATGTTCGGACGGGACGAAAAATTCAGCATAAACTCGGCGTTTTGAAGGGAAAAAGAGAGAGGAAAAAGTCTATTTAACTGACCTAATCAGAGGAGAAAGGTATTCATTCATCATCGATCATTACAACACACACTCTCACGCTGATAAACGAGGTTCTCTCCATTCATCCACACCAATTGCATCAGTTCACCTTCATTCACATTCATCAAGCTTATCACCATCGTTCTGGAGGAGCATCGTCAGAAGGGAGTGAGGCCATCATCTTCAACCTTACACCTGCATCCATCGATCTGGATAGTCGTTCAACAGAAGGGTTTTTCTTCCTTTAGATGATTTTTATGTTGATTGTATTTATCTGTTTCTTTGCAATGTCTGGCTAGTAGGGATTTAACTCTGGGGTAGGGTTTGTTCAAGATGGATTCAATGTAGTTAAAGATTCTGCAATTTAATTATGAGATTGTAATGGATTGTTTCCAGGTTAATGATTATCAATATCCTTCTCTATTAATTTTGCGAGTTATAGAGTTGTTTTGCGAAACCTATTAGGATCAGACAAGGTGATTAATAGGGAGTTCGAATTAACCTGGGGATTTGGGGAAGGATTAGTCGGATAGATAATCTTTCCTACAAACGCTAACAATTCTTTGTGCTTATTCCACCTATATGTGTTTTGCCAACTGCTAGATTAGAGTTGACACGTTCTGATAGGTGAGCTCTTCAATGAACTAGGATTTAGCATTGAAGAGATAGAAAGAATTGGCCTTTCCGTTTCTCATAATTAAATTGTAGGAGTTACTAGATTCAACCAGAAAAGAACAACCCGAACCCGGAGTCCACTCATATTATCAAACTCATCATTCATTTTTACCGATTGCTTATTTCAACTCTGATTTGCATTTATTCGATTCAGTCTCAAAAACAATTCACAACTCCCTGAATTTCCAGTTTTCTTAGGATTTAGGATAGGACTTAGGCTTATTTATTCAAGTCCCACGGTTCGATACTTGGTTGCTTAACTTTCTATACTATAGTGACCGAGATTTTTGCAACCCGACAGACTTATTGATTTATTATTTTCTAGATTAATCCGTTTAGTTTTAGTAGATCAATTTTCCTGTTTGCAAAATGGCGCCGTTGCCGGGGACTTGACTTTGTCAAGTCCTTTGCCTTGGTTGTCAATTGTTTTTATTTTATTTGATTTGTTTTGTGTAACTGTGCAGGTGTTTGGTGAATGCACGGTACTCGATCTCGAGGCCCACCAAGATTCAACTTAGACCTAGAGAGATCAAGTACAGCTCGCCATGGCTGCTAACGGACCAGCCAATGCCAATGCTGAGCAGGCCACATTGGGACGAATTAATCGCCCGCCAGCTGCTCCTAGAAGAGGACCTGTGACTCTACCGAACCTCACAGCAGAATTAACAGCAGAATGGCAAAAGCTGAAACCGAGCCATCAAACAAACACTGTTATGAATCATCTAGTAGGGACCTTCTCAGGCGCAGATCCAGCTGATGCACTCGACCATGTCCATCGGTTCTTAGTCCATTTGGATTCGCTGGGGATGTCTCAGGGGCTTGAGGAGTATGCGCGGATGTGCTTATTTCAGCACAGTCTATCAGGGGAAGCCTCAAAGTGGTTCCACCGTCTACCACCAGGTATCATCACTACCTGGGAGCTGTTGACGGAGAGGTTTTATGAGAAGTATATCCCCATCTCCCGGACCAGACAGATGATTGCTGACCTGACCGCTTTCAGACAGTCCGGCGGTGAGACAATCTGTGAAGCTTGGGATAGATTCAAGGAGCTGCTCCGCCAGTGCCCGCATCACGGTCAAAACATGACCTCCTTGGCCCAGGGGTTCTTCCAAGGGCTGAGAGATGAGCACAGAGCCGAGGTCAGAGCCGCACTGGGTGGAAATTTGCTGGCTAAAAGTGGAGAGGAATTTATGTCAGCCATGGAGTCCTACTGCGAGGAGCTCCGCCAGTGGAGCAACAGTGGTGGAAGGGTCTTTACAGTTGGGCAGACCTCCTCCCTGACTCCAGATCCTATGATGGAGCAGATTGCTGCTGAGCAGGCCCATTTAAGTACCACAGTGGGCAATATGGCGAAGATGCTCGAGCGGCTCACTATGGGACAGACATCTGTGCAAGCCGTCAAGAAGGTGTCTATTGGTCCAAACGAGATATGCTGTTCTCAGTGTGGAGACAGCCATGATTATGAAGACTGCCCGATGGTTGCTGAGATGAGGCAGACTGAGGAGGCAAATGTAATTGGTCAGTACAACAGGCAGCCTTGGATGCAGAACCAGCATCCAAACCTGCGGTACGGTAATCCAAATAACGCCCTCAACTCACAGCAGATGCAGCCTCAGAGGGCAAGTCAGGGAGCACCACCCGGTTTTGTTAGGCCCCCATACAATCAGTTTAGGCCACAGCAGTCTCCAGCTCAGCCATCATCACTGAGCTCGAATAATGCAAATTTAAAGGAGATGATGGATAAACTGATGCCTCTCAGAGCACAAACAGTGATAAATCAGAATCTGGCAGCTGGCCAGCAAAGCTTGAGAACGCTATGGTGGAGATGCAAGGAACTGAGTCAGTTGACTCAGTTCCTCCTACAGCAGAGACCGTCTGGCTCACTGCCTTCCCAAACAGACCCCAATCCTAAAGCTCAGTTGAAGCAGCAGTGACAGTCTCAGAAACCGTGGTAGTTTGAGACTGCTAGATTCTGAAGGGGTGCAGCCGTTACTTAAAGTGGGAAGCAGTTAATAAATAGAAAATCAAGTGGCTGAGGACCAAGCTGACGAGGAGACCGGTCGCCCTTCTCTAGCACTGGTGCACCGTCAGGGCCCCCAGCCCCTCCTGAGGTAGTTGTTGAGGAGACCCAGGCTCCTATTCTTCCCCTTCTCATTCTTTGAATGCTAAAAACTCCAAGGGTAAGGTGGTTCTTAAGGAACTTCCTTTCCCTAATAGATTAAAAGAGAAAGAACTTGATGATCAATTTGGGAAATTTTTGAGTGTATTTTCAAGCTTACTATTAATATTCCCTTGATTGATGCTATCAAGCAATGCCTAACTATGCTCGCTTTGTGAAGGATTTGATTTCTAACAAGCGAAGGTTCAAAGAAAAGGAGATTGTTCAGCTGACAGAGACGTGCTCTGCAGCCATCCAGCAGAAGCTCCCTCCAAAGTGTGGAGATCCAGGGCAGCCCATCATCCCTTGCACCATTGGAGACATGGACTGTGGGTATGGACTTGCGACCTTGGAGCAAGCATCAATTTAATGCCGTACTCAATGTTTAGAAAGCTTCATGCTGGTGAGCTTGTCCCAATCAACTTTAATTTACAATTGGCTGATCGTTCCTCAATCAAACCTCGTGGTATGGTTGAGAACGTTGTGGTAGGTGTTGGTAACTTCTTCTTCCCTGCTGATTTTGTTATTCTTGATATGGATGAGGATGTTGAAGTGCCATTAATTTTGGGTAGACCATTCCTGCGAACTGCTAAAACTGTCATTGATGTTGACAAAGGAAAAATCACCCTGAAATTTAATAATGAGGAGCTTAGTTTTGATATCACCAAGATGATGAGAACAAATGCTTCCTCATGCTGTACTTTCTATTGATGTCGACTATACTGATGATTATGATGCATTTGTCGCTGAAAGTACTGATGACTCTTCCTTCCTGTTTGAGAATTCTGATCTGTTAGAACAGGTGTTATGCCACTCGATTGAGGATGACAAGGAGAGCACTGAGGTAGCTACTGTTGTCCAGCAGCTTAACCAGGGACGAACCTATTTTCGCCCTCATGCTCCTCCTGTGGAGCCACTGGACAGGCCTACTCAGAGGCTCATTCCTTCAGTAGAGAAACCCCCCACTCTTGAATTAAAAACTCTCCCTTCAAACTTAAATATGCTTTCTTGGCAGAGGGTAGCGCCCTGCCGTTATTATTTCTTCTTCTTTGTCTGTTTCGCAGGAAAGCAGACTTCTGGAGGTTTAAGAAGGCACAAGGGAGCATTGGGGTGGTCAGTGGCAGACATTAAAGGGATTAGTCCAGGGTTCTGCACTCACCGAATCTACATGGAAGATAGTATCAAACCAGTGAGGCAACCCCAAAGGAGATTGAACCCCAACCTGAAGGAAGTAGTGAAAGCTGAGGTTTAAAGCTCTTGGATGCGGGCATCATCTACCCCATCTCTGACAGCCGCTGGGTTTCTCCTGTGCAAGTCGTTCCCAAGAAAGGAGGAATTGTGGCGGTGCCCAATGATAAGGGAGAACTGGTGCCTCAAAGACAGACCACTGGCTGGAGGATGTGCATAGACTACAGACGTTTGAACGAGGCCACAAGAAAGGACCATTTCCGCTGCCGTTCATCGATCAGATGTTGGAGCGACTGGCTGGGCAGGAGTACTACTGTTTCCTTGATGGATACAGCGGTTACTTCCAGATTCCCATCGCGCCAGAGGATCAGGAGAAGACCACCTTCACCTGCCCTTATGGCACGTTTGCCTATAGGAGGATGCCATTTGGTCTCTGCAACGCACCAGCCACCTTCCAGCGGTGCATGATGGCCATTTTCAACGAATTTATTGAGAAGAGTATAGAAGTCATCATGGACGGCTTCTCGGTGTATGGCCAGAACTTTGATGTGTGTCTGGATCAGCTGGATCAGATACTAAGCAGATGTGAGGAGACCCACCTGGTTTTAAATTGGGAGAAGTGCCATTTTATGGTACATGAGGGTATAGTGCTTGGGCACAGGGTCTCCAAAGATGGCATTCAGGTGGACAAGGCAAAAGTGGAAGTCATTGAGGGGTTACCTCCTCCCACTTCAGTCAGAGGAGTTAGATCTTTCCTGGGTCACGCGGGGTTCTATCGAAGGTTCATCCAGGACTTTTCAAAGATTGCGAAGCCCTTGTCTGATCTTCTGCAGAAAGATGTAAAGTTTTATTTTTCAGAAGAATGCTTGAAGGCTTTTCAAACCATCAAGAATAAACTCATCTCTGCCCCCATTGTGGTTCCCCCTGACTGGACCCTTCCTTTTGAGGTAATGACTGATGCTAGTGACTTCGCTGTTGGTGCTGCACTCTGTCAAAGGAAGGATAAGATTTTGAGGGTCATCACATATGCGAGTAAGACTCTGACGGAGCCTCAAAACTACACCACCACTGAGAAGGAGCTACTTGCTGTGGTGTTCGCTCTTGACAAGTTCAGACCTTATTTGCTGGGGAGTAAGGTAATTGCTCACACCGACCACTCCGCCTTGAAGTACTTGTTCCAAAAGAATGATTCCAAGCCCAGACTATAGATGGATCCTGCTTCTCCAAGAGTTCGACTTGGAAGTGTTGATAAGCAAGGGAAGCAGAATGGGGTAGCAGATCATTTATCGAGGCTTGAGACTCCAGATGACGGGGTCCCCATAAATGAGTTCTTTCCCGACGAAACGGTCTTTGTAATTGGGAAAGTCAAGGAGCCATGGTACGCTGAC
Source organism: Limonium bicolor (assembly GCA_023374045.1). Classification (NCBI taxonomy): domain Eukaryota; kingdom Viridiplantae; phylum Streptophyta; class Magnoliopsida; order Caryophyllales; family Plumbaginaceae; genus Limonium; species Limonium bicolor. The sequence continues at coordinate 124,065,796 of CM041776.1, read as the reverse complement.
TTGGCTAACTATCTTGCCTCTGGGTTGGTTCCCCATGATCTAAGTTACAACCAGAGGAAGAAGTTTCTGTCTGAGACCCGTCATTACGTTTGGGAGGACCCCTATCTCTTCAGAGTTTGTGCTGATGGTCTAATCAGAAGATGTCTCCCTGATGAAGAGGTAAACAATGTAATAGAGTTCTGCCATTCCCGAGAGGCAGGTGGTCACCACGGTCCTGCTAGGACAGCTGCTAAGGTGTTAGAGTGCGGTTTTTACTGGCCCACTCTACACAAAGATGTCCACCGCTTCTGTGCTCACTGTGATAACTGCCAGAGGATGGGGAACACTTCAAGAAGGCATGAGATGCCGCAGAAGGGAATCCTTGAAGTAGAATTATTTGATGTCTGGGGTATTGACTTCACTGGCCCATTTCCTTCTTCTCACGGAAACCACTACATCCTTGTTGCTGTAGATTATGTTTCCAAATGGGTCGAAGCAATCCCCTGCCCTTCTGCTGATGCTAAAACTGTGGTAAAATTCTTGAAGAAGAACATCTTTACCAGATTTGGAGTGCCAAGAGCTATCATCAGTGACGGAGGTTCTCACTTCTGCAACAAAGCTTTTAATTCTCTGATGACTAAGTACGGGGTGACTCATAAGGTTGCTTTACCTTATCATCCCCAAACTAACGGGCAAGCAGAAGTGAGTAACCGAGAGCTCAAATGGATTCTTCAGAAGACAGTCAACTCCTCCAGGAAGGATTGGTCTGTCAAGCTTGATGATGCTCTATGGGCCTATAGAACCGCATTTAAGACTCCCATTGGGATGTCCCCCTTTAAGCTGGTATACGGGAAGGCTTGTCATCTCCCAGTTGAGCTAGAGCACAGAGCCTATTGGGCTTTAAAGGCTCTTAACTTTGATTTACATGACGCTGGAGAGAAGAGGCGATTTCAGCTTTCTGAGTTGGAGGAATTGAGAGACCAGGCATACGACAGTTCAAGATCTACAAAGAGCGCACCAAGAGGATCCACGACCAGATGATTCAAAAGAGAGACTTCAAAGTGGGGGATCTGGTGCTGCTCTTTAACTCTAGACTGCTCTCTTCCTGGGAAGCTAAAATCACACTGGGCAGGCCCCTTCAGAGTTGTGGAGTTACTCTATGGAGCATACGAGCTGGAGAATAAGGCTGGTGAAACCTTTAAGGTAAATGGTGCTCGATTAAAAGGTATCTTGGTACTGATCATAATCTTTTCCCTTGCAGGCAATATTCTTTTTGGAGAGTGAATCCAATCCTACAACAAGAATTCTCAAGAGACGAGCGAACATAAAAGAAATTCTCTTGGCGAATGCGAAAGAATTGAGAAGTGAAGGAATTCGCTGTGGCTGTTGTAGAGTGCTCATCACACCTCTTCTGATTGATCAAGCAGAAATTGTCTAGCTAAAGACATTAAAGAAGAGCAGCTGACTGGGAGGCAACCCAGTGTTTTCGGTACTTTTATTCTGTGTTTTATGTTGTTTATAGTTTTGTTTTAGATAATGTTTTGTTACAGTTGGAGCTCAAAAAGAAACAAAGGGTGCATTTTTGGTGATGTCCGAACTTCAGTCGTCCGAAGATTGAAGTTCGGACCCAGTTCGAGAGTTGAGACCTGCGCAAACAACATGTCCGAACTTCGGTCCGGACATTGAAGTTCGGACTCAGTTCGAGAGTTAAGGCTGTGCAAAACGACATGTCCGAACTTCGGTCCGGACATCGAAGTTCGGACACGCGAAGCTCTGCCGAGGTATGTTGTCCGAACTTCGGTCCGAACATCGAAGTTCGGACACCCCGAAAATTCTGAACTAAAAGAACGCGGTCGAACTAAAAATTTCACAAATCCTTCTTCAACCTCACGACGACCGCCACCCCCCCAACTCTCCCTCTTCTCCAATCTTCCATAACTCACTCAAAAACTCCACCAAATCCCTCATTCTTACTACCAATCTCTTCGTTTTTGAATTCTCTACACTCCTAGCACTCGAAATCCACCAGAAAAATCTCGAATTAATCCGATTTTTGAGCAATCCAGTTCGAACCCTAACTACCGATTTGAAGGAATGTCCGAGCTTGTGTCCGAACTTCCAAGTTCGGACGCAAGTCGAGAGTTCGTATGCGCGCCTGAAGGAATGTCCGAGCTTGTGTCCGAACTTCCAATTCGGACGCAAGTCGAGAGTTCGTATGCTGCGCCTGATGGAATGTCCGAATTTCAGTCCGAACATCGAAGTTCGGACATGGTTAAGAAAAGCCGGAGGTCTGATGTACGGAGCATGTCCGAACTTGTGTCCGAACATCCAAGTTCGGACACAAGTCGAGACTTCGGGATTGGGCGGTTCAAAGCATTGTGTCCGAACATTGAAGATCGGACCAATTTTGGACGGGACGAAAATTCAGCATAAACTCGACGTTTTGAAGGGAAAAAGAGAGATGAAAAAGTCTATTTAACTGACCTAATCAGAGGAGAAAGGTATTCATTCATCATCGATCATTACAACACACACTCTCACGCTGATAAACGAGGTTCTCTCCATTCATCCACACCAATTGCATCAGTTTCACCTTCATTCACATTCATCAAGCTTATCACATCGTTCTGGAGGAGCATCGTCAGAAGGGAGTGAGGCCATCATCTTCAACCTTACACCTGCATCCATCGATCTGGATGTCGTTCAACAGAAGGGTTTCTTTCCTTTAGATGATTTCTATGTTGATTGTATTTATCTGTTTCTTTGCAATGTCTGGCTAGTAGGGATTTAACTCTGGGGTAGGTTTGTTCAAGATGGATTCAATGTAGTTAAGATTCTACAATTTGATTATGAGATTGTAATGGATTGTTTCCAGGTTAATGATTATCAATATTCTTCTCTATTAATTTCGCGAGTTATAGAGTTGTTTTGCGAAACCTATTAGGATCAGACAAGGTGATTAATAGGGAGTTCGAATTAACCTGGGATTTGGGGAAGGATTAGTCGGATAGATAATCTTTCCTACAAACGCTAACAATTCTTTGTGCTTATTCCACCTATATGTGTTTTGCCAACTGCTAGATTAGAGTTGACACGTTCTGATAGGTGAGCTCTCAATGAACTAGGATTTATCATTGAAGAGATAGAAAGAATTGGCCTTTCCGTTTCTCATAATTAAATTGTAGGAGTTACTAGATTCAACCAGAAAAGAACAACCCGAACCCGGAGTCCACTCATATTTTCAAACTCATCATTCATTTTTACCGATTGCTTATTTCAACTCTGATTTGCATTTATTCGATTCAGTCTCAAAAACAATTCACAACCCCCCTGAATTTCAGTTTTCTTAGATTTAGGATAGGACTTAGGCTTATTTATTCAAGTCCCACGGTTCGATACTTGGTTGCTTAACTTTCTATACTATAGTGACCGGGATTTTTGCAACCCGACAGACTTATTGATTTATTATTTTCTAGATTAATTCGTTTAGTTTTAGTAGATCAATTTTCCTGTTTGCAGCAGTATCCTTACCTAGCCCATTGTTTGGTCAGTCAAAGACCCGACCGTAGACGCACACCCTCAGGTGATGTGAAAAAAGTGGGGAAGCCCAAAGAGAATTGCGTGCAAGCCTTATTCCTTTGTGGCGACCTGGGCTCATGCCCCAAGCACCTCTCCGGATCGATCCATACCCGGTTTAATTTTAACGTCTAGTGAGGACATGTTGAATTTGTGTGGGCCTTGTTTACCTGCATGATCGGCCCACTACCCAGCCTAGAAATTGATAGGAACTTTTCCTACATCAACTCAGCCTAACCCGATATCACGGCTTAATTGTTTGCGGCCCAAAGGCCTTGCTTGATTTGAATGTGTTAGTTATTTGTTCGGGCTTCGGCCCAAAAGTTGAGATTTAGGTGATTTCTCTTATGGCCCAATTTGGATTATCCAATTAGTTCTAGGCCCATAAAAAAGAAATTCACCTGAACTTGAAATTACTCACAAGTCCTGAAAATAAAACCTTCTTTGGCTTAGCAACCATCTTCTCTGGCCCAAAGAAAGTTAGGCCCATTTGTGATTTAAGGACCATTCTAGCCCATGTGCTTTACTTCAGGCCTAAACACATTCCTGCCCAAGGGCTCATTCTAGTCTAGGTAGACTTCTTATCATGACCCTAACCCAAAACCCTAGATCTAGGTGTCACCTCTCAGGCCCAATCAAAGCCATCTGTTTAGATTTCAGTCCAAATTCCAGTTCATAGTCTGAAAGATACTTCAGCCCAAACACCTCATTTTCTGGGTATCCTGGCCCACTTGCTTTCAGCCTAAGCCTGTTTCGATCTACCTTGTGAAGTGTCATTCTCACCTTAGTGTCTTTCAACCCACTTCCTCTTGTAAGCTAATAATGGACTTCTTGGAAACAGGGAAGCCCGAATCCAGATATGGCAGAAGGAGGAAATCCGATCAACACGGATGCCCAGTTGGCCGCTGTGCAGCAAAGGTGCAAGGTCTTGGAGTCCATTGTCGAGGAATTGAGGAGTAAGGCTAATCTCCAGGAGAAAAATCAGCACACTCTGGAAAAGCTTGTGGATGAAAATCTTAACCGTAGTTACATTGAGATTGACTCCGTTAGGGCCCAAGATCCTCAAACACGTGTGGGGAAGGATGTTCCTGAAAACCAACTAGCTGCAGAGGTTAAAAGGGTTTTAAAAAGGATTGAGCGCATAGAGAAAGCCAACAAACCAACTGGCTTCGATTATTTCTCCATGTCATCGTATCACGAAGTTGATCTTCCCTCAAAGCTGAAGCTACCCACACTCGCTTTGTACACGGGTTCCTCGGATCCAGAGATTCATTTGGCTATGTTCGACCGGGAAATGTCCATCTTGGGGCTCAAAGACATGCAAAAAGCCAAAGTTTTCGCACGCTATCTAGACGAGACTCCTCAGCGTTGGTATCTCACTTAGAAGATGAATACCAAAACCTACGAGGAGGTTTGCGAGGCTTTCTTAAATCATTTCGAGTATGCTAAGAACCTCGAGGTCACCAGAATCGATCTGGCAGGACCTTGATAGAAAGACGGTGAGTCCATGTCTGACTTCATCAAGCGTTGGAGGAGAAAGGCTACGGCCATGCCTACCAAAATGGACGAGCAAGAGCAAATCCGCATGATAATTGAGAACATGCGAAAACAACACAACTATGAGCTAAAATTTATGTACTTTCCGAGTTTGGACATGTTGATGGGACAAGTCGGTATTCTAGAGGAAAGGATTCATAAGGAAGGGTTGGAGCTCGAGTGCTTAAGAAACTCCGGCAGTGGCTCCAAATTATCTAAGCCAGGACCAGAAAAGGCTTATCTTCAGCCAGTAGCTTGCGCTCAAAGCAGTTTCCCAGAAGTAAATGTGGTTCAACGACCTAGAGCTCCACATCAAAACTTTAGGACGGTACCCTTACCACACCGAGACTCATCGCAAAGGGAATTCACAACATTGGCCGAGCACCAAGTCAGGCGTTTGAAGAGCTTCAGAAGAGAATTTTGCTACAGCCTTTGGCCCCTCGGCCAGGAACCACTCATTTGGGAAGGCATCTTAATCAATTCTGCCACTACCATTAGTTGCCTGGCCATTATGCTGACAATTGCCGAGCATTGAAGCACAAGATTCAAGACCTCCTCGAGCAAGGAGTCCAATTTTTCTAAGTATGCAGATCGTTTTATTTATGTTTTCTTGCATCTTCAAATTTTCCTAGTTACTTATTTTCTTAGTTAGTTTTCAGTCACCTCTGATTGTAATCTTTACGTTTCTTTCATGATTCATAAATAAAATCATAGTTCAATTTTCACAATTCATGTACAAACCATTTTCATTCATCGAAAAAAGAAAAAAAAATTTTGTTTTTAAGGAAAAGGATCACGGAGTAATCATTCCCCGACTATGGAACAGAACGCTTGTCTTTTGTTTCTAAAAGGCTGAACATGCGTTGCCAAACACCACACAACCTATCCCAAAGCATCCAAAATAAACCCACGAAGCGGTTCCAAATCCACATCTGTTTAAGTGTTCATAAACCCAGGTCAACACTGGGGGCAATCTGAGTTCAGGATCGTCATCTTTAATCTTTCGTTTAAGTGTGAACTAGTCTCTAAGTGAAATTTCGAGAGTGTCTTGAGCGGAAAAACCATGAGTGAACGAACGTGTCATTTTTACACGACTCCGGTGAGACACTACAAAGGAAAAGGTAAATGGCATAACTCTCCGACCGAAGGAGATAATTTGTAAATTTACTCTTAGACCTGCGAAAAGTAACAAAGAACGGATACACAACTATCAGAATGACGAAGCACCTAGTACAGCACCACATAGCCAAAGGCTTGTAAAACCCTGTCATTAAACCCTAGGCAACCCGCTGAGCCTTTCAATATCCATTTTCGATATTATGAACTCCACAAAATCACCCAGCCAATGATGAATTACCGACCTAGTGACCAAAGGAACGAGGAGCCTGACTCTCGGATAACAATCTAATCAGTCCAAAGAAGTGATGCCGCTATCAGCATGACGAAGCGATCCGCAAATGGTCCCAAAGTGGCACAGGACCCAGAGAGCTCACATCAAACAGCTCTCAAAACTCAAAACCGGAAACACAAGACCCGAAGCAAAGTCAATACAGGATAAAACAAAAGGCAAACCTGAATGCCTCGAAGAAATCCAAATGACGAAAAGAGAAATGGTGTAAAGGCAACTTCAAAAGTCCAAGTCCAGAGCTCGAAACAACGTCAACATGAAGCAACTCAGACTTCAACAAGGAAGATGAATCCGAGAGACGCAAGTTGCAATTTGGTTCCACCCATTTAAGCTCCACATACCTCAAATCCCTCCATGATCCCGTCATCTTTCATCACACCCTATGGCCACGTTATAAGCTTTAAAGACTTCCGACTTGATAATTGTGTATCTAATCACGTGAAAGTAACAGATCGAATGCGTAAATCCACCAAATGTCAAATTCAATGGTCTAGAAGTTATGATCGTGAGCAGGAAACAAGTACAAGCATCAAGCATGCTGAGTGTAGGCTAGGAAACACCACATCAAAACATAAGCCTTGACCCTGTGAGGACGAGACTCGTTCGCGCGTTTAATCAAAGAAAATACTGGGGGCAATCAATCGTTCCGATCAATTGCCATGAACTCTAGCTCAGATTGTCCTAAGGGAAAAATACTGGGGGCAATTGTTGGTTTCAACAATTGCCATGTCCACACCAATTGAAACCCAAAGCTTGAGTACCACCATCCCACCATAGGCATACATAAGCTCTTACCACCACACACACACTCCCAAGCCCGTCACTGGCCTTACCTCTACAAAAACATCAAGCCCGTCATAACCCTGACCACCATCCAAAATCACAACCCAATCCCAGGTCTATCACGAATCCTGAACTCCGGTGAGACCACATACAATAGCTTGACATCATTTTCATCATTTTTAGGTAGTCAACGCCTTAGAATAGCTTGACATCATTTTCATCACTTTAGGTAGTTAATGCCTTAGAATAGCTTGACATCATTTTCATCACTTTAGGTAGTCAGCGCCTTAGAATAGCTCGACAACATATCATCATTTCAGGTAGTTGGTGCCTTCGAATAGTTCAACAACATCTCCCTCTCCTTTAGGTAGTCAGCGCCTTCGAATAGCTCGACACAACCCACTAGATTTCAAACGGCATACGACGTCTTTTAGGATCCAAAATTTTGGTGTATCACTCAAGCATCAACTAGACTTTTCATTTCCATTACAAAGCCTAGTTTACCGGGGGGGGAATCTGTTATACCCAAAATTTTGACCCTCAGGAAAGGGATCAAGCGCACAAATGCAAAGACAAGGGCAAAACGGTCAAAATGCACCAAGACGGGATTTTCCAAGGACATTTTCGGGATTTTCTATTTTTCATATGACTTGTTCATAACCTCCAAACACTCCCAAATATCATAGTCATTATGAAAGGTATTTCATCATTTTCAGATAATATTTATTATGGAAATTTAGCTTTTAATTCATATTATAAGCTAATTTCTTTAATAATTAACACATGAAATAGCCTCAAAATAGAAATAAAAAAGGTTTCCAAAAATTTAAATAAAATTGTCACATGGTTAACATGGCTACATACAGTCATAAACCTGAAATTATCTTATTTGGAACCTTAGCCCAAAATTTAAAAGAGAAATTCAATCATTTTTGCATTTTTCTCTCTCCTCTAGAAAATACCAAAATCAAATCAAAATGTCATGAAATTGTAATATAAGATAGAGGATGATATTTAGAGACTAATGCCGTTGGAATTTCGTTATTTCGACTTTCCAATAATAAGTTATGAATTATGGGAGATTCCAGATTGTGAGATTTGTATCTAATCGGTTATTTATCAAAATAACCCGATTCCTAATCTCAAAATTCTTAAAAATCATACTTTACCTTCATTTAAAATTTCATAATTTTTCTTGGCCTTCAGCATATTCTAAAAAATCAGATTCCCTTAGAGCACAAAATCAAGGTTTTAGATAAAGATCTTGTTCTATCAACATGGCCTTGCTCTTTCTATAAAAGGACCTTCCAAAAACGACCTAGGGCAGAGGAGAACACTTCCAAAGTCAGAAAACACAGCCACAAGGCTTCTCCCCACGTTGTTACACTTCCAAGCTTCAAATCAATACCGAAACCCTGCCAAAATCATCCCGAAACCACTGAAAACACAATTTTTCTTTCCCCATCAGACTTCCAAACACAAAACACTTGAAAAACAGAAGCAAACTGTCCTTAACCATACAAGGAAGAAGGGGTCAGAAGCTCGGGTCGAAGTTGAACCGGATTGACTATCAACAAAGCGTTCGAAGTTTCCCGACGTGAAGGAACAACCAAATCTTGAAGCCAAAACAGGTTCGAAATCAAACTCTTTAACTCCACTGCTCTCAGTACACTTCTGGTTGAAATTCCTATTCGAATTGACTTTTCTTTGCTTTTGAATTAAGGTTTGTTTGTGTTTCTGTCCACTAACTTGTTCAATTCGTTTCGTCCTTTATTCGTTGTCAAATTGAAAACTTTTAATCACTAACATGTTTAGAATCTTTCAGGCTACGTACCCATAAAATTTGAGCTTAAAACACCGCCGGGAGCCACCCAGACGCCACCGTCCGAGGGCGGTCCGCACCCACGGACGCTAAGTCCGAGGTTCCGGATGCTCTGTCCGTAAGGCTGGACGCCCCCAGACGGTGGCAGGATATTTTTATTTCAAAATTTAGGGTTTTATAAAACATGTCCGGGCCCACGGACATCCTGTCCGCGGCCCCGGACTTTTCAAAATCTCTTTTCTGTTTAAATTTGACTTTTCTGTGTAATTAGGTTTACTGGGGTCCGTGGGTTCGGACATTGGGTCCGTGGCCACGGACGGAATCAAAATTCGACCTAATTCTGCCTCCGAAACCCTAGTTTAGGTAATTTCACTTTTCACTTTTATTTTCTGTCAAAAAATGCTAAAAACACAAAAAAACAGAAGCTCGCGCACTTAGGTTAAAACGACTCGTAATAAGCCGTAATTAAACTAAGTAGAGGAAAAATGACTTCTAGGGGTAATGAAAGTAATTGAACCCTAAATAAGTCGAATATCAAGCCCCCGAACCCGAACTCTCCTTTCCTAATTTGATCTAGGTTAAAACTAGGCGGCGACTCATAAAAGGTTCCAGTGAGCTAGCTTAGGTTTTAATAATTAATGTTATATGACATAGTTATTAATCTTAGGTTATAAGTGGACCTAAAACCCGACTAGATCCCAATCAACTTTAACTGACATAGGATAGGGTTTAAAATCGAGGCTCACTCTAGGTGTCACCTCTCAGGCCCAATCAAAGCCATCTATTTAGATTTCAGTCCAAATTCCTCACAGTCTGAAAAATACTTCGGCCCAGGTCTTCAATCTACCTTGTGAAGCGTCATCCTCATCCCAGTATCATTCAGCCCACTTCCTTTTGTTAGCTAATAATGGACACCTTCGAAACAGGTAGACCCAAGTCCTAAGTGTGGTCCAATCAACATGGAAGCCCAGCTCGCAATTTTGGAGCAAAAGCACATGGCCACCATTGATCCCATGGAGCAGAGACATAGTGCTGTCCTGGACGCCGTGGAATCCAACTACGTCGCCATTATCGAAGAGTTAAAATCAAAGGCTCTTTCCCTCGAGTCCGAACGTCAAGCTCGGGACGAGTTAGTGGACAGGCTTCTCAACACCCTTTATGACTGCATTGAGGTTGGCTCCATTAGGGTCCGAGGTTTCAAGGGGAATGTCAAAGAAATTGCTACAGAACTCGGGAGAGTGATCAGACAACCGGAAGCAGCTACTTGCATCCAAAGTTGCACCTGTAAGAGGACGAGGCAGCATGAGGTGAACATTGATCGGCAGTCAGGAGGACCTGTTCGGGACGTTGAAGCGGTAGAACCACCCCAACAGAACTCTCGTCAAAGAAAGTTTACAGACATCGACCGAACGTTAAGTCAGGCACTCGAAGAGCTTCGACGGAGATATCCTCTACGACCACTTGCTGTGAGGCCACGAGCTACTCAGCTGGGGAGAAATCTTAACCAATTTTGTCATTTCCACAAGCTGCCCGGTCACGACACCGACCATTGCAGGGCCCTGCAGCTCAGGATTCAGGATCTAGTTGACCAGGGGCTTCAGTTCTCAGGCGTAGAAGCATTTGTGAGAATCTTACATCAGAAAACCACTAGGAGTTGTTCTTTCCAATAGTCATCATGCTTTTCTTTTGTTTTACAATTGTTTTGTTTCGCCTTAAGTGGGTTTTATTTCTGGCTAAACTTGCCATCATTGTTATTTCTCTCGTTTATCAATAAAGGAATGTTTTCCTTTTGTCCATATTTCTCCTGTGAAAATCATGCATTCATTAAAAAAAACAAAAAAAGTAATGAGTATTCTTAGCTTTTGAGAAAAGGATCGTGAAATATTCATTTCTCGACTATGGAACATAAATATTTGTCTTGAACTACTAAAAGGATGAACATGTCTAACTAAATACCACAGCTCACCCCTAAGCATCCAAACAAACCACATAACGGTTCAAAGTCTACATTTGTCAAATTGTTATCATAAACCTTGGATTAATACTAGGGGCAATCTGAGTTTAAAGACCAACCATAATTTTTTCTTTTGTTTAATTGTGTGAACAAGTCTCCGAGTGAAAAATTTCGCGAGAGTGCCTTGAGCGGAAAAACCATGAGTGAACAAGCATGTCATTTTTACACGACTCCAGTAAGTCCACATTCAAAGGTGAGGTAAACGGCATAACTCCGACCGAAGGAGATAATTTATAAATTTACTCTTAGACTTGCGAAAAGTAACAAAGAGCGGATACACAACTATCAGGAATGACGAAGCACCTAGGTACAGCACCACATAGCCAAAAGCTTGTGAACCCTGACATTAAACCCTAGGCACCCCCGCCGAGCCTTTCATATATCCCTTTTCGATATTATGAACTCCACAAAATAACCCAGCCAATGATGCATGACCGGCCCGGTGACCAAAGGAAGCAAGGAGCCTGACTCTCAGATAACACTTTCATCAGTCCAAAGAAGCAACGCCGCTATCAGCATGACAAAGCGATCCGCAAATGGTCCCAAAGTGACACAGGATCTAAAGAGCTCACATCAAAACAGCTCTCATAACTCAAAAACCGGGAGACACAAGAACCCCGAAGGCGAAGTCAAGAAAGGATAAAAAAAGAGGCAAACCCGAAGTGCCTCGAAGAAATCCAAATGATAAAAAGAAGAGAATGGTGCAAAAGATGACTTCAAAAGTCCAAGTCCAGAAGCTTGAAAGTAACGTTAACATGAAGCAGCTAGACGACTTCAAAACAAGAAGGATGTATCCGAAAGAAGACGTAAGGTGCAGCTTTGGTCACCCTTACAGCTCCACATATCCCAAACATTCCTCCATGGCCCCATTGTCATTCATCACACCCTATGGCCACGTTGTAAGCCTCAAAGACTTCTGACTTGGTAGTTGTGTATCCAATCAAGTGAAAGTAACAGATCGAATGCGTAAATTCATCAAATATCAAATTCAATGGTCTAGATGTTGTGACTGTAAGTGAGAAACGAGTGTAAACACCAAACACGTCGAGTGTAGGTTAGGAAACACCAAATCAAAGCATAAGCCTTAACCATGTGAGGACGAGACTTGTTCGCACGTTTAATCAAAGAAAATACTAGGGGCAATCGATCGTTCCGATCGATTGCCATGAACTTTAGCTCAGATTGTCTTAAAGGAAAATACTGGGGGCAATTGTTGGTTTTGACAATTGCTATGACAACACCAATTGGAACCTAAAGCTTAAGCACCACCAACATCACCCCGCATAGGCCCACATAAGCCCTTACCTCTATACCACCACCACACTGGCCCACATAAGCCCTAACCTTCACACAAACACTTTCAGGATCGTCATAATCCTGATCACCATCCAAAACCACAACCCAACCTCAGGCTTGTCATAAATCTTGAACACAAGCCAAAGCTTTCAGCACCACAAAAAAACACCATATACTTCCACTAATGGCATGTTCATCTTCTAAGAAACAAGTTACAGATATGAAATTCTTAGTCAGGAATTGATTATTTCACTTTCCTTTTTCAGCAGAATTTTCTTCAAACATTGCCACGTTTGGCACCTTTTGTCAGTAATTTCGTGTCTTGAACATTTTTCCTTCAAACATTTCGGTTTCATAAACCTCATCATGGCCATGTTTGACACATTCTAGCAATGCCTTGCTTTGGACAATTTTCAATCCTTATCATTGCCATGTTTGGCACATTTTTCAATAGTTCCTTGTTTTGGACAAGCTTCCAACAAACACTTAACAACTTCTACATAACATCTCACCATTGCCACGTTTAGCACCTTTTCCAACAGTTCCCTGTTTTGAACATGTATCTTTCATACATTTTGATGGCATATACCTTATCATCATTGCCATGTTTGACACTCCAGTAATCAGTTTTCATCATTTGCATAAGACCATCACCTCTGTAGTCTTGCACCTTCCAGCACCCGAGTAGAAGAACTCACCCGAGTAGAAGAATTCACCAAAGTAGAAGAACTCACCAGAGTAGAAGAACTAACCAGAGTAGAAGAACTCACCCGAGTAGAAGAACTCACCCGAGGGGAAGAACTTGACCCCATACCAATTTTCAATCACTTTTAGGTAGTCAACGCCTTAGAATAGCTTGACGTCACTTCATTTCACTTTAGGTAGTCAACGCCTTAGAATAGCTTGACGTCACTTCATTTCACTTTAGGTAGTCAATGCCTTTGAATAGCTTGACATCATTTTCATCCCTTGAGGTAGTCAACGCCTTAAAATAGCTTGACGTCACTTCAGTTCACTTTAGGTAGTCAACGCCTTTGAATTGCTTGACATCATTTTCATCCCTTTAGGGAGTCAACGCCTTAGAATAGCTTGACATCACTTCACTTCACTTTAGGTAGTCAGCGCCTTAGAACAGCTCGACCATATATCATCATTTCAGGTAGTTGACGCCTTCGAATTGTTCATCAACATCTCCTTCTTTAGGTAGTCGGCGCCTTAGAATAGCTTGACACAACCCACTGGATTTCAAACAGCATACAGGGTCTTTTAGGATCCAAAATTTTGGGGTAACACTCAAGCATCAACTAGCCTTTTCATTTCCATTACAAAGCCTAGTTGACGTGGGGCAATCTGTTATACCCAAATTTTTAACCCCCCGGAAGAGAGTCTCTACTAATAGGCTAGTTTGGTCAAGTAGCGAGGATTCCCAGTTTGATCGACACATTTCAGAGTGCTAGGGACAGCTTAGTCATCTTTAGGGGTATTTTCGTAAATCTTCAAGGCTTCTAAGCCCCCTATAAGCTTTCTCTCTCCTTCGAAGAAGGGTCAAATCAATTCAAAATGCTTCAAAATTAACCCATGATAGAGGATGACATTTTGGACATAATGGCGTTGGAATTTTGATTTTTTGAATTCCCAATAATTTTTTAGCAATTTCTGATTGAATCTGACGAGAAATTGAATTTAAAAATATTCCAATATCCAAAAAAAATCGATTCGACCTTGGAAAAATCAGAAATACCATCCTATACCCGTGTTTAAAATTTCATAGTCAAATTCCTTGTAGAAACCTTTGAGCTAAAACGTCGGTAAATCTTAGTTTTTACCGGATTTTTCTATCTTTAAGAAAGTCCATATAAGGAACCTTATCCCTTGATCAAATCAGAACTCGAAGAACCCTAACACTTCAAGAAACTCAGCCGTCACAGCCTCCCCACGTTTTTACACATCTGAGCCCCGAAATTCCATCAAAATCTCACAAAATCAACTACAAAACACTTTTTCCAACTCCCACAACATCATCCATCATCAAACCTTCCCCAAAACAGCACCAAAACGTGAAGAACATAACCAATAACCAATAGTCAGAAGCTGGTCTCGAACCCAAACCGAAACCAACTCCGGTAAAGCACCGAAAGACACCCGACGTGATGAAACACCTCGATTCCGAAGGTAAAACAGGTTGGAACCCATATTTTCTCACTCCCCATGGTTAATCTAACCTTATATTAAATTTTGGGTTCGAAACAATTCCTTTCTGTTTCTGAATTGTCGTTTTTCTTTGCTTCTGTTCATTAGCATGTGCGCTAAGTTTTGTATTTAATTCGACTTCAAATTGAGATTCTTTGATTACTAACATATTGGAAATCTTTCAGGCTACACACCCATAATGTTTTAGCCAAAAACACCATCGAGAACCACCAAAAACCCATTGTCCGTGGGTGGTCCGTGACCTCGGACATGTGGTCCGGGACCACGGAAGGGTTGTTTGTGGCCACGGACACCCACAGACGGCGGCGGGATTTAAATTTTTGAATTTTCTAGGTTTTCTCAACTTATGTCCGTGCCCACGGACGTCATGTCCGTGGCCTTGGACTTTTCAAAATTCTGTTTTCTTTTCGATTCGACTTTTCTGTACAAATAGGTTAACTAGGGTCCGTGGGCTCGGACATTAGGTCCATGGCCACGGACGGAAACGAAATTTGACCTAATTTTGCCTCCAAAACAATAGTTTAGGTCATTTCAATTTCACTTTTAATTTCTGTCAAAAATGTCAAAAATATAAAAAAATCAGATGTTTGAGCACTTAGGTTAAAACGACTCGTAATAAGCCGTATCTAAACTAAGTAGAGGAAAAACAACTTCGAGGGGTAATAAATGTAATTGAACCCTAAATAAGTGGAATATCAAGCCCCCGAACCTAAACTCTCCTTTCCTAATTTACCCTAGGTCAAAATTAGGTGGCGACTCTAATTAGGTTCCAGTGAGCTAACTTAGGATTTAATAACTAGTGTTATATGACATAGTTATTAAACATAGGTTATAAGTGGACCTAGAATCCGATCAGATCCAAGTCAACCTGAATCAACATAGGATAGGGTTCAAAAATAGAGGCTTACAGGTGGAAGGGCTTATGTGTGCCTAAGATGGTGTCTTTGTAGTGGAAGGGCTTGTGTGTGCCTGAGGTATTTTTTTCTGTGGTGGTATTGGTGCTTGAACTTTTGGGATTTCAATAGGCATTGTCCTTGCAATTGTTGGAACCAACAATTGCCCCCAGTATTCTTCCTTAAGGCAATCTGAATCTTAAGTTTTGTTGGGGGTTTACAGGTATAAACCGGAATATAACACACCCAAAGATCGAACAACGGAAATAAAGCAAGACACAAAATTTACGAGGAAACCCCCTTCAACTCAGGGTAAAAACCTCGGGACCACAATATGATCCAAACTTCCACTATAATATTGTGAGATTACAATAGAGACACTCAATCCTCACCAACTCTCTAACTCCAGCCCAAAGCAAGTTCACAATGTGGTGTAGGATATTACAACTTCTTTTTCTCTTTCTCACACTCACAAAAATACAAAACTCTCAAATTTATCACCCAACTCTCTCAAAACTATATTTGTTGTTGGATGATCAATACTAACCAAATATACCACATATATATAGTGGCTAAGACAAACCATTTCTGATAACTCAAAAGGTTGTGTCTCTTTGCATCTCTCGTAACATATTTCAGTTTCAACATATTAATCTAAACGTATTAATATGTGTAACTCTCGCACTTAATGAATTAGAGAAACTTCAATGATTTAATTCAAACAGAATTAAACGACCAATATTCAAGCCACATTAATTAACAAGTTTTGTGGCAATCGATCGGGACGATCGATTGCCCCCAGTATTTTCCTTGATTAATTATGTGAAAACAAGTCTCGTTCTCAAGGGGTCGAGGTTTACTTTAATGTGGTGCTTCCTATCCTACACACAAAGTGTTTAGTGTTTGCACTCATGCTCTCCTTTCAGTCAAAACATCTCAACCATAGAATTTGACATTTGTTAGATTTACGCGTTCAACCTGTTACTTTCGCGTGATTGGATACACAACTACTAAGTTGGAAGTCTTTAAAGCTTATAACATGGACGTGGGGTGTGATGAATGACAATGGGATCATGGAGGAATGTTTGGGATATGTGGAGCTACAAGGGTGACCAAAGCTACAACTTGCGCCTTCTCTCAGATTTGCCTTCTTTGTCTTGAAGTCGTTTGGCTACTTTGCATTGATCTTGCTTTTGGACGTTGGACTCAAAACTTTTGAAGTCATCATCTCTCTCTTCTTTTAGATTGAGATTTATTTTAGGCTTTTCAGATTTGCCTTGCATCCTTTTCCTTTTTTGGTGTTCTTGGGGTTCCCGTTTTCGAACTTCGAGAGCTGCTTTTGATGTGAGATCTTTGGATCCTGTGTCGCTTTGGGACCATTTGTGGATCATTGTATCGTATTGGTAGCATTATTTGAAATACCCCAAACCTTAGTATGTCATTTAAACATTAAAATATGGTATATTAATACTCAAAAGAGTCTTAGAAACAATAGTAAACAATTTAAACCGTAGAAAACACAATAAATTACCTTAAAGTCAATATGGGCAAAAATGTGCTCTAAGCTTGGGATAAGTTTGGTTAAGACCTAATATGCTTATCAAGACTTTATTTTGGTGTTAATAAATATAATAAACCAATTACCTAAGAAAACCAAGCTTGAAAACAAGTTAAAACACAAAATATGCTTTAAGGAGTCTTAAAGCACATTTTTGAAAAATTGTCTTGTAAATGAGCTTTGAATGGCTAAATGTCCATCATTACTCTTTAATTAACATGTGTACTACTTAGTATCACATTAGTAAGTCTAAATCAAGGGGAAATCAAAAATTTCACAAATATGTGCCTTGTTTTGGTGAATAGTAACCAAATTAACCAAGTTTATACTATATGTCAATATAAGTGAGACAATTGGTCAACAAAGAGTAAAACACCCCTAGACAACTAATGGGGGCTGGTTTTTATGAGGTGAGTCACCACCTTGCAAGTTAACAAATAAATAACAAATGATAAAGCAAGTTACTATTTGCTTTACTACTTAATATCTTCCAAAAGCAAACTTCAAACTCATTCTCTTATTTCTCTTGCATTCCCACCGTCTCAACTTCATCTTCTTCCTCTCTCCATCGGTTTGCAATAGCTCTCACACCATTCTCCATCTTTGAACTCTTATATCTCCTAGCTCTCTTTACCAAATCTAAAACAAAAACCACCATTCTTCTAGTCTCATCAAGCTCTTCAATCCTATCTTCTCAAAACTCCAAGAGCTCCATTTCGGTGCCAAGAGGAATCTCCATGGGAGGAGCTTGAGCTCACCTTTTCACATAATATTTCACTCCTTTGCTTCTAGGTAAGGAAACTCAAAGAAAAACTCCATTTCCTTCATGTTTTATGTTGTCCGAGAAACACCATTAATGGTGTCTTTACCTTGCTTTGTTTTAGCTTCATTTGAATCTTCCAAGGGCTTGGTGGAGTCCTCTCTTGTTACTTGTTCAAACTTTCTTCCATTCTCAAGGTAAAACAATCATCTTAATGTTTTAGGACAATATATGTATATAGGGTTTACAATGAGATGAAGCATAAAGCTTGTATACGCATTTCATTATTTGTATATTGTTTAGAAGTTGACAAGCAATCAAACATCCTTACCAATTTTAATCAAGGAAACAAGAAAGAAGTTTGTGAGGAAAGGAGATAAATATGCTAACCTAATGTAGCTTATAGTGTCTTAGGATAAATGAGCTTATTGCTTATTAAAACTATCTAAGGAGCCAATGGTAAATGACTTAGAAAAATACTCTCAAGGGTTTATTAAAATGGCATGTATTGTTGGGTGTATTTGCAGGTCAAAGGCAAATATAATGTGGGAAATTCAGTGTTTAAGGTTTATGCAATTTAAGGGCCTAAGAACCATGTTATTTAAGGGCCTAAGTGCCAAGCAAGTTAAATAATGCACTATATTGTGATGTAGTGTAAGTTTGGTGAAGTTTCGTGTATGAGAATGTCCTTGATGGATTTAAGTGTTCTTGAATGTTTAATGGTGAAAACTTTGTGTTTTGGTGTAACAAGATGCTAGGAGAACCCATGTCGAAATTTAGATAATGTATAAGAAGTTTAGGTGTTTAAAATGAGTTTGGTGAGTTAGGAAGTGTTTAGGGTGATTAAGTGTTTTACTAGTGAAAGAAATATGCACTAAGGTATTCTAAGATGTAAAAAGGACCTAGGCAATATTTTAGAGGATCTAGGATGCAAATGAGTGTTTTGGGATACTTCAAGATCATGGTGAGATTGTGTTTAGGACTTGTGCAATGTTGGTGAATGAGAAGAAGTGATGTGTTGCATGAAGGAGCTATAAACTTGTAGAGATATTCAAGGAGTTGGGTTAAGAAGAAAAGATGCTTGGGAGATGATGTTGTAGTAGTGAGGAAACATTTGGGAATAGTGATAGTTATAGGTATTAAACACCACATAAAAACTTAGTGAAATCATTGCATGTGTTAACCTTTGTATAAGGATTTGTGTAATGTTGAGGAGGGTTTTGGTGAATGATTTAAGGAGTTTAATGGATGTCTTAAGGGATGTTTGAAGTGCCAAATGTGGTTAGAACATACTAGGGCACTATGAGGTGAAGTTTGGAGTTAAATGGGCAATTAAAAACAAGGGTCTGGAGCAGACCGACCTTGGGGACCGGACCTGCAAGGTCGGTCGAGCCCAGTTTACCCTGCGAGAAATGGTCTCTGGAATGGACCGACCTTGGGGACCGGACTTGCAAGGTCGGTCGGGCATGGATTTTTGGTACGGATTGAGTCTTTGGAATAGACCGACCTTGGGACCGAACTTAAAAGGTCGGTCATGCCTAAATCTTTGTACGTAAGTTAGTCTCGGGAATCGACCGATCTTGGGACCGAACTTGCCAAGATCGGTCGGGCCTGAATTTTCAAAGGGGAAAAACTCTCGGGAATAGACCGACCTTGTGGACCGAACTAGCAAGGTCGGTCGGAGTAGAATTTTCTAACGGTAATATGTTCTGGAATGGACCGACCTTGTGTAAGGTCGGTCGGTAAGGTTGGTCGGACCAAAATTTGTAAAAAAAAAAACAAACAAAGAGTGGCTTAAGTAGTTAACCCTAGGGGGTATGATGAAGGTAATCAAGGATAAGTTTGGGCATTAAAACGTGTCATATAATCATGTAAAATGCTTGATAAAATTTGTAGTTAAGTAAGAAAATTAACCGACGTTATTAATCATGTATAGGAGTGACCTACGGTGGAAACCAGTCGAAGCAAGGACCAAGGTATGGTTTTCTTGCAGTCTGTTGCCTACCGGTTTACACCGGCTTGTGTGTTGTTTGTTTTTCTGTATGTTTATGACCTTGTAAGACTTAAGTCATGTAACGGGTTTACTGTTGATTATATTATTGTGATGTTAAGGTGCGACTCATATCCCTTGTGTGTGTCTAACAGGACTTAACCACTTGTTGTGATTTGTTATTAAGTTCCAACAGCGAACTACTAACGAGTGCTAACTGGGGGTGAGGAATCCGGTTGTCCAGTCACGCGTGTAAGTATAAGAGTAGATATCTGTATCAGATTCGACTCTTATAATGTTAAGATTGTTCTCCTTTATTTGGCGATCGATCTCCCGTTAGCTTCCTCCAAAGCTTACCTATTCTGACTTATGATCGGTCTAGTGGGAACATGTGTTTGTGTGGTGTGTTCGGGTCACAATATCCGATCCATCTGTGAGTTAAGTTACTCGTTCGACTAACAAAATGGTAATGAGTTTGTGTAACAAGCTTAACATGAGGGTGAACCATTCTCTAGGCTTATGATGTTGACTAACCTTCTCGGTTTGCTGTTAAGTGATATGTTCTCACTAAGTGTGTATTGTTGTGCTATGCAATGTTTTTGCTATGCCATATGTATTTGTTGTATGTTAAAATGAATGCCATGTTATCATGACAAATAGTTGCACGTATCCCGGTAGCCGATGGGCTGCGCGTTAACCATACCAGCCAAGGGTTGCTGACCCCCTCGGGGGCTCCATATTTTTAATGCAGGATGAGGATTGAAGAAGCGGAGTGGCTTTGGATCCTAGGTTGTGGGAATACTTTTGGTATATTTTGGATGTTAAGCTGCTAACAGAGAAATTGTTAGGATAAACTATATACATAAAAAGAATAAAATATTAAACTAATCCTACAACTCTACTACGGGTAGCAAATAAAAACCCGGTCGGAGTATAGTGTAAATATATTACGACCGAGAGTATCGTACCCAAGGGACTTATAGAAAATCAGTCCTAATCCGGGCAAAAGCCTATTCTACAATAACAGGGGGGGAATGTAAATGACACCATAATTAACTAAAACCTATCTAAATGCGAGGTTTAGGACTAAACTACCCTAAGTACCAACATGATCACGCAATGCAACTTCAAGACACGAACTTAACCAACCAACATGATTGCGCCGGATGTCCTGCCGGACACCAGATGCACGGCATATTCAAATTCTTGAATGTGCCGGACAGGAAGCACCCGGCAGTGCATCCGGCACGTTCATATGGTGAAAACCACTCTCTTGCTTCGAACAAGAAACTCAAAACCCATTAACAAATCGAGCATATGTCATGCTACGAAATGAACAAGGAGATGGGGGAAGATGGATTAACTCACAATCTTTAATGCTAACCCTAAATTATAGATGAAAACATCAAAGACCACTAAGATTTGTCTAACCTATCCTACTCTTGGGCTTTTCCCCCTCAAGTAGAATTTGCATAAAGAGAATGAGTGATCAACTAATTCCCTTGCCATAAGAACCATAATCTTAATGAACGCTTGAATTTGTATTGAAATAATCATATTGTTTACATAGAAGGAATTCATCCCTAGCCAAAGCCTAACAAGGATCTCTACTTCACCATCCACTCCAATTAAAGAAGAAATACATGGGGGAGAAGGAGATTAATCAAAAGCCTTACCCGAAAAGATAATCTTCTCTTCTTCTTCGTGGATGGATCCGTAGAAACTTTTGGACACCAACAGATGGAATGTGGGCGGAAATAGAGAAGTGAATGGCGTGATGTGGTATGTTGAAGTGTGTCAAATTGCAGCCTTTCTCGGCCTATTTATAGGCATCAAAATGTCTCTTGCCGGGCGTCATGCCGGGTCGTCAGTAGCCGGCACACGTGGGAAATGTGCCCAACCGTTAACGGTCGAAACCGCCAATTCCGCGCGAAACAGTGCATATGCCGGGTAGGAGATACCCGGCATCACACCCGGCACCACGTGCAAAATGCGTTGTCTAACCGTTAACTAAACCGCTAAATCCGTGTGAAAAGGCGCTTGTGTCGGACATAGGATGCCCGGCACTACACCCGGCATCGGTTGGTCTGCTAACGGTAATTAACTACTAACTTCTGACGAACCGGGGTGACTTTTCAGTATGTGCCGGATGTACTGCCGGACATCAGATGCTAGGCACATTCACAGACTTTGAATGCGCCTGACACCAGACACCCAGCGCGCCACCTGACACACCTCCTATTTTGCTCCAAACTTGTGCCGTGAACTGGACAGCCGGCACCAAGCCCGGCACCACTTGGTCTTTTGATTAGAAATTCATTCCTTGCATGGAAAACATATAAAAACATCAATCAGAACAAATAATAGACTTTATACATAATATTGCATAAATAACATATATTTAACCTTATTTAGATAAATATAATACTAAATCTAGCACATAAAATATGATAAGTCTGCGGCTTATCAAGGCCCTACACTTACCTTTTGCTAGTCCTCGAGCAAAACAAGATTAGAAGGGAGTAATTACTTATGCACAAAATAGATAGACCTTAGAATGACAATAAGATAAATATTCTCAACTCCCTGACTCTATTTCATAAGTATCACTTAATCATCCTTATCCATCAAAACATACTAATGGGTATAAAATAAAGACTTTCAAAATCGATCAAAAACTTTTGGGCTATTTTGCATACGGGATTTGTAATGTCTCCTTTTTCCGGTTTCCATCATTCAGCTCTATTTTTCAAGAGTTTCTGAATGTGGCCAAGATATTCATCATTGGTTTTTACTATTCAGCCCTATTTTGCAAGGGTTTCTGAATCAACCGTGATTTTTTCTGCATTGAAGAACGGGGAATTTAGGAGAAAAATAAAAGGAAAACTCTCGTTTCTTCTTTTTTATTCTGAGGCATTTTTACAACCTCAAGGAATATAATGCTTTTCCTTTGGAAGAAGATTTTTTCGTTCTTTTTTTTTCTTTTTCTTCTTCTTTCTTTTGCACAAAAACCCTTTTTAAGATTTTCACCCAAAAGATTTTTCACAATTTGAAAAGAAAAGAAATAAATACCCAGAAATACATAAAGGAAAGAATTAGGAGAAAGATCATATACTCATGTAATAAAGAGGATCAAAAAGTTAAAAACAGGAATCTACAAGTCATTAGAAAGCTTACCTTTTGAGAGAACAAGCTTTTAGTCATTCCTAATCTCATCTTAATCAAAAACATGCAAAAAGTTTAGTAAAACATCAATAAAACTCACAACTTATGCATATTAATAAAAACTTATTTTTTTAGGGGGGTCCCTGCCCTACACTTGGCAGGAACACTGTCCCCAGTGTTCAAAAGGAACAATAAATTTTAAAATTTGGAAAACTTTTTTTTTTCTTAAGAAATCTAAAATAACTAAGTTGAAGTATTGACGAAAGCAGATCATAAAAAAAATAAAAGAGAAAAATTAAATGGTAAGAAAGGCTCCCCTATTTGACATTGAAGGTGTGAGGAGGACCCGCCCTACACTTAGCCTTTTAGGCTATTTGGCATTATCGGAGATCCTTGGTAGAATGGTGACCGAATTCGCATGCTCCCGTGGGTTTGTTTGCGTTCGGGACGGGAGCTGACCTTGTTGTCGCGGTTGCGTCAGAAGTTGCTGTAATTGCAACTGCAACGATTTGTGCTCCTTGCGATGGTCGAGATCTCGTTGTGTATCCTGGGTCTTGTTCATCAGGGCTACATCATGTCACGAAGTTCAGCCATTTCAGCCTCTGATGATGATGCAGGATGGGATGGTCTGAATTGCCTTGGACCTCCCTGGTAGCCGGCTTGACTCTGAAAGTTATGTGGGGGTTGGTTCCCTGTTGCCATGGCTGCCGATACCCTTGGTTACTCACATAGTTGACTTCCTCAACATTTTGAAAGTCCGGCACGTCAGGGCTCGGAACGTGTGGTCGTGCACTAACCACATTCGCCTGTTGAGGAAGATGATTCATTGCTATTTGCTCCACCACCTTCTGTAGAGCGCTAACCTTCGTGGACGTTTGAGCGTTGCTCTCCAACAACTGCTCATGACTTCGCATTAGTTTGTCAAATTTTGCATCACCCTCCTCCCACTTGATATAATCCTGCGGTACCACCCCTGGTTCCACCGGTGGCCCAATCCTAATCTCCTCGCAAAGAGATTCAATTCCATCAAGGAATTGATCTCCAGGCTTCTTCAATGTCTGCACCAAGGGAGGAAAGGATCATGGTCTTGCATTGGTTGACCAATCCCTTGTAAAACACTGAGATAGTTGTTCCTTGGTGAGGCCATGGTGTGGACATGTGCGCAACAACCCCTTGAATCTGTCCCAAGTCTCACAGATGTTCTCCGAGCCTGGTTGCCTAAAGTTGTAAATATCGGCGATCATCTCCAGGGTGCGACTTGGTGGTAAGAATTTATCATAAAACTTGGTTGCCATGTCCTCCCATGTGGTTATGGTACTGGGGTTAGACTGTGGTACCACTTGCTGGCGTTCCCCGTAAGGCTATGGGGAAAGAGAAAAGTCTGGCGTATTGGAGGACATTGTTTGAGGAAGTTAGGCTGTTTGTGTGTTGCAAGAATTTGGTGATGTGGAGCAAAGCATCGTCCGGTTTGTACCATCGAACATACCTAATTCCTTGATGCACCGGATCTGATGATATGGCTTGAGTTTTTGCCATTCATCATACTCATTTTGTGCAAGGTGGGGGAGGTCGATTGCTGGTTTTTCTGGCCTAGATTGGAAGGCCGGTTTATGTTTCGGACGGTAGGTGCTGCCATTGGTGTAGGAGGTAGGTGTTGTTGGTTTCTTCGTTGATGAAGGGAACGAAGAAGAGTCCTCTCGATTTCTGGGTCAAAGTTGCTAAATCTTCAGGAGAATTTGTGGACCGTAGAAGCATTCACTTTGATAACTTCAGGAGGAGCAAGAGAAAACGTTATAATACTTTCGTAATAATAAAATAAATATATAATGACATATTAAAATTACGAAAATACAAGAAAAAAATTAAAGTTTTGGTTATGCCGGACACGGCCGGGTGTATGGCACCCGGCATTGGACTTCCTCCAATACTGCCGGGTACGAGTACCCGCGTCAGTCCGGTCTTTTGCGAACTCAAAAATTTTCAGTAAAGAATCAACAATTAGGAAGTATTAGAAGAGAGATCTAAGTGAATGGTGAAGGAAAAGAATAGCATATTGTAAGGAATTTAACATTTTAAAATAATAATTTAAAATTGAAAATAAGTTGACACTGCCGGACAGGATGCCGGGTGTATGGCACCCGCATTGGACTTCCTCCAATACTGCCGGGTTGAAGTTACCCAGTATCCACCCGGCGTTCAAAAAACTCGAAAAAATAAAAAATAAATGGGAAGGGAAAGGGAAGTTAACATAAAGATCAATGGAAAAAATATTTATAGACAATCAAAGATTCAAAAAAAAAGACAATGCGAAGTAAAAGTTGAAGTTTGATTATGCCGGTCGTACGCCGGGTAAACTCTATCCCCGTAGGACTTCCTCCAAGCTGCCGGATGTAGAACACCCGGCAGTGTACCCGGCACATTCAACCGAAAATACAATTAACAACTTAAATTAAAGAATCATGGCATTAAAGAATAAAATAAGAATAGGGCGTTTACTACCGAATTTAGGACTTGGACTAATTCCAAGTCCCCGGCAACGGCGCCAATTTGCTAACAGAGAAATTGTTAGGATAAACTATATACATAAAAGAAAAATATTAAACTAATCCTACAACTCTACTACGGGTAGCAATAAAAACCCGGTCGGAGTATAGTGTAATATATATACGACCGAGAGTATCGTACCCAAGGGACTTATAGAAAATCAGTCCTAATCCGGCAAAAGCCTATTCTACAATAACAGGGGGGAATGTAAATGACACCATAATTAACTAAAACCTATCTAAATGCGAGGTTTAGGACTAAACTACCCTAAGTACCAACATGATTACGCAATGCAACTTCAAGACACGAACTTAACCAACCAACATGATTGCGCCGGATGTCCTGCCAGACATCAGATGCACGGCATATTCAAAGTCTTGAATGTGCCGGACAGGAAGCACCCGACAGTGCATCCGCACGTTCATATGGTGAAAACCACTCTCTTGCTTCGAACAAGAAACTCAAACCCATTAACAAATCGAGCATATGTCATGCTACGAAATGAACAAGGAGATGGAAGATGGATTAACTCGCAATCTTTAATGCTAACCCTAAATTATAGATGAAAACATCAAAGACCACTAAGATTTGTCTAACCTATCCTACTCTTGGGCTTTTCCCCCTCAAGTAGAATTTGCATAAAGAGAATGAGTGATCAACTAATTCCCCTTGCCATAAGAACCAGAATCTTAATGAACCTTGAATTTGTATTGAAATAATCATATTGTTTACATAGAAGGAATTCATCCCTAGCCAAAGCCTAACAAGGATCTCTACTTCACCATCCACTCCAATTAAAGAAGAATACATGGGGGAAAGGAGATTAATCAAAAGCCTTAACCCGAAAGATAATCTTCTCTTCTTCTTCGTGGTGGATCCGTAGAAACTCTTGGACCCAACCGATGGAAGTGGGCGAAATAGAAAGTGAATGGCGTGATTGGTCTGTTGAAGTGTGTCAAATTGCAGCCTCTCTCGGCCTATTTATAGGCATCAAAATGTCTCTTGTCGGGCGTCGTGCCGGGTCGTCAGTAGCCGGCACACGTGGGAAATGTGCCCAACCGTTAACGGTCGAAACCGCCAATTCCGCGCGAAACAGTGCATATGCCGGGTAGGAGATACCCGGCATCACACCCGGCACCACGTGCAAAATGCGTTGTCTAACCGTTAACTAAACCGCTAAATCCGTGTGAAAAGGCGCTTGTGTCGGACATAGGATGCCCGACACTACACCTGGCATCGGTTGGTATGCTAACGGTAATTAACTGCTAACTTCTGACGAACCAGGGTGACTTTTCAGTATGTGCCGGATGTACTGCCGGACATCAGATGCTAGGCACATTCACAGACTTTGAATGCGCCTGACACCAGACACCCAGCGCGCCACCCGGCACACCTCCTATTTTGCTCCAAACTTGTGCCGTGAACTGGACAGCCGGCACCAAGCCCGGCACCACTTGGTCTTTTGATTAGAAATTCATTCCTTGCATGGAAAACATATAAAAACATCAATCTGAACAAATAATAGACTTTATACATAATATTGCATAAATAACTTATATTTAACCTTATTTAGATAAATATAATACTAAATCTAGCACATAAAATATGATAAGTCTGCGGCTTATCATAAGCCCGGGGTGCGCCTGTGCTCCCGTGGCGTTATATCTTGGTGTTATCAGTTTGCAGTGACAGTTTATGGTGTACAGTTTGCAGTTATGGATGTAGTTACATACTCGGTATTATGTGTATGTATTTAAGGTTATTAGTTCTATGCTCGGGAGTCTGACCATCAGACCGGTACATTTGTATTTATTCTGCCTTGTTAACCACGTGGGTGGTTAACGGCGTTGTAACACCGAATCGTTTAGTTGTTGTTAGTTGTATATTTCCGCTGCGATTTTCCATCATTGTTAAGTGCGTAATAGGGGTGTTACAAAAAGTGGTATCAGAGCGAAGGCATTACAACCGTTGGAACCACAGTTACCTAAGGGAGCAGTTATGAAAAGGTTAACCACTAACTAAGTGTGGAGATACCTAGTTGTCGGGAAGGCATTACAACCGTTGGAACCGATAAGTGTGCAAGCACAATGCTAATGAATGTTCGTGTGAATTCAGATGTCAGGTAGACCACGAGGTTGAGGCCGCGGGTGCGGCATTGGTGATACCGAGAACCAGGGGGAGAACCCTACGATGCAAGTCATGGCCGACGCTGTTGCGGCCGCCGTAGCCCAGATGGTCCCACAATTAGTAGGTGCAATTCAGTAGAGGCAACAGCGCGAAGTTCAACCACCACCGCCACCGCCACGAGAGACCAACTGGGTCAAGGCGTTAGCTGATCTGAGACCCCTGTCATTTAATGGGGAGACCAACCCTCGTAAGCTGGAGGCGTATATCCCCGAGTTGGAGACCGCCTACGAGACCTTGGATGTGCCTACTGGAGCCAAGGTCCGTCTTGCCGCTCACTAACTGAAGGGTTCGGCACAAAGTTGGTGGAAGCTTGTGAGAGAGGACCGGATGACGGATCCTCAGTTTGGTTGGAGAGAGTATACGGCTCTGCTGCGAGCCAAGTATTATCCTGTGCATGTTCAAGAGGCCAAGCGCCTAGAGCTGGATAGCCTGGGGCAGAGGGATAAGATGTCGGTTGATGACTACTACACCGCTTTCACCGGCCTTATCCACCTGTTACCGGACCTGGGATACTCGAACCGGGTGTTGGTGAACCGTTTCTACAACGGTCTCAGCCACCGTCTTCGCTACGGGATGGGGCCAGCTGAGTATACTACCTTGCAGGTAATTAAATACCGTCATGTGATCCAGTTTGTACTGTAAGTAAATGTTAATGTGAGTTTGTGAGTATTGTTTTGCGGGGCATGACTGACGTCCTAAATCCAGGAGTGTTATCATGCCGCTGCTAAGGTTGAGATTACCGTCCGTCTGAGGGACAAGGAGAATGCGCACAAGTGCAAGGCCACGAGCGAGGGCCAGAGTCTGCAGGGGTACGGGGGAGGAAAGAAGAAGAAGAAGCCTTACACCCAGCCCCAGAATAGTCAGCACCAGGGTGACAAGGGCTAAGCCCAGACCACCACAGCTGAGGAGCCACTGAAGCTCACATACGCATATGCGGTGAAACCCCTACGCTCTTACCCGCTTAAGCGTAATTACTTAAACATGTGTGTCAAGTTGAAGTGTATGTTGTTAAGATATGAAGTAAGAATTGATTATGTATTGTGATAGTAGCCAGCACGGGTTCTGGACCGGAGCGCCACTACTACTGTAAGTGGTGTAACGGAGACCACCCCGGCAAGGACTGCAAAGGAAATGACGTGGAGTGTCGCTACTGTGAGAAGTTGGGTCACCGTGACTATGAGTGCTACCGGAACCCCAACAGCATAAACAATAAGCCCAAGGGGCAGTTGAAGGGTAAGGCCACCGCGACCACCGATGGCCCGAAGTCGGCTAACCAGCCACCCACAGATCAGAGGAACACTGATTCCCAAAAGGGGAAAGGGGCAGGATCCGGCAAGGCCACCCTGAATGTGGTGGACCGGTCTGAGGCGCCAGGACCCTCTTCTAGACCAGGTACCGCCTAAACTGTTAAGTGAAATAAGTGATTGCATACCGCATTTCATGCATGTGTGTTAGTGAATCTAGATGTACAACCATGTGAGTAAAGAATTAAAGTATAATGTGAAAGTCACCTAAAGTAGGTAATTTTAAAACTTAGGAACCTTAAATATCTATTATCCAATCCCGCCCACACCGAACCCCGAAGAGACAACCATCAGCATCACCGAATTCCCAATGGAGCAGTGTCAGGTTATCCAACCAGGTATGATACTCTTAAATGGATACCTGACACCTGAAGCACAAGTCCGCATTATCCGACGATGGGACGAACTTGGAGTAGCACCTGGAGGTTTCTACACACCCGAATACCCAAGTGGATAAAAAATGAAGCTGAAGATGATGTGCATGGGTAAGGACAGGAATCCTTACACCAAGACATATCAATAAGTGCGAGCTGAAGATGGAGCAACGATACGGATGATACCTGAGGAGTTCCTTACGGTCGTTAACTACGCCGTGGGAATTGCTCAGAAAGTTGTAACGGATTCAATACCAAGTGTTAAAGCGGATTTATGTATTGTGAACTTCTACCAGAAAGGTGGACGATTAGGCTTACACCAAGATAAGGACGAGTCACCCGAGTCTCTAAGTAAGGGAGTACCCGTGGTGTCTTGGTCCATTGGTGATACCGCAGTGTTTATATATGGCGAGTAGAAGCGTGCTGATCTCGCAAGGAAATTAGTGTTGAAGTCAGGAGATGTGTTAATCATGGGTGGACAGTCAAGGATGTTATATCATGGAATCAAGAAGATCAAACTGAATACCGCACCTTCGACAGTGATCAATGCCACACACATGAAACCCGGACGTTTGAATTTGACCTTCAGACAGTTTTAAAGTCTTGTATAATTATGTAATGTGTTAAGTCAGTAGTATATTAAGAATGCTATATCTAGCTAAGTTTACAATGTAATCGACTTGTGATGTGAAAGGAGTGTTAATCAATAAAGTGGAGTTGTTCGAAGTATATCAACCGTGTTATTACCAAATACTTATAAGTTGCCAATGAATTAGGCTGTGCACTCGGAACGGGAGGTATACTAGGCGTTTGTAATGAGGCAGAAACCGGCAAGAGCGGCACAACCCTCACCGGTACCTTTCCAGTCAATGGCGTGGACGCATCGATCTTGTTTGACTCCGAAGCCTCACATACATTTATCTCGCTATCTTTTGCGAGGAGGCTGGGGTTAGACGGTGAAAAGATGCCAGACTTTCTAGTCACTCTCCCGTTGAAAGAGCGGATCAGGTGTACCCGCTACCACCGAGATGCTGTTGTACGAATTCGAGATGAAGAGTTTCCTATCGACTTGATAGAGTTCGACGGACTTGGTTTTGATGTGATTGTCGGGATGAACTGGTTGGAGCGGTACAAGGGCAGAATCCTGTGTGCCGAGCACCGTCTGCTTCTTCGGAGTCCATTTGGGGTTACTATATCTTACCGCTAGAGGCCCTGGGAGCCTTCGACTCAGATCATCACCGCCACGGCTATGTATCGTGAACTACGACGAGGGAATGATGTATACCTCTGCTATGTCCAGGACATAGAGAGAGACCCTGAGTTTAGCCCAGATGTGCCGGTAGTGTCGGAGTTTCCTGATGTTTTTCCTAAGGAACTGCCGGGCATGCCGCCAGGACGGGAAGTTGAGTTTGAGATTGATTTGGTTCCGGGCACTAGACCAATTGCGACGGCACCCTATCGTATGGCTCCAGCAGAGATGATAGAGCTCAAGGAGCAGCTGAGAGACCTATCCAACAAGGGATTTATCCGCCCAAGTGTTTCACCATAGGGAGCGCCGGTCCTCTTCGTGAAGAAGACGGACGGTAGTCTCCGCCTGTGTATCGACTATCCAGAGCTGAATGCAGTTACGGTGAAGAACCGTTATCCTTTACCACGCATCGACGACTTATTTGATCAGTTGAGAGGAGCATCAGTATTCTCCAAGATAGATCTATGATCCGGATACCATCAGAGTTGCCATCCGTGTGAGAGACATTGAGAAGACCACTTTCAGAACCAGATATGGACATTATGAGTTTACGGTTATGCCGTTTGGTTTATCCAATGCACCAGCCAAGTTCATGGACTTAATGAACCGCTTGTTCCATGATCAGTTGGACAAGTCAGTGGTAGTCTTCATCGACGTTATTCTTGTGTACTCGAAATCGAGAGGTGAGCATGAAAGCCACCTGAGAAATGTGTTACAAACATTGAGGAAGAATTAGTTGTATGCTAAATTTTCAAAGTGTGAGTTTTGGTTGAACCAAGCATCCTTTCTTGGTCATGTGATTTCTGAGGTCGGGATCGCTGTTGATCCGGCAAAGATTGATGCAGTGCGCACCTGGCCTAGGCCGAAGACAGTTACCGACATCCGGCGCTTCCTCGGTCTGGTAGGATATTATAGGAGGTTTGTGAAGGACTTTTCCAGTGTCTCGAAGCCGATGACTTCCTTGATGAAGAAGGATGCTCCATTCGAGTGGACAGATGACTGCGAGAGTTCTTTTCAGAGGCTCAAGGATGCTCTGACATCTGCACCAGTCCTGACTATATCACACGGTCCAGATTGTTTTGAGGTCTATTGCGACGCATCAGGCAGAGGTATGGGTTGTGTGTTGATGCTACACGGGAAGGTCGTAGCGTACGTCTCCCGACAGCTGAAGATGCATGAAGAGAACTACCCTACCCACGACTTAGAATTGGGTGCCATTGTCTTCGCACTGAAGATATGGCGACATCACTTGTATGGGGTAAGTGTGACAATTTATTCGGACCACAAAAGTTCAAAATACTTGTTCACTCAAAATTAGTTGAACATGAGACAAAGAAGGTGGGTCGAGTTCTTAAACGGCTACGACATCAATTTACAGTACAAAGAGGGTAAAGCAAATGTGGTAGCTGACGCATTGAGTCGCCGAGCACACTCTCTCCATTTGCTAGTCTCTCATACTAGCTTGGTGGAAGAGGTGCGGAGTGCTTAGATGACGGATCAGTATATGTTGGAGATCAGGCAGAAGCTTATTGATGGCACGTTCGAGGGTCAGAAGTACGACTTCCGACTCCACGACGATGACCTGATTAGGCTCAATGGCCGACTGTGTATTCCGAGGAGTAGCGCTGAGCTGAAAGAGCTCATACTGAGTGAATCCCATTGTTCTACGACTTCGATTCATCCCGGAGCTTCAAAAATGTATAAGGGTATGAAACATTATTTTTGGTGGGCAGGTATGAAAAGGGATGTGAATGACTATGTATTGAGGTGTCTCACCTGTCAGAAGGTCAAGTTTGAGCACCGACGGCCTGGTGGTATGGTGCAGCCAATGCTAGTGCCTGAGTGGAAGTTCCATGACATTTCTATGGACTTCGTAGTAGGGCTTCCGCCTACAAGGGGAGGTCTGAATATGATTTGGGTTGTTGTTGACCGACTGACCAAGGTGGCCCGATTCATTCCGATGAGGGACACCTGGAAAGTGGCAAGACTTGCAGAGCTCTTTGATAGAGAGATTGTTCGGCACCATGGGGTACCGAAGACTATCGTGTCTGATAGGGATACCAGATTCCTCTCGAGGTATTGGAAATCCACGCGGGAAGCGCTTGGTACCGAGCTGAAGCTAAGTACAGCGTTCCACCCACAGACTGATGGTCAGAGTGAGCGCACCATCCAGACACTCAAGGATATGTTACGTGCATGTGCACTTGATTTTCAGACCAGCTGGATTGACAAGTTACATCTGATCGAGTTTAGCTACAACAACAGTTATCATGCTTCGATCAAGATGTCTCCCTTCCAGGCTTTGTACGGTAGACCATACCGCACACCATTATGCTGGGATGAGTCGAGTGAGACGGTCATTATAGGACCAGAGTATCTGGAGCAAGTTCAAGCAGAAGTATGACAGATCCGGGCTAACATGAAGTCAGCTCAGGATAGACAGAAATCATACGCCGATGTGTGCAGACGTGACCTGGAGTTCGCCGTGGGCGATCAGGTATTTCTTAGAGTATCCCCCATGAAGGGAGTGTTTCGTTTTGGCCAGAAAGGCAAGTTGAGCCTGAAATATGTGGGGCCTTATGTTATGACGGAGCGGATCGGCCCGGTAGCTTACAGACTTGATTTACCCACCGAGCTGGGCAAGGTACATGATGTATTTCATGTGTCCCAGTTGAAGAAATATATGTCTCATCCGTCTCATGTACTTCAGCCTGAGAGGCTAACCTTAGAGCCGACCATGCGATCAGTGGAGACTCCCGTACGAATTCTGGATACTAAGACTCGTGACACTCGCCATAAGTCTGTGAGACTGGTGAAGGTCCTCTGGTCTAACCGGGACGTTGAGGAGGCCACTTGGGAGCTGGAAGATAAGATGAAGGCGAAGTACCCATCATTGTTTACTTCTTAGTATTCGTATGTATAGGGTACGGGGCGTACCCCAATTTTAAGGGGGGTAGAGCCGTTTCGGTTATGTGTGTACGACATGTATTTGGATACATTGTCTATGTGTTATGTTGTTATCTTGTTATGTTACAGACCGTTGTGTCTGAATGATGTTATGTTGTTTGGACCCTGTGTCCGGTGCAACGTAAGTATGTTGTTAATGTTGTTATGGAAGTATTGTTTATATGTATTCCCGTGTTCTAATATTTAGGATATGCGGGAAGTATGAACTTTGGGGACAAAATTCTTTTAAGGGGGGTAGTTTGAAATACCCCAAACCTTAGTATGTCGTTTAAACATTAAAATATGGTATATTAAGACTATAAAAAGTCTTAGAAACATTAGTAAACAATTTAAACCGTAGAAAACACAATAAATTACCTTAAAGTCAATATGGGCAAAAATGTGCTCTAAGCTTGGGATAAGTTTGGTTAAGACCTAATAAGCTTATCAAGACTTTATTTAGGTGTTAATAAATATAATAAACCAATTACCAAAGAAAACCAAGCTTGAAAATAAGTTAAAACACAAAATGTGCTTTAAGGAGTCTTAAAGCACATTTTTGAAAAATTGTCTTGTAAATGAGCTTTGAATGGCTATATGTCCATAATTACTCTTTAATTAACATGTGTACTACTTAGTATCACATTAGGAAGTCTAAATCAAGGGGAAATCAAAAATTTCACAAATATGTGCCTTGTTTTGGTGAATAGTAACCAAATTAACCAAGTTTATAATATATGTCAATATAAGTGAGACAATTGGTCAACAAAGACTAAAACACCCCTAGACAACTAATGGGGGCCGGTTTTTATGAGGTGAGTCACCACCTTGCAAGTTAACAAATAAATAACAAATGATAAAGCAAGTTACTATTTGCTTTACTACTTAATATCTTCCAAAAGCAAACTTCAAACTCATTCTCTTATTTCTCTTGCATTCCCACCGTCTCCAACTTCATCTTCTTCCTCTCTCCATCGGTTTGCAACAGCTCTCACACCATTCTCCATCTTTGACCTCTTATATCTCCTAGTTCTCTTTACCAAATCAAAAACAAAGACCACCATTCTTCTAGTCTCATCAAGCTCTTCAATCCTACCTTCTCAAAACTCTAAGAGCTCCATTTCGGTGCCAAGAGGAATCTCCATGGGAGGAGCTTGAGCTCACATTTTCACATATTATTGCTCTCCTTTACTTCTAGGTAAGGAAACTCAAAGAAAAACTCCATTTCCTTCATGTTTTATGTTGTCCGAAAAACACCATTAATGGTGTCTTTACCTTGCTTTGTTTTAGCTTCATTTGAATCTTCCAAGGGCTTGGTGGAGTCCTCTCTTGTTACTTGTTCAAACTCTCTTCCATTCTCAAGGTAAAACAATCACCTTAATGTTTTAGGACAATATATGTATCTAGGGTTTACAATGAGATGAAGCATAAAGCTTGTATACGCATTTCAGTATTTGTATATTGTTTAGAAGTTGACAAGCAATCAAACATCCTTACCGATTTTAATCAAGGAAACAAGAAAGAAGTTTGTGAGGAAAGGAGGTAAATATGCTAACCTAATGTAGCTTATATTGTCTTAGGATAAATGAGCTTATTGCTTATTAAAACTATCTAAGGAGCCAATGGTAAATGACTTAGAAAAATACTCTCAAAGGTATATTAAAATGGCATATGTATTATTGGGTGTATTTGCAGGTCAAAGGCAAATATAATGTGGGAAATTCAGTGTTTAAGGTTTATGCAATTTAAGGGCCTAAGAGCCATGTTATTTAAGGGCCCAAGTGCCAAGCAAGTTAAATAATGCAATATATTGTGATGTAGTGTAAGTTTGGTGAAGTTTCGTGTATGAGAATGTCCTTGATGGATTTAAGTGTTCTTGAATGTTTAATGGTGAAAACGTTGTGTTTTGGTGTAACAAGATGCTAGGAGAACCCATGTTGAAATTTAGATAATGTATACGAAGTTTAGGTGTTTAAAATGAATTGGTGAGTTAGGAAGTGTTTAGGGTGATTAAGTGTTTTACTAGTGAAAGAAATATGCACTAAGGTATTCTAAGATGTAAAAAGGACCTAGGCAATATTTTAGAGGATCTAGGATGCAAATGAGTGTTTTGGGATACTTCAAGATCATGGTGAGATTGTGTTTAGGACTTGTGCAATGTTGGTGAATGAGGAAGAAGTGATGTGTTGCATGAAGGAGCTATAAACTTGTAGAGATATTCAAGGAGTTGGGTTAAGAAGAAAAGATGCTTGGGAGATGATGTTGTAGTAGTGAGGAAACATTTGGTAATAGTGATAGTTATAGGTATTAAACACCACATAAAAACTTAGTGAAATCATTGCATGTGTTAACCTTTGTATAAGGATTTGTGTAATGTTGAGGAGGGTTTTGGTGAATGATTTAAGGAGTTTAATGGATGTCTTAAGGGATGTTTGAAGTGCCAAATGTGGTTAGAACATACTAGGGCACTATGAGGTGAAGTTTGGAGTTAAATGGGCAATTAAAAACAAGGGTCTGGAGCAGACCAACCTTGGGGACCGGACCTGCAAGGTCGGTCGAGCCCAGTTTACCCTGCGAGAAATGGTCTCTGGAATGGACCGACCTTGGGGACCGGACTTGCAAGGTCGGTCGGGCATGGATTTTTGGTACGGATTGAGTCTCTAGAATAGACCGACCTTGGGACCGAACTTACAAGGTCGGTCATGCCTAAATCTTTGTACGTAAGTTAGTCTCGGGAATCGACCGATCTTGGGACCGAACTTGCCAAGATCGGTCGGGCCTGAATTTTCAAAGGGGAAAAACTCTCGGAATAGACCGACCTTGTGGACCGAACTTGCAAGGTCGGTCGGAGTAGAATTTTCTGACGGTAATATGTTCTGGAATGGACCGACCTTGTGTAAGGTCGGTCGGTAAGGTTGGTCGGACCAAAATTTGTAAAAAAAAAAAACAAACAAAGAGTGGCTTAAGTAGTTAACCCTAGGGGGTATGATGAAGGTAATCAAGGATAAGTTTGGGCATTAAAACGTGTCATATAATCATGTAAAATGCTTAGTAAAATTTGAAGTTAAGTAAGTAAATTAACCGACGTTATTAATTATGTATAGGAGTGACCTACGGTGGAAACCAGTCGAAGCAAGGACCAAGGTATGGTTTTCTTGCAGTCTGTTGCCTACTGGTTTACACCGGCTTGTGTGCTGTTTGTTTTTCTGTATGTTTATGACCTTGTAAGACTTAAGTCATGTAACGAGTTTACTGTTGATTATATTATTGTGATGTTAAGGTGCGACTCATATCCCTTGTGTGTGTCTAACAAGACTTAACCACTTGTTGTGATTTGTTATTAAGTTCCAACAACGAACTTCTAACAAGTGCTAACTGGGGGTGAGGAATCCGGTTGTCCAGTCACGCGTGTAAGTATAAGAGTAGATATCTGTATCAGATTCGACTCTTATAATGTTAAGATTGTTCTCCTTTATTTGGCGATCGATCTCCCGTTAGCTTCCTCCAAAGCTTACCTATTCTGACTTATGATCGGTCTAGTGGGAACATGTGTTTGTGTGGTGTGTTCGGGTCACAATATCCGATCCATCTGTGAGTTAAGTTACTCGTTCGACTAACAGAATGGTAATGTGTTTGTGTAACAAGCTTAACATGAGGGTGAACCATTCTTTAGGCTTATGATGTTGACTAACCTTCTCGGTTTGCTGTTAAGTGATATGTTCTCACTAAGTGTGTATTGTTGTGCTATGCAATGTTTTTGCTATGCCATATGTATTTGTTGTATGTTAAAATGAATGTCATGTTATCATGACAAATAGTTGCGCGTATCCCGGTAGCCGATAGGCAGCGCGTTAACCATACCAGCCAAGGGTTGCTGACCCCCTCGGGGGCTCCATATTTTTATTGCAGGATGAGGATTGAAGAAGAGGAGTGGCTTTAGATCCTAGGTTGTGGGAATACTTTTGGTATATTTTGGATGTTAAGCCCGGGGTGCGCCTGTGCTCCCGTGGCGTTATATCTTGGTGTTATCAGTTTGCAGTGACAGTTTGTGGTGTACAGCTTACAGTTATGGATGTAGTTACATACTCGGTATTATGTGTATGTATTTAAGGTTATTAGTTCTATGCTCGTGAGTCTGATCATCAGACCGGTACATTTGTATTTATTCTGCCTTGTTAACCATGTGGGTGGTTAACGGTGTTGTAACACCGAATCGT
The DNA here is from genome assembly GCA_023374045.1 of Limonium bicolor. NCBI lineage: Eukaryota > Viridiplantae > Streptophyta > Magnoliopsida > Caryophyllales > Plumbaginaceae > Limonium > Limonium bicolor. The sequence continues at coordinate 124,027,984 of CM041776.1, read as the reverse complement.
TTAGTAGTTGTTAGTTGTATATTTCCGCTGCGATTTTCCATCATTGTTAAGTGCATAGTAGGGATGTTACAAAAAGTGGTATCAGAGCGAAGTATCGCTCTGATGACTAGAGTACCAAGCTTAGGAATATTCCGAGTTAGGAAACCTAACCACAGTTACCTAAGGGAGCAGTTATGAAAAGGTTAACCCCTAACTAAGTGTGGAGATACCTTGTTGTCGGGAAGACGTTACAACCGTTGGAACCGATAAGTGTGCAAGCACAATGCTAATGAGTGTTCGTGTGAATTCAGATGTCAGGTAGACCACGAGGTTGAGGCCGCGGGCGCGGCATTGGTGATACCGGGAACCAGGGGGAGTACCCTACGACGCAAGTCATGGCCGACGCTGTTGCGGCCGCCGTAGCCCAGATGGTCCCACAATTAGTAGCTGCAATTCAGCAGGGGTAACAGCCCGAAGTTCAACCACCACCGCCACCGCCACGAGAGACCAACTGGGTCAAGGCGTTAGCTGATCTGAGACCCCTGTCGTTTAATGGGGAGACCAACCCTCGTAAGCTGGAGGCGTATATCTCCGAGTTGGAGACCGCCTACGAGACCTTGGATGTGCCTGCTGGAGCCAAGGTCCGCCTTGCCGCTTACTACCTGAAGGGTTCGGCACAAAGTTGGTGGAAGCTTGTGAGAGAGGACCGGATGGCGGATCCTCAGTTTGGTTGGAGAGAGTATACGGCTCTGCTGCGAGCCAAGTATCATCCTGTGCATGTTCAAGAGGCCAAGCGCCTAGAGCTGGATAGCCTGAGGCAGGGGGATAAGATGTCGGTTGATGACTACTACACCGCTTTCACCGGCCTTATCCACCTGTTACCGGACCTGGGATACTCGAACTGGGTGTTGGTGAACCGTTTCTACAACGGTCTCAGCCACCGTCTTCGCTACGGGATGGGGCCAGCTGAGTATACTACCTTGCAGGTAATTAAATACCGTCATGTGAACCAGTTTGTACCGTAAGTAAATGTTAATGTGAGTTTGTGAGTTTTGTTTTGCGGGGCATGACTGACGTCCTAAATCCAGGAGTGATATCATGCCGCTGCTAAGGTTGAGATTACCATTCGTCTGAGGGTCGAGGAGAATGCGCACAAGCGCAAGGCCACGAGCGAGGGCCAGAGTCCGCAGGGGTATGGGGGAGGAAAGAAGAAGAAGAAGCCTTACCCCCAGCCCCAGAAGAGTCAGCACCATGGTGACAAGGGCCAAGCCCAGACCACCACAGCTGAGGAGCCACTGAAGCTCACATACGCATATGCGGGGAAACCCCAACGCTCTTACCCGCCTAAGGGTAATTACTTAAACATGTGTGTCAAGTTGAAGTGTATGTTGTTAAGATATGAAGTAAGAATTGATTATGTATTGTGATAGTAGCCAGCACGGGTTCTGGACCGGAGCGCCACTACTACTGTAAGTGGTGTAACGGAGACCACCCCGGCAAGGACTGCAAAGGAAATGACGTGCAGTGTCGCTACTGCGAGAAGTTGGGTCACCGTGACTATGAGTGCTACCGGAACCCCAACAGCAGAAACAATAAGCCCAAGGGGCAGTGGAAGGGTAAGGCCACCGCGACCACCGATGGCCCGAAGTCGGCTAACCAGCCACCCACAGATCAGAGGAACACTGATTCCCAGAAGGGGAAAGGGGCAGGATCCGGCAAGGCCGCCCTGAATGTGGTGGACCGGTCTGAGGCGCCAGGACCCTCTTCAAGACCAGGTACCGCCTAAACTGTTAAGTGAAATAAGTGATTGCATACCGCATTTCATGCATGTGTGTTAGTGAATCTAGATGTACAACCATGTGAGTAAAGAATTAAAGTATAATGTGAAAGTCACCTAAAGTAGGTAATTTTAAAACTTAGGAACCTTCAATATCTATTATCCAATCCCGCCCACACCGAACCCCGAAGAGACAACCATCAGCATCACCGAATTCCCAATGGAGTAGTGTCAGGTTATCCAACCAGGTATGATACTCTTAAATGGATACCTGACACCTGAAGCACAAGTCCGCATTATCCGACGATGCGATGAACTTGGAGCAGCACCTAGAGGTTTCTACACACCCAAATACCCGAGCGGATAAAAAATGAAGCTGAAGATGATGTGCATGGGTAAGGACTAGAATCCTTACACCAAGAAATATCAAGAAGTGCGAGCTGAAGATGGAGCAACGTTACCGATGATACCTGAGGACTTCCTTACGGTCGTTAACCACGCCGTGGGAATTGCTCAGAATGTTGAAACGGATTCAATACCAAGTGTTAAAGCGGATTTATGTATTGTGAACTTCTACCAGAAAGGTGGACGATTAGGGTTACACCAAGATACGGACGAGTCACCCGAGTCTCTAAGTAAGGGAGTACCCGTGGTGTCTTGGTCCATTGGTGATACCGCAGTGTTTATATATGGCGAGTAGAAGCGTGCTGATCTCGCAAGGAAATTAGTGTTGAAGTCAAGAGATGTGTTAATCATGGGTGGACAGTCAAGGATGTTATATCATGGAATCAAGAAGATCAAACTGAATACCGCACCTTCGACAGTGATCAATGCCACACACATGAAACCTGGACGTTTGAATTTGACCTTCGGCCAGTTTTAAAGTCTTGTATAATTATGTAATGTGTTAAGGCAGTTGTATATTAAGAATGCTATATCTAGCTAAGTTTACAATATAATCGACTTGTGATGTGAAAGGAGTGTTAATCAATAAAGTGGAGTTGTTCGAAGTATATCAACCGTGTTGTAACAAAATACTTATAAGTTTCCAATGAATTAGGCTGTGCACTCGGAACGAGAGGTATACTAGGCGTTTGTAATAAGGCAGAAACCGGCAAGAGCGGCACAATCCTCACCGGTACCTTTCCAGTCAATAGCGTGGACGCTTCGATCTTGTTCAACTCCGGAGCCTCACATACATTTATCTCGCTATCTTTTGCGAGGAGGCTGGGGTTAGACGGTGAAGAGATGCCGGACTTTCTAGTCACTCTCCCATCAAAAGAGCGGATCAGGTGTACCCGCTACCACCGAGATGCTGTTGTACGAATTCGAGATGAAGAGTTTCCGATCGACTTGATAGAGTTCGACGGACTTGGTTTTGATGTGATTGATGGGATGAACTGGTTGGAGTGGTACAAGGGCAGAATCCTGTGTGCCGAGCACCGTCTGCTTCTTCGGAGTCCGTCTGGGGTTACTATATCTTACCGCCAGAGGCCCAGGGAGCCTTCGACTCAGATCATCACCGCCATGGCTATGTATCGTGAACTACGACGAGGGAATGATGTATACCTCTACTATGTCCAGGACATAGAGAGAGACCCAGAGTTTAGCCCAGATGTGCCGGTAGTGTCGGAGTTTCCTGATGTATTTCCTAAGGAACTGTCGGGCATGCCGCCAGCATGGGAAGTTGAGTTTGAGATTGATTTGGTTCCAGGCACCAGACCAATTGCGAAGGCGCCTTATCGTATGGCTCCAGCAGAGATGACAGAGCTCAAGGAGCAGCTGAGAGACCTGTCGGACAAGGGATTTATCCGCCCAAGTGTTTCACCATGGGGAGCGCCGGTCCTCTTCGTGAAGAAGACGGACGGTAGTCTCCACCTATGTATTGACTATCGAGAGCTGAATGCAGTTACGGTGAAGAACCATTATCCTTTACCACGCATCGACGACTTATTTGATCAGTTGAGAGGAGCATCAGTATTCTCCAAGATAGATCTACGATCCAGATACCATCAGATTGCCATCCGTGAGAGAGACATTGAGAAGACCGCTTTCAGAACCAGATATGGACATTATGAGTTTACGGTTATGCCGTTTGGTTTATCCAATGCACCAGCCAAGTTCATGGACTTAATGACCCGCTTGTTCCAAGATCAGTTGGACAAGTCAGTGGTAGTCTTCATCGACGATATTCTTGTGTACTCGAAATCGAGAGGAGAGCATGAAAGCCACCTGAGAAATGTGTTACAAACATTGAGGAAGAATCAGTTGTATGCTAAATTTTCAAAGTGTGAGTTTTGGTTGAACCAAGTATCCTTTCTTGGTCATGTGATTTCTGAGGCCGGGATCGCTGCTGATCCGGCAAAGATTGATGCAGTGCGCACCTGGCCTAGGCCAAAGACAGTTAACGACATCCGGAGCATCCTCGGTCGGGCAGGATATTATAGGAGGTTTGTGAAGGACTTCTCCAGTGTCTCGAAGCCGATGACTTCCTTGATGAAGAAGGATGCTCCATTCGAGTGGACAGATGACTGCAAGAGTTCTTTTCAGAGGCTTAAGGATGCACTGACATCTGCACCAGTCTTGACTATACCACACGGTCCAGATGGTTTTGAGGTCTATTGCGACGCATCAGGTAGAGGTATGGGTTGTGTGTTGATGCAACACGGGAAGGTCGTAGCGTACGTCTCCCGATAGCTGAAGAAGCATGAAGAGAAGTACCCTACCCATGACATAGAATTGGCTTCCATTGTCTTCGCACTGAAGATATGGTGACATCACTTGTATGGGGTAAGTGTGACAATTTATTCGGACCCCAAAAGTTTAAAATACTTGTTCACTCAGAAGGAGTTGAACATGAGACAAAGAAGGTGGGTCAAGTTTTTAAACGACTACGACATCAATTTACAGTACAAAGAGGGTAATGCAAATGTGGTAGCTGACGTATTGAGTTGCCAAGCACACTCTCTCCATTCGCTAGACTCTCTTACTAGCTTGGTGGAAGAGGTGCGGAGTGCTCAGATGACGGATCAGTATATGTTGGAGATTAGGCAGAAGCTTATTGATGGCACGTTCGAGGGTCAGAAGTACGACTTCCGACTCCACGACGATGACCTGATTAGGCTCAATGGCCGACTGTGTATTTCGAGGAGTAGTGCTGAGATGAAAGAGCTCATACTGAGTGAATCCCATTGTTCTACGACTTCGATTCACCCCGGAGCTTCAAAAATGTATAAGGGTATGAAACGTTATTTTTGGTGGGCAGGTATGAAAAGGGATGTGAATGACTATGTATTGAGGTGTCTCACCTGTCAGAAGGTCAAGTTTGAGCACCGATGGCCTGGTGGTATGGTAAAGTCAATGCCAGTGCCTGAGTGGAAGTTCCATGACATTTCTATGGACTTCGTAGTAGGGCTTCCGCCTACAAGGGGAGGTCTGAATATGACTTGGGTTGTTATTGACCGACTGACCAAGGTGGCCCGATTCATTCCGATGAAGGACACCTGGAAAGTGGCAAGACTTGCAGAGCTCTTTGATAGAGAGATTGTTCGGCACCATGGGGTACCGAAGACTATCGGGTCTGATAGGGATACCAGATTCCTCTCAAGGTATTGGAAATCCACACGGGAAGCGCTTGGTACCGAGCTGAAGCTAAGTACAGCGTTCCACCCACAGACTGATGGTCAGTGTGAGCGCACCATCCAGACACTCAAGGATATGTTACGTGCATGTGCACTTGATTTTCAGACTAGCTGGATTGATAAGTTACATCTGATCGAGTTTAGCTACAACAACAGTTATCATGCTTCGATCAAGATGTCTCCCTTCCAGGCTTTGTACGGTAGACCATGCCGCACGCCATTATGCTGGGATGAGTCGAGTGAGACGGTCATTATAGGACCAGAGTATCTGGAGCAAGTTCAAGCATAAGTATGACAGATCTGGGCTAACATGAAGTCAGCTCAGGATAGGCAGAAATCATACGCCGATGTGCGCAGACGTGACCTGGAGTTCGCCGTGGGCGATCAGGTATTTCTTAGAGTATCCCCCATGAAGGGAGTGTTTCGTTTTGGCCAGAAAGGCAAGTTGAGCCTGAAATATGTGGGGCCTTATGTTGTGACGGAGCGGATCGGCCCGGTAGCTTACAGACTTGATTTAACCGCCGAGCTGGGCAAGGTACATGATGTATTTCATGTGTCCCAGTTGAAGAAATATATGTCTCATCCGTCTCATGTACTTCAGCCTGAGAGGCTAACCTTAGAGCCGACCACGCGATCAGTGGAGACTCCCGTACGGATTCTGGATACTAAGACTCGTGACACTCGCCATAAGTCTGTGAGACTGGTGAAGGTCCTCTGGTCTAACCAGGACGTTGAGGAGGCCACTTGGGAGCTGGAAGATAAGATGAAGGCGAAGTACCCGTCATTGTTTACTTCTTAGTATTTGTATGTATAGGGTACAAGGCGTACCCCTATTTTAAGGGGGGTAGAGCAGTTTTGGTTATGTGTGTACGACATGTATTTGGATACATTGTCTATGTGTTATGTTGTTATCTTGTTATGTTACAGACCGTTGTGTCTAAATGATGTTATGTTGTTATGTTGTTTGGACCCTGTGTCCGGTGCTACGTAAGTATGTTGTTAATGTTGTTATGGAAGTATTGTTTATATGTATTCCCGTGTTCTAATATTTAGGATATGCGGGAAGTATGAACTTTGGGGACAAAGTTCTTTAAAGGGGGGTAGATTGAAATACCCCAAACCTTAGTATGTCGTTTAAACATTAAAATATGGTATATTTAGACTAAAAAAAGTCTTAGAAACATTAGTAAACAATTTAAACCGTAGAAAACACAATAAATTACCTTAAAGTCAATATGGGCAAAAATGTGCCCTAAGCTTGGGATAAGTTTGGTTAAGACCTAATAAGCTTATAAAGACTTTATTTAGGTGTTAATAACTATAATAAACCAATTACCAAAGAAAACCAAGCTTGAAAACAAGTTAAAACACAAAATGTGCTTTAAGGAGTCTTAAAGCACATTTTTGAAAAATTGTCTTGTAAATGAGCTTTGAATGGCTAAATGTCCATCATTACTCTTTAATTAACATGTGTACTACTTAGTATCACGTTAGGAAGTCTAAATCAAGGGGAAATAAAAAATTTCACAAATATGTGCCTTGTTTTGGTGAATAGTAACCAAATTAACCAAGTTTATAATATATGTCAATATAAGTGAGACAATTGGTCAACAAAGACTAAAACACCCCTAGACAACTAATGGGGGCCGGTTTTTATGAGGTGAGTCACCACCTTGCAAGTTAACAAATAAATAACAAATGATAAAGCAAGTTACTATTTACTTTACTACTTAATATCTTCCAAAAGTAAACTTCAAACTCATTCTCTTATTTCTCTTGCATTCCCACCGTCTCCAACTTCATCTTCTTCCTCTCTCCATCGGTTTGCAACAGCTCTCACACCATTCTCCTTCTTTGACCTCTTATATCTCCTAGCTCTCTTTACCAAATCAAAAACAAAGACCACCATTCTTCTAGTCTCATCAAGCTCTTCAATCCTATCTTCTCAAAACTCCAAGAGCTCCATTTCGGTGCCAAGAGGAATCTCCATGGGAGGAGCTTGAGCTCACCTTTTCACATATTATTGCTCTCCTTTGCTTCTAGGTAAGGAAACTCAAAGAAAAACTCTATTTCCTTCATGTTTTATGTTGTCCGAAAAACACCATTAATGGTGTCTTTACCTTGCTTTGTTTTAGCTTCATTTGAATCTTCCAAGGGCTTGGTGGAGTCCTCTCTTGTTACTTGTTCACACTCTCTTCCATTCTCAAGGTAAAACAATCACCTTAATGTTTTAGGACAATATATGTATCTAGGGTTTACAATGAGATGAAGCATAAAGCTTGTATACGCATTTCATTATTTGTATATTGTTTAGAAGTTGACAAGCAATCAAACATCCTTACAAATTTTAATCAAGGAAACAAGAAAGAAGTTTGTGAGGAAAGGAGGTAAATATGCTAACCTAATGTAGCTTATAGTGTCTTAGGATAAATGAGCTTATTGCTTATTAAAACTATCTAAGGAGCCAATGGTAAATGACTTAGAAAAATACTCTCAAGGGTTTATTAAAAGGGCATATGTATTGTTGGGTGTATTTGCAGGTCAAAGGCAAATATAATGTGGGAAATTCAGTGTTTAAGGTTTATGCAATTTAAGGGCCTATGAGCCATGTTATTTAAGGGCCTAAGTGCCAAGCAAGTTAAATAATGCACTATATTGTGATGTAGTGTAAGTTTGGTGAAGTTTCGTGTATGAGAATGTCCTTGATGGATTTAAGTGTTCTTGAATGTTTAATGGTGAAAACTTTGTGTTTTGGTGTAACAAGATGCTAGGAGAACCCATGTCGAAATTTAGATAATGTATAAGAAGTTTAGGTGTTTAAAATGAGTTTGGTGAGTTAGGAAGTGTTTAGGGTGATTAAGTGTTTTACTAGTGAAAGAAATATGCACTAAGGTATTCTAAGATGTAAAAAGGACCTAGGCAATATTTAAGAGGATCTAGGATGCAAATGAGTGTTTTGGGATACTTCAAGATCATGGTGAGATTGTGTTTAGGACTTGTGCAATGTTGGTGAATAAGGAAGAAGTGATGTGTTGCATGAAGGAGCTATAAACTTGTAGAGATATTCAAGGAGTTGGGTTAAGAAGAAAAGATGCTTGGGAGATGATGTTGTAGTAGTGAGGAAACATTTGGGAATAGTGATAGTTATAGGTATTAAACACCACATAAAAACTTAGTGAAATCATTGCATGTGTTAACCTTTGTATAAGGATTTGTGTAATGTTGAGGAGGGTTTTGGTGAATGATTTAAGGAGTTTAATGGATGTCTTAAAGGATGTTTGAAGTGCCAAATGTGGTTAGAACATACTAGGGCACTATGAGGTGAAGTTTGGAGTTAAATGGGCAATTAAAAACAAGGGTCTGGAGCAGACCGACCTTGGGGACCGGACCTGCAAGGTCGGTCGAGCCCAGTTTACCCTGCGAGAAATGGTCTCTGGAATGGACCGACCTTGGGGACCGGACTTGCAAGGTCGGTCGGGCATGGATTTTTGGTATGGATTGAGTCTCTGGAATAGACCGACCTTGGGACCGAAATTACAAGGTCGGTCATGCCTAAATCTTTGTACGTAAGTTAGTCTTGGGAATCGACCGATCATGGGACCGAACTTGCCAGGATCGGTCGGGCCTGAATTTTCAAAGGGGAAAAACTCTCGTGAATAGACCGACCTTGTGGACCGAACTTGCAAGGTCGGTCGGAGTAGAATTTTCTGACGGTAATATGTTCTGGAATGGACCGACCTTGTGTAAGGTCGGTCGGTAAGGTCGGTCGGACCAAAATTTGTAAAAAAAAAACAAACAAAGAGTGGCTTAAGTAGTTAACCCTAGGGGGTATGATGAAGGTAATCAAGGATAAGTTTGGGCATTAAAACGTGTCATATAATCATGTAAAATGCTTAGTAAAATTTGAAGTTAAGTAAGTAAATTAACCGGCGTTATTAATCATGTATAGGAGTGACCTACGGTGGAAACCAGTCGAAGCAAGGACCAAGGTATGGTTTTCTTGCAGTCTGTTGCCTATCAGTTTACACCGGCTTGTGTGCTGTTTGTTTTTCTGTATGTTTATGACCTTGTAAGACTTAAGTCATGTAACGAGTTTACTGTTGATTATATTATTGTGATGTTAAGGTGCGACTCATATCCCTTGTGTGTGTCTAACAGGACTTAACCACTTGTTGTTATTTGTTATTAAGTTCCAACAGCTAACTTCTAACGAGTGCTAACTGGGGGTGAGGAATCCGGTTGTCCGGTCACGCGTGTAAGTATAAGAGTAGATATCTGTATCAGATTCGACTATTATAATGTTAAGATTGTTCTCCTTTATTTGGCGATCGATCTCCCGTTAGCTTCCTCCAAAGCTTACCTATTCTGACTTATGATCGGTCTAGTGGGAACATGTGTTTGTGTGGTGTGTTCGGGTCACAATATCCGATCCATCTGTGAGTTAAGTTACTCGTTCGACTAACAGAACGGTAATGAGTTTGTGTAACAAGCTTAACATGAGGGTGAACCATTCTCTAGGCTTATGATGTTGACTAACCTTCTCGGTTTGCTGTTAAGTGATATGTTCTCACTAAGTGTGTATTGTTGTGCTATGCAATGTTTTTGCTATGCCATATGTATTTGTTGTATGTTAAAATGAATGCCATGTTATCATGACAAATAGTTACGCGTATCCCGATAGCCGATGGGCTGCGCGTTAACCATACCAGCCAAGGGTTGCTGACCCCCTCGGGGGCTCCATATTTTTATTGTAGGATGAGGATCGAAGAAGCGGAGTGGCTTTAGATCCTAGGTTGTGGGAATACTTTTGGTATATTTTGGATGTTAAGCCTGGGGTGCGCCTGTGCTCCCGTGGCGTTATATCTTGGTGTTATCAGTTTCCAGTGACAGTTTGTGGTGTACAGTTTCCAGTTATGGATGTAGTTACATACTCGGTATTATGTGTATGTATTTAAGGTTATTAGTTCTATGCTCGGGAGTCTGATCATCAGACCGGTACATTGGTATTTATTCTGCCTTGTTAACCACGTGGGTGGTTAACGGCATTGTAACACCGAATCGTTTAGCTGTTGTTAGTTGTATATTTCCGCTGCAATTTTCCATTATTGTTAAGTGCGTAGTAGGGGTGTTACAATGCCTCCTTGGACTTATGAAGTTGTGGTCCAGGAGTTGGACTCCTTGCTTCCTTTGGTCACCGGGTCGATTATTCATCATTGGCTGGCTTGTTTTTTGGATTTTGTAATGTTGAAAAAGAGAAGACATATGAAAAGCTCAGCGGGGGTGGATAGGGTGTAATGTCAGGGCTCACAAGCTTTTGGTTGTGTGGTGCTGTACCTAGGTGCTTCGTCATCCCTAACATTTGTGTATCCGTTCTTTGTTACTTTTCACAGGTTTAGGCGTAAATTTACAAAGTGTCTCCTTCGGTTGGAGTTATGCCGTTTACCTCACATTTGAATGTGATCTCTCTATAGTTGTGTAAAAATGACACGCTCTTTCACTCTTGGTGTAGGATCGGGTGGCTAACTCAAACCAATCAAAGGTGTGAGTCTAAGGATTGGTTTGACTCAATCGGCCTTCGTAAATGAGAAACACTCTTTGATGTAGAGGCACTCAATCGAATTAACTAAAATAAGGGTGCGGAAGGCTTTTGCGGTAATTATAGCGAAACGATGAAAAGAGAGAAGGACTCTGTGGAACTCAGCAAGATACACAAATAAGCTATTTCATTTCCTGGTCCAATAAAACAACTTACAAATGCCCACTAAGTTGAAAGGATCTACTTAGCGGTTTTTCACTCACTCACCTAACACACTTTCTAATCAGAACAATGGTAAGCGTAGTGAAACTAGGATCTTCCTAGGTAGAGTCTATCTAGAGGTGCTAACTAACTTGGTACGTGTTCTCTCTCTCTTTTTGGCTTACAATGCGATTCTCTTTCTCTCTATAAGCTCTGAAATAATCCTCAATGAAAGCACACCTAAAACTGACTATTACATATCTTATTTATACTCTAAGTATAACAGCAGGTCGAAGGAGTTAGTTCCGAAAATACCGGAACTAACTTAGTGGGCAACTTCCAACGGCTCTGTAGTGGTCTTATTACTTGGGCCGCGATCTTTGGATGTTGAGGAAGAACTTCATGACCGTTGTGGCACTTAAGGTGTTCCGAGTTGACTCCTGATTTTCCGCAACAGCACGAGAGAGTCTATGGAATCTTCTTTGTTGCGCGGACTCTATTGCAGAGGCTCACTCTTTGTGTCTGTCAAGTGATGATTGACTCTGTCGCGTGAAAGGCTATCTCTGCAACACTCCAATGTCCCAACACTTGGTTTTACCGCTCAAGGCACTCTCGCGAAATATTCACTCAAACACTCATTCACGTGCTTTAAACAAGAGAAATAAACGTTATCGATCCTTAACTCAGATTGCCCCCAGTATTGTTTGGGGTTTAATTAACAAACATTTTGAATGTCCAAGTCATTTGTGGGAGATGGTTGTATGTGTGATGGCAAATGGTGATGGGGAGAACTTGTGAGGAGGTGATGGGTGATGTTCTTTTTTGTGTCATGTGTTTGGTGGAATGGTGAAGTGGTGATACATGTGGAATGCATGTGATGAAGGTAGTATATACGGGGAGGTAGCCTTACACGGGATATCTTATGTAAGCAAAGGTTTTATCTTTTGATGTCTATGGTCTTGCTTCATAAGATGATCTAGTCGTTATCCCTGGTGACTTGAACTTCAATGGGTAAATAAATGAAAAGGTATACAAAGACTCGCATGGGAGTGAATCCAACTTTTATTCATAACTTGGGGAATCAATCAACAACGTTGAGCTACAAACCTAAACACTCTAATGCGAGAAATAAGAAAGCAAAAGATCTGAAAAACTGTCCCTAAGCTGAAATCTATTCTTCATGAAACATCCATTCGGGCATTGCTTCCACCTCTGCTTTTGCCGTATCCTGTAAACACGGAGAACACGAGCACATGAGCAAAGATGATAACTCAATTTTCGAAATAAAAGGGGAACCCATTAACGCACCAAGTCCTTGACGACCAGGATTTACCGCAGGGGATAGGATGTCCGGAGTTCCTTGAAGATCCTTGCCATGACCCTTGCCTTCTTGATAACCATACCTTTCCATGATAATCTTTCCTGGCCCGACCTTGAGTTTCTAAAGAGAAGCTGGGTCAGATTGCTCTGGTACAACATTGAACCTGTTCAGGTGGGATGATCCTTCTTCCTCTACCATGCATACTGGCAGCTCCTTCTGGTGTGGTTCGCTTTTGATGACGTGAACCTTTCCGTCCCTTTTAAAGTTCAAGCATTGGTGCACCATAGAGGGTACGGCTTTCAAATCTTGATGGAAGTCATGTCCTAGAATCAGATTAAAGGAATGAGGAATGTGCAGGACCAGGAACTTTACCGGATGAATAATTGTTCCAAACTTGAGTGGAAGGTCCAAGAGACCGAAGACATGCCTTGGGTTGTCATCATATCCTCGTAACACTATTTGACAGGATTCGAATTTGTAATAACCCATGCTTTCTGCCACTTTCAAAGGGCAAATGCTAACATCTACTTCTCTATCAATAAGAACCTTTGGTACCTTGAAGGCTCCACACCAAACAGTAATATAGAGTGCCTTTCCCTAATCCTCAGAGATTTCATGATCGTGGAAACTGCCAGAGGGCTGCGACCATCATCTCCGGGGCCAAACTTTCCTCCGGCCCACCTAAGTGCTGAGCAATAGCTTGCCGGTGCTCTAGGGAGATTGTAAGTAGAGACTAGATTGCCATGGGAATGGTTGTTTCCTTTAGCTTTCAAAGCTGCTCTTGTTCTCCGGGAACTTCTTCGACTACTGGAGTAGGTGGTACTGGCTCTTTCTCTCGCACTGGCACTTCAGAAGGTCCGTAGTGCTTGCCTGACCGGGTAATGTGGGCGTTTGCAGAAACAAAGCTTATTGGAGGCGTGGGTTTTCATCCCATTCTTCGTGTTGGTTTCTCGTCATCCCAGAAAACAGTAAAGGCGGCGGATCGGGCTTCGGGCTCTAGATCCTCAAGGTCGTCCAAACGTTAGTATCCTTGATCAATGAGATCTTAGGTCCGGTGCCTCAGGGATTTACTATCATCAGTATCATGTCCTGCTAGTTGATGGTACCTACAGAATTGACTTAGCTTATCCCCCTTTTGGGTTTCTCCATGACAAGGTGTGAGTGGCTGTATGAGCCCTCCGTCCTGCAATTCCTCGAGGGCTTGACTTAACGATCATCCAATGGGCGTGAATTCTCTCTTGGCTTTTTGGGGAAGCTCTGGAATAGAGGTTGCAATCTGGATTTTTCCCTCTTCGGCCAGTGACAAGATTTTGGACCATAGATTACGACAGTCATCCGTAGAGTTGCTGCAAATTTACAATAGGCACCTGCGCGGCCTGCTCCGGTTGTGGTTCTGGGTTCCCTTGTGGTTTGACCTAGTCCATGTCAGGAGCAAGGTCCAGAGGGATAATTTCCCCGAGAGCATGGATAAGCGCTCTTGCTTCCCTCACAAATGATACAAGCCCTGAACTAAGCTCCTCCGAAGCGCTCCTGTGGACAAATTCTAATTCAGCGAGCCTTCCAATCAGGTCCACAATCTCAGAAAGCTGAGTACTATTGTCGTTAGGCCTAGACGACATCCTGGCTGTCAAGGGGTTCTGTTTCATTTAAAAAAAGAAAAAGAAAAGGGGTCAGCATTGTAGAAGTGAAACTGGAACTAAACTTAGAAACATGGGCCGAGGGTCAGCGTGTTTGACCCAAAAGGGATTAAGTGTTTGCGGTGGAGACTGGATCTTGAATTTCAAAAGGGGCTCATTTTTGGGCTAAAAACCTGGGCCACAAGGGATTTTTAGATGTCTTTTCAAAGACCTGACGCAAACATCGGGCCTGAGGCCCAAAGAAGATATACACACACAAACAAAGATCATACAAATAAGATTATGGAAATGTCCTCACAAAATAACTTACTCCAATAGGTATGGAACGATCCGGAGAGGTGCTTGGGGCGTAAGCCCAGGTTACCACAAAGGAATAGGGCTTGCACACTATTCTCTTTGGGCTCCCCCACTTTTTCACATCACCCTAAGGTGTGCGTCTACGGCCGAGTCTTTGAATGACCAGACGAGGCTAGGTAAGGGCACTGCCAGGAAAAGGCTTGGGGCTAAAGCCCACGTATTAAGGGGATGTGGTCAGACGATAGCCTCCTCTTTTCCCCCACTTATTCACATCACCTTAAAAGGTGTGAGTCCTTGACAGGGGACCCTAAAATGGGTCTCGGGGTGAAACTGGTTTGCGTGGACCCTTGCTCTCAAATAATGCAAAGGTGCAGCAATGAAGAGCACACAAAAGTAAACAAGCATTGTAATGAAAGTTGTAAATAAACAAATTTCCAGTTAAGACCTCTTAAAAATTAAACAAGTTAACTTTAAGAATTTTGTCCCCAGCAGAGTCGCCATTCTGTGAGCCTTGATTTTTAAACCCTATCCTAGGTTGATTAAGTTGATTATGATCTGATCGGGTTTCAAGTCCACTTATAACCTAAGTTTAATAACTAAGTCATATAACCATAATTATTAAAACCTAAGCTAGCTCACTATAACCTATTATGAGTCGTCACCAAATTTTAACCTAGGGTAAATCAGGAAAGGTAGAGTTTAGGTTCGGGGGCTTGATATTCGACTTAATTAGGGTTCAATTACTTTCATTACCCTAGAAGTCGTTTTTCCTCTACTTAGTTTAATTACGGCTTATTACGAGTCATTTAACCCAAATGTGTGCTTCTGGTTTTTTTAGTTTTTTAACATTTTTTTACAGAAAATTAAAGTGAAATTGAAATTACCTAAACTAGGGTTTCGGAGGCAGAATTAGGGCAAATTTTGTTTCTGTCCGTAGCTTGGACCTAATGTCCGTAACCACGGACCCCAGTTAAATTACATATAAATAAAAGTAGAATTATAAAGAGAACGAAATTTTGAAAAAGTCTGGGGCCACAGACAAGTTGTCCGTGGGCTCGGACATGTGCCGCTAAACCCTAAAAATGTTGAAAAATAAAATCCCGCCGCCGTCCGTGGGTGTCCGTGGTCCCGGACCATAGTTCCGAGGTCACGGACCACCCATGGACAGTGGGTTTTTGGTGGTTCCCGATGGTGTTTTTGGCTCAAAACTTATGCACGCGTAGCCTGAAAGATTTTGAAGATGTTAGTAATCAAATATTCGCAGTTTGAAGTCGAATTATGCACAAAACATAGCAAACAAGTAACAAGGCAGAAGCGAAAACAATTGTCAGTACAGAACCCAAATCGAGTCGGGTTGAATCCAAATTTTGAGACAAGGTTAATAAAGTCGTGGACAATTAGAAAAGTGAAATTCATACAGGTTTTACCTTCAAATTCATAATGAGTCTTCGCGTCGGGATTCGTCGGGAGCTCCGTTGATGGCAGATTCGAAAGGGCTTTAAATCGGGCTTCTGGTCACTGGTTGTTCTTGATGTTCTTCACATTTTGGTGGTGTTTTGTGGGGAATTTCGGTATGCTTTTAGTGGCCGGGTGTTGAAAACGAGAGAGAGTTGAGGGAGGCTGTGTTTTCTGATTCCTTAGGGTTCTAGAGCTTGTGTCATTCTCCTTTTATCAATTGATTTGCTCCTTTATATAGACTTTCTTAAAGAAAAAGAAAATCTAGTGAAAACGAGATTTTTCAGAATTTTAATTAAGTGACTTCCCAAATGAATTTTGCTGTGAAATTTTAGCCACGTGTCAAGGATGACAATTATGATTTTTCTGAGGTGGAATTAAACTTTTTAAATATTGGAATATTTATAAATTCAATTTCTTGTCAGATTCAGTCAGAAATTGCTAGAAAATTATTGGAAATTCAAAAGATCAAAATTTCAATGCCATTATGTTCAAAATGTCATCCTCTATCATGGGTTAAAATTTTAAAGTATTCTGAATTAATTTGGGCTATTTTTAGAGGAGAGAGAAAGCTCTCGAAGGGCTTAGGAGCCTTGGAAAATTACAGAAATGCCCCTAAAGATGACCAAACTGCCCCTTGCACCCTGGAATGTGCCAATCAAACTGGGGATCCTTGTTATTTAACAAAGCTCTCCTTTTGTACCTTTGCCTTTAGGTACTCTCTTCCGGTGGGTTAAAAGTTTGGGTATAACAGACAGCCTGGACAGCTATTAGAGTCACTCTCACACGCTGAAAACATCTCGAACTGAAGCATCCAGACTGGTTCCCGACCTGTCCTAGACCGGTGAAAGACTTCTTTTCTTCTTCTTTGCTGAAGGCTTGGCAAATGGGTGAGGCTCTGAGTGTGAGTCCTCACTCCCTACAGGCTTCTACAGGACCATGAGCTTCTCCCCTTGAGTTTTGGTTCCCATTTTTGACAGTATCTTGGAGCAAATGTTGTCTTGAGTGGTCCGCGCACACTCTTTGAATCGGTTAGTGTCCACTACAAACTCCTTTAGTGCCACAGTCACCACTCCCCCATGCACTAAACCTTGATTCACGGCCTGCTATCATCAAAGGTAAGGAGAATCATTGCTAGAAGATCTATACTCCTTCATTTTGAGTGCATACATGATCTGCACATCTCTTGCATTGACGATGTGGGTGCACTGGTTCCTTGAGGTGATGTTGTGGGTGAGAATGCTGTGGAGAACTCTATTGGGGATGGACATTTGAAATGCTTGAAAATTCTTCATAGTCGCCCCTTTTTTGAAGAGGTCGACCATTTTTCCCCCTTGATGTCCCAGGTCATTCCATGTGGTTCCCTTCGGAATGACTAATCCCTCGGGCTCCGGGTTGAATGTATTGAATATCCAAGACTTAGTGATGTTTATGAGGGTTCCCTGAACATCTGAGATGATGTAGTCCTCATCATCGTCGCTCTGTAGAGGGCCAAGATGCCTCATGTGCTCCTTGAGCAGTTCAGTGTAGCAGATGACAGGTTCTTGGAAGTAGTCGACCCATCCTTGGAACTCTAGAAGCTCCACTATCTATCCTAGACCCATCTTATCCATCCATTCCATGTCTGTCATCTTTGGCAAGACGGGACACGACTTGTTGTTGACATTGACTGCCTTGATGATGGTGGGTTGTAGTTGACTCAGCCTCTTTTGATGTCCAAGCGACTGCTTGGGCTGCGACTTAGTGATATCCCGTTTGGTTTGGAAGAGCTCTTCTTGCTCTTGGGTGTGAGGTGAGGGAGCCATTGTTTGATTTAGCTTGGCCTTCTTTAGCAACTCACGTTCCTTTGAAGTTAGGATGACTGAAGAGAGTGATTCCGTATCACTTCCTCATTTTTTCTGGATCGGCGAGGTGTTGGGAAGCGATCGTCGATAGGTTGGTCAGCTTGAGTAGTAGGTGCATCTTTTTGTTGGAGTCTGGTGCGGTCAGACCTTCTACCCGAGGTTCTAGTTCTACTGATTGATCCTTTTGTGACTTCTCGTCTCTTTGGACCTCTTCTTTCTTCACTTCTTAAGCTATTTGCTCAATGAGATTTGAAGGAGACACTTCATCTTCATCAGTGGATTGTAGTCTGCGAGATATAGGCTCGGGTGTGGAGTGTGCTTGCTCAGGTGTCTTTTGTTTGTCTTGAAGAACTTTTGAAGCATGAGTGGTGTGGCTGGTGGAGGCATGTGTAAAGCTTTTGCTTTTGGAAGGTTTGGGTTTGTTTGTGGCCAATTGTTTTTTGGGAATTTTGGTGAATTTTGATGGTTGATCGATGGGTGCCATGGGTTATAAGGGGTGATAGCAGGGAGTATGGTGGGTTTGAGGTTTCCTAATTGAATGAGGCTTTGATATTTAGGGAGATAGGTGTTTATATAGGTTACCTCCTCTACTTGGAGTTCACCTTCGTCCATTACTTTGAGTGTTAGCAGATTTTCTTCTGCTTTTGATAGGCGAGTGGGCGGCGGTGCTGTTGCAGGACTTGTCGGTTGTATGTCGGTGATATTTTCGGGACTTAGATCTTTAAACATGGTTTTGAGATTCTTAGAGCGGCGATCAGACTTTGGTTCCATTTCAAATGGAGAATTGGCTGGAGTTTCGTACTCTAGATCGAGATTTCTTTTAGCGAGGCATTGAGATGAATACTTCAAGGATTTTTCGCACTAAACATACGAGAGTATTTGTAAGCAAAAAGAGAAAGCTGATTTTGTGCTTTGAGAGTTTGAAGAAATTGAAGGCAATGTGTGATGAGAGTGAAATTCTCATTCCCTTTGTAAAGATTATTGGGTAACGGTCGGGAACTGCTCCCTGTCAACTCGCTAATGAGTCATAACGATACTATTCATAACGTGCACCTATTGTTGTGATTCATCATCGACCTATTGCCAATGGTATGTTTCTCTCCGTTACACCTCTTCTATCCTAACCTCTCTTTTTGTGAATTGGCTGATGTATATGTTTCAAGTAGTCATTTAATTCAACATTCATACATTAAATTGTACAAAGACCTTTGAACAACATACTTGAGGTGTTGCTGACCTGTCTGAGAGTGCTCGTGAGAGTTAAAAGATAGCCTAATCATGATTGATGAATATCATTTCAAGATCATGAATAATCTTGTTGAATATCGCTTTACTTAATGGCTTGGTAAAGATGTTTGCTAGTTGGTTTTCGGTTGAAATGAATTTCAACCCAACTAGTTCCTTTTCACAACAATCTCTAAGAAAATGATGTGTAATGCCAATGTGTTTAGTACGAGAATGATGTACTAGATTTTTGAAGATAGATATAGCGCTAGTATTATCACACATAATAGGTAATGTACCTGTTTTGACACCATAATCACCAATTTGTTATTTTCGCTACAAAAGTTGAGCACAATAGCTTACCGCAGCTATGTATTCTGATTCATCAGTTGAGATTACCACACTTTGTTGTTTCTTTGATCCCCATGTGATCAAACATTATCCAACAAAGAATATTGTCCTTGAAGTGCTCTTTCGATTAGTTATAGAACCACCATAGTCTACATCTGAATATCACAAAATGTCACAGTTAGTGAATTTGGATAAAAGAGTCCAAGATTCATGGATCCTTTAAGATAACGTAGGATTCTTTTCATGGTTGTGAGATGACTCTGTCTTGGATATGCTTGAAACCTGCCATACATGAAAACACTATACATAATGTCACGTCTACTAGTAGTTAGATATAGTAGAGAATCAGCTATTTCTCTGTATGATCGCTGGTCGACCGGTTGGTCACCAGTCATGATACACATTTTTGTGCCAACCACCATTGGTGTATCAAAAGGCTTGCATGTCTCCATCCCAAACCTCTTTAGTAAATCCTTTATGTGCTTTTGATGGGATATAACACTCCCTTCATTATCTTGCTTGACTTGAAGTCCTAGAAAAAACTTCAATGCTCCTAAATCACTCATTTCAAACTCTCTTTTCATCAATACTTCGAATTTCTTGCAATACTTCTCATCATAAGCCCAAAAGATTATGTCGTCAACATACACTTGCACTATCTGAAAATCTCTTTTGTTGTACACAAACATGGTTTTGTCAACTTTACCTCTTTTGAAATTATTTTCTAATAGATAGGAGGACAGGCGGTCATACCATGATCTTGGAGCTTGTTTGAGCCCATAGAGAGCCTTTTCAAGCTTAAGTACCATGTCTTTCCCTTTTTATGTTTCAAAGCCTGGAGGTTGTTCTACGTACACTTCTTCCTTGACATACCCGTTGAGAAAGGCACTATTGATTTCAAGTTGAAAGAGTTTGATTCCTTTATGTGCGGAAAATGCAATAAGTATTCGAATAGATTCCATCTTTGCTATTGGGGCAAAGGTTTCTTGGAAATCTATCCCTTCTTGTTGTCGATATCTTTGTGCTACTAAGCGAGCTTTGTTTTTAATGACTTCTCTTGTTTCATTCAGTTTGTTCCTATAGACCCACTTCGTACCAAGTACCCCTTGATGTGTGATATGAGGCACAAGATGCCAAACTTTGCATCTTTCAAACTGGTTTAATTTCTTTAGCATTGCTTTAATCCAGTCTAAATTTTGTAGGGCTTCTTTGATGCTTTTGGGTTCGATAGGTGAAACTGTTGTGGAGAAGGACAAGAGATCACGAGTTTGTGCTCTTGTTCCCTTGGAGATATCAGATATGATATTTTCTAGTGAGTGATCCTTATACATGACTTGAAATTGATGGATAGTTGATGGTGATAGAGGGTCTTTGACATCATTATTTCCTTCGTTTGTCATGTTGCTGACCAGTCGCTGACCTGTCGGGTAGGTATTCCTTAGTTGGTGACTCATCTTTGGTATTTTCTGTGTGATCTTGTCTAACTAGATCAAATCTAAGAGCTTCATCATCTTTAATTTCTGTGATCTTATGGTTTTCAGCCTCATTAAAGACCACATGTACACTCCCTTCTACTTTCAGTGTCCTTTTGCTAAGATTTCGTATGCCTTGCTTCTTTCAGAATACCCAAGGATTATAGCAGGATCCCTCCTGACATCGAACTTTCCTAGGGAATTCTTTCCATTGTCATGGACGTAGCACTTACAACCAAAGATTATGAGATGCCTTATACTTGGTTTTATACCCTTAAGCAGGTCATTGGGTGTTTTGTTGAGGATTGGTCAGATGAGTGCTCTATTAGTGATGTAACAGGCAGTTGCAACAACTTCAGCCCAAAAGACTTGAGAAAGATTACTCCCCAATAGCATGGCTCTAGCTACTTCTTTTAATGTTCTGTTCTTACGCTCAACCACCCTCTGAGGTGTTCTTGGTGCTGAATATGTGTGATTGATTCCATGGTTGTCACACATTTCCATGAATTGTTGATTGTCAAACTCTGACCCATGATCACACTGTAGGGCCTTGATTTTGAGGTTGAGTTGTACTTGGATTTGTCTTGAAAATGCTTGCAACTTCTGAAAGACCTCATCTTTGGAAGAAATAAAGATTGTCCATACAAATCATGAGTAATCATCAATAATAACAAACACAAACCAATTTCCTCCAAAACTTCTAACCTAATTGGTCCTCATAAGTCCATATGAAGTAGTTCGAGTGGCATCTCAAAGATTGGTCTCAGATTTCTTAATCTCAGGGAGACCTCTAACCAACTGATGTTTGACTAGTTTTCTTAGTAAGGAAATACTAACATGCCCTAGTCTTTTGTGCCATAATGTGGGGTCATCTTTTGACGCATTTAAGCATGGAAGGTTCATATTGTCAATATCCTCCAAACTGGTTATGTATACATTTTTCCATCTTTTACCCCTTAACAACTTCTTTCCATCACTCAGACTTACTATACTACAATGTGTAGAATAGAAGTGGGTTGAATTTTAATCCATTAACTATAAATTGACATTATCAATGACATAATTTGAAGTAAAACCGACCTTACCTAAATCGATGATTTTTTTCCTTTTTTGTTCCCGTAATAACGAACCAAAATCAGAAAGACGAGTGAAGAAACCTAGAACTTGACAACTCAAAATCTGCAACACCAACCTGAACCGGGAATCCGAGACTCATAACTCGACAGTCTACAGCAGTCCCGATCGGTCCTCCAATCAAACGCTAGACACGACCACTGATCCAATCACATTGAAGACTCAAAATCAGGAAACCGAGAGAGGAGAAGTCACCAACGAAATTCAGAATTCTGTAGCACAAACCTGAAATCGGCGAGAACAATACCCAGTAACGAAGGTCTTCAATCCGATCACAACAGTAACATCCACAATTCCCAACAGAGGAAGAAGAAGGGAGAGAGTAAGGAAGAGAGGAGGCGCTCGTTCAAACTTGGAAACTGCCCACGCTCCACGATATGACTGACGTGATTAAATGGTCAGGAAAGGGAAAAATAAGGATTCTCTTCCTTATTTAAATATCTCACTTAATTACCTTATTAATGAGAGGAAAGGAGTCCCTTGCCCTTAGCTATTACAGTAATGCCGCTTGCGTCCCAGTTGCTAACAAAGAATGTAATCCAACTTTAAATAACGTTACAACTGGACATAATATAATGTTACGAAAATATGGGTTATAACATCACCTCCCCCTTAAAAGAATTTCGTCCTCGAAATGGACTCATCTCACTGATCGAAAAGGGAGGGAAACTTGGCACGTAGCTCATCCTTGAGCTCCCAAGTCGCTTCACTCTCTGACTGTCCAGACCACTAGACCTTTACCATGGGTAGGGTCTTGCTACGAAGTCCTCTCTCAACTGGAGCTGGCTAGAATACGGGTAGGCACCGCCTCAAAACTGAAGTCCTCTCTCAACTAGAGCTGGCTATGGTCGATCACATGGGACGGATCATGCAGATACTTCCTCAGCATCGAAACGTGAAAGACATTATGCATAGCTGACAAGGAAGAAGGCAAGGCTAAACGGTACGCCACCGGGTCAATCCTCTCTAGGACCTTGAATGGGCCCATAAACCTCGGACTGAGCTTCCCACGCTTCCCAAACCGGATAACACCCTTGACCGGAGATACTCTCAATTAGACATGGTCCCCGACCTCAAACTCGAGCGGTCTGCGCCTCTGATCTGCATAGCACTTCTGTCTACTCTGAGCAACAAGCAGACGCTCATGAATCATTCTGATCTTCTCCACCGCTCCCTGCACCAGCTCAGGTCCAACCAAGACCTTCTCCTTCAGGTCATCCCAACAGATGGGAGACCTGTACCTCCGACTATACAACGCTTCAAACAGAGCCATACTAATGCTCGCCTGAAAGCTGTTGTTGTAGGCAAATTTGATCAAGGTCATATGCTGATCCCAACTACCTCCAAAATCTAGAACACATGCGCGAAGCATGTCCTCCAGGACCTGATTAGTCCTCTCCGTCTGACCATCCGACTGAGGATGGTACGCTAAGCTGAAAGCTAGATTCGTATCCAAGGCCTTATGCAAACCGCTCCAGAATCTAGACACGAAACGCGGATCACGATCAGACACTATGGAAGCCGGCACTCCATGAAGCCTCACTATCTCATCAAGATACAGATGAGCCAAACGCTCCAAACTGAAAGTCTTCTTCACAGGTAGAAAGTGGGCGGACTTCGTTAGTCGATCAACTATTACACACACAACGTCACAGCCCGAAGAAGTTTTGGGCAATCCCATGACAAAGTCCATCCCCACACTCTCCCACTTCCACTCAGGAATGGGAAGAGGCTGAAGCAAACCTGCTGGCCTCTGGTGCTCAACCTTCACCTACTGACAAGTCTGGCACATCGAAACGAACTCAGAGATGTCACGTTTCATCCCAGACCACCAGAATGACTCCCTGAGATCCCGGTACATTTTCACCCCTCCTGGGTGAACCGAGTATGGAGCACCGTGTGCCTCCTGAAGGATCTCTTTGCGCAGAACTGTATCATTCGGCACACACACTCGCCCTCTGAAACGCAGACAACTATCACTGGAGATACTGAAGTTTGAACTCTGCTATGTGGACAGCCCCTCTCTGATCTAACATAATGCTGAATCTGACTCCTGACCAACCCTGATCCAGTCAATCAACGAGGACTGAACCTGAAGCGCTGCTATCATACTGGCACTGTCTGATCTAACTACCCAAACGCCCATATGCTGTAGCTCTACAACTGATCTCTGCACTCTAGTCAAGGCACCAGCTACACCCAGAGCTCCTCTCCGACTCAAAGCATCTGCCACTACATTCGCTCTACCGGGGTGGTAGAGGATCTCCAAGTCGTAGTCGTGAAGTAGCTCCAACCACCTCCTCTGTCTCAAGTTCAGCTCTTTCTGAGTGAACAAATACTTGAGACTCTTGTGGTCCGTGTAAACCTTACACGACGCTCCATAGAAATAATGCCTCCAAATCTTCAGTGCAAATACTACAGCTGCCAACTCCAGGTCGTGGGTAGGGTAGTTCTTCTCATAAGGCTTAAGCTGCTTAAAGTCATACGCAACTACCTTACCCTTCAGCATCAAGACACACCCAAGTCCCTTATGGGACAAATCGCAGAAGACCTCAAACCGTCGATCCCAGATGGCAACGTCAGAATCGGTGCGGTAGTCATTCTCTTCTTAATCTCCTGGAAGCTCTGCTCGCAAGCCTCGTTCCACTCGAACTTAATCTCCTTCCTCAACAGCCGGGTCAGCGGGGATACAATCTTATAAAACCCCTCAACAAACTTCCTATAGTAGCCCGCTAACCCAAGGAAACTACAGATCTCCGTAACATTTGTGGGCCTCGCCCACTCCATCACGGCTCTAATCTTCTCAGGATCCACTGAGATACCATCCTTCGAGACTACATGTCCCAAGAACACTACGCGGTCCAGCCAGAAATCACACTTCTGAAGCTTAGCATAAAGCTCCCGCTCCTTCAGCGTCAGCAGAACGATCCTCAAATGCTCCTCATGCTCTTCTGCACTCTTGGAGTACACCAAGATGTCATCTATGAAGACAACCACAAACTGATCTAGATAGGGTTTGAAAACCTGGTTCATCATGTCCATGAAAACAGATGGAGCATTAGTCAACCCAAACGGCATGACTAGGAACTCGTAATGACCATAACGAGTCCTAAAGGCGGACTTAGGCACGTCCTCGGCCTTGATCCTCAACTGATGGTAGCCTGAACGAAGATCTATCTTCGAGAAAACTGTGGCGCCCACTAACGGGTCAAACAAATCGTCAATGCGAGGTAGGGGATGACGATTCTTGATGGTCACCTTATTTAGCTCTCTATAATCGATGCACAATCTGAAGGTCCCATCCTTCTTCTTCACAAATAGCACTGGCGCTCCCCAAGGCGAGACGCTAGAGCGAATGAAGCCCTTATCTAGCAACTCCTGTAGCTGAACCTTCAGCTCCTTCAACTCTGCCGGACTCATACGGTAGGGGGCCATAGAGATGGGCTGAGTCTCTGGCGCTAAATCAATCGTGAACTCCACCTCCCTCTCTGGTGGAGGTTTGGGTACGTCATCTTTTAAAACCTCAGGAAACTCTCTCGCGATCGGGATGCTCTCCAAGCTGGATCCCTCGCGTACCTCAGGCAGATAACATAAGAAGCCCTGACAGCCCTTCCTCAAGTAGCTAGCCGCCTGCAACGCCGACACCAACACAGGCGCACCAGGAACTGCATTCCCAGAGAAGACAAAACGGCTCCCGCCTGGCAGATCAAACACCACTCTCCTCGCTGCACAGTCTATATGGGCATGGTACTCTACTAGCCAATCCATGCCCAAAATAACATTAAAGCAGGCCATCCGCATCGGGATGAGGTCAGCATAGAAAGTCTTTTCCCACATTACTATGGGACAAGTCTTACACATTGAGTCAAGAATACAAGGAGCAATCCCACCCAAGGGACTACTCACGCACAAATCTACATCACTAGGCCCAGCAACCAGTCCCAGACTACCCAACAAGTTAGAGCAAACAAATGAATGCGTAGCTCCAGAATCAAACAGACAAAACATATCATGAGAATGGATCTGGAGGATACCTGAGACGACACGATCACCGGCATGATCACGCTCTCCCGCAATAGCGTACACTCGGGCCTGAGTCTGAGGCTTCTTCGGGTCAGACCTCACCCCTGAATCTGATCTGGTGCCTCTATCTCCTGTGCCCCTACCCGACGCCTGAGGGCACTGAGCAATCCTGTGCTCCATCGACCCGCACTTGAAGCAAGCACCGGTCTTCTTGTAGCACTCCCTACCAGGATGAGAGTGACCACAAGACCCACACTTCGCCCCAGCTAAAGAAGATGAAGAAGCTCCCCGACAATCTCCAAATGATTGCTTCTTCTGAGGAGGAGCAGCCTCCTTCTTCCGAGACTCCTCAGCGTGTCTCTTCCCCTTGTAGTCCTTTCCAGCCTGTCTCCCCTTGATATTGATCTTCACTAGCAAGGCAACGTCTGCCACGTCTCTGAAGGTCCGGTGATGAAGAGGTGTCACCGCGGACCTAATATCTAGTCTCAGCCCGCTCTCGAACTTCCGGGCCTTCTTGTGCTCATCCGGCAAAGGTGCATACTTTGAGAGAGTCACGAACTTCTTCACGTACTCTTCGACTGACATATCTCTCCCCTGACGCAGCCGGTTATACTCATTGATCTTCTAGTCCTTATAGACATCCGGATAGAACTACTTGTTGAACTCCAAGCAGAACTACTCCCAGGTCCAAGGCTGGGGGTGCTTACCCATCACCATCCGCCACCACTCCTTCGCCTCCCCCTTAAAGAGGAACGTGGCGAAGTCTACCTTCTGGTCATCCTCCGAACCCATCACCCTGAGCAGGTCTTCCACCTCGGTAATCCAGTGGCTCACCTCCTCAGGGTCACCACAGCCGTCGAAGGAAGACGGCTTCAACTTCATAAACTCTTGGAGAGCCCTAACCCGGCCTCCTGCAGCATTCACGCTAGCTGGGCCTGCGCCACTAGCTCCTCCACCAGCTCCCCCAGCAGTAGCAGCCACTGTCTGCATCAGTTGCGCCATGAACTGCTGCACAACCTCTGCAGCATCTCCTAGAGGGGTCACTGGTGCTCTACGAGGAGGAATTCTGAGACAAACAAATCCAAAACTCATCAGAACTGATTCAGACTTCAAGCAACTGCCATAACTGAACCTCGCACAAGCAAACACAACCACAGACCCTAAAGAAAGCCCAACTTGGCTCTGATACCACTAAATGTAATGCCCCAAAAACCGGCCTACGAGTTAGAGGCATTACACACCGCGTATTACTACCTAATAACGCCAGGCTCTTAAACTAACGCTTGCATTCAAGGCCCGAAATAACACTTCCATTCTAAATGTAAACCAACTATATTAAATACACCAACGGTAAAGTAATCCTCAAAACCAAATCAGAAGTCAGAATAGAGTAAGGCCCGAAGGCTACAATTCATAAGGTCAAATGTCTAACAGTAGAATGACTAAATAAACAAAGCTCCCAGAAAATAGGATGGTACTCGCTGATCAATCTGCAAAAACAGTAAGAGTACGGGAATGAGCACACAACAATGCCCAGTAAGCAGCGACCGTCATCAATAAGGTCGTTCAAAACGTTTGAAATCAGAAGAGAAGCAGAATATCAATAGTTCCAAATCGGTCAGAAGCTACACAATCAAATACAGAATGGAACGCCAAATTCCCAATTCAGAAGCAATCCGAGTTTGCAAACGGAAAGGGACACAATACAATGCACTCACTCAGAAGGGTCGAAGACCCATAGATCATAACAGATCTCTCGGCAACGTAGAAATGACTCATAAGAGCCAAAGGGTTCGTCAACCCTACAAAACAGAAAGGGAATGACCTACACTCAGAACGACGTCTACATGGTATACCACGGAATAGCTCGACCCAACCATTCACGACTTAGAAATAGAGTATAATGTCCCAAAACTGAAGGTTTGTAAAAACAGAAGCAAACTTGCATTAAACATGCCAAAACACTTATACTACAGAAGTAGGGACTTAGAGGAGTCCAACGCCGCAAACGGCATTAAAATCGGAGTTCAGACGGAGAAGTTATACTGAAAACAGTGCGGCGTCCGGACTTGAGTCCGAATGTACTAGTTCGAACTCCAGTCGAGACTCTGAAACCAGAATTTTGCCAACGTCCGAACTTGTGTCCAAATATAAAAGTTCGGACACAAGTCGATTTGAAAATCAGACAGAGAACTTACAAAATGTCCGAACATCAATGTTCGGACCAATGTTCGGACGGGTTTACGAGAAAGGTTATGCGATGGTGTCCGACCTTGTGTCCGGACATTAATGTTCGGACACAAGTCGAACTAAAATCAGAGAAAGGCAACAGTGGTGTCCGAACATCAAAGTTCGGACAAATGTTCGGACACGGTTCGAAAATCAGAAATCAGAAGCGCCCAAACGCACTGTCTGAATTTCTAGGCTCGAACAGACGTTCGGACAAGGCGAAAGTAGCAGTTTCCAGTACGAACTCAGAAGGGAAACCTTGTATAGAAACAACATTATTTACTGAATTGCCACACACAGCAAACCAGATTCAAACACAGAATACCATAGGGGTTTATCCATTTACAAAATGCCAAACACAATCAGAATCACACCACAATTCAGAACATAAACCATTGAAACTCCCCATGGCTGAACTTCCAAATTGAATCAAGCCACCACCTACCTCGTCAAACAGCAGAATTCACAACGATCTGAAGCAGCAAGAGAAGTCCGAACCACCCAGTAACCAGACGCGAATCAAAGACCACAGAGTTTCCCGCAATAACGAACCAAAATCAGAAAGCAAAGCGAAGAAACCTAGAACTTGACAACTCAAAATCTGCAACACCAACCTGAGCTGGGAATCCGAGACTCACAACTCTATAGTCTACAGCAGTCCCGATCGGTCCTCCAATCAAACGCTAGACACGACCACTGATCCAATCACATTGAAGACTCAAAATCAAGAAACCGAGAGAGGAGAAGTCACCAACAAAATTCAGAATTCTATAGCACAAACCTGAAATCAGCGAGAACAATACCCAGTAACGAAGGTCTTCAATCCGATCGCAACAGTAACATCCACAATTCCAAACAGAGGAAGAAGAAGGGAGAGAGTAAGGAAGAGAGGAGGCGCTCGTTCAAACTTGGAAACTGCCCACACTCCACGATATGACTGACGTGATTAAATGGTCAGGAAAGAGAAAAATAAGGATTCTCTCCCTTATTTAAATATCTCACTTAATTACCTTATTAATGAGAGGAAAGGACTCCCTTGCCCTTAGCAATTACAGTAATGTCGTTTGCGTCCCAGCTGCTAACAAAGAATGTAATCCAACTTTAAAAAACGTTACAACTGGACATAATATAATGTTACCAAAATATGGGTTATAACAACGTAGTTTAACTAGGGTCTGGGGTCTCGGACATTAGGTCCGTGGCTACGGAAATAATTAAAATTTGACCTAATTCTGCCTTCGAAACCCTAGTTTAGGTAGTTTTAATTTTCACTTTATTTTTCTCTCAAAAATTGTTAAAAAAATTAAAAAAATCAGAAGTGCGCACTTAGGTTAAAACGATTCGTAATAAGCCGTAATTAATCTAAGTAGAGGAAAAATGACTTTGAGGGGTATTAAAAGTAATTGAACCCTAAATAAGTCGAATACCAAGCCCTCGAACCCAAACTCTCCTATCCTAATTTAATATAGGTTAAAATTAGGTGGCGACTCTAATTAGGTTCCAGTGAGCTAACTTAGGACTTAGTAATTAATGTTTTATGACATAGTTATTAAGCTTAGGTTATAAGTGGACCTAGAATCTGACCAGATCCTAATCAATCTAATCAACATAGGATAGGGTTCAAAAATCAAGGCTCACAGAATGGCGACTCTACTAGGGACAAATTCTTAATTTTAACCTGTTTAATTTTAAGAAAGAGGGCTTAACTCAAAAATTGTATATTTATGGCTTTTATGACATTGTTTGTTAACTTTTGTGCGCACTTTAATTTCTGCACCTTTGCATCATACGAGAGCGAGGGTCCACGCAAACCGATTCCACCCCGGGACCCGTTTGAGGGTCCCCTGTCAGGGACTCACAACTTTTAGGTGATGTGAATAAGCGGGGGAAAAGAGGAGGATGTCATCTAACGACATCCCCTTAATACCTGGGCTTTTGCCCCAAGCGTTTTCCTGCCAGTGTCTTTACCTAGCCTTTTTTGGTCATCCAAAGACCCGGCCGTAGACGCACACCTTCATGTGATGTGAAAATAGTGGGGAAGCCTAAAGAGAATAGCATGCAAGCCCTATTCCTTTGTGGTAACCTGGGCCCACGCCTCAAGCATCTCTCCGGATCGATCCATACCCGAATTGGATAAGCGTCAAGTGAGGACATGTTGAACTTGTGTGGGTCTTTTTTGCTTGTATGATAGGCCAACTACCAAGCTTAGAGATTGATAGGAACTTCTCCTTCGTCAACTCAGCCCAACCCGAATTGGCAACTTTATTGTTTATGATCCAAAGGCCCTGTTTGGTTTAATATGTGAGTCATTAGGGCTTCGGCCCAAAAGTTTATATTCCGGTGATTTCTCTTTTCAGCCTAATTTGAATTATTCATCTAGTTCTAGGCCCATGGAAAAGAAATTCACCTAAATTTGAGGTAATTTACAAAACTCGAGAAAAATCAATCAAGCCTTTTCACTGAAATTCTTTCGGCCCAAGGCTCATTCTAGTCTAGGAAAACTTTTCACTCGGGCTCTCACCAAAAATCCTAGATCTAGGTGTTATCTTTTAAGCCCAACCAAAATTACTCGGGCCAAGTTCCGATTCACATCTAAAACATGGTTTAGAAATCATTCCGGGCCATTCACCTCACCTCTAGCCCAGACACATTCCGGCCCAAGTGCCAAATTCTCAAAACATTCCGGCTCAAGTACCGCATTCTCTAAACAATTCAGCCTAGGCTGCTCATTCTGGCCCATGTGTCTATCTTCCAATCCATTCGGGCCTTAGTGCCCACCCACACTTTCAAAACATTTCGGCCCAGGTGCTTTTCTTGCGGCTCAAACAAGTTTTAGCTTAAAACACCATTGTACGAAATACTCTTTCTCGGTCCCGAATTTTAGCCCAGTCCTCTTCTGTTTTTTGACAGATGACATTTTGGAAGCAGGTAAGCCCGAATCCCAAATATGGTAGAGGGAGGAAACCCAATCAGCATAGAAGCCTAGTTTGCAGCCTTATAGCAAAAGTACATGGACACACTTGATGCCATGGAACGAAGACATAGTGTCGTCCTGAACACCATGGAATCCAACTACGTCACCATTATTAAAGATTTGAAGGCAAAGGCCCTTTCCCTTGAGGCCGAGCGTCAAGATCGGGATGAATTAGTGAGTAGGCTTCTCAACACTCTTTATGATGACATAGAAGTCGGCCCCGTTAGGACCCAGGGTTCGAGAAAATGTCAAAGAAATTGCTGCAGAACTCAAGAGAGTGGTTAGGAAGCCAGAAGTAGACAATCAAACAACAACTTGCATTCAAAGTTGTACCTATAAGAGAACCACGCAACATGAGGAAGACAACGATCGACAGTTAAGAGCACCTGGCTGGAGCGTTGGAACAGTAGAACCACCCCGACGGAGTTCTCGATAGAGAGAGTTTATAGACATCGGTCAAACACTAAGACAAGCCCTTGAAGAGCTTCGAAAGAGATATCCAATGCAACCGCTCACCTTGAGGCCAGGAACTACTTGTTTGGGGAAAGATCTTAATCAATTTGTCACTTCCATCAACTGCCCGGTCACGGCACTGACCATTGCAGGGCCCTACAACATAGAATTTAGGATCTGGTTGACCAAGGGCTCCAATTCTAAGAACGTGGTAGAGTGCGTAGAGCACGCGTGCCCAAGCATCATTAGAAAAGTTTGTTTTTTAGTGTTTTTCTCATTAAATGAATTTCTTTTCTTGATTAGTCGTCTTTCAACTTTTGTAGTAGTTAGTTTCCTTGATCATTTTCGGTAGTTTTCCTGAGTTTGTAATTTCCAACATTATTTTTCGCTGAATTAAACATAGTTCCATTTTTATAATGTTTGTGCAAAGCATTATTCATTAATTTGAAAAACTAAAAGAAAAGCACTCACGTCTTTCAAGGATCACGAAGTAATCATTTTATGACTATGCAATGGAACGACTTGTCTCTTGTTTCTAAAAATTTGAACATGCCTAACCAAACACCACAATTCACCCCAGAACATCCAAACAACCCACAAAGAGGTTCAAAGTCCACATCTATCAAATTGTTGTCACAAACCCCAAATCAATACTCAGGGCAATCTGAGTTTAGAATCATTGTCTTTGAATCTTTCGTTTAAGCATGTGAACAAGTCTATGAGTGATAATTCAGGAGAGCATCTTGAGCAGAAAAACCATGAGTGAACGAGCGTGTCATTTTTACATGACTCTGGAGAGGTAATAATTAAAGGTAAGGTAAACGACATAACTTCGACCGAAGGAGATACTTTGTAAATTTACGCTTAGACCTGTGAAAAGTAACAAAGAACGGATACACAACTATCAGGAATGATGAAGCACCTAGGTACAGCACCACACAACCAAAAAGATTGTAAACCCTGAAATTAAACCCTTGGCTCCCCCACTGAGCCTTTCATATATCCCTTTTCGATATTACAAAGCTCCACAAAACAAGCCAGCCCGTGATGAATAACTGACCTGGTGACCAAAGGAAGCAAGGAGCCCGACTCTCAGATAATGTTTTCATCAGTCCAAAGAAGCAACACCGATATTAGCTTGACGAAGCGATCCGCAAATACCCCAAACATTAATTACCTTAATTAATAAGGAATTAAATCAAATGAAGGTTATAATTACCAAATATTCATCTAACGAGTAATACTCATTGTAAACATTAGTGTATAAACATATAGTCCAAAATAGACACCAAACTACATATTAAATGAAATACCCCAAACATTAATTACCTTAATTAATAAGGAATTAAATCAAATATCCATCTAATGATTAATACTCATTATCAACATTAGTATATAAACATATAGTCCTAGATGGACACCAAACTATACATTAAATCTATAGTCAAAGAGAGAACATTATTAAAGAGAAACCAACTCCTAAAGTCAATACTACATGTAACACATTAGTGCATGTACTAAATATCATAAATATCACTCATTAATATATAAAACATTTTATAAAGACAAACAAATTATTTAACACAACAACCACCTATATACACACCTTAATACTATAATAACACATATTACTACCTAACACATAAATTAAGTCACAAATGTACAAACAAAGGTTGTAATATTAAGCTAGCATTGTAAATGGTCCCCCTCCATTATGTAGCCGGCTGCAAGGCTTGGAAAATCAGAAATAAGCTGCATGGGACAAAAGACAAAGGATGACAAGGCATTCCCAAAGAGGAAAAAATCAAAAACACCTTTCTCACACTCTTCCTCTCATCTCTCTCACACAAGATGAATTCCTCCCAACAAATCCTGATTATCTCAGCTGTATATACTGCCAAGGAGACATAAGAATCAGACCATTAAATTAGAAGACAAAGGAATTAATAAGAAAGCAACAAAAGAGACAAATATCTCTTACACACCTAAATTACCTAAGGAAGATTTTTATATACTAATACCCAAGTCAGCCATCCCTATCCTCTTTGCCCATACTCTCAGTCTCTTCTGCCTCTCTAAACCGAGCTCATCCTCCTTCCTTACCAACTTCAACCTCCATTAACACACCTTAAGCTCTAATGGAGTTTTAAGGCTCATTTCACCTCAAAAATTCAATTTGCTTGCACCAAAATCACCACCCACTCTTCCTCTATCATTCTAACTGATTTTCTAGGAGATTATGGGCCATTGAAGGGTTTAAAATCGAGATAATCAGATTGGTAAGCAAAGGTAAGAAAAATGTGCTCTAAGACATCTTCCTTCTTCTATTTGGGTATATAGCCGAATTTAATGCTTCTTACTATATCTAAGGCACCAACACACCCTTGGAGGACCCAGGTCACGTCCAAGACCAACCAAAGGGCTAGGGGAACCTCTTAAGAACCTTATGGTAAGGAAAAATGCCTTAAAACACCTTTTTACCTCTCTTAAGTGTTAAGTCCGAGAATGATCTGTTACTTACCTATTTTTCTACACCTTTTGACACCCATTTGAACGGTGTTTCCAGCCCTCTTCATTTAGCCAAAGAGCTGCTCCAAAACCCATCTTAAAAGGGCTCCAAATCAAGGTAAAATCATGGATTTCCATGGATTTTCAAGCCTGAATCTCTTCCATCCTTTTCCTATAGAAACTAAACTCCTTATTACTGTATTAGGTGGCCGAGAACCATACATAACACCTCCCAAAACTGCAAGGTAAAATCTCTCCTTGAAATACCCCATAATTAAAAATAGTGATTAATTAGGCTAATAAGTATTTTAGAAGCTTAATTAAGTCTAAATAAATATTAGGGAACAAATCCCGAAGAAAACAGATCCTTAAAATGGATTAAAAACACAAACGAACCTTAAAGCGTGTTTTTCGAGGAAACCGGGAAAACGCAACCTTAAGCGGGTCAAATAGACTCGTAACAATTTTGGTCAACTAAATAGCCATTAATAAACATTAATGAAGGTCTAGAATCAATAAAATCAATAAAACGAGAAAATAGTAAAAACTGTAAAAAACGGGAAGTTGTGGGGTAAAAACATAAATAACCCAAACGAGTGTGTCCACAATTGAAAATAAAAATGTAAATCTGTGTGTGTGTGATGTATGGGCCGATTTCAGTCCCTCTCTCACACTCCCTTAATTCCCTCCTTATTTGCAAAAGACAAAAGAAATTAAAAAGCAAAAGAAAGTACATATACCTTACTTTATTCATTCTCTCTCCTATCCCTCAGAAACCCCACGTACTGCACCTCTCTTCTTTCTCTGCTTTCTTTCTTCTCCAAGCCGGCCAGCCATGGCGATTTGAGAATCCACACATAGCAGCCCACTTCCTCCTTATTTTTGAAACCCCAAATCACCTCCAAACACTACAAAAATTATACCGTTGAATTCGTCTCGTTAAGGAGATCGTTCTACACCCTTCAAAAATCAAAAACCTCCAACTTCATTTTTTAGGGTACAATCATTTTGGAGTCTAAGGAGCACCATTTGAAGCTCCATCATCTTCTTCATGTTCTAAGGTAAGAAAAGGACCAAAGCTCTCCTCTTTTCCATTTTTCCTTGCAAAAATCAAACTCATGTGAACACCATTGTTTTCCCTCACCCAGCCGGTTTGGTGTTCCATCTTGACAGCTGAAGCCTTGTCATATTCTACCCAAAAACTCCATTAGAAGCTCAAGGTAAGACTTCCTAAGAGTTTGAAATGGTTTCTCACAAGTTAGGGTTTAAAACCTACGTTAGAAATTTACTAGTTTGTGTGTGTGTGTGTATGCCTTGTTACATGGTGTAGGTTGGCTTAAATAAAATCAAGAAAACAAAGAAACAAGAACAGGAAGGAAAGAGGAGCAAGAAAAGAGAAGGAGAGAAAGGAAAAAAAAGAAACAAGAACTCAAGGTAATGAAATGTCTCTGTACTGTAGTCTTAATATTTGTGTATGTATAAGTGCATTACATTAGCAATGGTTTAAAACCACCGTAACAGTAGGAAGGGAATGAGTATATTGATGTCAACTATATTTGTAGTTTGAAGCTTTTGAAAACAAATAAACAAAATGCTAAGTGTGAGTGTTAAATGTGCAGTAAGTGTTAGAAGTTGTGTGGAAATAATGCATATATTGAACAGGTTGTGAACTGTCTTGAGTGTGCAAATTTATGTGGTGAGAACACTTAGAATTGTAGGGAAACTCTATCAAAATTTGGTTAGGAATTTACAGACTTGTGTGCTGCTAGTAAAGAAAGAACAGAGAGGTTGTACAGAGAATAAAAATGAGATTTTTCACTTGGTTTGTAACAGGAAGAAAAAGTGTAGTTGAGTAGAGTTGGAAATGGTGTATGGGAGTTGTTCAACTAAGTTTTACTAGTTTGAGAGTCATTTAGCTAGTGGGAAGAAGAATGGGAAAGTATGTAGCATTAGCTGGAGAAGGAAAATTGTAATAGAAGAGAAAAACTTACAGTGAGGTGAGTAAATGTAACAGATAATGATATAGGTTGGATTAGGTTAGTTTAAAGTGCTTAAACCATGTCAAAACATGCTAGATTATATGTAGGAATATTGGGAAAGAGATTGGTAGAAGTTTGGAGTTGAAACAAGTTCAAAAACATATATAATTTGCAAAACTGCAACTGGTCCGGGTTTGTAAACCAGTACAGAAACCCAGACCAGCATTAAAACACGGCAGAATGTTATGTCAAAGGAGTGGTCCAGGTTTACAAACCAGGACACTAACCCGGACCACCCCTAAATCACACCCGAGATTTAACAAAGCTTGTGGTCCGGGTTTGTAAAGTAGTACACAAACCCGGACCATACATAAAACACACCCATAAGTTATACAAACTTGTGGTCTGGGTTTGTAAAGTAGTACACAAACCCGGACCATACATAAAACATACCCGAGAGATTTCCAAAGTGGTGGTCCAGGTTTGTAAACCCGGACAGTAACCCGGACCACCTCAATTTTTACACAGAATCTATTTTAAAGCTAATCTAAGGTAGGGTAATGAAGGGTAATGATAGTATAAGATAATTAAGACATGATTAATGATATTTAAAGGTCATTAAGGCCATAAACAAGTTTAGAAAATAATTTTAAGTAAGTAACTTAAGTACATGTACTTGAATAACAATGAATTAGTAAGTATAAACCAGGAAATGCAAGGGAAGTAAATAGTAAGGTTAATTATGGATAATTAACCACCCAATTGTATGTATGTGATAGGACTTGAATTGTGAACACCGGAGGAAAGTCGGTTACAAGTACAACGGTGAACGGTATGAACTTCTCACGCCCCGTATGCTACCTTGGTTACTCTGATTTATGTGTTGTGTGCTAATTGATCACCTAAATAAGACAATCGCACGAATCGGATATATTATGCTTACTTGTGATTATCATGAGATTGTTCCTTGTGGGATATTGTCTTTAAATCATAGTTTGTATAATTCATGAAATGTATGGATGATAATGAATGTGTGTATGCTTGATGTATTGTGTTGTGACCGAATGCAAATGTGATGGACTTCTAACTGATTCCTAACAAGCTAACCAATCTAACTAAAAAAATTGGTAATTAAATTGGAATGAGTAGAAGTCCGATATAGTTTCGGCCACGCGTGAGGAGGCGGAGACACAAGAGGTTGGATCCAATTCCTGGCTCATAAACTGGTCCACGGCCCAAACCCCTTAAATGGGTAGCATCCTGGATTGGTGAGCCAAGTAAAACCCGGTGGTAGGACGGTGTAGTCCCTGCCCGGAGGTCATTCCGACTTAACATGAGTAAAAGTAAGTAAGTAAGAATGAGTAAACAAGTATGGAAAAGTAAGTAAGTAAAGTAAGAGAAAGTTTATGTAAGTATTGTGTAATGAGTAAAAGAGTAATAAGCATCCGATTAACCCGGATGTGTAATTTGGCTAACCCTTGTGAAGGTAAGTATTGTGTATGCTATTGTATTGTTGTATGACTTGTGCATTGCAATGTGTATGATTTTATGATGTATGTAAAACATGTATGTATGATAATAATGAACCGCATGTACAGTCGACCTTAAATAGTCGGTGTACCCTAGTTAGCACGCGGTATATGCGAAGTTTATATGCAGCTTTTTGCTGAGCCCCTTGGGGCACCGTTTTTAATATAATGCAGGTCCTCGTGAAGGGTGAAGACTTGTGAGCTCAAGATGACTTCTTTTTTATTGTAATTAATGAATTGTGAATGGTGTACTAAGTTGTACACGGCTGTAAGCTTTTTGTTAGCCGGTGTACCATGGGGTACACCCCTTTTTGGATAATGAAAGAATTATGAGATGGCGTAGATGAGTAGTTGGTAGAAACTCATTATTTTTGGTAGACTTGAATGGGATGTAATTGAATACACTTTTGATACTCGGTAATCCAGCAATGTAAGTATATGATCTTTGTATTCGGTATGCAATGTAGTAGCTCGGTAATACTTTGACATCAGACCGTAACTGTAGGTACTGTAAGCCTAGCTAGCCATATGGGTGGTTAGCGGCGTTGTATCACCCGCCGTAGTAGTAGTAAATTCTGCTGCGAGTAGTAGAATAATTAGGACGATTAGACGGTAAGTAAAGGATTAGCAGTAGGGGTGTTACAAAAAGTGGTATCAGAGCGTAACTATGCTCTGATGACCTTGATTACCGAGCATAGGGATTACCGAGTTAGGATTTCAACCGTCTTAAGACGGATACTTAGAAACCTAACTAGGAATTACCGTTGTTAACAACGGATACCCTTAACGTCCTTATGGACGATACCTTTGCTTAAATTCGTGACCAATGGTCTCATGTCACATGTTACAAGCCTAATGTAAATGCTAAATGTTCAGATGTCAGGAAGAGGCCGAGGCTGAACTAGACGAGAGACCTCTAACGGGCCAGGCGCGCAGACGATAGCAGAGATCGTCGCCGCCACGGTAGCACAGATGCTACCTCGCATAATCACGACCATGCAACAAACACAGCAGAACCAACAAACACAAGCGGGACCAATCCCTCCCCCTCCACCCAGAGAAGCAAACTTGGTAAAAGCAGTAGCGGAGCTCCGACCTCCATGTTTCTGAGGCGAGAGTGATCCGGCTAAGTTGGAAGCCTACATCTCCGAGATGGAGACGACAATTGAAACCCTCGAAGCTCCTGCTAGAGTTTGAGTTAGAGTAGCGGCTCACTATCTTAAGGATGCAACCATGAATTGGTGGAAATTAATCAAGAATGAGCATGCCGATGACCCCACCTTCGACTGGGAATCCATCACAACCCTCCTCTGATCCAAATACTAACCTAAACACGTCAAGACAAGGAAAAGGATAGAGCTTGATGCTTTGAAGATGACAGAGAAGATGTATGTCGATGAGTACTACCGCACCTTCACCTCCCTTCTACGTCTATTACCCGACCTTGGGTACACCGGCTAGGTGTTGGTCGATCGCTTCTATGGTGGTCTGAGCCATCGCCTTCGGTACGGCATGGGCTACACCAGATTTACCTCCTTTCAGGTAAATATCGGTTGAACCCTTAGTACCATTGTAATTCCTTAAATACTTTACCCTTATCTTTCTAAATAAGAATCCCGGCTAATACCTGAAACTTCAGGAGTGTTATCACGTGGCATCTCGCATTGAGATCACTTGCCAATTGAGGGATAAAGAAACCGCGCTTAAGCGCAAGGCCAACAGCAAGAACACGAGTGCTGAAGAGCAGAACCAGGGCAAGAGCTGGAAAAAGAAGAAGGGGAAGTTCTTCCAGCAAACCCACAAGAACTCCCCTAGTGAAAGTAGTGCCCATGAGAAAGGCAAACCAGTTGAGCTTCTTCAGCTTGGTTCTTCTGCACTGGTGGGTGCGAAGCCGCTGAGATCACACCCACCTAAGGGTAAACTTCTAATCTAAATTTGAATTTGTATAAGTAACATAGCTAGTATTTCCGCACAAATGTGCTAACACTCTAAGCCTTAGGTTTTGGCTCCGGTTTCACCAAGAACTACTCTGACGGCCGCACCTACGTGTGAAGAAAGTGCAACCAAGACCATCACGGCATGGATTGCCATGGGAGAGAAATCAGGTGCTACAACTATCAGAAACCGGGACATAGAGCTAATATGTGCCCAGAGAATGCCAAGCCCAAAGGGAACTTCCAGAGCTTCAAGCAGAGGGAAGGCAAGGAGGTTGCATCTGGTGATGCACCAGCCCAGCAGGCGCTACAGTGACAGGGATCCGGGGTCCTCAGAGGGGCGCACCTCAGAGGCAGCCTGTCTTGCACGTTATTGATCGTGACGGGTCCGGTTCTAAGTCCGGCCTAGGTAATTAACTAAACCTTGAATCCTTAAGAAGCATGACTAAGTATTGGAGTAACTGTTTGAATGAATGCATGAGTGAATGAATTGAAGTATGTATTGAGCTTGAAATGAAGTAGTTGAGACTAGTACTCACCGTAGATGAAATTTATAACAATAGGCAGTTTTAATATCTGCTACCCGATACCTTTAAACCCAAACCAAGAAGAGACCGACATCACCAATCACTACTACACCAACGAGCAGTGTTAGGTCATCTGACCAGGTATGATTTTATTAAAGGAATACCTGACACCCGAAGCACAAATTGAAATTATCCGACGATGCAACGAACTAGGAGCGGGTTCAGGAGGATTTTATACACCCGAATACCCCGGTGGAGCGAAGATGAAGCTGGAGATGATGTGCTTGGGAAAGGACCGGAATCCTTATACCAAGACATACCAAGAGACACGAACACAAGACGGAGCGATGCCACCGACAATACCCCCAAAATTTCAGACGCTTGTCACATAAGCAGTAGAACTTGCATAACAATGTGAATATGATCCGATCCCCACACTTGAAGCGGACCTTTGTATCATCAACTTCTAAGAGAAAGAAGGACGACTTGGGTTACACCAAGACAAGGACGAGACAGCAGAATCTCTTGAACAAGGGGTGCCCGTAGTGTCTTGGTCCATTGGTGATGACGCCGTATTTATGTATAGCGAGCAGAAGCGTGTGGACCTCGCACACAAACTAGTATTGAGATCAGGAGATGTCCTAATCATGGGTGGAAACTCTAGGATGCTGTATCACGGGATCAACAAGATCAAGTTGAATACGGCACCGCCGGCAACAATCAATGCCACACACATGAAACCAGGACGCCTGAACCTTACCTTTAGAAAGTATTAAATTCATATTATCATGTAATGTACTAGTAACGTGTATTAGAGACACGGTATGTATGATGGTTGGTTTATCAATAAA
The DNA here is from genome assembly GCA_023374045.1 of Limonium bicolor. Taxonomy (NCBI): domain Eukaryota; kingdom Viridiplantae; phylum Streptophyta; class Magnoliopsida; order Caryophyllales; family Plumbaginaceae; genus Limonium; species Limonium bicolor. Next base: position 123,987,108 of record CM041776.1, on the reverse strand, counting down.
GAGCAGTGTTGATTTAAATTCCACTTGTGTCCACCATCAATACTTATGAAATTGTGAATCCAATAGGTTATGGACTCGGTACCGAAGGTAACCTGAGTATCCTCACCGAAGCACAAGCCGGTAAAAGTGGCACCATCTTAACGGGAACCTTCCCAGCGAACGGCATTGAAGGCTCAGTGTTATTCAACTCCGGCGCCTCTCACACCTTCGTATCACCATCTTTTGTGAAGAGGTTAGGACTAGATGCGGATGAGCTACCGAACTTCTTGGTTACTCTCCCATCGAAGGAGCGAGTACAGTGTACCAAGTACTACAAATCAGCCATGATCCAAATCAAAGGTGAAGCGTTTCCCATCTCCTTCATCGAGTTTAATGGGTTGGGATTCGATGTAATTGTCGGAATGAACTAGTTGGAGTGGCACAAGGGGCGAATCCTCTGCGCCGAGCATCGATTGCTGCTCAAGAGTCCTTCTGGGGTTACTATATCTTACCGCCAGAGACCGAGAGAGCCTTCGACCACACTCATCTCCTCTATGGCTATGTACCGGGAGCTCAGAAAGGGCCATGAAGTGTATTTGTGTTATGTACAAGACCTGGAGAGAGATCCAGAGTTCAACCCCGAAGTACCCATTGTATCTGAATTCCCTGACGTATTCCCTAAGGAGCTGCCTGGTATGCCACCTCGAAGAGCAGTAGAGTTTGAGATTGACCTCTTGCCAGGTATCGGTCCCATTGCTAGGGCACCGTACCGCATGGCACCTGGAGAAATGATAGAGTTGAAAGAACAGCTACGAGACCTACTCGACAAAGGGTTCATACACCCGAGCGTATCACTCTGGGGAGCACCGGTCCTCTTCGTGAAGAAGAAGAAGGACGGTAGCCTCCGACTTTGTATTGACTACCGCGAGCTGAATGCGGTCTGTTATACCCAAAATTTTGACCCCCTGGTTAGGGTCTACGTGGTACTGGTGTGGTGAGAGGCATTTTAATCAAGCGGTGAGGGATCCCGGCCCGATCGGCACGTTCCATGGCATGGGGAGCAGCTTCGTCACTTTCAGGGGCGTTTCGGTAATCTTTAAAGGCTCCTAAGACCTCTTGTAAGCTTTCTCTCTCCTCCAAAGGATGCCCAAATCAGCTTGAAACGCTTTGATATTTTAACCCATGATAGAGGATGACATTTTAAGCATAATGGCGTTGGAATTTTGATTTTTCGAATTTCCAATAATTTTATAGCAATTTCTGACTGAATCTGACGAGAAATTCAATTTAAAAATATTCCAATATTCAAAAAATTCGGTTCCACCTCAGAAATTTCATAATATCCATCCTTGACATGTGGTTAAAATTTCACAGCAAAATTCCTTTGGGAAGTCACTTAACTAAAATATCGAAAAATCTTACTTTTACTAGATTTTCTTTATCTTTAAGAAAGTCTATATAAGGGGATAGGTTTTTGGATAAAATCAGAACCTCATATGCTCAAGAACCCTAGAGAATCAGAAAACACAGCCTCCTCACTCTCTCTCACGTTTTCCAACACCCGGCCACCCAAATCATACCGAAAATCCCCCGAAATCACCATCTAAACACGTTTTCCAATCCCCAAAGCATCAATAGTCATCAAAACCCCACAAAAACACCACCAAAACGTGAAGAACAGCAAGAACAACCAACAACCAGGAGCTTGGGTCGAAATCCTCTCGGGTCTGCCATCAACGGAGCACTCGATGAATCCCGTGTGAAGAAACATTGTGAATCCGAAGGTAAAACAGGTAGAAACTCCACTTCCCTAATTCTCCACGGTGTTATCTGTCTTGCCTCAAAATTTGGGCTCAAACTAACCTTCGTACGCTTCTGTATTGCTGTTTATTCAAGCTTCTGTCCAATAACTTGTTTACCAAGTTTCGTGCATAATTCGAATTCAAATTGAGAACTTTCGATCACTAACGCATTGTACATCTTTCAGGCTACACACCCATAAAATTTAAGCCAAAAACACCTTCGGGAACAGCCTTAACGCCGCCGTCCGAGGGTGGTCCGCACCCACGGACGTCATGTCCGGGGTCCAGACTCCCTGTCCGTAAGACCGGACGCCCACGGACGGCGGCGAGATTTTTTAAATTTTTAAAATTTAGGTTTTTTAATAATGTCCGGGCCCACGGACGGCCTGTCCGTGGCCCCGGACTTTACAACTTTCTGTTTTTGTTTAATTCGACTTTTATTTTCATATAGGTTAACTAGGGTCCGTGGTCTCGGACATTAGGTCCGTGGCCACGGACGGAAACAAAATCTGACCTAATTCTGCCCCCGAAACCCTAGTTTAGGTAATTTAAATTTCCACTTTAGTTTTCCATCAAAAAATGCTAAAAAACACAAAAAAAACAGAAGCTCGCGCACTTAGGTTAAAACGACTCGTAATAAGCCGTAAATAAACCAAGTAGAGGAAAAACGACCTAGGAAGGGTAATGAAAGTAATTGAACCCTAATTAAGTCGAATATCAAGCCCCCGAACCCGAACTCTCCTTTCCTAATTTAATCTAGGTCAAAATTAGGTGGCGACTCATAATAGGTTCCAGTGAGCTAGCTTAGGTTTTAATAATTATTGTTATATGACATAGTTATTAATCTTAGGTTATAAGTGGACCTAAAACCCGACTAGATCCCAATCAACTTAATCCACATAGGATAGGGTTTAAAATCGAGGCTCACAGACTGGCGACTCCGCTGGGGACATACTTCTTAATTTTAACTTGTTTATTTTTAAGAAAGAGGGCTTAACTCGAAAATGTTTATTTATGGCTTTATTACTCTGTTTGTTTACTTTCGTGCGCACTTTAAATTTTTGCACCCCTGCATCATATGAGAGCGAGGGTCCACCTGGACTGATTTCATCCCGGGAACCGTTTGAGGGTCCCCTGTCAGGGACTCACACCTTTTAGGTGATGTGAATAAGCGGGGGAAAAGAGGAGGATGTCATCTAACCACATCCCCTTAATACCTGGGCCTTAGCCCCAAGCGTTTTCCTGGCAGTGTCCTTACCTAGCCCATTGTTTGGTCAGTCAAAGACCCGGCCGCAGACGCACACCTTCAGGTGATGTAAAAAAGTGGGGAAGCCCAAAGAGAATAGCGTGCAAGCCCTATTCCTTTGAGGTGACCTGGGCCCATGCCCCAAGCACCTCTCCGGATCGATCCATACCCAGTTTGATTTAAACGCCAAGTGAGGACATGTTGAATTTGTGTGGGCCTTGTTTGCTTGTATGATCGGCCCATTACCCAACCTAGAGATTGATAGGAACTTTTCCTACATCAACTCAGCCCAACCCGATATCGCGGCTTTATTGTTTGCGGCCCAAAGGCCTTGCTTGATTAGAATGTGTGAGTTATTTGCTCGGGCTTCAGCCCAAAAGTTTAGATTTAGGTGATTTCTCTTTCAGCCTAATTTGAATTATCAATTTAGTTCTAGGCCTATGAAAAGCCAATCTACCTAAAGCAGTCCATAAGACATGAAAATCAATCAGGTTTTTCCATTTCGGCCCAAGGCCCATTCTAGTCTAGGTGAACTTTTTGTTTGGGCCCTGGCCCAAAGCCCTAGATCTAGGTGTCATACCTTTTAGGCCCACTCAAAACCATTTGTTTAGGTTTCAACTCACTCGAATTCAAGATAATTTTTCATAACTCATTCATTCTAGTTTCTGGCCTCAAGGCCCAGCAGGGACATCAAACAAGTCTTAGACTTCAAAGTTTCTCTCTCAGCCCAGTGGCCCATTCATAGTTCATATGGCTTCCTTCAGCTTGTATGTATCACTTCCAGATTAAGGGCCTTCAGGCCCACACATCCATTCTAGTCTAGAAGTCCCTCAGGCCCATATGTCTTACTTCTAGCCCAAACACTTTCCGGCCCAAGCGCCACAATCCCTAATCATTTCGGCCCAAGCGCCACATTCTCAAACACATTCCGGCCCAAGCGCCACGTCCTCAAACACTCTTTGGCCCAAGCACCGTACTTTCAAACACTCTGGCCCAAGCGCCACATCTTCCCAACATTCCGGCCCAAGCGGCACATCTTCACAACAATCTGGCCAAAGTGCCACAATCTCACAACACATTCCGGCCCAAGTGCCAACCCACTTATGAATCATCATGGCCTGTGTGCCTCACCTTCAATTCATCCAGGCCCGAGTGCCTATCCACATCCATGAAGTCATCCAGGCCTGAGTGCCAATACACATTCGTGAAACCGTTTCAAGCCATGTACCTCACATTCAGGCCCAAGTGCCTCGTGCGCAACTTATAGGCGTTCCTAGTTCAGACTCTTCACGGAGCCCACACAGAGTCCAAGAAGAGGACAGTCACGGTCATCTTAGCGACATCCTGGCAGTCAAGAGCTCGGGTCTTCAGCATGCCGACATCAGACAGTTCAGCAGAGCTCGAATTCAATGGAAAGTTTAGGGTTCCCATGCATTCTACTGCATAACTTGTTAAAACATTCATCTTTCAAGTTTTCAAAGAATGATCGTTTTCAAACCACCAATAAGAAGTATCGATTTTTCATCTTCTTCCTCATGTTCACAAATGGATGACTTTTTCGAGTCTAAAGGGGTAACAAAAAAAAGATTTTGTTTCACACAAGTTTCTTTTGAGAAAATGGTTCATGAAATAATTATTTCCCGACAATGGCATGCAACGACTTGTATTTTGTTTCCGAAATTTTGAACATGCCCTTCTAAGTCCCACAGTCCATTCCAAAATATCCACAAGGCATTCCAAAATTCACATCTGTTTAAGTGTTGTCATAAACCCCAGGTCAATACTGGGGGCAATCTAAGTTTAAGTTCGTCGTCTTTTATCTTTTGTTTAAATGTGCAAACGAGTTTCCAAGTGAAAATCTCACGAGAGTGTCTTAATTGGGAAAACCATGAGTGAACGAGCGTGTCATCTTTACACGACTCCGGTGAGACCACATACAAAGGAAAAGGTAAATGGCATAACTCCGACCGAAGGAGATAATTTGTAAATTTACTCTTAGACCTGCGAAAAGTAACAAAGAGCGGGTACACAACTATCAGGAATGACGAAGCACCTAGGTACAACACCACATAGCCAAAAGCTTGTAAACCCTGTCATTAAACCCTAGGCACCCCCGCTGAGCCTTTCATATATCCCTTTTGATATTATGAGCTCCACAAAATAACCCCGCCAATGATGAATGTCCGACCCGGTGACCAAAGGCAGCGAGGAACCCGACTCTCAGATAACATTCTCATCAGTCCAAAGAAGCGATGCCGCTATCAGCATGACAAAGTGATCCGCAAATGGTCCCAGAGTGACACAGGATCCAAAGAGCTCACATCAAAACAACTCTCGAAGCCCAAAACCGGGAAACACAAGAACCCCGAAGGCAGAGTCAAGAAAGGATAAAACGAAAAGGCAAACCCGAAGTGCCTCGAAGAGATCCAGATGACGAAAAGAGAAATGGTGTATAGGAAAGCTTCAAAAGTCCAAGTCCAGAAGCTCAAAAACAACGTCAACACGAAGCAGCCAAATTACTTCAAAGACAAGGAAGATAATTTTGGGAGAAAACGCAAGTTGCAGCTTTGGTCACCCATTTAAGCTCCACATACCTCAAACATCCCTCCATGGTCCCGTTGTCTTTCATCACACCCCATGGCCACATTATAAGCTTTAAAGACTTCCGACTTGATAGTTGTGTGTCCAATCACGTGAAAGTAACAGATCAAATGCGTAAATTCATCAAATATCGAATTCAATGGTTTAGAAGTTGTGACCATAGTTGAGGAACGAGTGCAAACACCAAACACGCCGAGTGTAGGTTAGGAAGCACCACATTAAAACATAAGCCTTGACCCTGTGAGTACGAGACTCGTTCGCACATTTAATAAAAGAAAATACTGGGGGCAATCGATCGTTCCGATGATTAGCTCAGATTGTCTTAAGGGAAGATACTGGGGGCAATTGTTGGTTCCAACAATTGCTATGACAACACCGATTGGAACCCAGAGCTCAAACATCACCACCACCATTCCTACACAGGCCCACGAAAGCCCTTACCTCCACGTCAAACACCTCAGGCCCACATAAGCCCTTACTTTCACACCGTACACACACAAGCCCAAACCACTACACAAGCCCTCATAAGCCCTTACCTTTACATCATACACCATACCCCACCGATGGCATGTTCATCTCCTAGGAGATAAATTACAAGTCCGAAATCTATGGTCAGGAAATGATAATTTCACTTTCCTTTTTCAGCAGAGTCTTTCTCAAGCATTGCCATGTTTGGCACAACTTTCAACAGTTCCTTGTTTTGGGCAAGCTTCCAACAAACACTCTAGTTGCATTCTACATAACACCTCAACATTGCCATGTTTGGCACCTTTTCTAACAAATTCCTGTTTTGAACGAGTATCTTTCAATATTTTTGATTGCATACATCTTATCATCATTGCCATGTTTGGCACTCCAGTGATCAGTTTTTATCATTTGCACGAGACCATTATCGTCCTAACTTATTTTAGTTCGAGACCCAGAATCAATGCGAGATCCAGCTTTTTCATCTTCCAGTATGGGACTTCAGTGCGAGACCATGCATCTTCTTCAGTGCGAGACCATGCATCTTCATCAGTGCGAGACCCATCACCTTCATCAGTGCGAGACCGAGTGTCATCATCCAGTGCGAGGACCAGTACGAGACCTAGTATCATCTTCAGTGCGAGACAAGTACGAGACAGAGCGTGATCTAAGTTGGCGGCGGGGCAGAGGCAATAAGTCCCCATCTTCATGTCAACTTCTTGGGAGAAACAACTAGTGGGCAGTGGCAATAAGTCCCCTTGGTAATCTAGAAGTTATCCCGCACCCCAGTTGGTGGGCAGAGGCAATAAGTCCCCATAGTATACCAACAAGGAGCATTGGAACGGGTTTCGGTCCCCAGAAGCATCCGAACGTCATTTTCATATCCATATCATTTTCATCACTTTCATTTGCATCATTTTCATCATCTACATTTGCATCACTTTCATTTGCATTTTCATCTACATTTGCATCACTTTCATTTGCATCATCTTCATATCATCCATCTGCATTATCCAGGCGCGTCACAAGACCTGGCGACAGAAAAGTTGGCGAGGTGATGGCAATAAATCCTCCTTTTGCGATGTCAACTTATTTTCGGGATCAACGAATGGTGGGCAAAGGCAATAAGTCCCCAAGGTTTTTACCAGGAGTTATCCCTGCACACCGGCTTGGGGGGCGATGGCAATAAGTCCACATTGGGTCCAGCCAGGAGCATTGGCACGGGTTTCGGTCCCCAGAAGCATCCGAGCATCATCAACATTCTTGCATCTACACATTACTTCGTCTTTTAGGTGTGTCAACGCCTTAGAATCGCTTGACATACATTCATTTAGGTGTCAACGCCTTAGAATCGCTTGACATATCACATTCATTTAGGTGTCAACGCCTTAGAATCGCTTGACATCATTCATTCGTCATAGGTAGTCAACGCCTTAGAATCGCTTGACATCATCACATTCATTATAGGTAGTCAACGCCTTAGAATCGCTTGACATCATCTCATTCGTCATAGGTAGTCAACGCCTTAGAACCGCTTGACAACATCTCATTCATTGTAGGTAGTCAGCGCCTTAGAATAGCTCGACACAACTTATCAGTTTTCTGATAACATGCAGGGTCTTGGAAACATTTGAAATTTTGGGGTATCACTCAGGCATCAACTAGCCTTCTCACTTTCATTACAGAGTCTAGTTGACGGGGGGCAATCTGTTATACCCAAAATTTTGACCCCCTGGTTAGGGTCTACGTGGTACTGGTGTGGTGAGAGGCATTTTAATCAAGCGATGAGGGATCCCGGCCCGATCGGCACGTTCCATGGCATGGGGAGCAGCTTCGTCACTTTCAGGGGCGTTTTGGTAATCTTTAAAGGCTCCTAAGACCTCTTGTAAGCTTTCTCTCTCCTCCAAAGGATGATCAAACCAGCTTGAAACGCTTTGATATTTTAACCCATGATAGAGGATGACATTTTAAGCATAATGGCGTTGGAATTTTGATTTTCGAATTTCCAATAATTTTCTAGCAATTTCTGACTGAATCTGACGAGAAATTCAATTTAAAAATATTCCAATATTCAAAAAATTCGGTTCCACCTCAGAAAATTCATAATATCCATCCTTGACATGTGGTTATTAAAATCACAGCAAAATTCCTTTGGGAAGTCACTTAACTAAAATATCAAAAAATCTTACTTTTACTAGATTTTCTTTATCTTTAAGAAAGTCTATATAAGGGGATAGGTTTTTGGATAAAATCAGAACCTCATATGCTCAAGAACCCTAGAGAATCAGAAAACACAGCCTCCTCACTCTCTCTCACGTTTTCCAACACCCGGCCACCCAAATCATACCGAAAATCCCCCGAAATCACCATCTAAACACGTTTTCCAATCCCCAAAGCATCAATAGTCATCAAAACCCCACAAAAACACCACCAAAACGTGAAGAACAGCAAGAACAACCAACAACCAGGAGCTTGGGTCGAAATCCTCTCGGGTCTGCCATCAACGGAGCACTCGACGAATCCCGGTGTGAAGAAACATTGTGAATCCGAAGGTAAAACAGGTAGAAACTCCACTTCCCTAATTCTCCACGGTGTTATCTGTCTTGCCTCAAAATTTGGGCTCAAACTAACCTTCGTACGCTTCTGTATTGCTGTTTATTCAAGCTTCTATCCAATAACTTGTTTACCAAGTTTCGTGCATAATTCGAATTCAAATTGAGAACTTTCGATCACTAACGCATTGTACATCTTTCAGGCTACACACCCATAAAATTTAAGCCAAAAACACCTTCGGGAACAGCCTTAACGCCGCCGTCCGAGGGTGGTCCGCACCCACGGACGTCATGTCCGGGGTCCCGGACTCCCTGTCCGTAAGACCGGACGCCCACGGACGGCGGCGAGATTTTTTAAATTTTAAAAATTTAGGTTTTTTAATAATGTCCGGCCCACGGACGGCCTGTCCGTGGCCCCGGACTTTACAACTTTCTATTTTCTGTTTAATTCGACTTTTATTTTCATATAGGTTAACTAGGGTCCGTGGTCTCGGACATTAGGTCCGTGGCCACGGACGGAAACAAAATCTGACCTAATTCTGCCCCCCGAAACCCTAGTTTAGGTAATTTATAATTTCACTTTAGTTTTTCCGTCAAAAAAATGCTAAAAAAACACAAAAAAACAGAACTCGCGCACTTAGGTTAAAACGACTCGTAATAAGCCGTAAAACCAGTAGAGGAAAAAACGACTAGGAAGGGTAATGAAAGTAATTGAAACCCTAATTAATCGACATATCAAGCCCCCGAACCCGAAACTCTCCTTTCATAATTTAAATTCTAGGTCAAATTAGGTGGCGACTGATAATAGGTTCCAGTGGAGCTAGCTTAGTTTTAATAATTATTGTTATATGACATAGTTATTAATCTTAGGTTTTATTGTGGACCTAAAACCCGACCTAGATCCCAATCAACTTAATCCACATAGGATGGGTTTAAAATCGAGGCTCACACGGTCACAGTAAAAAATAAATACCCATTGCCATGCATCGACAAACTATTCGACCAGCTGAAAGGAGCCTTAGTCTTCTCTAAGATCGACCTCCGTTCTGGGTACCATCAGATTGCTATCAGAGAGCAAGACATCGAGAAAAAGGCATTCCACACCAGATATGGCCACTACGAATTCACCGTCACGCCATTCGGTTTGTCAAACGCATCAGCAAAATTCATGGATCTCATGAATCGACTATTCAGTGAGCAGTTGGACACCTCAGTTGTTTTATTTATCGATGACATCCTTGTGTACTCCAAATCAGCAGAAGAACACAAAATTCATTTGAGGAAAGTACTTGAGACACTGCGCGAGAACCAGCTGTATGCGAAGTTCTCCAAATGCGAGTTCTGGCTAGATCAGGTATCATTCCTCGGTCATGTCATCTCGAGTGCAGGTATATCAGTTAACCCTTCTAAGATTGAAGCTGTACAATCATGGCCTAGACCCAAGACTGTTACCGACATTCAGAGCTTCTTGGTCTAGCCGGTTATTACTGGAGATTTGTAAAGGACTTCTCGAAAGTCGTTAAGCCCATGACTACACTGATGAAGAAAGATGCACCGTTTGTATGGACAGATGAGTGCAAATATCATCTCAGAGCCTAAAGACTCATTGACCTCAGCCCCATCCTTACTCTTCCGAGGGCACAGAGGGATTTGAGGTAAATTGTGATGCATCAGGCAAGGGAATGGGATGCGTACTCATGCAGCATGGCAAGGTTGTAGCCTACGCCTCCCGCCAGCTAAAAAAGCATGAGGTGAATTACCCGACTCACGACTTAGAGCTAGGAGCCATTGTCTTTGCCTTGAAGATATGGCGACACTATCTTTATGGGGTATGTATCACCATCTACTCTGATCACAAAATTACAGTATGTATTTCATCAACAGAATTGAATTTGAGACAGAGAAGGTGGATGGAGTTTCTCTCAGACTACGACATCAACCTACATATAAGGAAGGGAGGCAAACGTTTGTACCGACGCCCTGAGCCGTCGAGCACACTCGCTCCATTCGCTACTCGCTTCTTCTAGCTTGGTTGACGAGGTGCGAGACGCTCAGTTGAGCCACCCTTACCTGACCAAAATCCGACAGAAGATCACAGATGGTACATTCGAGAAGAAAAATTGATTTAAGTTGCATGAAGAGGGCTGATTCGGCTGAATGGCAGGCTATGCGTCCCCCAAGCAATGCTTAGCTTAGGGATCGCATCCCTGCTAGAGTCACCCACATTCTACATTGTCAGTCCATCCAGGAGCCTCCAAGATGTACAAAGACATGAAGAGGTACTTCTGGTGGTCTGGAATGAATCAGATGTGTACAGAGTATGTATTGAGATGCTTAACATGCTAGAAAGTAAAGTTTGAACATCGTAGACGGGCGGAATGGTACAATCGATGTCAGTTCCGGAGTGGAAATTTCATGATATCTCCATGGATTTTGTTGTTGGACTCCCACCTACCAGGGGAGGACTCAACATGATCTAGGTTGTAGTCGATCACTTCACCAAGATTGCTAGATTCATACCGATGAAGGACACTTGGAAGGTAGTGAAGCTCGTAGAGCTATTCGACAGGGAGATTATCAGACACCACGGAGTCCCGAAGACCATAGTATCTGACCGTGACACCAGATTTCTTTTGAGATACTGGAGAGCTACACGGGAAGCGTTGGGTATAGAATTGAAGCTGAGTACCACCTTCCATCCTCAGACCGACGGCCAGACAGAGAGGACCATCCAGACACTGGAGGACATGCTTAGGGCATGTGCCTTAGATTTTCAAGGGAGTTGGTTAGATAAGCTTCATCTTATCGAGTTTTCGTACAATAATAGCTATCACGCTTCGATTAAGATGTCGCTTTTTCAAGCCCTATACGGTAGACCTTGCCGTACACCTTTGTGTTGGGATGAGTCAAGTGAAGCGGTCATCATAAGACCGGAATATTTAGAACAAGTTCAAGCGGAAGTGCAACAAATTCGAGCTAACATGAAAGCAGCCCAAGATAGATAGAAATCCTATGCGGATGTGCGACGACGCGATCTTGAGTTCGTCGTGGGTGACCAAGTGTTCTTGCATGTCTCACCTATGAAGGGCGTATTCCGTTTTGGGCAGAAGGGCAAACTGAGCCCGAAGTTTGTAGGGCCGTACACTATCACCGGGAGAGTTGGAGCTGTAGCCTATAGGTTAGCACTACCTGAGGACTTGGGACGTGTCCATGATGCTTTCATGTGTCAACTCAAGAAGTATGTTGCTGATCCTTCTCATGTCCTAGAGCCCGAGAGACTATCTATTGAGCCGACCATGAGATATGTTGAAACTCCCGTTAGAATCCTTGATAGGAAGACTAGAGACACTCGCCATAAGTCAATACAAATGGTGAAGGTCCTATGGTCAAACCATGATGTCGAAGAAGCGACAGGGGAATTAGAAGACGCCATGAAGGCGAAGTACCCACAGTTATTCATAGACTAGATAGTCTAGCACTTAGCGGGTACGGGTACGGGGCGTACCCCTTTTTAAGGGGTAGAGCCTTTTTGCTTTTACATTGCTTCGGGTTAGCATTGCATAGAGTGTATACATTGTAGTATGTTTTGATGGCACATGTAGTGCAGAGTGTATTTGGTATGTATGTGTAATGTGTAGTGTATGGATGTGTATGTACAATGCATGGTGTATTGGTTGTGGATATGATGTGTAATGTATTGGTGTAATGTGTATTGTGGATAGCAATTGTGTATTATGTGATGGTATGTATGGAAATGGTGGATTGTGTATGTGAATTGTGTATGGTGCTTGAATTGTGTATGCTTGTAATGTAGAGAAAGTAAACACCTCATAGGTGGTAGTAAGACACATTATGGCAATTGGTTTGCCTAGTGAGTAGAATTATTAAACTATTAACCTTGAGCAACTTTGAGCGCAAAGTTCCTTAAGGGGGATAGATTGAAATACCCTGTAATTACAAAATAGTGATTAATTAGGCTAATAAGTATTTTAGAAGCTTAATTAAGTCTAAATAAATATTAGGGAACAAATCCCGAAGAAAACTGATCCTTATTATGGATTAAAAACACAAACGAACCTTAAAGCGCGTTTTTCGAGGAAACCGGGAAAACGCAACCTTAAGCGGGTCAAATAGACTCGTAACAATTTTGGTCAACTAAATAGCCATTAATAAACATTAATGAAGGTCTAGAACCAATAAAATCAATAAAACGAGAAAATAGTAAAAACTGTCAAAAACGGGAAGTTGTGGGGTAAAAACATAAATAACCCAAACTAGTGTGTCCACTATTGAAAATAAAAATGTAAACCTGTGTGTGTGCTGTATGGGCCGATTTCAGTCCCTCTCTCACACTCCCTTAATTCCCTCCTTATTTGCAAAAGGCAAAAGAAATTAAAAAGCAAAAGAAAGTACACATACCTTACTTTATTCATTCTCTCTCCTATCCCTCACAAACCCCACGTACTGCACCTCTCTTCTTTCTCTGCTTTCTTTCTTCTCCAAGCCGGCCAGCCATGGCGATTTGAGAATCCACACACAGCAGCCCACTTCCTCCTTATTTTTGAAACCCCAAATCACCTACAAACACTACAAAAATTATACTGTTGAATTCGTCTCGTTAAGGAGATCATTCTACACCCTTCAAAAATCAAAAACCTCCAACTTCATTTTTGAGGGTATAATCGTTTTGGAGCCTAAGGAGCACCATTTGAAGCTTCATCACCTTCTTCATGTTCTAAGGTAAGAAAAGGACCAAAGCTCTCCTCTTTTCCATTTTTCCTTGCAAAAATCAAACTCACGTGAACACCATTGTTTTCCCTCACCCAGCCGGTTTGGTGTTCCATATTGAGAGCTGAAGCCTTGTCATATTCTACCCAAAAACTCCATTAGACGCTCAAGGTAAGACTTCCTAAGAGTTTGAAACGGTTTCTCACAAGTTAGGGTTTAAAACGTACGTTAGAAATTTACTAGTTTTTGTGTGTTTGTATGCCTTGTTACATGGTGTAGCTTGGCTTAAATAAAATCAAGAAAACAAAGAAACAAGAACAAGAAGGAAAGAGGAGCAATAAAGGAGAAGGAGAGAAAGGAAAAAAAAGAAACAAGAACTCAAGGTAATGAAATGTCTCTGTACAGTCTTAATGTTTGTGTATGTATAAGTGCATTGCTTTAGCAATGGTTTCAAACCACCGTAACAGTAGGAAGGGAATGATTATATTGATGTCAACTATATTTGTAGTTTGAAGCTTTTGAAAACAAATAAACAAAATGCTAAGTGTGAGTGTTAAGTGTGCAGTAAGTGTTAGAAGTTGTGTGGAAATAATGCATATATTGAACAGGTTGTGAACTGTCTTGAGTGTGCAAATTTATGTGGTGAGAACACTTAGAATTGTAGGGAAACTCTGTCAAAATTTGGTTAGGAATTTAGAGACTTGTGTGTTGTTAGTAAAGAAATAACAGAGAGGTTGTACAGAGAAGAAAAATGAGATTTTTCACTTGGTTTGTAACAGGAAGAAAAAGTGTAGTTGAGTAGAGTTGGAAATGGTGTAATGGGAGTTGTTCAACTAAGTTGTACTAGTTTGAGAGTCATTTAGCTAGTGGGAAGAAGAATGGGAAAGTCTGTAGCATTAGCTGGAGAAGGATAATTGTAACAGAAGAGAAAAACTTACAGTGAGGTGAGTTAATGTAACAGATAATGATATAGGTTGGATTAGGTTAGTTTAAAGTGCTTAAACCATGTCAAAACATGCTAGATTATATGTAGGAATATTGGGAAAGAGATTGGTAGAAGTTTGGAGTTGAAACAAGTTCAAAAACATATATAATTTGCAAAACTGCAACTGGTCCGGGTTTGTAAACCAGTACAGAAACCCGGACCAGCATTAAAACACGGCAGAATGTTATGTCAAAGGAGTGGTCCGGGTTTACAAACCAGGACACTAACCCGGACCACCCCTAAATCACACCCCGAGAGTTAACAAAGCTTGTGGTCCGGGTTTGTAAAGTAGTACACAAACCCGGACCATACATAAAACACACCCATAAGTTATACAAACTTGTGGTCTGGGTTTGTAAAGTACACAAACCCGGTCCATACATAAAACATACCCGAGAGATTTCCAAAGTGGTGGTCCGGGTTTGTAAACCCGGACAGTAACCCGGACCACATCAATTTTTACACAGAATCTATTTTAAAGCTAATCTAAGGTAGGGTAATGAAGGGTAATGATAGTATAAGATAATTAAGACATGATTAATGATGTTTAAAGGTCATTAAGGCCATAAACAAGTTTAGAAAATAATTTTAAGTAACTTAAGTACATGTACTTGAATAACAATGAATTAGTAAGTATAAACCAGGAAATGTAAGGGAAGTAAATAGTAAGGTTAATTATGGATAATTAACCACCCAATTGTATGTATGTGATAGGACTTGAATTTTGAACACCGGAGGAAAGTCGGTTACAAGTACAGCGGTGAACGGTATGAACTTCTCATGCCCCGTATGCTACCTTGCACTAGTACAAAAACAGTCTATTTCGGCGGTTCCAAATAGCCTATTTCGGCGGTTGTGAACCGCCGAAATGGAGTGCGCCGAGATAGGT
The DNA here is from genome assembly GCA_023374045.1 of Limonium bicolor. Taxonomy (NCBI): domain Eukaryota; kingdom Viridiplantae; phylum Streptophyta; class Magnoliopsida; order Caryophyllales; family Plumbaginaceae; genus Limonium; species Limonium bicolor. Next base: position 123,971,861 of record CM041776.1, on the reverse strand, counting down.
GTACAATCCTATCTCGACGGTTGTACAACCGCCGAAATAGGTCATCTATTTCGGCGGTTGTTAGCTAAAAACCGCCGAGATAGGCACGTTTTAAAATAAAAAAAAGGACTTATTTCGGCGGTTCCTAGCTAACAACCGCCGAAATAGGTCCTTTTTTTAAAAAAAAAAATGATTTTCGCGTCGTCTTCAACCTTACAGCAGCAGTTCCGGTGATTTTCAAGAGGCGCAACCACGAGAATGAAGGCGCAGAGCATGTAAGTTCACCACGAGAGAAGAAAATGAACATGTACAGGCGCAGAGCATGTAAGTTCGAGTATATTACCGGTCCCCGGAGAGAATAAGATAAGTTCGAGTATATTACCACAAGGAAGAAAAACACAGGCGCAGAGCATGTAAGTTCGCCTGCAAAATTACCGTGAGATTAGAGGATGAAGAAAGGTGTGCAGAGCATGTTTATTTGCCAGTTAGGGTTGCGAATTTACCGTGAGAGAACGGGATGAAGTGAGAGCAAGTGAAGAAGAGAGGCGCAGACCATGTTCGCCATGAGAGCAAGTTCGCCAGTGAAGAAGAGAGGCGCAGACCATGTTCGCCAGTTAGGGATACGAAATTAGAGAGAAGAAGATGAAGAGATTAGAGGCGTAGAGCAAGTTCGCCAGTTAGGGATACGAAATTAGAGGCGCAGAGCAAGTTCGCCAGTCGGTGAGCAAATATATAATAAAAGAAAGTCTATTTCAGCGGTTGTTACTAACAACCGCCGAAATAGACTAAAATTTAAGCGGCCTTTTGAAAATTTTGGAAAAAAATCCCGGGAAATGAACCTATTTCGGCGGTTGTGGATAAAACCGCCGAAATAGGGCTCCAAGATTTTTGTAGTCTGCAAAAAGACACCTATTTCGGCGGTTCCTAACTAGGAACCGCCGAAATAGGTGTCCTCGGAGCCTTATTTCGGCGGTTTTATCTATAACCGCCGAAATAGGGGCGCCGAAATAGGCGTTTTTTGTACTAGTGTTGGTTACTCTGATTGATGTGTTGTATGCTAATTGATCACCTAAATAAGACAAACGCACGAATCGGATATATTATGCTTACTTGTGATTATCATGAGATTGTTCCTTGTTGGATATTGTCTTTAAATCATAGTTTGTATAATTCATGAAATGTATGGATGATAATGAATGTGTGTATGCTTGATGTATTGTGTTGTGACGGAATGCAAATGTGATGGACTTCTAACTGATTCCTAACAAGCTAACCAATCTAACTAAAAAACTTGGTAATTAAATTGGAATGAGTAGAAGTCCGATATAGTTTCGGCCACGCGTGAGGAGGCGGAGACACAAGAGGTTGGATCCAATTCCTGGCTCTTTAACTGGTCCACGGCCGAAACCCCTTAAATGGGTAGCATCCTGGATTGGTGAGCCAAGTAAAACCCGGTGGTGGGACGGTGTAGTCCCTGCCCGGAGGTCATTCCGACTTAACATGTGTAAAAGTAAGTAAGTAAGAATGAGTAAACAAGTATGGAAAAGTAAGTAAGTAAAGTAAGAGAAAGTTTATGTAAGTATTGTGTAATGAGTAAAAGTGTAATAAGCATCCGATTAACCCGGATGTGTAATTTGGCTAACCCTTGTGAAGGTAAGTATTATGTATGCTATTGTATTGTTGTTTGACTTGTGCATTGCAATGTGTATGATTGTATGATGTATGTAAAGCATGTATGTATGATAATAATGAACCGCATGTACAATCGACCTTAAATAGTCGGCGTACCCTAGTTAGCACGCGGTATATGCGAAGTTTATATGCAGCTTCTTGCTGAGCCCCTTGGGGCACCGTTTTTAATATAATGCAGGTCCTCGTGAAGGGTGAATACTTGTGAGCTCAAGATGACTTCTTTTTTATTGTAATTAATGAATTGTGAATGGTGTACTAAGTTGTACACGGCTGTAAGCTTTTTGTTAGCCGGTGTACCATGGGGTACACCCCTTTTTGGATAATGAAAGAATTATGAGATGGCGTAGATGAGTAGTTGGTAGAAACTCATTAATTTTGGTAGACTTGAATGAGATGTAATTGAATACACTTTTGATACTCGATAATCCAGCAATGTAAGTATATGATATTTGTATTTGGTATGCAATGTAGTAGCTCGGTAATACTTAGACATCAGACCGTAACTATAGGTAGTGTAAGCCTAGCTAGCCGTATGGGCGGTTAGCGGCATTGTATCACCCGCCGTAGTAGTAGTAAATTCCGCTGCGAGTAGTAGAATAATTAGGACGATTAGACAATAAGTAAAGGATTAGCGGTAAGGGTGTTACACTCCTTAATCTTGCTTAAAAACTCCTTAAACTTGTCATTTGGGAAAAATCAATAACTAAACTTTTGTTCATGGTTTAAATGTGGCCGAATGGTCTCTGTGCTGCCCATGAAGTGCTGAGCTAATTTCCAAGAGGAAAAACAAAGTTCAAATAGGTAAAATCCTTAATTAACCTTTAAAAGCTTGTTCATAGTTAAGCAAATGTCATAAAATAAAATCTAACCTAAGGTCTGTATATATATAGTACTAAGAGCATCTAGGAGCTGCTTGGACTCCTTGGTTGATTTAATACAAGGTTAGAACACTTAAAACCATTTTTAAGGCTTAAAAGACTATTATCTTGTAGTATATATTATAGCCGAGAATGTGTAATGGTATAAGTGCTGTTTAAACCTTGTAAATGTGTAGGAAATAATGGTTATATGTTTGGTTGGTGAATCTAGGTGCTAATGACTTATTAAAGTCAAGTTTATAAGTTAAAAGTGAAAGAAAAATGATTTTTAAGAGTTAAGAGAAAATCTGTAACAAAGCCGTGTATAATATATAGTTTGTGGGCATTTTAATGTCATTTTATGACTATGTTTATGTTATGTTTAGGGCCATGTGTTTAGGCCAAATTTATTATAGTTATTAAAGGCTTTAAATATTTTTGTTTTTGAAAGAAAAGGTAAGCTTCATTAATGAAAAAACCGAGAATTACAACCTATAAACAATCCTATACAAACCGCAACAGGAACATCAACTATTTACCCAGAAAATCGAGCAGACCCAAACAATTAAGAATGCTAAAGTTCCTCCTATTAACAGGGAATGAAAATTTCCCCCATCTCACTTTCAAATCAGATTTAATCCTAGCTATTTCAGTATAAACATCCGGCTTAGAACCCGAAAAAATCACATCATTCCTAGCTCTCCAGATGGAATAGATCACCATTCCTACAGCAGCAGCTCTCATTTTGAAGACTATACTCCCCTTCTGTCTGGAACACCAAAAGCATCCCATGCAGTCCGAAAAATTCAGAGGCAGTTTACATTTCAACTACTCATGAAGAATAGCCAGGAAAACTTCACGACTATAAGCACACTCAAAGAATAGATGGTTTCTGTTTTCAGCATCACCACAGAAAGCACATCCAGTATCAACCATTGGCGACCACTTTGAAATTCTATCTTTGGTAGCTAGCTTATTATGGCAAGCCATCCACTAGATAAAAGATGCTCGAGGCAAACAGAACTGATTCCAAATTATACTATCCCAAATACCCACATCAGGATGCGGATGAATGATATCAAGGATAGGATTAAAAGATATTTTACCTTGCTCCTTAATCGCAAACAGAGAAGGTAGTAAATTTTTCTCCACCAATTTGTCTCTGAGTTTGAAACAGCACTTCCACCAGAAAGCATGATTACCACACAACTGAACATTCCAGATATCATTATTGCCAAGCATATATGCTCTACACCAACTGGAAAGCGCAGAAACATAATCACCAGATTAGTCCAACTGCACTAAGATATTAATCATACTCGCCTTATTCCATGCAAGCACTTCTTTAATACCCAATCCCCCATTGCATTTGGGTTTACACACATTATTCCATGCCACAGGAGCTTTCCTTCCTGAAATTCCTCCACTCCAAAGGAAGTTCTAAGGATGCTATTAATCTTCTGTATAACATTGATGGGAAATAAAAAAATATTCGACCAAAAACGTTGGATGCTAATCAGCGTACTCTGAACCAATTGGAGCCGTCCTGTATAAGACAGCTTCCTAGTAGCCCAATGAGTAATTCTTGCTGTGATTTTCTCAATAAGCGGCATAAAGTCATTGGAGGAAAGCCTTTTATCTGACAAAGGAACTCCAAGATATCTAACAGGAAGACTGCCTTCTTCAAACTCCAAAACTTCCAAGATTTTCCTTTTTTCCTCCTCATGAACACCCCCAAAATAAACTCTACACTTCTGTTGACTGACAAGCAAACCAGCTGTACCAGAAAACTTATCAAGAGTATCTTTAATAATCTTCACTGATCCCACATCACCTCTACAGAAGATTAGCAAATCATCTGCAAAACACAAGTGATTGAGCCCAATTTTCCTGCATTTTGGGTGATGATTAAAATCAGGATTTGCCTGAGCTACCGACAATAATCTGCTGAGATATTCCATGCACACCACAAATAAAAGAGGAGACAGCGGATCACCCTGTCGAAGCCCTCTTTCTCCTTTAAAAAACCCATGAGACTAGCCATTTATCAAGATAGAGTAATTCGGTGTTGAAACACACTTCATAATCCACTTGACAAAATTCTGATGAAAACCGAAACCAAGTAAAGCTTCCTCCAAGAATTCCCAGCTTACAGAATCATAAGCCTTATGAATATCTATCTTAAACTCACACCTAGGATAAATCCTCTTTCTCTTATACCCTTGTATAATCTCCTGACAAAGAAGAACATTATGGGCAAGACTCCTACACTAGTACAAAAAGGGCCTATTTCGGCGGTTGTAAAAGGTCTATTTCGGCGGTTCTAGAACCGCTGAAATAGGTATGAGACCCTATCTCGGCGGTTGTACAACCGCCGAGATAGAACTCCTATGGTGGTGGTTCCTAGCTACAACCGCCGCCATAGGTGGTTGTTTTTTAAAAAAAACACACACCTATGGCGGCGGTTGTTAGCTAGGAACCGCCGCCATAGGTGGTTTTAAAAAAAAACACACCTATGGCGGCGGTTCCTAGCTAACAACCGCCGCCATAGGTATTTTTTTAAAAAAAAAAAAAATTAGCTGCATCGTCTTCTTTCTTGGGAGCGAGATGCAATAGTTTTGCATCTCTGTAGAGGCGCATACGCAAGAGAATGAACAGTGGCACAGAGCATGTAAGCTTCTTGTTCGCCTTGCAAAATCACCGTGAGTGTGAAGAGATTGTAGTGGCGCAGACACTAGAAGAGAATAAAGAGACACAAACACAAAGAAGAGAATAAATAGGTGCAAAGCATGTATGTTTCTTGTTCTCCAAAAAGAAAAATATAAGTTTGAGTATATTACCTGTTATACCCAAAATTTCAACCCCCCGGAAGAGAGTCTCTACTAATAGGCTAGTAGCGAGGGTTCCCAGTTCGATCGGCACATTTCAGAGTACTAGGGACAGCTTAGTCATCTCCAGGGGCATTTTTGTAATTTTTCAAGGCTCCTAAGCCCCCTATAGGTTTTCTCTCTCCTCCAAATAAGGGTCAAATCAATTCAAAATGCTTTGAAATTTTAACCCATGATAGAGGATGACATCTGAAGCATAATGGCGTTGGAATTTTGATTTTTCGAATTTCCAATAATTTTCTAGCAATTTCTGATTGAATCTGACGAGAAATTGAATTTAAAAATATTCCAATATCCAAAAAATTCGATTCCACTTTAGAAAAATCTTAAATATCATCCTTTACCCATGTGTGAAATTTCATAATCAAATTCCTTTTGGAAGCCCTTGAGCTAAAACGTCGGTAAATCTCGGTTTTTACCGGATTTTTCTATCTTTAAGGAAGCCTATATAAGGAACCTTATCCCATGATCAAATCAGACCCTCAAGAACCCTAGACTCTCAAAAAAGGCAGCCATCTCCTTCTCTTCACGTTTTGAACCCCAGAGCCACGATCAAAGACCGAAATCTCACCAAAATCAACACCAAAACACATTTTTCAACCCCCACAACATCATCCATCATCAAACCCTCACCAAAACAGCACCAAAACGTGAAGAACATCAAGAACAACAAGGAGTCAGAAGTTGGGTTCGAAGTTCTTCTGGATCCACCATCAACGAGGCCTCCAAAGAATCCCGACGTGAAGAAACACCACGAATCTGAAGGTAAAACAGGTTATAACTCTACTTTTCTAACTCCCCACAACCTCATTAACTCTCTGCTAAATTTTGGGCTCAAACCAACCCTTTTCGGCTTCTGTATAGCTAATTACTTTTGCTTCTGCCTTGTTAGTTGTTTATCACGTTTCGTACATAATTCGACTTCAAACTGCGATCTTTCAATTACTAACATATTGTACACCTTTCAGGCTACACGTGCATAAATTTTGAGCCGAAAACACCTTCGGGAACCACCATAAAACCTCTGTCCGTGGGTTGTCCGGGATCTCAGACCTATGGTCCGGGACCACGGACGGGTTGTCCGTGGCCACGGACACCCACGGACGGCGGCGGGACTTTAAAATTTTAAAAATTTAGGTTTTGCTAAAGTATGTCCGGGCCTACGGACGTCCTGTCCGTGGCCCCGGACTTTTCAAACTTTTGTTTTCTGTTTAATTCGACTTTTATTTTCACATAGATTAACTAGGGTCCGTGGTTACGGACATTAGGTCCGTGGCTACGGACGGAAACAAAATTTGACCTAATTCTGCCTCCGAAACCCTAGTTTAGGTAATTTCAACTTTCACTTTTATTTTCAGTCAAAAAATGCTAAAAAACACAAAAAAAAACAGAAGCTCACGCACTTAGGTTAAAATGACTCGTAATAAGCCGTAATTAAACTAAGTAGAGGAAAAACGACTTCTAGGGGTAATGAAAGTAATTGAATTAAGTCGAATATCAAGCCCCCGAACCCGAACTCTCCTTTCCTAATTTGATCTAGGTTAAAATTAGGTGGCGACTCATAATAGGTTCTAGTGAGCTAGCTTAGGTTTTAATAATTATTGTTATATGACATAGTTATTAATCTTAGGTTATAAGTGGACCTAAAACTCGATTAGATCCTAATCAACTTTAATCAACATAGGATAGGGTTTAAAATCGAGGCTCACATTACCGGATCAAGAATGAACTACTTCAGCCCCGTCTTCAATCTAGTGAGTGAGATGCAGCGGTTTCAGTGATTTGTCACTACATAGGCGTAGATACAAGAAGAGAATGAAGAGATGCGTAGACAAAACAAAGAGAATGAAAGGCGCAGAACATGTATGTAGCTTGTTCTCCAATGAGAAAAAGATAAGTTCGAGTATATTACCGGTTCTAGAATGAACTACTTCAACCCCGTTTTCAATCTGGTGAGCGAGATGTAGAGAGGAGCGTTTAGCAAGTACATTCGCCAGTTAGAGTTGCAAAATTACCGTGAGAGGAGAGAGATAAAGAGCAGTTGCGATATATATAATGAAATAAAGTCTATTTCGGCGGTTGTTAGCTAGGAACCGCCGAAATAGACTGAAATTTTCCCGCGGTCCGAATTTTTTGAAAAAAAAAGGGAAAACAGGCTTCCGAAAATTTTATGTCTAAAAAAAGGCACCTATTTCGGCGATTCCTAGCTAGGAACCGCCGAAATAGGCTGAAATTTTCCCGCAGTCCAAATTTTTTGAAAAAAAAACCCGGGAAAATAGGCTTCCAAAAATTTTAGTTTAAAAAAAGGCACCTATTTCGGCGGTTCCTGGCTAGGAACCACCAAAATAGGCTGAAATTTTCCTGCCGACCCAATTTTTTGAAAAAAAAACGGGAAAATAGGCTTCCAAAAATTTTATGTCTAAAAAAAGGCACCTATTTCGGCGGTTCCTAGCTAAGAACCGCCAAAATAGGTGCCCCGAAAATTTTATTTCAAAAAAAAGGCACCTATCTAGGAACCGCCGAAATAGGTGCCTTTTTTTAGACATAGAATTTTCGGGGCACCTATTTCAACGGTTGTTGTTACAACCGCCGAAATAGGCGTTTTTTGTACTAGTGCTACCCGAGACAAATGCTCCCTGGCAATCACTAATAATATCTGGTAACACTCTTTTCAACCTTGTTGTAATGACTTTTGAAATAATTTTATACCGCACATTACAGCAAGCAATTGGTCTGAGATCTTTAACCAACGAAGGATTCTTTACCTTAGGAACAAGGGTGATCATTGTCGAATTTATTTGCTTAAGGATCTTCCCCTTCACAAAGAAATCCTTAACAGCCTTCTTGACATCCACACCCAAGATATGCCACGCAGACTTAAAGAACAGAGAGTTAAACCCATCAGGCCCAGGAGCCTTAGTGTTTTTGATGGAATTTAAAGCTTCCCACACTTCTGCATCTTCAACTGGTAAAATGAGCTGGGCATTACTCTCCTCAGAAACTAATTTACCCCTGAGAAAAACATCCAGATCACAGGTCAACCTAGTACCAATTTTAGTACCCAATAGGCCACGGAAGAACTGCACAATATGCTCACAAATAGCAGCCTCATTACTCAATTTATCCCCCTGATCATTAAACAGCATGTGGATCTTAGAAGAATGCCTTCTCGAATTCATTATTCTATGAAAATAAGAGCTGGACTCATCACCTAATTGAATCCAATCAATTTTCGCCTGCTGAGACATCTGAGAATACAGCAGCTCAACATTCATGTTGTACTCCTTGATAGCCAGATTCTCCTTCTCGATCAGATCCTTATCAAAAGGGGAAACCTTAAACAGATTCTGAATATCATGTAGTTTCTCTCTGCAGGAGTCCACTCTTTTTCTGATATTACAAAACTTCGATTTATTAAGCTCTTTCAGCTTAATCTTAATTGCCTTCAATCTCTGAATAATTCTGAACATAGGGCATCCCCTAAAATCCATCTTCCACACATCTTCCACAATCTCAAAGAATTTCCCATCAGAAATCCAAATATTTCTGAATCTGAAAATATATGGGACTGTAACTCTAGCACTATCTAACACAACCAAAGCTGGAGAGTGATCAGAAACATCTGGAGCACAGAAATCCGCATAAGAATCTGCAAATTTACTAATCCACTCATCATTTACAAGAACTCTATCCAACTTACAGTAAATACGAGATTCAGGGTAAGAGTTATGCTTATTTGACCAAGTGAAGAAGGCCCCCACAGATTTAATATCATGAACATCAGCATGTGCTACACAGCTATTGAACTGATCATCCGTATCCACCGAAACAGAATTAAAACCAACCTTATCTCCACCAAACAAGAGGCAATTAAAATCACCCAACAAAATCCAGGGCATCTGAACAGGCATAACCCTCTTAATCTGCTCCCATAACAATTCCCTATCAGACCTAAAGTTAGCTGCATAAACAGCCAAGAGGAAAAACGATTTCCTTATTCTTAGAGACCACCTCACAGTGTATCATCTGGCTTGATAATTCAATACACTTCACATCCCACATCTCAGAATCCCACAAAAGAAGGATACGACAATTCTTATCCAAATCCAAGTTAGATAAAAAACTCCATTTATTCTTAAACCAACTCACTACCTTATCAAACTTATCTCCTCTGCTTCTCGTCTCTAGAAGAGCAAAGAGACTCACATTATTTTCTCTGGCAAAACTATCTACAGCAACCCTTTTATTCAGAGCATTCAGCCCTCTAATGTTCCACGCAGCCAATTGATACTTACCCATTAGGAAGTTTACTGACCGAAACATTACCTCCACTTGAGGATCCAACCTCTTTCCTTTTCATCATCTGAAAATGATTCCCTTTCCTAGCCTCCACTATAATCCAATTATCCCCACCATCACGCTCAGAAGGTACCTTAGATTGAACCACAGCCTTATCAGCTCGAGTAACAACAGGAATACCACCAGCATCCAAACCTGTTACTACCACCTTCTCATTAGCAACACTAGTATCCTTATTCATTGCACTACCATCAGACCCCAAACATGATCCATCATTACTACTTTCAGTAATTACCTTCTTTTTCTGACAGTGGCTGCTCAGATGCCCAAAACGATGACACTCACCACAGTACCAAGGCTTCCGTTCGTACACAATTCTTTACACATATTTCTTACCACCACCATCATCCAAGATAATTTCTTCATTTGGCTCAGCCCTAGCATCAATCTCAACGAGGATACGGGCATAACCAATCTTCTCCTTCAAAGCCGTCAGTTTATCAGCTAGAATGGGCCTCCCAACCTTACTAGCAATCCGCCCTAACATGTGAGGAGACCAAAACTGCAAATCCAGATTGGGGAGCTTAATCCAGACTGGAGTAGACGTCAAATTAGCCATATCCAGCTTACATCCCGGTTCCCACACCCGAAGAATCAGGGGGTGATTTCCTCTTACGAACCATGGACCCGCCTCAATAACCCCCAGCATATCCTCCTGATTATCAAACCTGAAGATAAACACCCCCACATCATTCAGGTAGATTTTAGGTATCGCAATTTTACCCCAACGCTGTTGAACAAAACGTTCTATTGCAAGAAAGGAGCATCGACTTCCCATCACCGCTCCAACCAAAGCAAACTTCCAATAGTCGCACTCAGATTTAACTTCACTCGCCGAAAATTTGAGAATCGGAGATTCATCCTCCACAAAATTCTCCAATCTCATACAGGAATCCTTATCCCTGTTATTCGCCACTATATCACTCCACAATCGCCTCACATGAGGCACTTTCGCGATATCGTCCACCTTCCCAGAAGAAACTTTCGCGATATCGTCCACCTTCCCAGAAGAAAATGATTTCTGCAACTCATCGATTCCCGAAGAGACTTTATCACCAGGCCCCAGATCTACTCGAGATCGCTCCGCATCCACACTCCCCTAACTACCAAAAACCAAGGTTTTCTTCGGCGCTCCAGAAGACGCCACCGGAATCGGTTGATTATCAGGCGTAGACGATTGTGCGACAGGCAAGGGTACTGTAATTTTGGGTTTACGTCCTCTACCACCCATGGTAGAAACCAGGAAGAAACTATAGAGAGGGAGGAGAGCTTCTCTCTCTAACTCATTGCCCTTTATAAGGCTTTAAATATTATTTATTAAGTTTTGGGTGATTAAATGTATTATTTAAGTTTCTGGTGCAAAGATATATTTTTAGTGAACATATTCACCTAGGAACATTTTTGATGAATAATGATGAATTTAGGTGTAGCATAAATTAGATATAAAGTTATATTATGATTTATAAACTTTATAAATGTTAAAATGAACGTAAGACTTGCCAAGTGGGCAAAACCATAAATAAACAAAGTTTAGGGTGCCAAATATAAATGAAAACCGAATGGGGGTTGTTTAGGAAGTTTAAAAATATAAAATGTAATTTTTATGAAGTTTAAACACTTATATGTAAAACTAGAGAAATAATAGGGGTATTTTCATAATTACTGATAAATGTTGGTTAAAGGATATTTGGAGGGTCAACCTTGACCATATATGGTGTTTGACCAAGTTGGAAAAAAAATAAGTAATTGATTTGGTAACTTAAATCAAGTATTAAGTTAAAAATGAAAATTATAAAACTATTTGGGGTGTTTATGTAATTTTCGAAAGTTAAGGGCTGGAATGAGGTTAATATGACCAGTAGGGGGTCTGTACATGATTTTGGTGAATTTTAGGTTGATTTTGGTGATTTAATAAACTAAGGGTTATAATATATAGTTTAAGTATTAAAATGTAACATTTATGAAACTTATGGGGTTATTATGTAAATAACCGAAACTTAGGGGTGGAAAATAATATTGGAACAGCCTAGGATCTGTTCGGAAATTTATAACATTATTTTGGAACTTTTGGAGTTAAATAAGTTAATATGTATAATATAAATTTTTAGGTATTAAATTGTAAGTTTACATAATAAAGAGGGGTAATATGTAATAATAAAAAATTTGTGGGTAAAAGTGTAAAACTGGAAAAGAGGGGGCTGCTGTTCGAATTGAATATAAATATATATGTACATATGTTTGTATAATATAAGGTATTGGAACCATAGGTTATAAATTAAATAATGAATGAAAAAGTAACAACAAATAATATTTGGGTGGTTTTGTAAATAATCAAAATGAAAGGGCAGGAAATTTAGAATACCGAAAGTATATGGTTAGTTTGGAATTTTCGGAAACAATGAATGATATATTATAAAGTTTAAGAGGATATAATGTGACCTTATGTTAAAGTATAAGAGGGTATATCTTAAAGAGATTAATAGGGTATAAATATACCTTATAAATAATCACATAGAATAATGGGTTAAGTTGGAAATTGGGGAGTATAATATATGATAAGAAACCTTATAATATAAGGAGTGTGACAACGTAAAAAATACCTAAGATATTTGTGAATAAAAGACACAAACAAATAAATGTGTACTCCACATGAAATAAAGAATAAATACATTATGGAAAACCTTATAAATTCACACGATAAGAATTTATTATATAAGGTGAAAAATATAATATGATTGATAAATCATAAAGGGTTAATGTGGAGAGAATCATAGATTTGGAAATATGATTATAAGTGTTATAACATGATATAGTATGAGTTGATAAAAAAATATTGGATATAATGAAACGTTGACTTGTAACAATGACCAAGTCAAACTAGATTGACCAAATCATTACCAATTGACCAAGTGGTTAAGTTGACCGATACATAAAACACTATGTAATTAAAAGTTAGAATATGACTTAGTCCGGTAAAGTATAACAGGGGACTATATTGTATGGGTATAAATATATATGTATCAATACATACGTATATGGGTGTATAATTATACAAGTGGGATATAACTTGGTTGAACAAGTATAACAATGAACTATGTATACATATTGATACCAATATGAATGTGTGTGTATGCAAATATACAAGGGTCAAATAACCTTGATAAATAGCATGGGTTACTAGGAATTTAATCCTTAAGTAATGAATAATATTGCGCTATGAAATATTATACTCTTACAACTATAGAGTATGGTTAAAATAAATCCCGAGACTCAATACAAACCTGAGCCAAACAATAACCGGTTAAGGGTATAACAACGAGGCAAAGATTAGAACTTATCTATGATGGTTAAGTAGGCTCGTAAAATAGACACTGATATTAGAGTGATGTATTCCACAGGTTCGAACTGTTAGATACGAGCTACCGGATTGCTAGAGGACAAGCGTGAATCTTCACGCTAGCATTGTTCAACGGTGAACGGTATGTGAATGTGTAGTCTGAAAACTCCGAGGGTTTTCTTGGGTTCCGGACGTAACTATGTGCTTGCATGTCAGATAAATAATGTTAAGCATGTGTTATATGTGTTTATGTTTTCCAATCGTCAAAGCGTTTATTAATTGTGTGCGTACGTCGTTCGGACTTGTGATTTCAATTATCACCTAACTGTTATGAACAATTAGGAGAGAGACTCCAATTATCATCCTGTGAGAGTGAAATACTCCTAACAGTACTAAGTGAGGAACTTAGTTTAGAGACCCGGTATTAACCGTCTCTAGAGTGATGACTCGACCTTTGAACATCATATACCAGATTTCTAGGTTGTGTGTAAGACCCGATAGGGCATCCAATAAAAATGTGATTTCTCCATTAACGAGATTAAATCTCTAGGAGACTAATTAAAATACGCTAACTTATGAGAGTGTGATAATTAATTAATGATACAATGTTTCCTAAACCCTGGTCTGCATACGTTCCAGCAGGTTGCGCATAGTGATCACTAGAGTTAAACACCCGTTTAGGGTCTACTCTTGTTTACCTAACGAGCCGGATACGATCGTTAGTCGGAATGTGCTACCGTTGGCACCATACCATGGCTTCTACCATATGGACATCTACCACTGTAGATCAGTTAACTCACTTACTCACTGTAGATGGCACCGGACTATTGTCCAAAATATAAATGTGTGAGGTTAAACGGGAATTTGTCTTTAACATGACACCCGTATATTTATGTGAGATTGTTGGAAGCGGGGCTTCATGTAATGAAAATAAACAAGTGAGACTAACTGGACTTCAGCTAACTCTTACATTACCGTCGATTCGAATTTAATTGTTCAATTATCAATGTTGTAATAGCATGTCTTGATGTGTGAATGTTTGAATACCTGTTGTGTGTTTTAATTCAGTACTTACAGTTATGTTATAAGCATGTAAACGGTACAGCATGAAACAAACCCCATGTTAATCAAGATGGCTAAAACGACCTAAGTGGCCTAAAGGGTCAAGGATCACATTTAGCATACCAGCAGTCGGCTGAGCCTTTATGGCATCCACATTTCAGGACTTAATCGAGCTATGAAGCGGGAGTGCGGGTCTTCGGGGTAGTCAACGACGTTACTCATTTATTTATTGCATTTTCAGAATTAGTTTATATTCAGCACGATGTAAACATTGGGATTACCTTAGATGCTCACTTAGTTTCTGTATTAGTTTAAGCTTAGGATGATGTAGTATATATCTCGTTCATCACTGCGGTTAGTTATTGTCGATGTGCAGTTATGTTCCTTTTCTGCTTCTTTACTCGCATGGGCGAGTAATGGCATGTGACACCCGAATGAGAGTTATTAGTGTTTAACTTCCGCTGTGAGACGTCTTTAATTATGCTACGAGAGTGATTATTACGCGTTTAATGTGAGGGGTGTTACAAAAAGTGGTATAAGAGCGGAGTACCACTCTGATGACGAGATATTAGGATTAAGACGCTGAGCTTAGGATTATGGGAATACGGGAAACGTCTGTGAGGTACGAGACATCTAGTCTTAAATGAACCAGTGTATTAGTAACACTGAATGTGTGACAATATTAGCCTTAATGGCATATCTGTGTGATTGATTACTATACAAGGAACTACCGAGTAATGATACGACTTAGCGTACTACGGGTGTCGAGAAGAGGCATGTCGGGGGTGACGGAGGTCCTACAACCCCGAACAGCGTTGAGAGCCGCGCCAGCTTGATGGAAGAACATCCCGGGAAAACAACAGTGGTACCCCACCCGCCGCTGCCCACACCTCGAAAATCACCTATAGAAGCAATGCAATGAATGACGCCAAGAAGATAGAAGAATTCCTCCTATTCGGAAGACCGATGCGGTTGCTACAGTTACTATGACATCAAGACAGACATAAAAGCGGCGATACAATAAATCATTAAGGACCGGGGGTCCTGATAATCACTTACTATCTAGAAGCGTACTAATACGTAGCAGAGAATATACATCAAACCTTACTTTGAAGAAGGATAGGAATCCATAGGACAATCGGGTCGGTTTGTAATTAGACACCGAAACCCTGTCCAGTTAACCGAGGAAAGCCCGCACGATGCACCTGAAGACCGAAAGATAGAAAAATGAGTCTCAGACGACTATCAAGAATGCATAACATACGAAACCAATGACCACCTAGAAGTATCTCACAGAAAGGGGTATCTTCAACCCGATACAACCTAGCAGGTTCAGAGGAACAAGACCTACAAGTGCAATGACCATATGAACTTACGAGCCAAACCCCTAAAATTACTACAGTACAACACTCAAGAAGAGGAATGTCGTACCAAGGACAATTAGAGTACTTCATCTGCAGGACCCGATGCACCACAAGGTAGCTACGCGGAGCAGGCCCCAGCTGATTAGAGCACTTAGAAGGGGAAAGGAGTCACCAGGGGCAGAATGCCCCAAATTTTGTGGGAACCTTAGGCGCTGGTACTAGTACGCAGCGCGATCTAGGTAACCGCACACCTTTAACTTAATAAATTGACTGCAGGAGAGAATGCATCAAGAACCTTCTTCTACCACGAAGAAGTAAAACCTTACTTAAAAAGAGTCCAACTCAGAGAACCCAGAATTAGAACTACCCTAGAAAACTTATCACACCATAACGGACCGAAATAATGACAATACTACACCTTGCAAGACAAACCATCTAAACCATACTGGAACGACTGGAGCGTCAACGAGACCAACAATTATAAAACCAATAACTCAGCCGGCATGACGCACTTGCTACAGCAAGCGATATGACGAGCAATACATTAACGAATGCGCCTACCTCGCGCACTTGCTACAACAAGTGCTGCAACTGCAACTGCAACCATAACTATAACTGCAACTATAATTGCAATAGTAACTACCACTGTAACGACGACTATAACTGTAGTCTACAAGCCATGTAGACCGCAGGTGCAACACCATGGCCACCTGTAACCATTAAATACTCGTACGATCTTCGTACAAACACCATAAACATAGTTTGTCACAAATTAGGGTCATACAACCCTTAAACACACCAGGCCTACAAACCTCAGAAAGACCCGATGAGTCCGACTACTGCAACTAAAGGGCATACACCAACCATGTAACGAACTACACCAATTAAACATTAATGAATAATTTACACCGGCTCATGAGCCAAACACCATAATGTATTGATAAATTATTTAATGGTTTAAAATTGACGTGGGAGGTGGAACTTGATCCGGTACAGATCAAGGGAAGTTTAACACAAATTGAGGTGGAAGGATAGTTCAACACTAATACTGATCACATCAGGGTCGAGTGATTCCTGAAACTCTCCACAAGTGGCCACAAAGTAATCATATAGGAATAGACAAGGAACCGAAGTATACCAGCTGCGAACAGCTAAAACACATCCAATGTAACCATAAGGTACCAAATATGAATATTTATGAATAACACTTCAACCCTGAACATATATAGGGAATTATGATGGAAAATCCACAAGTACCACTACCTCTAGTAAGAATAACAAGGGCAGAAATGCCTGAGCAAGAGCCTACCATAACGTCGAAAAGTACGATGACCACAACAAGAGAATGATTGAACCTAATATACCGTAACACGGATATTACTTAAACCATTTGCAGCCACGAACACAAATTGGCATTGACTGCTTAAACAATAAACATCCAAGGCATTATCCTTACAAAGGAGTACCATACCCAACTAGAACGAACAAATGTCAAGATAGAAAAGAAACATAAATTGTTACCCCACTTGATCACATTTGATCATGGGATGGAACTTCCACGAAAAGAGAATGGTTATTGTCACCGGTATACCACCATACCATTGGTGACAAAAAGAGAAGCACGTGCTTAAGACATGTCACCTACTAACGTGATGAATGTCAATGACGATGATTATGTAAGTGAAACAATGACAAAAACTTAAGCAATAATACAAGACATTAGGTCTAACACCTTAAGCCACAAGCCTAGGTGAATATAACCAATGTACTACTAGAAGGACACGAGTCCAGGAGAGTGAAACTATCACCTCCGACTACCTCTCCAAGGTATGCCACAAGAGCAACAACACCTAAAATGAAATGACTAATGGTGAAACTGGTTAAGACCAAACTACAACAAGGATTTCCATAAGAGAAGGAAACACAAACCTTCGCCACGGAGTCTGAAATTACAACAAATAATGTAACCAAGGAAATAGGCTAAAATTAAAAGAACTATAGCACGTACCGTAAACAACACAAACAACTTGTAAAATATAACAATGAGAAATGATGAACAAACGCCAAACGGCACACATGAAAACCCGATAATGGTTATTTGGAGCTGACACACAAACACTCCAATAAAGAAATAAATAAACAATAGACCAACAATGACCGGTCAATACAAGTAGTCGAAAGAACCCTTTAAGACATTAGCGAACATATGTCGGAAACAATGATAGAGGAGAAAACCATTCCGTAAAGTTACAGTGTAAACCAACTATTCAGACGCAATATCGCGACCACTTACTGGACATAAAATACGTAACCATGCCCATTAGGCAAGAGACCTAGGGAACCTAAAATCCCCTTGGGACACACCACTAATATTTCACGAGATTGTAACTGTGTGATAAACACTACAAAAATATGTAAAAAAAACAAATATGGGATGACCGCACTCCATAGGAGCTTGTGGGCTTGACAGACTCATTTAAAAGTTAGTCAAATAAGTAGTAGTTTAACAGTAGGATATTCCGTATATTATATAGACAAGTAGTGTAAGAAAAACGAGAAGTAGTCAACTTCGTGCCAAGGTCAGTGATACAAATCTAGACCAATGCAAATAACCACCTCGAATGAAATAACAAGAAGGATCTTGGTTTAACCAATGAGACTAGAGGAACCAAAAACCTTAGATGCAACACGACCAAAGTTGTGACTCTACAAAGGAGTGAATAATACACAATAGTATAAAAGGAAACCTTCCGAAAGATAAGGGAACTAATAGTCAACTAAATGACGAATGCATGAGAACCCATTAAATGGGCGAGTAAACAGGTGAAATCCTAATAAGGACCAAGAGTCCATAATGGCACAACTCTTGCCATCCAGAAGAAACCTACATAATGAAGATAGCTGCCACCCGATAAAGGGGCATAAAGAGAACCATTCTCCAAACTAAAAACACGAAACAATATTGTATGATATAACAGTCACCACGTGCCCAAGAGTAAGGGCAATGCTACATTTTCACCCAAAAAGGGGGTTCAACATAAACGTACTACTAATTGATAAAAGAAAGGCAAAGCTAGTATACTAGCGGATGCCCTAAACGTTAAAGCAAGTGTAACAATAACCAATAGCCATCGAATTGACTATGATATGGTATGCACATAAGCGACCATTATAAGCAGCCATTAGAAATAAACATGTTGGCACGAATTAGACGAGTAAAACTTGCATAAAACTCAATAATGAGGAACAAAATTATTGTAAAAGCAGACTACAGTAGTCTAGACCATTCAAAAAGACACTCCAAGTGAATACATCTTTCAACGCTACACCCACGTGGAGACTCATAAATGTACAAATACACTTATGGTAAAGCAACAAGAGAAAGATACAAGATAAACCCTGAGGCAAATGCCTCAATGCCGTAGAGCATACCCACATTGGATGTTGAAAGAAGCATAACACAAAAAAATATTAATAAGAATAACAAATGAATTTCTCCAAGCAGAGCGTAGGGCGAACAATACAAATATTGTTGTTAGACCAATATACGAGAAAACACAATATACATGAAATACCCCAAACCTTAATATGTTAATTAATTATGTAATTATGATATTCTAAGGCTAACTAAGTCCTTAAGATCATTGGTGAACAAATAAAAACCAAAACGAAAAAGAAAACACGTAAAGGTCACAAAACGTAAAAACACGTGTTAAGCAATTATAGTAAGTATATAACCTTAACTAGGGTCCTAATGGATTCCTAGGACTTATTAAGGCATTAAGAACACATGCAAGAAATTACCGAAGGAAACGGATTCAAATAGTGAATTAAAAATGCAAAACGAGCTTTAAAGCACGTTTTTTGAGAAACCCGGGAAGTGTGATTTTAAACGGGTTTAATGGACTAATAAAAATTTATAGTCAATCATAAGACTATAATTAAATATTAGTCAAGGTCTAGGACCACTAAAATTATTAAAACTAGAAAAATCCGAAAACCGGACCCGGACTGCTAAATACTGACAGTTCAGGATTTACTGGTGTTATCTGCTAAATGACCATGTGCCACCTCCTCTCTACTTTATCAAAAATCAGATTTTTGCCCCTTGTGTGAGGTAGCCAACGTTTTGCCCCCTCTCCCTCTCATTTTAATTAAATCCCCACTATTTGCTAAAGGACAAAAGCATAAAAGCAAAAAGTACTTCTCTTCCCTCTCACACATTTTCTCTTTTCTCTATTTTTCTTCTTTCTTCCTATTTTCCCCCCTTCCAGCTCTCTCTCTGCTCCTTGTTCCTCTAATGGCGATTTTACAAGGCTTCCCCCAACTCCACTCTTCTCCTTCCTAGTTCCTCCACTAAAGCAAGTCAAAATCAAAAACAAAATATACCAAAATACTCACCTTGCTTTGGAGATCATTTTCCACCTTTCAAAATCTTCAAACTCCACATTTGACATCCATGGGTGTAGCTCATTTTGAAGAGGAAACCACCCATTTTCGAAGCTAATCAACCCTTTGATGGTTTAAGGTAAGAAATAACTCAAAAACTCTCATTTTCCTTGTATTTTTGTAACCGATTTTGCCCCTGTTTTTGAACTCCATTCTTGCTCTCCATCCTAGCTTGTTTGAACCCTCATTAAGTGCTGGAGCTTGCCCACCTTTATTCCCAAACATCCCATTGTGAAGTAGAAGGTAAATTCTCTTCATTTCTAAAATTAAACACCCTCTTGTTTTAGGGTTGTTACAAGAACCTTATGTAATTCCTTTGTGCTCATTGCCATTCTTGGTATTTGGTCATTAGTGTAGCAAGGGACCCCATTGGAAACCGGTTGTGAAACAAGAAGTAAGGAGGAGGGAAGTTTGAATGAAATCAAAGGTAAATAACTTACCTTAAGCTTATGTGGTGTTTTAAGGAATTTATGTTTTATTTTAGCGTAAATATAAATGTTGAGTGTAGTGCAGGTGTTGCTAATAGTATGAGGAAATTCAGTGTTTAATTTAATGTTGTTAAGGGCCTAAGAGCCAAGCTTTTAAGGTTTATGCACATTGTGGTGATTGTTGTGAAAAAGGTTGGAAATGATGTGTGGATTAGTGCCTTAAATGAGTTTGATGGTTGGAGGGTGTTGGTGAGCTAAATGTTGTGTGGAGACATGCTAAGAGTATGGGGAGACCATGTTGAAATTTACATAGAAATCCAATGGTTTAAGTGCATTTCTAAGTGGGAACAAACTAGAGAGCTACTAGGTATTTTGAGAGGAAAAATTTGATATAAAGATTGGTTGGAAACTAGATAGATGGAGGTGGGTAGATGAGTGAACTTTAAGGTGGAAATGTTGCATTATTTATGGACTAGTAAGAGGGTGAGAGTGGTGAGAAAAATCTGTACATAGCACTTGGCAAAAACTAAGCATTAGCTCTCGTAAGAGGAGAGTGGGAAATTTGGGTGAATTTGGTTAAGAATTGGGTAACAAGTTTAGGTGATGATCTAGGCGAGTTTAAGAGGCCATTATAGTGTTAGAAAATTCCTAAAAACATGTAGGAAACTTGGAGCAACAATGGGATGAAGTTTGGAGTTAAATGGGCATTTATAAACAAGGGTCTGGAGCCGACCGACCTTGGGGACCGGACTTACAAGGTCGGTCGAGCCCAGTTTACCCAGCCAGGAAACCTTCTGGAATGGACCGACCTTGGGGACCGGACTTGCAAGGTCGGCCGGGCTTAAATTTTGTGCGCGGAAATCTTTCTGGAATCGACCGACCTTGGGGACCGGACTTGCAAGGTCGGTCAGGCTAATTTTTACAAAGGAGAAACATTCTGGAATGGACCGACCTTGGGGACCGGAGTTGCAAGGTCAGTCGGAGTAGAATTTTCAACGGTGAAATGTTTTTGGAATGGACCGACCTTGGGACCGGACTTGGCAAGGTCGGTCGAAGTGTAAATTTTCAAACCCGGATGCTACTGGTGGACCGACCTTGGGTAAGGTCGGTCGGTAAGGTCGGTCGACCCAAAACTTATTAAAAAAAACAAACAAACAAAGTGTGGCTTAAGTAGTAAACCCTAGTGGGTATAATGAGGACAATCAAGTGTAAATTTAAGCATCAAAACATGCCATATAAACATGTAAAACACTTAGTGAATTAGAAGTTAAATAAGTTATTAACCAATACTATTAATCATGTGTAGGAACTACCTTCGGTGGAAATTGAACACAACAAGGACCAAGGTATGGTTTTCTTGCAATCTGTTGCCTACCGGTTTACACCGGCTTGTGTGTTGTTTATTTTTCTGTGTGTTTATGAACTTGTAAGATTTAATCATGAAATGAGTTTACAGTCATTGTTGTTGTATTGTGTCGCGGTATGTGTTACTGAAGTGTAACTCACTTCCCTTGTATGTCTAACTGGACTTAAACACTTATTTGTGGAAGATTGTGTTAAGTTCCCACTGTGGGACTTCTAACAAGTGCTAACCGGGGAGTGAGGAATCCGGTCGTTTCGGTCACGCGTGTATGTACGGGGGTCAACATCTGAATCAGATTCGGCTCTCTCCTTATGTTAAGGTTGTTTTCCTTTTAGGATTTCTACCACCCACTAGCTTAGCCAAAGCTTACCTACCTGACTTCCAATCGGACTAGGGGGAAATTATATGTTCGGTGTGTTCGGATCACTATATCCATCATGCCTATGTGTTAAGTTACTCATTCGACTAACAGAACGATAACGAACTATGTAACAAGCTTAACATGAGGATGGAGACATTCTCTAGGCTTACTATGTTGACTAACCATGTTAGTTGTTTCCTAAGGTGAAATGTTCTGACTGTGTATGTATTGTCATTGACATGCAATAATTCTTGCTATGTAATATGTATGTTGTATGTAAAATCAATGCCATGTTATCATGACAAATAGTTGCGTATATCCGTGTGAACCGGAAACCTACAACAACCATACCCGCCCTCCGTAACCCCCGGTATAAAGTTGGATAATAACGCCAGAGAGATAGAAAGACCTCTCACACTCGGGTAAAACCCGATCTAGCAGTTGCAAAACGAACCTTATTAGAAAAGAAGTTGTCATAGAGTAGAGTCCAAGAACTGGAAGTCCCGAAGACGGTTCCCGTTGGATGACGATGACCGCACTCAATGGCGGAGGATTGAAGATCCTAAATAAAGGATAATGGAATTTATGGCACCATGGGGCGACATGCTTCGCAGTCACAAGAGCCATGCGCAGCCAGTAAGAAAGAAAGCACAACCGCGCAGAGGAGCGAAAAAGACAGGGTAACAAGCCCGAGCCAAGAGAGTCTACGGACTGTAATGTTTGATAATACCAATAATGGTATACAAACCGACTAAGGAATTAGTCGAGGTTGGATTAATACCAAACCTACGCGCCAAGAAGCCGTAATAACCGAGCAACATAGTTCAGATGATAATGAAAGTATTCATAGGACATACACCTATAGGACCACAACATGGTTCCTAAGGATAAGTCAAGTCTCGTTAACCATAGTGAAGGTGTGAGACACCCGGATTGACGACAACCATGTCAAGAACACTGAGAAACGACTCGGGAGGTTGATCACCAGGGTGAAAAGATCAAAGGAAGATCTAATAAGACCATCAATTATGGATGGAAACGATACCGTAACCGGTATACGTTAACCGAAAAACAACCTACCCACGCACTTGCCCAGGGCAAGTGCAGCAACTACAAGACGGTTGGAAGACTTTTAACAACCCGCAAATACTTGCTAAAGTACCGCTACGATGAATGGAGTTAATGTATGATCACAAATCCTATGGATTTTATATAACGAAACCTTCGAAAGGCCTAACGGTCTGACCATTGTACTAAGAACATACCAGTCAACGAGGAGCTAGATTTGGTTAAGACCTCAGACATGGCGACGCCATAAAGAACTTCTTTTAACACTGAACTGTCATTTCAAAACTCAAATTTTCTTTCAAAACCACAAACCCTTTTTTAAACCTTGGATTTTTTAAAACCAAACCGACAGAATTTCGGTGAGTATCATAGGATGATACAAGAAGAGTTGACAATAGAATACTTCACCTAGGCGTGTGACGAACACTACGAGTGTACCCAAATACGGGATGTGGAATGACCGCACTCCGAAGGAGCTTACGGGCCTGACAGATAGTTAGGTAAGTGGTAACGTACCAACAAGGTACCCCACGTATGTATACATGTAGTGTACGAAACACGGGAAGTAGTCAACTCCGTTCTACGGGCCATAAGTAAATTCAAACCCAAACAGTTGGATACTTCAAACTAACAAAGGGAACTTAGATAAGCATACAAGCAAGAGGGTCAAGAACTCACTCCAGGAGGATGATTAAGAGTTAAAGTGCGAGAAGCACTGAACAGAACAAGACATTGGATATGTCTAGAAGATATTGAAGTAAAGCATGACAACTGGAAAGAATACCCAGTCTAAACACTGTAAGGCAAACGCCTAACATTAACACGCCAGTGTTCAATGAACGGGATGGAATTCCCAAGACAACTACCACAAACACACAGGGTGATCATATAAGGTACCGAAGGATAACATTCACCACCAAAGGAAATACCAAACCGGTAAAAACATAAGGAGAAACACCAATGGTCTACCCTAAGAACGGGAGACCTTATAACCCTCAACGGGATAACTCAGATCCGGAACCGCAAGGGAGGATAACAAATTGCACATACTCATAAATGTCAACCATATGCTATCGTATAATCAATAACACCCAGGAGCAATCCAAAAAGGGTATCAAGTCAACACAGTTGAACGAAATGTCGTAATAAGCACCACAATTGGAACTAACATTCGGTTAGAACACCAAGGGATCCCACTTGACAGGGGATACCCCCAAATTAACAAATGGTACCGATCAATACCAAGATACATAAAGGGGTCTCCAACAAACGGAAGTGTGATGCGACGATCTCGTCATGGAGTCCAGTATCGCCTCCAACCCAGTGATGGCATACGGAGAAGTAACCACTTTGGAATAGCCTAAGATGAGCAGAGCTCTGGGCAATATGGCTAGTATGCCATGAAACTATTACCATATACAAACCAACGGTTGCAAAACCCATTGTAAACAATATGGGAAGTGGTCAAGGACGACACCAATAAAAGGTTAATAACCGACAAGCAAGGATACCCCTCATAAATGTGAGACCGCGAGAGCGGTGAACACGTGGATCCCAAGAATGGGATACCATCAATAAATGTCTGAAAATATATTCCTTTCAGAACTACTAACGTAGTGAAGCTTGAACATACAAATACGACCAAGCAATGTAGGGTAAGCATCAACAGCAATTGTTGACAACCAAGGAGTAATCAGTTCAGGAGGAACACGCTATGTGGGCATGTAAAGTATAAGTAAATGATGCTCAAGGAGCTCAGAAGTATAAACACCAAACCATGGTATAAATGGTGGAAATACATGAGCTGAAGCTAGCAACAGCGGATGCCATGTAAACCAATACTGTAGAATCAGTAAGAACATGATGCGCAACAAGCGACCAGCATATGTGAATAATCACCCGATGCTACGGAACTGTTAATACGAGATGGTAGACAGACCGGGCAACAAGCCGGAAGTCTGCACCAAATGATGAAGCACCACCTGAAGGAGTAACGATCATTCCTATTGCGATCACATAAGAGAGTTACTGCCAAGAGTTTACCCCTCTGCACTCTGTAGGACTGAGTGTTTTGGTATTGCACTTGTGCAGTTAATGATCTAGCGGGATAGCTAGGAGTAGGGAAATGTAAGTAGTGGTAAATTCTTCCTTTCACCAATGAACATGGCATAGGCCAGTTAAGCAAAAGCTTAGAAACAAACCGTGCGGCCCAAGGCTAAAGAAGCACGAAGAGCGTCAAAACACACCTACAATCACAAGATGTGAATTCCATTGGAATAAAAGTAAAAGGAGACTTAAGAAAGTCACAAGGACCGATGCATAGAAATTGCAAGGCCACACAAGTAAAGGACACTTGTACTGAACCAGAGAAACTGGCATAATTCAGATTCCACTGACAACAGTGGAAGTACTACAACTAAGTAGTGGCTTAACCTCACCCGACAATAAGTCGGAAGAACCAAGTGAATGATCACTACAAAACGCAACAGTATACATATAGATGGCCAGAGAACTGGTTATAAATCTAAAAATCATTGAGTTCGAGCACGGTAAAAGAACACTACACTTGGTCAATAAACCTTATTCCCACAATAAGAGGGATAAAAGGTGATGTGTAATACGTTAAGGATAACAAAAAGGGCGAATAACCCAAGTTAACAGGGTTGCGCAGCAGAAGCTAGTGGGCCCAAAATTCTAAGTGAAATACACCTAGTGAATAAAAGGTCAATCATCAATGCCTTAAAGCCATTTAGGCTAGAACCGAAGTCGGTTCAGAGTTAAATAAACTGCGATGGAATTTCTTGATGTAGGGACTAACCGACAATACGGTTAAGACCCACTGATCAAGGAACATTGTATAATAGACCATCTGGAAGCTGAACCACTCCATGTCGGCTGAATGCCTTCAACTAATGTCCAATGATGACACATGGTAGATTACGTGGGCGTAATCCCTTTTAAGCGGGTAGAGCGAAAACCGCGAAATGCACGTTTTACGTGATAGGTGCGTAAACTACAATGCGCATAGCGCAAAAGTATTTGTTTTGATGATTGATACTTATGTTACATAAACATTTGTATTTACTCATCGTGTAATTATGGTTATTTGGGAAATAAGGATAGGAATGGAGTAGAGAAACCCCAGGGGAATGGAAACCCCAATTGGTAATAGTATGAGGAATGAGTATGTATGTGATAAGTATCCAAATGAGCATGTTTTATGGGTGTATTTCATATATTATATTAGCACTTTTCTTGCTCATTTCTCACTTATCGTATGTTTTTCCTCTAGTTTATGTTTTATTGGTTATCTCTCAAATTTATTGGTTAAACATGAGGAAAACCAAGCTCGGAGCAAAGTAGACGAAGAGACGAACGCATAGGCGCAAACGGATCTTAAAACGGAGTTGAAACGAATATTTTAGGAGCAAAACAATTGTTGTCCGAACCAAGGTGGTCCGGACCATGATTCAGACGCATTGAAAACCCGTCCGTGCTCCGTCCGATCAAAAAAGGCCGGACAAAATCAAAGGTGAATACGTCCGTGGTGCGTCCGCAGAAATAAGGACGGACGGAACTGAACTGTCCGAACCACCACTGATCCGGACGGTGGTTCGGACACAACAATTTGAAGCCCAGTCCGTGGAAAAAAGCATAGACAGAAGCAAGGACACAATGTGTCCGTGGAAATATGGACGGACAAGAGATAAATGTGTCCGTGGAAATTTGACCGGACAACAAATAGAAATGCAGAAATTGACGCGACTGGTTTCCTTCGCCGACCGTCTTCCCCAATTGCTTCTTCCTTTGCGGCGCCTACAGACATATCCATCTACTCCATTAACGATATCAGGCGCCTGCCTTAAAATCCTCACGCGTACTCAGCTCTGTCTCCTCTCCAGCTCTATCTTCAACCTTCCCCTGCTTCTATATAACCCAGCACCTTCAACGATAAATGATGTGCGGGAGATTAAAGAAAACAGACCATCGCTCACCACACTCCTCCATTATCTTCCATTCATTTTCTCCCGTAACACCACAACACTCCATACTCACGTACTCAGCAAAACAAAAGAAATATAAGAGAGGCAGCAGAAGTGAGAGCGAATGTAGACCCGTTCTTTCTCTGAAATAATGGCAAAATCTATATGTGCAATCTTTTTATTTCCGTTAATGTCTGAGTAATTTTCATTTGTATCCTAGGATGGGGTTTGATCCTAATATTACTTAAATAAATATTTATCACCTGTTTCACTTATTAAACTTGTTTTAATTCCTTTCAACAAATATTGTTAAATGCTTAGCGTGACAAACTACTACATTTTTATGGTAACTATCAACATATGATTTTGAGATAGTCAAAGTACCACAAAGGAATAAACCTTGGTATTTAGACTCCGGATTGAGAAGGAAAATACTGAGGCTATTACTAAGAGTTTGTAACTGACACTTATTAACTCCAATAGACAATAAATAATTGAGACAAGATTATAAATCTGTTTAAGTAATTTAGGTAATTCCCCCGCTATCCTAGGATACCTTTTTCCATCCACATCAATTAATTCACCTTATTTTACTGTGTATATTATTTCTGTACTGATCGAACAACCAATCAAGCTTGCCTCTGGCTAAACCCCCTTTTTACTGTTTTTATTAAATACCGAGACTAGGATAATTGAACAATTTCCCTATGGATACGACACTTGTTGTACTACTCCGACTAGGTGCACTTGCCTTTTAGTTTGCTATAAATCTATATATATTAATGTATAGATTTTACACAACAAGTTTTTGGCTCCGTTGCCGGGGAAATTGATTCCATCAATTTCCCTAGTTTTTGGTAGTTCACTTGCTATATTATAATATTCTGTTTATAATATTTTGTTGCTTGTTTATTTTTAATTTCTATTAATTTCTGTTATTTACTAATTCTAGCAATTTAAATATCGCATTAATTACAATTATTTAATTTTCAGTCATTTAATTTACTGTCATTTAATTCCCAGTTATTTAAATTTCCAGTGTCCTTTAAATTTCAGCAATCTAACTTCTAACATTTAAATTTCAGTACACTAATTTCTGACATTTATTTCCCGTAAACTAACTCCTAACATTTAAATTTTTGTCATTTAAATTTCTGTCAACTAATTACTAACATTTACATTCTGTCATTTAAATTCCAGTACTCTAACTACTAACATTTAAATTCTGTCATTTAAATTTTTGTCATTTAAATTCCAGTTCTTTATTTAACTGTCATTTAAATTCAGTTCTTTAAATTCCCTTGTCATTTAAATTCTCACAATTTAATTTTGTTCTTTTTCTTTATTCTAATTTTATTATTTACTTAACCTGCAATTATTTTTGTTTCTTTTTATTCACTTATATTCGGTCTTTTTACTCTTGTTAAAAAAAATAATAAAAAAAATAAGTGTTGTTTAATTAAAGTTTTTCAGCCTAACCAAATCTCTGCTTTTCTTTATCTATCTACTGATTAATTTCGCAGTTTCTTACAAACCACAAATTATCTTATGTGCATGCCAAATACTCGAACCCGAGGTTCTCCACCTATCAGTCCGAGACCTGAACCCGAGCGCACTTTATTTAACACACGAAGAAACCTGAGAAGTCAAGACATGGCCGGAAACCAAGTTATAGATGAAATGGACCATGAAAATCAACCAGAACACCGTGCCCTCTCTGATTACCACCAACCGGATACCGAAGGAAGGGCATCAACCATAGTTCTCCCCGAACTAACACCGCTAGAAACCGGACGATGGGCTTTCAAAACCCACTACATCACCGCCGTCCGGGATTTAGGCAAGTTTAGTGGAGCAAATCCAGATGATGCCCAAATCATTTAAGTCTCTTCCTAGACTTCTGTAATTCCTTTGGTCAAACCGGCAACGTCAAAGAAAGAATCCGTCTACAACTATTTCCTCACTCGTTGTCAGATTCAGCAAACAGGTGGTACCAAAGTCTTCCCTCCCGATCAATCTATACATGGCTGCAAATGGCCCAGAAGTTCCTTGCCAAATACTACCCAACCAGTAGAACGAGGCAATTGATCGGAGAAATCAACACATTCTGTCAGGAGCCAGGAGAAACGTTGTACGACGCATGAGACAGATTCAAGGATATGCTGATGAAGTGTTCCCACCATGGTCTCGACGATCAATCCCTCTGCCTGTCATTCTTCAATGGCCTGGATGATGGAAATCGACTACTCATAAATTCCTCTGCAGGAGGAAGTTTCATGATGAAATCTCCTCAAGAGTGGATGAACCTTCTCGAAACCATGACGAGCAATACAAGACAGTGGACGAGATCCAAAGGAAGAACGCCACGAGCAGCAGGCCTACTCCATGTTGAGCCTACGGATCATTTATCGGCTCAGATCTCGTCCCTTACAAAGATGGTGGAAAAGCTAACAACATCACAAAACGAAATCGTAAAGACAATAGCTTCCTCAACTCCAGGTTCATCTGCAGAAGGATGTGTCATATGCGCCGGGCATCATGAAACTCATCAATGCGAAGGTAAAAACCAGTACGAAGATGTTCAATTCATTGGAAACTTCCCCGGTAATTCCTACAACAATAACTTCAACAACAACTACCCATGGAGAAATCACCCGAATTTCTCATGGAAAAACAATGATCAGAACCAAGGAGGACAGAACAACAGTTTCAATACCTATCAGGGAAACAAACCCCAACCAAACTCTAATATGGGTTATAGAGCACAAGGTGCCCCTCCAGGTTTCCACCAACAACAACAACAACCATCTTCATCCTCTGTTGATCCAAACGCGGAACTCAAAGAGATGATGAAGGGATACATGTCTATGACTCAAAACCAGCTTCTTGCACAAGAAGCTTTCAACCAAAAAATCGAAGGTAAATTCAATCAAATTGCAGAACAACTTGCTCGAAGACCGCCTGGGACTCTCCCAAGCCAGCCGGAGCCAAATCCAAAAGAGCAAGCCAAATGCATCTATGTGAAGGAACACAATGAAGAAAAGATGGAGGTGGCTAAAACAGTTGAGGTTCCAGAACTTCACCCTTCCCTTCAAGAGTGGGTAATAGCATTCGAAACTTCCAAAAGGAATGTAGCTGAACTGGAAAGCACCGCCACATTCTATAAAAATCGCATTCACTCCGAGAATACCTACCTTAAGGACTTGGTGGCCGACTATGAAAATGAAAAGCTCGATTTTGAAGAAGAAGAAGAGGTTAAGGCGATAACCTTGAGAAGCGATAGAAAAACCAACGAGATTCACATCCCGCAAAGGTCAGAAGAATCCCAAGAGGATAATGAGGAAAGAGTTGAGGTCCCAGTAGATAAGACATATCCCAGCATCCTCACTATTCCATCAGCTCCAAAACCTTCTCCACAAGAACCGCCTCTACCATTTCCCAACCGGCTCCTAAAGCAGAAGTTAGATGTTGGGACATCGGAGTGTTGCAGAGATAGCCTTTCACCGCGACAGAGTCGAGCATCATTTGACAGACACAAAGACCGAGCCTCTGCGATGGAGTCCGCGCAACAAAGTAGACTCCACAGAGTCTGCCATGCTGTTGCGAAAAATCAGGAGTCAACTCGGAGCACATTAAGCGCCTCAACGGTCACAAAGCTCTTCCTCAACACCGAAGATCGCGGCCCAAGTAAGAAGACCAAGTAAGAGCCGTTGGAAGTTGCCCACTAAGTTAGTTCCGGTATTTTCGGAACTAACTCCTTCGATTGGCCGCTACACTTAGAGTATAAATAAGACATGTAATAGATAGTTTTGTGTGCTTTCATTGAGTATTATTTTCAGAGCTTAGAGAAAAAGAGAATCGCATTGTAAGCCAAAGAGGAGAGAGAATACGTACCTAGTCAGTTAGCACCTTAAGATAGACTCTACCTAGGAAGTCCTAGTTTCATTACTTACCATTGTTCTGATTAGAGAGTGTGTTGGGTAAGTGAGTGAAAACCGCTAAGTAGATCTCTTCTACTTAGTGGGCATTTGTAAGTTATTTTATTTGACCAGGAAATGAAATAGCTTATTTGTGTATCTGCTGAGTTCCATAGAGTCCTTCTCTTTTACATTGTTTCGCTACAATTACCGCAAAGTCTCCGCTTCATTAGTTTAGTTTATTCGATTGAGTGCCTCTACATCACAGAGTGTTTCTCACTTCGAGGGCTGATTGAGTCAAACCAATCTTAGACTCACACCTTGGTTGGTTTGAGTTAGCCACCCGATCCTACACGTGGTATCAGAGCCTTGCTTAGGCTAACGGTCAATCAACGAAGCAATGGCAGACCTTTGCCAATCAAAACAACAAAATGCACTTCGAGCATCCCAGACTCACCTCCACCAACTACGACCACTGGAAAAACGAGATCGAGCAACACATCGAGTCTGTCAACTCCGAGCTTTGGGAAATAGTCACTGGAGGAGATCTTGCAGTCAATCCAGACCGATCCACATGGACTGCTGCAGATCGCAAGAGGTACGAGCTGAATCGTCAAGCATCACGCGCAATATATACTTGCCTGTCCATCCCAGAACAAAGGAGAGTCAACCACTGTAAGTCTGCTAATGAGATCTGGACACTCCTTCAAGCAACTCACGAAGGAGTCACTGAGCTAAAGAAATGCAAAGCTCAAGAACTTCGAATGGACTATGAAAATTTCCTACAGAAACCCGGTGAGTCTCTAGAAGAAGTGCTTGATCGTTTCTATTTACTAACCACTACTATGCAGGAAGTAGTCAGCATCTTGCCAGATAGAGAGAGTGTCTTGCACAAGTTGCTGGACAGTCTGAGAGAAGAATGGGCAGAAACGGTAATCTCTACCAAAGCATGCAAGGATTTATCCAAATGGAGCTGTCAAGACCTAGGTTCCTATCTACAATCTGTAGATAAATACAAGAAGAATGTTCGAAAGAAGTGTGGTATACTTCTTCTCCCTCTTCTAGTAAGTCTACTACTTTGAATGACCAAGCCTTGCAGGTTAATTCAACTCAGTTCACTCAAGAAGGAGCCTATGTCGCTGACACTCAAATCAGACAAGCTAGGGCAGAGCTGGTAGATATTATTGTTGAAGAAAGTGAGGCTGAGACATGGAAGACTTCGTCTTCATAGTAAGAACTTCCGAAAATTCATGCGTAACCAAAAATCGTCAGAGTCGGTCGTTCTCAAACCCTCCAAACAATCCTTCAACTCTGTAACTTGCTTTAACTGCAACAAACCCGGTCACTTCAAGAAGGAATGTCCTTACTCAAGAATCAGTATGGAAAACCTCAAGGGAGATCGCTGATGGCAGCTGTGGCTGGGGTGATTCAGACTCCGACGATCCAGACACAGAGTCCAGCGGCTAGTATGTCTCATGGCACATGATACGACGGAGTCCATGATCCCTGATAATGAGGTAACCCGTTCCACCTTGAAACAGACCTTTACCGTATTTCTCCTATGGGATTTATGACATTAATTGCTAAAATTGTCTCGAGACAAACTCTCTCAAAGCAAGTCTCAACAGCAAATCCGAGTTAACAGAGGAGCTCGAAATATCAAAAAGTCTTATGTATGCCTTAAGAGACGAAGCTGAGGAACACAAAACCATCTCTTGCTCTCTAAGGTTAGATCTACAAGATTCAAGGCGTCATGTCGATTCCCTTCAAAAGGAACTTCATGATACCTTAGAAAAACTCAATTCAGACAGGGTGACCAGAAAGAGTCTCTCACCCTGATCGACTCTAAACAAGACCTCACCATCTTCACTGATAAGTGTTGTTCTCTCAAAATGATCTTAATGCTTCTGAATCCAAAAACATATCCTTGAACACCACTATCAAAAATCTCACTCAAAAATTGAAAGAAAAGGAACACGCTCTTTCCCTTAAGCCAGTCAAGTTTATCAAACAAGTCACCTCCTCCGAACTACCTGAGTGGGCCAACTCCAAAATCAAAGAAATTAGCCAAGATCGAGATGCTCTTCGCTCTAAAGTCGAACAACTCTCTAACAGATTGTGAATCTACAATCCGGAGTTCGACCACTCGTCCACGCCCAAGTGGCAAAAGGTAAGTTCGACATTCCAAAGAATTGTCCAAATCTGACAACAGAGCCAACGATATCAAGAAAAAGAAAAATTCGACTCCTGGTGGAAAGGACAACAGAAATACGTCAATCTTCCACCAACCAAATTTGTGGCTACTGCGGGAGTCTTGGACATCGGACAGTGCATGATAAACTGAACAGAGATCTCTCTTTTAATGTAAACGTGTTAAATTGATACTTGAAGCACGAGAAAAATTGAAACAGTCTGGCTCGAAAAGGGAACCCAAGTACATCTGGGTTCCCAAATCTAACAAATGATCTGTTCTTTTGTAGGTGAAGGCGAATGGAGACAGCTGGTACTTGGATAGTGGATGCTCTCGTCACATGACTGGAGATCCAAATCAATTCAATTCGCTTTCATCCTACCAAGGAGGTAAGGTTACTTTTGGAAACAACAACCAGGGTGAAATCGTGGGAGTTGGATCCGTAGGTAACCCCTCAAGATTTAAAATTGATGGAGTCCATCTGGTCACTGGACTCCAGCATAGTTTATTAAGCATCTCTCAAATTTGTGATAGATTCAATTTGGTACTTTCTCCTCTTCGGATTGTAAGGTTTATGATGAGCGTACAGGTTCACTAAAAGCTGTGGGACGTAGAGAAGGCAACCTCTACAAAATGTGCTTAAACTCCATTAACCCAGACGACCAAGTCTGTCTCAATGTGCATTCCAAAAACTCTCTGCTGTGGCACTCCAGACTTGGCCACGCAAATCATAGGCTGTTGAACAAACTCAAAAGCAAGGACTTGGTGATTGGTTTACCAGACACACCTTTGACACAGACTCGTCTGTGAAGCATGTGTAAAGGTAAACACACCCGGTCCTCCTTCAAAAGTAAGCCTACTCTCTCTACTACTCTCCTCTAGAACTACTACACATGGATCTGTTGGCCCCATGCGCACAAAGCAGAGCGGTAAGCGGTACATCCTGGTCATAGTTGATGACTATTCCAGGTGGACCTGGGTTTCTTATTTACCAAAGATGAAACTTTTACGGAGTTTGTCAAACTCCATAAAATGCTTGTCAACAAATTTTCATTCACTCTAAAAGCCCTGAGAACGGACCAGGGTACTGTTTTGCAACAAGTCGTTTGATGAGTTTTGCAGGGACACGGAGTGGATCACCAAATATCATCGCACGTACTCCAGAACAAAACGGAGTGGTTGAACGAAAAATCGAACCTTGGTAGAAATGGCTCGCACCATGCTCATCGACAGTCAACTCACTCCATCTTATTGGGCAGAAGCCGTTAACACAGCTTGCTATGTGTTAAATCGTGCGTTGATTCATCCATTCCTTCACAAGACACCCTATGAACTACTCCGTCAACGTAAACCAAGCCTTATCCATCTCAGGCGTTTCGGATGTAAGTGCTTTATTCACAAATGGTAAGGACAACTTGGGTAAGTTCTCTCCTAAAAGTGATGAGGTATTTTTCTTGGCTATTCTTCTAAAAGCAAAGCTTATCGTGTTATCAATCTGAGAACTCAATGTTTAGAAGAAAGCCCACATGTCAAGTTCGATGAGTCCACAATGTTGGCTCATCTTCTGATCAACTTGACTTTGCCCCCGATGATTTTCTCACCGATCCACACTTCATCACTGTCCCAATAGGAAGACTCCCTGAGTCCCACTCCATCACTCCTCATGATTCCCTGCAAACACAAACAATTCATCAGAATCTACTGACTCAGACAATAACCGGAGACACCCTTACCACAAAACTTGAATTTTGACTCCTCGAAAAAGAAACACCCCCTCCTGCTTCACGTCGCCAGTTCCAGCAAAGATCTGCTCACCCTCCTGAAAACATCATTACAGACCCAAACACGGTGTTCAAACACGCTACAAGCTATGCAAAATCTCTGTGCCTTTGGTGCGTTTCTGTCTAGTACTGAACCAAGAAATGTCAAAGAAGCACTCCTTGATAGTGATTGGGTTACTGCTATGCAGGAGGAACTCAATTCCCTCCAGCGCCATGCTGTCTGGGAGGTTCCTCGCCCCACACATCAACAAGCCATTGGTACTCGTTGGGTCTTTCGTAATAAACTTGATACTGCAGGCCAAGTTTTCAGGAATAAAGCTCGATTGGTGTTCAGGGCTACAATCAAGAAGAAGGGATCGACTATGATGAAACCTTCGCTCCAGTAGCTCGTCTTGAAGCAATTCGCATGTTCATTGCGTTTGCTGCTTACAAAGGTTTCCAATTATATCAAATGGATGTTAAGACAGCCTTCCTTCACGGCTACATTGATCGAGAAGTCTACGTCGAACAACCTCCAGGGTTCACAGACTCCGTCCATCCCGACTACGTTTACAACTGTGTAAGGCCCTTTACGGACTGAAACAGGCTCCACGCGCCTGGTATGAAAGACTGTCTACATATCTATTGCAAAATGGTTTCTCTCGAGGTAACGTAGATAAAACGCTCTTATTCTACACTCATCACATGACTTACTTCTAGTACAGATCTATGTTGATGATATCATTTACGGTTCTACAAGTAACACCCTCTGCGACCATTTTGCTAACCTTATGAAGCAAGAGTTTTCCATGAATGAGTTAGGTGAGCTCAAGTTCTTCTTAGGATTACAAATTCAGCAGGAAAAGGACGGGATCAAGATCCATCAACAAAAGTACATCAAGGAACTCCTTGAAAGTACAACCTAAAAAATGCCAAGAGTATGTCCACACCAAGCTGTACATCTGCAAACTGCATCCTGATGATGACGGAGTCGGCGTCAATGCCACTGTATAGAGGAATGATAGGGTCCCTCTTGTACCTGACTGCCAGTCGCCCAGACATTCTCCATGCAGTCTGTCTTTGTGCTCGCTTCCAAGCAGCACCAAAACAGTCTCACCTCAAAGCAGTCAAGCGTATCTTTCGCTATCTTAAAGGTACAAGTACACTCTATCTATGGTATCCACGATCTCCTACTTTTACTTTATCTGGATATAGTGACTCTGATTGGGCGGTTCTCTCCAAGATCGAAAGAGTACTTCAGGTAATGCACAGTTCTTGGGTCTTTGCCTTGTTTCATGGTCCTCCAAAAAACAAAACTCCGTAGCACTGTCTACAGCGGAGGCAGAGTATGTCTCTGCTGCAGCATGTTGCTCCCAACTCCTTTGGATGAAACAACAACTTCAAGACTATATCACCCAAGAACAAATCCCAATCTTTTGTGACAACAAAAGCACAATCAAAATATCCGAAAACCCAGTCCAACACTCAAGAACCAAACACATAGAAATACGTTTTCACTTCTTGAAAGACTGTGTCGAGAAAAAGCTTATCCAACTTGATTTTGTGCCCACAGAAGATCAACTTGCAGATATTTTTACTAAGCCTTGTCTACAGCGAGATTCGAAGCACTGCGATCAGCAATCGGATTGACTCCGTCTACCTAGACGGTCGCATCTCCTTGCCCCAACCGCAATCTTCAGCAGGTACTCCCTCATGTATCATAGAGTCTGTCTTTGTTTGCACTTGAATCAGTGAATGTGTTTGTTACTTCGCATACCTATTGCTCTAGCGCTACTTCCACGTCATCTATCCGCACCTAACCCGCCTAAATCGTCGCCCTCATCTAACCCCCCATGACGTCGCCACATTTATCGGACCTGACACAAACTCTGCAACTGCCTGCCTTATATCAATCACCCGCACAGTCCAGCTCTCTCACTTCCACTCCCTTTACACTCAAGCATCCCTCCAACTCCAAATGGCCGGCATAAACTTCAACGGAATCCAAATCCCAGCCGAAATTTTCGCCGATCCCATTCGCCTTCAGGCGTATCTACAAGCGATGGCAAACCCTAACCCACCTACACTCACCACCACCACCACTACATCTCCCACTAAAACCACCGCCACTTCTTCGCCCACACACTCCTCCACACCACCGCCTGATACCCGCGACCCATCCACCTTCAAACACCACCATCGGCTGCAAGAACAGAGATTCTTGACACCGACATTGAAGAAGTTACCCCAATCCAAACCCTACCACCATCCCCAACCCCACAAGCTGACAACCCTCCCGCCGAAAATCAGCCAACTGATCAGCCACAGCCCATGCCAGCAAATCACCGAAAATCTCCTACACCAACCCCACCAGCATCCCCCGCTAAATCCGCAACTCCACCTCAACAACCTCCACCCAAAACCCGCAAGCGCAAAGGCCAAACCTCATCCCGACCCACAGCAAAAGAATCCTCCGTTCCTCTGTCAAGGCCCACCATGTCTCCTCTGGCTCCGGTGAATCGTCGCCCGTCCAAGAACTGCCCACCGCCAGTCACGATGCCTCCACGGGTGCTACCTCCGCCAGAGATCAGAAACCTCCAAAACCCCACCGTCGGAGTGTGAAGGTCGACCCCTTCACTCAAAGGTACATGCTCGGGGACCCTGCCTCCGACCGTAACATAGTCAGGGGTAAGTTCCTAGACTTTTCTTGGGCTCAGTCTTCCAACTTAGGGGAGTTAGTCACAATGCTAGAAATTCAGGGGTGGAAACACCTCTTCTGCGAAATTCCAGAGTGGTATCCCAAAGAGTCTGTCGACTTCTTCCAAAACCTTGTTATCCGTAACGGTGCTGCTCAGTCTGTTGTCAATTCCACCCCAATATTTTTGATCTTGCAAAGCTGTCTGAAATTCTTGGCGTTCCTGCCACTGGCCTGTCATTTTATGAAAAAGGAATCCTTCCTGAGATCCCCGGGGTACCACACACTAAAATCTACCGCTTTTTCTCCTCCAAGAAAAAGATTGGCTCCCCCATACCCCGTGGTGATCTCTCTATCCTACACCAACTCCTCCACATTTTGGTCATCAAAAATATCGTCCCACGAAAGGAAGGAAATCTTGTGGTCAACTGCTTGGACTTAACCATTATGTACTGCATCATTAATCGTCACTCTATCAATTTGGCACACATCATTCTCCATCACTTAGCCCAGTCGGTCGACACCCCGAAACACTCCTTGGGGTACGTGTTCTGGCTGCCTCGTATCTTCCAATTCTTTCAGGTACCCTTGGCGTCTTCGACGCCAGAGTCCCCGAGGAGGCAGACACCATCAACCTGCGGTATTTGAATCGGCTCACTTCAATCGACAAATCAAAGCTGCTGCCCCCTCCATCTACTCCAACGACGGCGGGGACATCCACTTCTCAAGAGGCAGTTCCTCAAGCTTCACTCCAACCTCTCCTGGAGAAAGTGGAGCGCCTCATTGCGCATGCAGCCGAGCTGATTCAGGGCCAGAAGCGGATGGAAGACCGACTCGCCGGGATAGAGACGACAGTGGCGGCCTTGCAGGAACAACTCCTTGACCTTCAATCCACCCTTCCCCAACCCTTAGAATGACGTGGCTGTGTAGTGTTAGAACTTAGGATGTTTTTAAGTTCTAAACACTTTTTATTGGTTGTTTGTGTGAATACTTGACTAACTCTGTGCTACTATGGGCTTCCCCTCTGATGAAAGCAAAAGGGGGAAGCGGTGAATCCCGTCTGGTGTACGGGTTATTTTGTTGCTGGTTTAAAACTGCTTTCCGGATTGCGCTGCTAGACCATGTGGTCTAGTATTTTTGATGCCTTATATACCTATCCTGCTTATTACACTGCTTATTTATGGTTTGCTTGCCTGGAGTCCCTCTCCGATCAAGGGGGAACCTAAACAGAGTCCTTGCACTTATTTGCTACTGCTGCTATTAAGGGGGAACTTTGACAGGGTCGGTTCCCCTAGTCCTGTCTTGTGTTTTTATTTTCAGGATTGACTCCATCGGGATTCACGAAGGTTTGCTATCATCAGCAACAAGGGGGAAATTGTTGGGACATCGGAGTGTTGCAGAGATAGCCTTTCACCGCGACAGAGTCGAGCATCATTTGACAGACACAAAGAGAGCTCTGCGATGGAGTCCGCGCAACAAAGAAGACTCCACAGAGTCTGCCATGCTGTTGCGAAAAATCAGGAGTCAACTCGGAGCACATTAAGCGCCTCAACGGTCACAAAGCTCTTCCTCAACACCGAAGATCGCGGCCCAAGTAAGAAGACCAAGTAAGAGCCGTTGGAAGTTGCCCACTAAGTTAGTTCCGGTATTTTCGGAACTAACTCCTTCGATTGGCTGCTACACTTAGAGTATAAATAAGACATGTAATAGATAGTTTTGTGTGCTTTCATTGAGTATTATTTTCAGAGCTTAGAGAGAAAAGAGAATCGCATTGTAAGCCAAAGAGGAGAGAGAATACGTACCTAGTCAGTTAGCACCTTAAGATAGACTCTACCTAGGAAGTTCCTAGTTTCATTACACTTACCATTGTTCTGATTAGAGAGTGTGTTGGGTAAGTGAGTGAAAACCGCTAAGTAGATCTCTTCTACTTAGTGGGCATTTGTAAGTTATTTTATTTGACCAGGAAATGAAATAGCTTATTTGTGTATCCTGCTGAGTTCCATAGAGTCCTTCTCTTTACATTGTTTCGCTACAATTACCGCTAAAGTCCTCCGCTTCATTAGTTTAGTTTATTCGATTGAGTGCCTCTACATCACAGAGTTTCTCACTTCGAGGGCTGATTGAGTCAAACCAACTCTTAGACTCACACCTTGGGTTGGTTTGAGTTAGCCAACCCGATCTTACATAGATAATGAATATGGGAAGTTTTGGCATACTGAAACAACTAAAGTCAACATACAGTTTGTAGACCTCATTGCCAAAATGCCAAACTACGCAAAATTTCTCAAGCACCTTATCTCCAACAAAACTAAATTGGCCGAAGTCGGTACCGTAACACTCAATGTAGCTTGCTCAGCTATTCAGAAACAACCACTACCTTTGAAATGCAATGATCCAGGCATCTTCACCATTCCAGTCACAATTGGTAGCACCTCGTTTCCATACTCCTTATGCGATCTGGGTGCCTCCATAAATTTGATGCCCCTCTCTACTTTCAAAAGGCTGGGAATTGGAGAAATGAAAAAGACCAAGATGACCCTTCAACTGGCGGATGGTTCGGTAGCTTACCCAAGCGGAGTGGTGGAGGATGTTATCATTAAAGTGGAACACTTATACTTCCCATGCGATTTTGTCATTTTGGACATCGAAGAGAACTCCACTACACCTCTCATCCTTGGACGACCTTTCCTTGCCACAACCAATGTGCACATTTGGGTAGCCCGGGGGATAATCACCCTTCAAGCTTATAATGAAAAGTTGGAGTTTGCATCAGGAAGGTCTCCAGATAACAAATCTAAGGATCTCAAGTTTGTGAGGGACACTCAATCACCATCATCCCTACTTCTCTTTGTCACCCTTCCTGACGGAATGTCCATTACAGAGATACCACCACCAATCCCTGAAAAGAGGGATAAGAAAATAAAACATGCACCAGGTGGACACTAAAAAATACCATCGAGTCATGCTTTGGATCTCCTCCTCATAACCACCCCCCAGGTTTGATCTAACAACAAAGCGTCTAGCCAAAGACGTTAAAGAAGGGCAGCTTTCCAGGAGGCAACCCGGATGAACTTTTCTTTTATTTGCTTTTATGCTCTTTTAATTTTCAGGTTCTCTTTAGATTTTGTTTTTTGCTAACTTTTAACCCCGTTTTATAGTATGGTTGCTCTTTAGTGTCTTATGCAGGTGCAACTTCATGTCCACACCGAAACCAAGCTACGCTACTTGAGGCTGAAGCTCAAGTGTGGGGGAACTCCTTTTAACGCAAGCAAAAACAATCTCAGGGGGAGTACCAGTTTCTTTAATTATGCTTTTATTTTGCTAAATTCTGTGTGGAGAGTTTATGGCTTAAATGTTTATTTGTGACCATGTGTCTCTCTATTTTATCTACTTACCGAAAAGGTCTTCTGAAACTTTCCCTTGTTTTTCTGGTGAACAATGAGGACATTGTTCAATTTAAGGTGGGGTGGTGAGTGCCCTTTTCGGTGAAATTTTGTGCTAAAATGTTAATCTCTCGTATCTTGCGTCTGTCCAAATTCAATAGCGTGGACCCTTTATATGTGGGTTGTTCTCTTTATGAATAAATACTGTTATGAATTGTGGGATAAATGGTACAAAAATTTTAAAATTTTGATTGCTTTTAAGGAGCATTTTTTATGCAGTGTGACCAAAATGATCTACAATGGTTGGATCTTTATTGCTCAGCGGTTCTTTCTGTCTTCTCTCTTAGGGATTGCTAAGGGGTGCTTCTCTGTCAAAAAAAAATATACACAAAAAAACAAATAAGGGACTTGCGAGACACCATTGGTAACCAACAAAGAGAGTTGAGTGTTCTTAAAAACAAAGGCTTGATGCCTACATATTATCTTCTCATCTCTTATGCAAAAGTGAAGCAAATGTATAATCTATTTTCCTTTTGTTTTCTTCTCAATGCCCATTCTTGAGAGAAGAGTTGGCCATGGTAAAAGTTCAAAGTCACCTTAACTAAGAAGCATTGAAGTACTCCGATCATACCCGAAACTTAATTTTTATTTTACCCTGAGTACACCTGTGCCACCAGTAGTTGATGGATCACACTCCTTGAAAAGTTTAAAGATCATGTACCGTTCACTCCTTATCCTACCCTTCATAATAATATTTGTTAGTATTGAGCATTCCCTACTTGCTTGGGTACATGGTTTTGCTTGAGGACAAGCAAAAAGGTAAGGTGGGGGTGTGATAAGTATCCAAATGAGCATGTTTTATGGGTGTATTTTATATATTATATTAGCACTTTTCTTGCTCATTTCTCACTTATCGTATGTTTTTCCTCTAGTTTATGTTTTATTGGTTATCTCACAAATTTATTGGTTAAACATGAGGAAAACCAAGCTAGGAGCAAAGTAGATGAAGAGACGAACCCATAGGCGCAAACGGATCTTAAAACGGAGCTGAAACGAATATTTTAGGAGCAAAAACAATTGTTGTCCGAACCAAGGTGTCCAGACCATGATTCGGACGCATTGAAAGCCCGTCGTGGCTCCATCCGATCAAAAAGGACAGACAAAATCAAAGGTGAATACATCCGTGGTGCTTCCGCGGAAATAAGGACGGACAAAATCGAACTGTCCGAACCACCACTGATCCGGACGGTGGTTCGGACACACCAATTTGAAGCCCAGTCCGTGGAAATTAAAAGCACGGACAGAGCAAGGGCACAATGTGTCCAGTGGAAATATGGAAGGACAAGAGATAAATGTGTCCGTGGAAATTTGACCGGACAACAAATAGAAATGCGAAATTGACGCGACTGGTTTCCTTCGCCGACCGTCTCCCCAATTGCTTCTTCCTTTGCGGCGCCTACAAATATCCATCTACTCCATTAATGATATCAGGCGCCTGCCTTAAAATCCTCATGCGTACTCAGCTCTGTCTCTTCTCCAGCTCCATCTTCAAACCTTCCCTGCTTCTATAAAACCCAGCACCTTCAACGATAAATGATGTGTGGGAGATTAAGAAAAACAGGCCATGCTCACCACACTCCTCCATTCTTCCATTCATTTTCTCCCGTAAACCACAACACTCCATACTCACGTACTCAGCAAAACAAAAGAAATAGAAGAGAGGCAGCAGAAGTGAGAGCGAGTGCAGACCCGTTCTTTCTCTGAAATAATGGCAAAATCTATCTGTGCTATCTTTTATTTCCGTTAATGTCTGAGTAATTTTCATTGTATCCTAGGATGGGGTTTGATCCTAATATTACTTAAATAAATATTATCACCTGTTTCACTATTAAAACTTGTTTTTTAATTCCTTTCAACATATATGTTAATGCTTAGCGTGACAAACTACTACATTTTTATGGTAACTATCAACATATGATTTTGAGATAGTCAAATTACCACAAAGGAATAAAATTGGTATTTACACTCCGGATTGAGCAGGAAAATACTGAGGCTATTACTAAGAGTTCGTAATTGACCTTATTAACTCCAATAGACAATAAATAATTGAGACAAGGTATAAAATCTTTAAGTTATTAGGTAATTCCCCCGCTATCCTAGGATACCTTTTTCCATCCACGTCAATTAATTCCCTTATTTTACTGTGTTTATTATTTCTGTACTGATCGAACAACAAATCAAGCTTGCCTCGCTAAACCCCTTTTACTTTTTATTAAATATACCGAGACTAGGTGAAATACCCAAACCTAAGTAGATAAGTAAACATCAATATATGATGTTAGTAAGGCTAAAATATGCTTAGAGGATTGGTAGACAATTTAAACCAAGAAAAACACAAGAAAATGCCTTAAGGGTATTGGGCAAAAATGTGCTATAAGCAAGGAGTGACTTTGATTAGCACCCAAATACCATTATAAAACTTTAGTAACATGCTAATGGACATGTTAAATCAATTAGCAAAGAAAACCAAGCTCAAAAACAAGCTTAAACACAAATGTGCTTTAAGACTCCTTAAAGCACCTTTTCGAGAAATTGTCTTAGAAATGAGTTTTGAGTGGGCTAAATGCCTATGATACATCTTAATCAACATGTGTGCTAATTAGTATCACATTAGGAGTCTAAATCAACGGGAAACCACAAA
This sequence comes from Limonium bicolor, assembly GCA_023374045.1. Taxonomy (NCBI): domain Eukaryota; kingdom Viridiplantae; phylum Streptophyta; class Magnoliopsida; order Caryophyllales; family Plumbaginaceae; genus Limonium; species Limonium bicolor. Next base: position 123,928,024 of record CM041776.1, on the reverse strand, counting down.
ATTTCACAAATATGGCACTAATTTGTGAATAGTGCCAAATAGTGACTAGTTTAAGTTTTAGTCAACATAAGTCAATTGGTTGGTCAACCAAGACCATAAATATCTTGGTTATTAAGGGGTGGCCGGTTTTGATGATGGGAGTCACCACATGACTAAGCAAATAAAGGAAAAGAAGAGTAAAAGAGAGAATAGTACTATTTGCTTTATAAAAGCAAAATACCTTATATTAGCCTACCTCTCTCCTCTCTTCTTCATTTCTCTTCTTATTCCATGGTTTCTCTTCTTCTTCTCTCTGTTTCAAAACCGTCCCAATCAGCCTCCATGGTTGCCTCATCTTCAATGTCCTAACTTGCTCATTTAGCTCCAAACTCAAAAACTAAGCATAGATTTCTCTTAGTTAGACCAAGACCTTGCTTTCTATCTTTTCAAATCCTTCAAAGCTCAAGTTTGGTGCCATGAGAAAACTCCATTGATGGAGGAAAATCAAGTTTGAAGAGCCTATTTGGTTCTCCATTCATTCAAGGTAATAAAAATGTAAGAAAAATCATGTTTCCACCATTTCTTCTTAATGACCGAAAATTACCCTCTCATGGAGCCTTGTTTTATCCATTGTTCTAGCTTGATTCTATTCTCCAAGTGCTAGAGGAGGTCCTACTGATTCATATCCAAGCTTGTTTTGAGAATCCAAGGTAAAGCATTCTATTTAATACCTTAAAACACATTTTCAGCCTAGGGTTTACTCCTTAAGGTTAGTGTATTATTTAGCACTCATGAGAGCCAATGTATATTTATTAGAACATTGGCGAGGTAAATTCAAATGGTGGCCGAGATTCCCAAGGGAAGAAGCCTAAGGAGAAAGTTGAGAGAAACTTGAGAAAAATAAGGTAAATTGCTTACCTAATGGTGTTTTAAGTTTTAAGGGATGGTATTTAGATAAGTACTAATGTAGCTAAGAGCCTTAGTGCTATGCAATTTAAGATTATTGCAATATATTGAGTTTGTAGTGAATGAGTTGGTTTGGGTGATAAAATATGATGAGAAAGAACTTGATGTGTGTGAGATGGTTGAATGAGGAAAACAATGCATTTGGGCATGATAATGTACTAGAGAAGCTATGGCGAAATCTGAGTAGAAAACAAAGTGTTTAAGTGGTAGTGGTGAGTTAAGATGCCCTAGGATCAACTTGGGATCATTAAAAGGAATTTGAGTGGAGATGAGTTAACTAAGGAGTTCTTGAGGATGAGAATGACCTAGAGTTGTCTAGGAAGAATTAGAGGAATGGTGGGTGTATTGAAACACCAAAGTCATGGTAAGAGTAATGGTAAGACTTGTGTAAAATTTGGAGGAGAAGGTGTATAATGCTTTAAGGTGATTTAGTTATGAACTAGGGAATATAACAATGAGAGTTTTGGGAAGTTGTGTAATTAGTGAAGATGCTAGCGGTGGAACAATAAGGTTTTAGTTTAGATGGTAATGAGTGGACTTAGGTGATGGGAGTGAAGATTGAAGGAGAATGTTGTAGATCGACTAGGAATGTATAAGAGTGTAAGAACATGAGAATGATGAGTAATAAATGGAAAAGAGAGGAATTGGTGCATGGATATGCAAGGTGACTTGAGGAAGTTTTGGTAAATGAGCTGAAGATGGAAAAGATGATGTCTATGAGTGCTCAAACTGTTAAGAAGGGAACACTTGGGTTGGTTGAAGTTTTGGTAAGGTTACAAGTTGGAAATGTAAGGAAATAAGTCCTAAGTGTTAGGAGTTTTAAAAGGATTGAGTGAATGTTTAAGAAGATCTTTGGAAATTGTTTTGGAGAGTTTGGTGGAAGTTCTAAGGTGAGTTTAAGTGCCTAAGTGGTATTAGGACACATGGGGGAACTGGTGGAGAAGTTTGGAGTCAAATGGGAATTTAGAAACAAGGTTCTGGAGCTGACCAACCTTAGGGACCGAACCTGCAAGGTTGGTCGAGCTCAGTTTACACTACCGGAAAGAGTTTCTGGAATCGACCGAACTTGGGGACCGGACTTACAAGTTCGGTCGGGCTTGTATTTTGTGTACGAATTGAGTCTCTGGAATCGACCGAACTTGGGACCGGCCTTGGCAAGGTTGGTCGGGCTTAAATTTTCCACGGGAAAAACTCATGGGAATGGACTGACCTTGGGGACCGGACTTGCAAGGTCGGTCGGGGTAAAATTTTCAAACGGTAATAAGTTCTGGAATGGACCGACCTTGGGTAAGGTCGGTCGGTAAGGTCGGTCGACCCTAAAGATAAAAAAAGAGAAAAAAAAGAAACCCTAAGGAAGTTTAAAGGAGTTAATGGTACCCCATTAAGAGGGCATTGATGATTAGAGGTATAAAGACCTAAGGGATTAAGTTAAGTATAAACTTAAAATTTTAAGGTTAAGTTGTAAAACTTAAGAGGTGTTAGGTGGGGATCATTATGGGTTTAGTAAGTTAAATAAGTGGAATTAAGTTAAGTGATTAACAACCTAAAACTGAATGAATGTTTTAGGGCTTGAGTATTGGGACTCCGGAAGATAGTAAGCAACCGAACGACCCACGGTGAACGGTACAGTTCTTCTTGTGACCTGCTTGCTAACGAGGTGTCTCTCGGCTTGTGTGCTATTTGTTTTTGTGAGCTCACTAAACAAGATAAAGCATGCAACCGGAACATTATGTTTATTGTATTGTTGTGTGATATTTGAAAACTAACACAACCTACTGTGAGAACTTACTAACCAACGTTTAGTAAGGATTTGAGTGAGACTAAGGAACGCTCCCTAATATTAGTTTGTTATAAACTGAAAGAGGTTAACCAACAAACATTGTCTTGAGACTTCTACTAACTGGAACTTAAGGGGGGGGAGTGAGGAACCCGGGACTGACTTCGGTCATGCATGCTTAGGAAAAAGGGGGTCGGTATCTTTAGCAGATCCGACTTCCGCTTAAGGACTTGTCTTCGGACTTGTGCCTAGGGTCGGTTGCCGGCTCAGTTACATTGGACATACAGTCCAAGGTAGGAGGCGTTAAGATGGTGCGGTAGGATCACCTAAATCCTAAATTATAAGATAAGTTGTTTATTCAACCAGTGGAGTTAATAGCTCATTGGCTAGGGTCGCTTTTGACCCGACAAAAATAAACATTGAGATGGATACAATCATTTCTATTTAAAGAGTGGTTTGTATTCTAAGATTAAGATAAGGTTTGAGATAAGTTGCAACCATTCCTTTTTACAGGATGGTTTGTATTATAAGACTAAGATAAGCTACATCCATTCCTTTTTAAAGGATGGTTGCTTCTAAGACTAAGATAAGACTAAGATTGAGGTAAGATAAGGATGGACTAAGATTAAGAGGAAACATAACTTAAGGAGTTAAATAATTAACTCTCTAATTAAGGGAACGCATTTAAGTCGTTCATTATGTTTGAACTTTGATTGTTCATATTTGGATTGATGTTTATTGCACTTTCTATTATGTTGTGCATCTAATCAACCTCCATGCTATCGACAATTAGTCGCCGTAGCCACGTTAGCTTGGGGGCCATGAGAGGATCGTACCAGCATTCGTGCTGACCCCCTTTGGGGGCTGTTTTTACTACACAGGTGAACGTCAGGAGGCGGCCGTCACGAGAGTAAGATGGGGTACAAGCGTTACGGGTTAAGTGTGGCTTATGAGTTGTGCATGTACACTCGTATGGCATTTTGAGTTAGTAAGATGTATAGGATGTGAGGGGATTGTAGGAAGGATATGTATTTGGTTAAGATTGGTATGTACTAATGTTCGGTATATTCTGTCCGTCAGACCGTGGCAAGCTCCTGGAGTGTAATGAATTCCGCTGTGACATGTATATATATATATGTTGTTAAGTTGCGAGACCACATTTGGATTGAGATGGGGTGTTACAAAAAGTGGTATCAGAGCATAGTTACACTCTGAAGGCAAGAATTACCGAACTTAGGAGAATACTGAGGTTGAGGTTGAGTTATGGGTTAAGGGTTGAGTGATAGAGTGAGAGGTGCGTTTGTTAGGACTTCCCGGTATTTACTGGATATCCATAGTACCTAGACCCGCCCTCCACATCCCTAACCCTGAATATGAGGAACAAACGCCAGAGAGAAGAAAGCCTTCTCTTACTCGGGTAAACCCGATCTGGCAGTTAGTTAACAGTAAACAATACGAGAAACATCTTGTTGCACAAAAGTTACGGAGAACTTGGAGGTTTTAATGGAGCGCAACAGAGGAACAGGCGCTACCTATGGAATTCTATCAATAAGGGAACTGTAATTACCGGCAACATGGGTCGACATGCTACGCAGTCGAAATAACCCGCCATACCAATGGTCAGAAAAGCACTACTAGTGCAAAGGATACAGGAAAAGATAAGAGACACGAGTACCGGACAGTGGTCCGAGTGAGCATAGCAGTGGGATAATACATCACATGGGAATTAAGACTACCGAAGGGTCCAGTTAGAAACGGGAACTCCAAACCCCATATGATGAGAAAGGTTACAAACCTGGCTGACATAGCGCAGGCGACAATAAGAACGTGTACTACTGTATACCGGAATAGGACTACGATGTAGTGCCTAAGGGAGAACCATTACTTAGTAATCATGACAAAACACGTGAAGACGGGAGTGAGGATTAAGACATAAGTAAGTAACGAGGGGTTCCCTCAAAAAGAGGAACACCCTGACAAATGACAGTACTGTCAAAATAACCAGGAAACTACCGGATGGCTAGTTATCCTAAATAAGAGAACGTCAAAGGAGTCCCGAGGACTACCAAAGATATGGAAACTATGTGGAAGTGCCACTACCGACGCACGCGGTACCGGAAGCTCATCTTGCATGGCGCACTTGCCATAGCAAGTGCTACCACGATTAAGCTACACAGAGAGCCAACATGGCAAGGTAACAAAACGCTGCAGTTGTAGTACACACTAATACTGGATTGTAAATCTATAAGAACGGGAGAATGAGACCTTGGAAGGGCTTGACGGCCTGACCATGATGAGATGAGTGGATACACCAGTCAGCAGGGAGCTGAACTTGGACAAAATACTAAACGATATAAATATTAGCAACGGTACAACCTACTACAACAACAACCGACAGTGCGGTAAGAACATCAATCCCAAACCCTGAGAGGAAAACATAAGAGATCGCTCAGTAATGCGAGCAAAACACCACGTAAGTGATAACGCACAAGGAATGCATTACGGAATACAATGGAGACCGTCGACATAAAAACTTTCAACAAGAATGGGATAAGACTCCCAGATTGATCACTAAGAATACCAGTAGTAAGCATTCTTCAATGAAGATGTTGGAAAACCCAGGAAACAGGGACAAAGGAAATGAATGTAAGCTATAACCTACTAAGGATTAAAGACGTACAACCCTGGAAAAAGGAGAAAACTGATGAATAACAGTTAATACTGTTTGTCTAACTCATTAACACCCAAGTATAACTTATCATTGACGGGTGGCATAGTCAACGGAAGTTGAACGAAGCGTTGAGATGGAAGCATAGGATGATAGGATGATATCCAACTTGGACACCGTAAGGCAAACACCTAATATGAACTTAGCCTTGATTGCTAAAAGACATAAGTCTAATAGAACAACAGTATTTTCGAGAACACTAAGTAACCTCAGATCACCTGAATAACTTCCATAGCAGGAAGCAGGATGCGGCGACTTACCATGAAACCCGATACTACATTCAATATGTAACTTAACGGTGGATAGTGTTCAAAGGACCAGAAGCTTATGAGGATAACCTACAGATGAGTAAGAGTACAAGTAATGAACTGAGGCATTAAGCACTAAGAGCCTACGAGCCAAGGATGTTAGCCACATCAGAGCCCGAGGCGCAGTAAGTTGTAAGAGAGCTTATTTAAGCCACGAAGGAACTACAATTTGTAGATGTGAACGGTTATCAACCTATAACTTAGATGGTGGATAATATTGCCAGGAAAAGGCACCAATGAGGATAATGAGATAGTGCATTGGCTGGGGCGGAGAACGAACCATGTGAAATACCCCTAAATTAATTTAAATTAATTTAGGGGATTTCTTTTACTAAATCTTAAATAATACTATTAAATATTAAATTATTATATGGAATTATGAATATTAATATTATATGGAATTATGAATATTTATTTAGGGGATTTCTCCTATTTAACCCTAAAGAATACAATAAAATATTTAATTTTATATATTTCATAGTATTATGAATTTAATAATAAGATTTATAAGTCGATAAATCTTGAGAAAATTTCTAAACACTCCGAGTATATTATAAAGATTTTAGAAAGAGTCGGAACATCGTTTTGAAACATAAAAGTCAAAATAAATTTATAGAAACTTTAAAGCTTATTAAGCCTTGCTAGGGTTGACTTTTTAAGAATGGTCAAACCTGACAAAATCCAGTGAAGAAGAAAGGAGTTCTTGATTTTACTAAAGGAGGAAGAAGACCTCCGTGTGTTTTGTAACAGGGAGAGAGTTTCGTATGTAACTCTCGACTTTATGAAAAAATAAAACAAGCTACGCGGGCCTTATAAAGCGCCCAATATAAGTGTGACAAAATAAGGAAAAATACAATGATATAATCCTAAGATACAATACTAGAAAAGTACATATATTAGAAATACACTCTACTAATTCATGTCTAACACCCCCCTCAAAGAGTACATTCTTCAATGAAACGGAGATGGGCTCTTTGCCGTATGAATGAAGTCGAGTGCCGGAACTGTGAGTACCTGCAAAGAAAAACAACAACAAAGGAGAGAAGCTATCCATTCTCTTGATATCTCAAACCTAGATTAGGGAAGAAGTATGATACTGTTTACCTGTGAGTGTTTTGGTCATAACGTCGGCCAATTGTTGCGTCGTGGGAACATACTGAACTTGGATTAAACCTGCCTGCAATTTTTCTCGCACGAAATGACAATCTAACTCGATGTGTTTCGTGCGTTCGTGTGACACAGGATTCGAGCTATGCGAATAGCTGCTAAATTATCACACTTTAGAGGAACAGGTGTGATGTCCCTAACCCCTATCTCGCTCAAGAGTCTACTAAGCCAACTGAGCTCCCTCGTTACTTGTCTCATTGCCCTGTATTCCGCTTCAGCGGAAGATAAAGCAACGGTGGTTTGTTTCTTGGACTTCCAACTTAAGGGAGAACCACCCAAAAGGATGTAATATCCGGATATGGATTTTCGTGTGTTGGGGCAAAAGGCCCAATCTGAGTCACAGTAGGCTTGTAGTTTAAAGTTCAGTTCCTTGTTGAAGTGGAGACCGAAGCCGGATGTTCCCTTTACATAGGAGAGGGTGTGGAGAGCAGCCTTTAGATGTTCTGAAGTTGGTTCTTGAAGGAACTGGCTAAGAAACTGAACGGCATAGCATATGTCGGGTCTAGAATTCGTGAGGAAGTTTAATTTTCCTACGAGGCATCTATAGGTGGTGGGGTTCTCTAATTTAGAGCCGCTATTTGTGTACAACTTGATGTTGACTGGAAGTGGCGAGGCAGTGGGTTTTATGTTTTGAGCATCGAAGTCGTGCAGGATTTGGTTTATGTAACGTTGTTGTGACATGATGACGCCGTCTTTGGCTTCCAAGAATTCCATCCCGAGGAAAAAGTTCAATCTCCCTAGGTCCTTTATTTTGAATTCTTTGTCGAGTTGTCTTTTGAGGAATTTGACCTCTTTGTTGTTGTTTCCGACTACTAGGATATCATCCACGTAGACTCCCAATAAAGTCATGCTGTTTTTGTTTCTCTTAACGAAAAGGGAATAATCGTTTTGGGAGTGATGGAATCCTAGTCCTTTTAGGAAATTGGCAAGTCTCTCGTACCATTGTCGGGAGGCTTGCTTTAATCCATAAAGGGATTTGTGAAGCTTGCACACCTTGTTCTCTCCGTTGACTTCTAGACCATCAGGAATGCTCATATAGACGTCTTCATGGAGATCTCCATGGAGGAAGGCGTTGTTGACATCTAGTTGATCTAGAATCCAACCGTTTTTGATAGCGGTTATGATGAGAGCCCGAACTGTTGTTAGTTTGACTACGGGGGAAAAAGTCTCCTCATAGTCAAGGCCGTGTTTTTGGGTGAAACCTCTCACGACTAAACGGGCCTTATATCTCTCAATGTCCCCATCAGCTTTGAGCTTGATTTTGTAGACCCATTTGCAACTAATGGGGCGCTTGCCCTTGGGGAGGTCTACAATGGTCCAGGTTTTTGTATGTCTTAGGGCATTGAATTCTTCGGCCATGGCCTTGACCCAATTTGGGTCTTTGCTGGCTTGCTTATAGCTTGTGGGCTCCTTGAGGTTGTGAAGGTGGGCCAAGAGTTTGTTTGAGCTTGGTTGGAGTTGACATGAGAGAATGGTGGCGTTGGGTATGTGGTCGGTGAGAGTGTTTAGAGTGGGCTGCTGGTAGTAGTTGGAGGTGGTGTTGTCAAGTCTTTGTGCAAGAATAGTAGAAAAGGAGTCATGGTCGTTTGTATTGGAAACCATGATGTAATCATCGTATCTTGAGGGAAGTTTGTGTGTCCGTGTGGACCTTCTGGGTTCCTCAGGTTGGGTGACAATTTCATCAATGGTTGTGATTGGTTCTGGAGTGGTGGTATGAGGATGATGCTCTTCTCTTGCCTCAGTATGCTGAGACGTACAAGAGTCATCCTCAATAATAAGACTTGGAGGAGGAGGGAATAGGTCTATATTTTGTTGATTTGGTTGCGTGGAACTGGTCCACTTTGTGTCTGTCAAAGGATAAATATCCTCGAAGAATGTCAGGTCACGAGTGACCTTGAGTTCTTTAGTTTCAAGAATGAGAACCTTATGGCCTTTGGTATTTTTGGGTATGCCAATGTAGACGCAGGTTGATGATCTGGGGTCAAGTTTTCCCTTATTGGGGTTGGTATTAGTCATATAACATAGGCAGCCAAAACTTCTAATCTCGTTGTAATTTGGTGGATCACCATACAGTTTTTCGTAAGGGGTTAGGTTCTGAATAGCCATGTTAGGCATTCTATTTATTAAGTAGGCTGCATGTTGAAGACAATGCCCCCAATAATGGTTGCTTAAACCCGATTGGAAGAGGAGGGCCCTGGTGATATCCATGAGGTTCCCTTGTTTTCTTTCGACGACCCCGTTTTGTTGAGGGGTGTGAGGGCAACTCATTTGGTGTATTATCCCTTTTTGGGAAAAGAAATCGGTTCCCTCGCGTGATTTACCTAATTCATAGGCATTGTCACTTCGTATTATCTTAATATGTTTATTCATTTGTCTTTCGGTTAATGTAACAAAATCTTTGATTTTTTCCATAGCTTCTGATTTAGACCGTAAAAGAACTATCCAAGTAGCCCTAGTGTAGTCATCGACTAGAGTCAAAAAATATTTGTGTCCCTCAAGAGTTTGGGCCCTTAAGGGGCCACAAACATCTATATGGATAAGTTCGAAAGGTTGAGTGGTCTTAATCTCAGAGAGAATGAATTTGTGTCTTTTAGCTTTTGCCTTGTAGCATACGGTACATGGAAGAATTCCCTTTTGGAGATGTTTAGGAACATGTAAACTCATTATTTTCTCCATTCTTTTCAAAGATAAGTGGCCTAGCCTATTATGCCACAACAAAAGATCATCTCTATCATTCACTCTAGGACTTCTTATACAAGAATTGACATAGCCAGCAAGCAGTAACTTTCTGCACAAAATGAATTCACACAGAGATTCTATATCTACAACATATAAGCCACGAATCTGTTTTCCTATTTCTCTTGAAAGATCACTCTTATAGTCCTGCAAGAAACAAGCGTTATCTCTGAACATTATTGTCATATTTAGTTCCTCTACTAGTCTAAACACTGATATAATGTTAAACCAGAAAGAAGGAACAACCATAACATTTTTCAGACATGTTTCATCACGCATCAACAGATCAGCAACAGAGACAACATTTCTCTTATTTCCATCAGGTAGGGTGATCTCTCTTTTTTCTTTTAGATTAGCAAAATTCGAAAGCAGAAGATTATTGCCACTGACATGTTCAGTGGCTCCAGAATCTAAGATCCAAGTGTTTCGAAGATCATGCAAACTATAATTAGAATCAGACATTAAGCATGGTAGTATAGGGATAAGTTTATCGTGTTTACCTGAAAACTCACCAAAACTTGACTGTTTGGATGTTCCAGTTCCATCTTTCTGTATTGAAGGTATGCGACGAGCTGCTCTAATTGATCTGGGCTGAAACCTCTAACAGGGGATTCTTGGACTGCATTCTCGTTGCCGGAAAACCCTTTTGTCTGTTCTGAAATTACAGATCCAATTCTAGTCTCTCTGGTTTTCTTTGGATCGTCGCTTGGGAAGCCTATCAGCCACCAGCAATCATTTCGATTGTGTCCCAACTTTCCACAGTTTGAACATTTTTGCGGGTCTTTCTTGTTGCTGGTGATTGGCTTCGTCTGGTTCTTCTTATTCGAACTTTTAGGGTTTACCGTCGTCGAACTTGTATTTCTCTGTCTGTTGAAGCTCGAACTTCCTCCCCCTTTTGCGATTAGAGCAACAGATTGCTCCTGTTCATCTCGTGGCTCAAGATTCTCTCGCGTTTGCTCTTCTTGGACGATTAGGGCAAATACTTCGTCGAGGCTTGGAAGTTCGTTCATTGCCAAAATTTGGCCTCGTAATTGCGCATATGTTCGACTTAAACCCATGAGGAAATGAATGACTTCTTCCTCAGCTCGCTGTTTGTTCTGATTTTCCCTGGCTTTGCAAGACGCGCAGCAAGTACAATCTTCAATTGGGCACGCCAAATCGAATTGAGCCCAGATCTCCCTTGACCTCATGAAATAATCCATTATTGATTCGTCTCCCTGCCGAAGATTCACGATCTGCGTCTTGATATTGTGTAGAGTCGCGAAATTCCTCTTCTCGAATCGTTTACACAGCCAATCCCAAATTTGTTTTGGATTGCTAGTGTACATCACACTTCGAGCAATGTTAGGGGCTAAGGACGAGATCAACCAGGTGACCACGAGGGAGTTGGCTCGCTTCCAAGCCGCAGTCCGAAACGCATCTTTCCCGTCGGGTTGGGTAATAGTTCCGTCTATGAATCCGACTTTGTTTTTGGCTGTGAGAGCTTCTCGCATTGACCATTTCCAGGCTAAGAAGCCTTCGCCGGTGAATTTGGGGGCTAGGGATTGCCCCATCTGCTCATTTGAAGCAACATACAAGGGATCGTTTGGATCGATTGTGTCGCCTGACTTCTTCCCCGCATCGCTCTGTGTTTCTTTTACGATACTCATCTTTCTTTCTTTCTTAGTGGATCGTGGTTTGCTCTGATGCCATGACAAAATCCAGTGAAGAAGAAAGGAGTTCTTGATTTTACTAAAGGAGGAAGAAGACCTCCGTGTGTTTTGTAACAAGGAGAGAGTTTCGCATGTAACTCTCGACTTTATGAAAAAATATAACAAGCTACGCGGGCCTTATAAAGCGCCCAATATAAGTGTGACAAAATAAGGAAAAATACAATGATATAATCCTAAGATACAATACTAGAAAAGTACATATATCCTAGAAATACACTCTACTAATTCATGTCTAACAAAACCAGCCCATGAAACCTATACCAATAAATAAGTATGAAAAAAACATGAAGATCGATAAAATAGAACGTCTAAAAAACGGATCATCCTAGCCACCAAAGTTATTGCTAGATTGACGTTTGGAGTCAAAATTTTGAAATATGCCACGTGTCACACTGTCACGGGTCGCCAACACTTAGCTGTTTCATCTCCTATATTTCCGGTAACAGAACCGATTTTGCCCTATCTTGTGACCCTTCAAACTTTCTTATCCTTGGAATTTTTGAGTGCCGTCTTCTGTGTTGTCTTCTCCTACATTACCTCAAACAACCATAACTCACACAAACCCTAAACTGTTCCGAATCAACCGGAAAATTGAATCAAAGTAGCCACCCTGCCAAAAACCGTAATGCAGTTCCAGCTTTTCCCTTCGAATCAGGTATCTTCGACTAGCCATAATGTCTTCGTTTCTCATCCAAATTTCATGTTCTTTAGCTCGTTCTGAAGAACTCTAATCCTCTAAAACTTTCATGTGATGACCTAAGCCAATTCCCAACGTTTGAAGAACAAGTTGTCTAAAGTTTCGGTTCGTCACCACATAAAATCACAGTTTTTCTTTCCAGAAAATGCAAGGTAAACTCGCAACTTCTAGCTTCGATTTTTTCTGTGTGTTGCGAGTTAGGATTAGTTCTTGTTATCAATATGTAGAGGTAAGTTTACTTTTTCGATTAAGCCCTTATACATAGCCTAACTCGATCTGTTCTGCAAGTTATAGATCCTCAAAGTCAGCCTCGTGAACTGCTCGAAAGTTCAAATTTTTCCAGATTTTCGAATTCGAATTCACTCAATTCGCACAACCGGTAAGTTTTCTTCAAATTCCTTCAACCATGCTAAACTATGTTACATTATCAGTCAAAACCATGATTTAATTGCACATTATACGCTTTAGATTGAGGGAATTGGAGAGAATCGAATTCGGAACCATTAAGAACCCTAGCTTCGAACCAGAAATCGAAACCCGATGAATACTGCATTATAATTGGGAAATTGGTGTCATTAGAACCGTAATTTAATTTCGAAAACATAGAAACAAGAATCACTCAATTTGTTCTGTAGATGTGAGAAATTAGTGATTTAGTACTCGAATTGGGTTTGGGGGCGGATGATGAACTTGACACTCAGCAGCCGTCCGATCGTGGTTATAAGAACGGACGGCTGAGATTAGATCGTTTCAAATTAAGAGTATAAGTTTTTTATATGATTTCAGAAATAAACCCTAACTTGTTGAATTAATTTAAATACCTTCCCGAATGTTTTTTGACTTGCAATTTTAACCATAGTTCCTTATTAAATCTAGTTTATTTTGATGTAAATTATTACGGGTTTGGAGTTTTTAAACATAAGTTATGAGTTTTGCAAGTTACGGGTTTTTGGAATTATTTGGCTAAATTAAAAAGATATTTTATGAAATAAAAATTTATAATATGTCTAAAATGTTATAGTTACTGTATATTTAATTTGGGAATTTTGGGCAATGGTAAAGGTTTAAAATTGTGTTTGTGAGTTTTTTTATAAGAATAACTTATAATATATAGTTTTTATGTAACCAAAAATTAAAGTATGGTTTGTTAATGAACTTTTAAGCTGGGGAAAATATGGGAAACTAAATTAACATTTTAAACAGTAAGTTTATAAATGCTTTGGTATTGGCTTTTAAGAGAAGTGAAATTATTTTCATATATGTATATATACTTATATAAGTGGGAACTTATGTAAATCAAGGAATTTAATTATTTTTACATTTTATTTATTATACTATATGGGAGTTAATATTTTTAATTAAACTAAGGAAAATATATATATTCCTACAATATAAAAAGGGAATAAGGTAGTAACTTGGAGTAAAGCACAAGGACTAATAATTTAACACTTATAATAACTAAATATTATAAGAGCTAGAATCCTAAGACATAGTAAAAGAAATACTTTAAGAAACATACTTGGAATGCAGATAAAGGTTGTAGTATTAGATAGTTTAAGTATTTACATAGGGGATGTTTTAGTTAAACTCTAATACAGGTATACTTATATATATTAAATAAATAAAAGGAACACTTTATTTATAAACCATATGTCGTGGTTGTTATGCCTAAAGTTATTAAACATAATTAAATACAATAAAACTACATAAATAACGTTTTGAACAAATCCTAGTATATATAAGTATATACATTAAACATAATAAAATTAAATACCTATAGGAAATATAATATGAAGGAATTAATAAGTTAAACTAAAACTCTACATAATACTAATAGGAGAATATTATATGAGGTGGTATTAGTTATAGTTATGTATTAGGCTTAAGAGATACCTTTGAATTTCCAAGGTTTATATATAACCATATTAAAATACATGTATGGTATTATTTGTCAATGACCAGGATGTAAATCTTAAATTGGGATTAAGTAATTAATAAGTTAAAACTTAGGAAAAACTGTGATTACATAAAAATGTTGTACAAATAGATCTTATTCTATAATTAATGATAAAAAATGTAATACGTTTACATCTAGATGTTCTTAATATAAAACCATAATAAAATAAGTAAAATACTTTTACATCTAAATGTGGGGTGGATTAGTAAGTCTAGATTTAATCATTTCTTAACATTTATGGTATTGAAATACAACTTAATGTTTTAAGATAGAATCATTAAAAGGATTATGATATAATCTATATTAAACAATGATTTGGAAATTTATCTAAATAATTATCCATAAGTTCTTAGAATTAGATAAGCCATATAAAATATAATTATTACCAATATTCAGGATGTGAGTTTACAATTAAGTTAGGTATTTAGTAGTGAGAATTTATAGGAAGTTTTATAAATAGGAATTTGATACTCAAAACCTTTGAACCTTTTATTAGATAAAACTAAGTTACATACGATAATATATTGATATACCCTTCGGTAATGGGAAATAATGATAGGTTACTTGAATATAAAATATGAGAGTTTTCATAATAGATTATCTTATTAAAAATTAACAATTTCACTTATGAACCAGAATTTAATTCTCTCATAAATTCTACTCTATGTAGATATATTGTCCATCCTAAATACAATAAAGGAAATTAATTTATTAAGTTAATCCTTTGAAACCTTAGGTTTTGTAAAACAATTTAAAACGTATTTAAGGCTTAAGTTTATTGAAGTTTAGTACAAAAGGATTATACAATAATCTATAGAGTGTATGTGTGTATGAAATACCCCAAACCTTGGTATGTTGTGTAAATGTTAAACTATGGTATTTAAAGGCTAAAAAGTGCCTTAGAAATATAGATGAACCATTTAAACCATGGTAAAACACAATAAAACACTAAGACACGGTTTGAGCAAAAACATGCTCTAAGCTTGGAGTGAACTTGGCTAGGACCCAAAGAGCCTACAAGACTTGATAATGCTTAATATGACTTTATAAGGCTAATTAAGTCCTTAGGAAACTTTGGTAGACAATGAAACCAAACAAAACACAAATAAATACCTTAAGGTCTATATGGGCTAAAATGTGCTCTAAGCTGGGATAAATGTGTATAAGACCTAATGGTCATACTTATACCTTATAAATATGTTAATGAACATATTAAATCATTACCAAAGAAAACCAAGCTTGAAAACAAGTTAAAACACAAAATGTGCTTTAAGAAGTCTTAAAGCACGTTTTTGAAAAATTGTCTTGTAAATAAGTTTTGAATGGCTAAATGTCCATCATTACTCTTTAATCAACATGTGTACTATATAGTATCACATTTGGGTGGCTATATCAATGGGAAATCAAGAATTTCACTTCTATGTGCCTTGATTTGATGAATAGTAACTTTTATAAGCTAGTTTGTAACATATGATGTTATAGTAATTAAATGAGTCAACAAAGACCAAACTACCCCTAAGTATATGATGGGGGCCGGTTTTTAGTAAGGTGAGTCACCACCATGTAAAATAAATTAAAGGAAGGAAGGAAAAGAAAGTAAAAGAAGAAAGTTACTTTAGTACATAAATATCTTCTAAAAGTAGACTCCAATCTTCATTCTCTCATTTCCTCCAATTCCCACCGTCTTCTACCTTCCTTCTTTCTCTCTTTACGATTTGCTATAGTACCACACAAGAACTCCATCTTTGAATGCTTGTAACTCCTAGCTCCATGGTCCAAATTCAATTTCAAGACCACCATTCTCTTAGTTAAGCCAAGCTCTACAATCTTGTCTTTTCAAAACTTCAAAACCTCCATTTCGGTGCCAAGAGAAACCTCCATGGGAAGAGCTTGAGCTCATCTTTTCATGCCTTGACATTCTCCTTTGCTTCAAGGTAAGGAAACTCAAAGAAAATCCATGTTTCCTCCATGTTCTTAGGTTGACCGAAAATCACCATTAATGGTGTATTTACCTTGCTTTGTTTTAGCTTCATTTGAATCTTCCAAGGGCTTGGTGGAGTTCTCTCTTGATATATATTCAAGCTCTCTTTCCATTCCAAGGTAAAACAATCATTTTAATACCTTAAGATAATATGTGTAACTAGGGTTTATAATGAGATGAAGCATAATGCTTGAATACTCATTCTATTATTTGTACATTGTATAGAAGTTGGCAAACAACTAAACACCCCACTGGTTTAAGAGGAAACAAGAAAGAAGTTTGAGTGGAGAAGAGGTAAAATATGCTACCTCAATGTGGTTTAATGCCTTAGGAGAAATGAGCTTATAATGCTTGTTAAAACTACCTAAAGAGCAAATGGTGAATGACTTAGTAAGGTGTTCTCAAGGAGATTAGTAAAGGAACATATGTCTTGGTGTGTGTAATTGCAGGTCAAAGGCTTATGTATTGTGGAAATTCAGTGTTTAAGGATTATGCAATTTAAGGGCCTAAGAGCCATGTTGTTTAAGGGCCTAAGTGCCAAGCAATTTAAGTTATGCACTATATTGTGATGTAGTGCTAAATGTGTAAAGTCTTGTGTATAAAAATGTGTTTGATGGATTTTAGGTGTTCTTGAATGAATTAAGGTAAAAACTAAGTGTTTGGATGTGGGTATATACTAGAGAAGCTATGGCCAAATTTGGGAAGATGTGTAGGAAGTTCTAAGTGTTTTAAGGAAGTTTTGGTGAACTAGGAAGTGTTAAAGGTGAATAAATGTTTATTTGAGAAGAGAACATGTATTAAGGTGATTTAGAGTGATGCAAGGACTTAGGGACTATCT
This sequence comes from Limonium bicolor, assembly GCA_023374045.1. NCBI lineage: Eukaryota > Viridiplantae > Streptophyta > Magnoliopsida > Caryophyllales > Plumbaginaceae > Limonium > Limonium bicolor. The sequence continues at coordinate 123,911,178 of CM041776.1, read as the reverse complement.
TAGGAGTTCTAGGAATCCCATGTGTGTTTTGTGAATGTATTAAAGTCTTGGAGAAGTGTGTTAAAGGTTTAGGTAATGTTGATATCCATGGAATAAGTGATGTTTGGGTAAGATGTGAAAAAGGAGGTTTAGTTAGTGAGAAAAGAGGTTTGAGAGGTGATGTTAAGGTGTAGAGGAAACACCTGGTATTGTGGTCATTATAGGTGAAATACCACCTAGAAATCTTAAGGAGAAAACATTGTAAGTGTTAGGAATTTTGTGGAGATGTGAGTAAAGGTTTAAGGAATTAGAAAAAGAGTTTGTGAGTGTTTAAGGATATCTTAAGGTGTGTTTGAAGTGCCCAAATGAGGTTAGGGTATACTAGGTCATATGGGGTGAAGTTTGGAGTTGAATTGAAAAGGAAAACAAAGATCTGGGGCAGACCGGACTTGCGACCGGACTTGCAAGTTCGGTCGGGCCCAGTTTACCCTGTGGGAATTAGTTTCTGGAATGGACCGGACATAGGACCGGACTTACAAGTCCGGTCGGAGTAGAAAAATTTTGACGGAAATGTGTTCTGGAATCGACCGGACTTGGGTAAGTCCGGTCGCAAGTCCTCGGACCAAAAACATGATCTAAGGTTAGGAAATGATATGTGATGATGGGGATTGATAGGTAATGATGTTATAAGGTTGTTAAGGACATGTTAGGTGAGTTTTAAATGGCAATTAAGTGGGGTGAAAAGTTGAATCAAAATGTAAAAGTAAAACAAGTTAAAATGTAAAGTTATGTAACTAAGTTAACGGGGAAAGTTAAGCATAAGACATTAAATAATCAAGCAAACCCCGATGTTAATAAAAACACATGTGATGTTAACAGTTGTTCGAGAATTGCTCGAGGAACATAAGTGGACGTGGTAAAGTGGACTCCGGTGACAGGTATGGTTTTCTTGCAACCTGTGTCCTACCGGATTACACCGGCTTGTATGCCAATGTGTTTTTCTGAGTGTTTGCCACCTTGTAAGATTAAAACATGTAATGAGTTTATAGTAATTCATTTATGTGGCGAATTTGGCCTCCGATACCATTTAACCTCAAATATGTGTTAAACCTTAGCTAACCAAATCTAGGAACACATGAGTGATCGGTATTCGGAGTTGACGGCCCAAACCTTGGGAACGTGCTAACCACGGCTATGTGTGAGTTAGTTGGATATTGTTGTTGTATGCAAGTGTGTGAACCTCCCTTGTGTGCTTAACTCGGTTATGATACCGTATGGTGTGTGGATGTGGTAGGCTCCATAATGGATCTCTAACTACTTATTTATAAGTGTATATGTACTAATGGGGGGTGAGGAGTCCGGTTGTTCCGGCCACGCGTGTGATGGACGGGAGTCGATGTCATATCCGGTTCGGCTCTCTTGGTGTATGTATAGGTGGTATTCCAATTTGGTTTCTACCTTCCCTTAGCTTATCCAAAGCTAGTTACTGACTCACGTCGGGCCACAGGGGCATACGTATGTTATTTCGGTGTGCTTGGGATTACTATATCCGACACACCTTGGGTATAAGTTAATCGTTCTATATAACCGGACGGTAACGAGGTTGGTAACGAGCTTAACATGGGATTGGTAATAATCTCTAGGCTCACTATGTATACTAACTATGGTGGAAGGTCCTTGTGAGAACCGATTTATGGGTTATGTATTGGTGTTGTGCTATGCAAATTCCCTTGCTATGCTACGTTAAGTATACGTTAGGTGTTTAAAGTGATTGTGATGTTGTCATGTGTACGTCGAAACAAGAAAGGTTTTGTTATGTATTGTTATGTGTGGAATGAGATATATTGTAGGATATGGAATGTGTGGATCATGGAAATGAATCCCGGTTTGTGGCAGGAGGCGTTTAAGGATAACCCGATTAATGGGTACATGTCGTTCGTTAAGGAAGTAGCTCCGTTTTAGAGGAGAGCCACTCTAGGTTTAAGGAATCATTGAATGGTTGGTTAAGTGTGGATGTGTTGGTTATAGGTTGAGCCCATTGAGGCGAAATGTTATGTGTTGTATGTTTATGGCTTGTATGCATGATTTAAATATATAATAACGCATGCTAAGACGACAATTAGTTGTGCGTGGCCCGGTAGCATGTGGGCTGCGGGATTACCATACCAGCAAAGGTGCTGAGCCCCTTGGGGGCCACCCTTTCTCTCCTTTTCTATTTCAGGTACAAGGAGCTGGAAGCCGTTCGAGAGTAGGACGGGGTAGTAGATGTTTATACATGGGTAGCCATTTAAATGGCGTAAGCATTGTAGGCGTAGTAAGACCGAAATTGTTATCGGCATTAGTTGTAAATACTCGGTACGGTTGGAATGTAATAAGTATATGGGTTGTTGTTAAGGAAGCAGATGTTACGTGTAGTGTTGCTCGGGGAGTCTAGTCCATCAGACCGATACAAAGTACATGTATTAGCCTTGTTAGCCACGTGGGTGGTTAACGGCGTGTAACACCATTGAAATAAGTAATGTGATGAGTTGAGTTTCCGCTGCAGATTGTTGTTATGTGTTTGTTGTTGGATGGGGTGTTACAAAAAGTGGTATCAGAGCGAAGTATCGCTCTGATGACTGAATTACCGAGCTTAGGAAGTACCGAGTTAGGATTTTAGTACTTTGGGTTAAGGGTTGAGTGATAGCGTGAGAGATACGCTAGTAAGGAACTACCAGTGAATACTGGAAACCTACTATATCCTTCCCGCCCTCCACAATCCCTGTTATATAACTTGGGAAACAACGCCAGAGAGATGGAAGTCCACTCTTACTCGGGAATACCCGATCTGGCTGCTATTAAATACCTTTAAGGTACGGAGAACCTGTCATACGGTAGATCCCGAAAATTGGGAATCCCGGAGGCGGTCTCCATCTGAATGATGTTAACGCATTAAATAGCGAAGAATGAAGAACCTTGTGTACAAGAGAATAGAATTTCCGGCAACCTGGGTCGACATGCAGAGCAGTCGAGAATAACCAGCTTGCAACACCGATCATGCAACAGGCAAGAAGTGGATTAATGGAACCCGAGACAAGAGTCTACGGAACCACAGTTGATAAATAATACACCAACGGTATACCAACCGACAAGGGAACTACAACGTAGTGCCCAAATACGTGGAACGGGATACAAAGAGAATACAATACTAGGAAAAAGGGGCCTCCCAGAATGGGAAACACCCTAGTTAATGATTATCATGTGGAAACAGTGAGAAGTCACCTAGAGGAGTATTTATCAAGGCAGTAAGATCAGTGGGGGCAACAAGGCGCTGATGACAATATGGGTCAAAACAATACCACAATCGGTATGTGTTAAACCGATAGCCAGCTAGCATGGCGCACTTGCCATAGCAAGTGCTGCTATAACAGGGCTATTCGGGAAATTTATAACCACTACAAAGTACTTAGAAAAGTACAATAAAGTTTAATGTGATTGTCATAACAGTGGAAGGGCCTGCTAGCCTAACCTCTGTAATTGTAAGTACACCAGTCAGCAAGAAGCTAGACTTGGCTAAGGTAAGAAGATGTTGTGAAATCATGAAAATTTTTCTTTCAACCCAGATTTATTCAAACCTTGTTCTTTTCAAAACAAATTTTCTTTCAAAACAACACTTCTTTCCAACCTTCTTTTAAACCAAACCAGTGAAACCAGGGGCAATTGACAAGGATACAACAGTGGATGAACTTTCCCTCGATTAAGTTCGGGAAGCAAAGAATGAATATTGTCACGGGACAATATAAGGGAGTTGACAACAGAATACTTCACCTAGGCGTGTGACGGACACTACAAGTGTACCAACTGTGTTGTGGGACGACCGCACTCCGATAGGAGCATGTGGGCCTGACAGACCTACCTATAGGTTAGTTGGGTAAGTAGCAATGTATCTATGATACCCCATATATGTATACAAGTAGAGTCCGAAACACGGGAAGTAGTCGACTCCGTTCTACGGTCAGCAGTATAAGTCAAATAAAAACTAAGGATTACCATGGATGGTTGATGTAGAGGAACCCAGTTAAGATAACTAGACTAAAGGAATTAGTGAATTCGTTTCAAGGATATGTTTAAGAGTCAGGAGGTGCGAGGTGCACTAACTGAATGTAAGACAACTTATATGACTTAAGGATCCTCAGGGATAAACGTGATAGCTGGAATGATGACCCAGCCTACGTGAACACAATAATGTGCAATGAACGGGATGAAACTCCCAAAATGAGTACCTACACTATCAGGAAATGTTGATCTTCACAGAAGAAGATAATAAACGGTTAAGAACGCAAACGGCGTGGCTAACTGAATATACCAGTAGCAACACCCAGGAGCAATCCTTAAAGGGTGTTCGCATCAATAATTGTTGCACAAAATGACATGACAGAAACACAAGGGTTGAAATTAACACCCAGTTTGGACATAAGTTGTCAGGAGACGGACTGGCAATCCTAAGGGACATCCCATGAAAGGAAATGTGATGCAACAACCTTGTCATGGATGCCAATACAACCTCTAACCAGGTAACATGGTATAGAGAAGTACACGTGGGTGGACAGCCTACAATGAGCAGAGCTCAAGGCAGCAAGGCTTATAAGCCACAAACAAGATATGTTATGTAAATTTGAGTTAATTGTAGAAGTTTATGTGGTACAAGGAAATAGAGCGGAGAACGAACCACTGCATTAAGAGTGGGGATACCTCTCGATATGTGAAACCGCAGGAGCGGTAGTTAGGTGAACCAAGTTCAAGAGATATGTCGGGGATTACCATATTGTTGTACCCAGGAGTGATTTGAATGAGACTAATACGAAAGGAAATGTTTGTACCAGTTTGTAGACAGGAAGAGTGATAAGTCTGATAGCAACCACCACAGGTGTGTGATGCTGAATGTGTAGCGAACAACGCTCAAGAAAACATAAAGACTCAAAAAAATAAAATAAAAATATAGTATTCAAAAAAAAATCAGCAAATAAGTGGCCAGATAAACCCAGCGTAATAGCGGAAGCTAATATAATAGCGGATGCAGTACAAGTTGATGTTGTATAATGAGTAAGGATATGGTGCGCGATAAGCGACCGTTGTGTGAGTATGGTTAGATGATAAAATGGGGAGGTGAGCAGAGTTATGAGTTAACCCCAGTGGAGATACAACAGTAAGTGATAGCAAACGAACCGAGCAGTAAGCGGTGGCAAGTGTTAGGTGATAAGGATTTCAGTGAAACACAGTGAAAATTCCTATCGCAATCGCATGAGAGATTTACTGTCAAGAGTTTACGCCTCTGCACTCTGTATGACTGAGTGTTTTGGTATTGCACTTGCGCAGTAATGATCGAGTGGGATAGCTAGGAATCAGAAGCATGGTAATTGTGGAGGAATAATGTTGTAATGGCCGATGCATAGGAAATGCAAGGTCATACCAATGGAAGAGTACTTGTACGAAACCAAATGTGGAGGTATGGTTAAGAATAAGTGATAACAGTGGCACTAAATGCCAAATATCGGTATGGAATATACCCCAAATGTTGTAATTAGCTGAGAGAGCACTACACACTAGGTAGTAGCTCAATCTCAACCGACAGTAAGTCGGTAGAAGCAAGTCAATCATTGTGAATTACATAGTAGTTTACGCTGTAAGCTACTGGAGAAATGGATGGAAAATTGTGAAACTCACCGAATTCGCTCAGGGTAAGAGATACCATGCGTCGGTTGAGAAACCATTCTTCCCAAGATAAGGGTAATACATTGGAGATGTACAATACAGTAACAGTAACGAATGGGCGAACTAGCTCTATAATTATCAGGGTTGCGCAACAGAGGCCTGTGAGCCCATGCGTCAGATACGGATATACATTGTGAATATGAATGGATGGCTAGTCATCAATGCCTAGAAGCCTTACAGGCCAGGACAGAAACCGGTTATGAGTTACAACTCCAATGCGAATTCTTGATTTAGGAACTAAACCGCTAATATGGTTAAGATCCTCTAATCAGAATCCATTGTGTAATGGACCGCGTGGAAGTTAAAACACTTCACGACGGCAAAACATTTTAAGCCAATGTTCAGTGATTGATTACGTGGGCGTAATCCCTTTTAAGGGGGGTAGAGCGCAAAGCCACTTAGTGTGTTTTACCGTACAAGTGTACGTGAACTGGGTTGTGCATAGCACAAAATGATTTGTTATGATGGTTGGCGCGTGTGTTATACAAACATACGCATTCATTTATGGTTAAATTGTGGTAATTGCGCACAAAAGATGCGAATACCATTGTGGGAAGTGTGTTTATTTTGTTTAACCGTGGTGTGAGAGTACAAGTGGAAGGGAGTAAAGAAACTCCCGGGGAACTAAAACCCCGACGGTGCATAAATGTAAACCATGTATTGTATTGATAAAAAAAATATGTATATATATACAGTGTTGTGATTATGAGGGGTATAAGACCGACATAGAACCTAGTGAGAATCAAATTCCCTAGGTAACTTGAATTAAGTTGGATTTGGATGATGATTGATAGACGGAGTTCTTTCCCTTGGAGATGTTATGATTATGACTAGAAGGATTCAAAGATAGAAAATGGGATATGCTTGAATTAATTGTTGGTTAAAAAAGAAGTGGGAGGTGAAACTTGATTATCATGAGATCAAGGGAAGCCGAACACAAATTGGGGTGGAAAGATAGTTCAACACTGATGCTGATCACATCAGGGTTGGATGACTCTTGAAGCTCCCTGTAAGTGGTCACAAACAACCATGTTAAGAAAATACAAGGAGCATAAATTGGACTTGGAGTTGTGTGGTGTTTTCAAAAGGATTTTCAATTGGTGTTTTCAAACAATCGATTAATATTTTGAATAAAAGATCTTCTTATACTTAACCTAGTAAAGAATATTTTTGTAGTACTTGCTCACGAGCTGAGGACGTATGAGCCTTTGTCTTCGGACCGGTGACATGAGAAGTATATATGTTAAAAATTAAGTGAATGTTTTGACCTCCCAAAGGAACGGGGACCAGAAGGTGTCCATCGCGACCGGGTTCTGCGGGATCACAGTGTATATGTACTCAACGTGGGATTCGAACCCATGGAGAGATGGAAAAGGTATTTCTGTTTGATATACATGCTATGACATGTTGTTTGGTATGTGTGATAAAGGTTATTTGACTTTGATCTCCTAAAGTGTATGCTATCAAGACCTATGAGTCTAAATGTGTTGTGTTACCCGGGCCTACGAGTCCAAATGTGGTTATGTCACCCAGACCTAAGAGTCTGAGGGATATATGTTAGTGTAAGTGTGGTGAAGGTACCCGGACCATTAAGTCCGAGGTTACCATGTGAGTATGATATTTTATGTATAATGTGGATATGTTGCCCGGAACATTAAGTCCGAGGTTGGATGGAAAGGGTGGTTAGTAATGGAAGTTTTATGGCTATAAGTAATTCCCGTATTCTAATCCAATGATGCGAGGAAATGTGAACTTCGAGGACGAAGTTCTTTTAAGGGGGGTAGATTGAAATACCCCAAACCTTGGTATGTTGTGTAAATGTTAAACTATGGTATTTAAAGGCTAAAAAGTGCCTTAGAAATATAGATGAACCATTTAAACCATGGTAAAACACAATAAACACTAAGACACGGTTTGAGCAAAAACATGCTCTAAGCTTGGAGTGAACTTGGCTAGGACCCAAAGAGCCTACCAAGACTTGATAATGCTTAATTATGACTTTATAAGGCTAATTAAGTCCTTAGGAAACTTTGGTAGACAATGAAACCAAACAAAACACAAATAAATACCTTAAGGTCTATATGGGCTAAAATGTGCTCTAAGCTTGGGATAAATGTGTATAAGACCTAATGGTCATACTTATACCTTATAAATATGTTAATGAACATATTAAATCAATTACCAAGAAAACCAAGCTTGAAAACAAGTTAAAACACAAAATGGGCTTTAAGAAGTCTTAAAGCACGTTTTTGAAAAATTGTCTTGTAAATAAGTTTTGAATGGCTAAATGTCCATCATTACTCTTTAATCAACATGTGTACTATATAGTATCACATTTGGGTGGCTATATCAATGGGAAATCAAAAATTTCACTTCTATGTGCCTTGATTTGATGAATAGTAACTTTATAAGCTAGTTTGTAACATATGATGTTATAAGTAATTAAATGAGTCAACAAAGACCAAACTACCCCTAAGTATATGATGGGGGCCGGTTTTTAGTAAGGTGAGTCACCACCATGTAAAATAAATTAAAGGAAGGAAGGAAAAGAAAGTAAAAGAAGAAAGTTACTTTAGTACATAAATATCTTCTAAAAGTAGACTCCAATCTTCATTCTCTCATTTCCTCCAATTCCCACCGTCTTCTACCTTCCTTCTTTCTCTCTTTTACGATTTGCTATAGTACCACACAAGAAACTCCATCTTTGAATGCTTGTAACTCCTAGCTCCATGGTCCAAATTCAATTTCAAGACCACCATTCTCTTAGTTAAGCCAAGCTCTACAATCTTGTCTTTTCAAAACTTCAAAACCTCCATTTCGGTGCCAAGCAAGAAAAACCTCCATGGGAAGAGCTTGAGCTCATCTTTTCATGCCTTGACATTCTCCTTTGCTTCAAGGTAAGGAAACTCAAAGAAAATCCATGTTTCCTCCATGTTCTTAGGTTGACCGAAAATCACCATTAATGGGTATTTACCTTGCTTTGTTTTAGCCTCATTTGAATCTTCCAAGGGCTTGGTGGAGTTCTCTCTTGATATATATTCAAGCTCTCTTTCCATTCCAAGGTAAAACAATCATTTTAATACCTTAAGATAATATGTGTAACTAGGGTTTATAATGAGATGAAGCATAATGCTTGAATACTCATTCTATTATTTGTACATTGTATAGAAGTTGGCAAACAACTAAACACCCCACTGGTTTTAAGAGGAAACAAGAAAGAAGTTTGAGTGGAGAAGAGGTAAATATGCTACCTCAATGTGGTTTAATGCCTTAGGAGAAATGAGCTTATAATGCTTGTTAAAACTACCTAAAGAGCAAATGGTGAATGACTTAGTAAGGTGTTCTCAAGGAGATTAGTAAAGGAACATATGTCTTGGTGTGTGTAATTGCAGGTCAAAGGCTTATGTATTGTGGAAATTCAGTGTTTAAGGATTATGCAATTTAAGGGCCTAAGAGCCATGTTGTTTAAGGCCTAAGTGCCAAGCAATTTAAGTTATGCACTATATTGTGATGTAGTGCTAAATGTGTAAAGTCTTGTGTATAAAAATGTGTTTGATGGATTTTAGGTGTTCTTGAATGAATTAAGGTAAAAACCTAAGTGTTTGGATGTGGGTATATACTAGAGAGAAGCTATGGCCAAATTTGGGAAGATGTGTAGGAAGTTCTAAGTGTTTTAAGGAAGTTTTGGTGAACTAGGAAGTGTTAAAGGTGAATAAATGTTTATTTGAGAAGAGAACATGTATTAAGGTGATTTAGAGTGATGCAAGGACTTAGGGACTATCTTAGGAGTTCTAGGAATCCCATGTGTTTTGTGAATGTATTAAAGTCTTGGAGAAGTTTGTTAAAGGTTTAGGTAATGTTGATATCCATGGAATAAGTGATGTTTGGGTAAGATGTGAAAAAGGAGGTTTAGTTAGTGAGAAAAGAGGTTTGAGAGGTGATGTTAAGGTGTAGAGGAAACACCTTGGTATTGTGGTCATTATAGGTGAAATACACCTAGAAATCTTAAGGAGAAAACATTGTAAGTGTTAGGAATTTTGTGGAGATGTGAGTAAAGGTTTAAGGAATTAGAAAAAGAGTTTTGTGAGTGTTTAAGGATATCTTAAGGTGTGTTTGAAGTGCCCAAATGAGGTTAGGGTATACTAGGTCATATGGGGTGAAGTTTGGAGTTGAATGTGAAAAGGAAAACAAAGATCTGGGGCAGACCGGACTTGCGACCGGACTTGCAAGTTCGGTCGGGCCCAGTTTACCCTGTGGGAATTAGTTCTGGAATGGACCGGACATAGGACCGGACTTACAAGTCCGGTCGGAGTAGTAGAAAAATTTTGACGGAAATGTGTTCTGGAATCGACCGGACTTGGGTAAGTCCGGTCGGCAAGTCCGGTCGGACCAAAAACATGATCTAAGGTTAGGAAATGATATGTGATGATGGGGATTGATAGGTATGATGTTATAAGGTTGTTAAGGACATGTTAGGTGAGTTTTAAATGGCAATTAAGTGGGTGAAAAGTTGAATCAAAATGTAAAAGTAAAACAAGTTAAAATGTAAAGTTATGTAACTAAGTTAACGGGGAAAGTTAAGCATAAGACATTAAATAATCAAGCAAACCCCGATGTTAATAAAAACACATGTGATGTTAACAGTTGTTCGAGAATTGCTCGAGGAACATAAGTGGGACGTGGTAAAGTGGACTCCGGTGACAGGTATGGTTTTCTTGCAACCTGTGTCCTACCGGATTACACCGGCTTGTATGCCAATGTGTTTTTCTGAGTGTTTGCCACCTTGTAAGATTAAAACATGTAATGAGTTTATAGTAATTCATTTATGTGGCGAATTTGGCCTCCGATACCATTTAACCTCAAATATGTGTTAAACCTTAGCTAACCAAATCTAGGAACACATGAGTGATCGGTATTCGGAGTTGACGGCCCAAACCTTGGGAACGTGCTAACCACGGCTATGTGTGAGTTAGTTGGATATTGTTGTTGTATGCAAGTGTGTGAACCTCCCTTGTGTGCTTAACTCGGTTATGATACCGTATGGTGTGTGGATGTGGTAGGCTCCATAATGGATCTCTAACTACTTATTTATAAGTGTATATGTACTAATGGGGGGTGAGGAGTCCGGTTGTTCCGGCCACGCGCGTGTGATGGACGGGAGTCGATGTCATATCCGGTTCGGCTCTCTTGGTGTATGTATAGGTGGTATTCCAATTTGGTTTCTACCTTCCCTTAGCTTATCCAAAGCTAGTTACTGACTCACGTCGGGCCACAGGGGCATACGTATGTTATTTCGGTGTGCTTGGGATTACTATATCCGACACACCTTGGGTATAAGTTAATCGTTCTATATAACCGGACGGTAACGAGGTTGGTAACGAGCTTAACATGGGATTGGTAATAATCTCTAGGCTCACTATGTATACTAACTATGGTGGAAGGTTCCTTGTGAGAACCGATTTATGGGTTATGTATTGGTGTTGTGCTATGCAAATTCCCTTGCTATGCTACGTTAAGTATACGTTAGGTGTTTAAAGTGATTGTGATGTTGTCATGTGTACGTCGAAACAAGAAAGGTTTTGTTATGTATTGTTATGTGTGGAATGAGATATATTGTAGGATATGGAATGTGTGGATCATGGAAATGAATCCGGTTTGTGGCAGGAGGCGTTTAAGGATAACCCGATTAATGGGTACATGTCGTTCGTTAAGGAAGTAGCTCCGTTTTAGAGGAGAGCCACTCTAGGTTTAAGGAATCATTGAATGGTTGGTTAAGTGTGGATGTGTTGGTTATAGGTTGAGCCCATTGAGGCGAAATGTTATGTGTTGTATGTTTATGGCTTGTATGCATGATTTAAATATAATCAACTGCATGCTTGTTGGGATAAAACTACACTATATTAATATAGAATTATAACAAACTAATAGGCAAGTGTACCTATTCGTAGTAGTAAAACAAGTGTCGTATCCACAAGTAGATTGTTCAATTATCCTAGTTTAGGTAGTTAAAAGAAAACTGTAAAAGGGGTTAGCCGGAGGCAAGCTTGATTTGTTGTTGGATTATAAAGAAATAATAAAAACAGTAAAAACAGTTGTGAATTAAGTGGATGGTAAATGTGCTAAGGAAGGTGACATCGCCCAATTATAACTCAGATAATAATTATAATCCTAGTTTGCTCTTATTTGTCTGTTAAGAATTTTATCTTGTGGCCTTTCTAAATCATAGATAAGGACAGCTCTTAATTAATTCATTAAACTTCTTACAATCAGAAAAAGTCTAAAATCATTAATTAGCTTTAAGTGAAATTCTTTTATAACAGCGATGGACTTTATCTGCTAATCAAGGAGATAATATCTAACGTTTGTCTCTCTTTGTGGTCTATTCTCTAATTTTACAAAATCATTGAAATTAGAGAAAACCGTAAATGAGTAAAAATGATCAGTTCTTAAACATTTAATAATAGAGAGAGACAAAACAAATATTTATAAGCAAACTCGGTATTATAAATACGCTGAGTTATTTGGGTTAAACACCCATCCTAAGCACAAATATATGATTACTCAGACATTGACAGAAATAAAAACAGAGTAGAGACTGAAATATTCATTACTCAGGAACTGCCTGCGAATAACGGGTCTGCACTCGCCTGCCTCTTTCTCTCTTTGTAAAATACTGCTTCTGTTTGAGTACGTACGTGAATGAGGTGAAATGGTAAAAATAAATAAAAGATGGAGAAGTGTGGTGATACGGGAGGAATTAAATGGAAGAGAATGGAGTGTGGAGCTGTTTGTGATTTCTTCAGCCTCTGGTCGTACGTTGTGTATTTTTTTGCAGTAATGGTGTTGGGTTTATATAGAGAATTGAGGAGGCAGATCCGTACGTATTTAATTGATTGCAGTTGATTGCAGTCTGAGTGCTTCATTTATTGCAGAGGGGACAGAGAGCTGGAGTGATTTAAGGTAGGCGGTGCGGCGGAGTAGATGGATACAGAATCCATTTGCAGAACGACGCGAGGAAGAAGGAGACAGGCGCGTCCCCTTTCTGCTGGAGTCCGCCAATCACATTCTTGATTTGGTCCGGGACTTGGCCAAGAGTAAGGTCCCGGACCATATGCAGCAAATTCCCACGGTTTAAACATTTCATGTGGTCCGGGTCTTGGGACTGGGTTAGGTCCCGGACCATTGTGAAGACAAAGTCCTCGGTTCTAAAAGTACATGTGGTCCGGGACTTGGGATGGGGTTAGGTCCCGACCAAGCTGGTAATCCTTGGTTTTGAAAATCCATCATGTGGTCCGGGACTTCTTGCAGGAGTTAGGTCCCGGACCTTAATGCAGGTAAGGAAGTAAGTCCCGGATCAAGCTGGTGTTGAAGTCTCGAGGGTATGCTAACTTTGTCTGGCTCTAGATTATTCGTTTGGACTCCGTTTTCTGAGCCGTCTGCGGCTATGCGTTCGTCTCTTCATGTTCTTTGCTTCTAGCTTGGCTTTTTCTCATGTTTAACCGATAAATCTGTAAGACAACCAATAAAACATAAACTAGAGAAAAGCTAAGATAAGTGGAGAAATGAGCAAGAAAAGTGGTAATAATACATATGAAATACACCTATAAAACATGCTCATTTGGACACTTATCACACCCACACCACTTACCTTTGCTTGTCCTCAAGCAAAACCATGTACCCAAGCAAGTAGGGAATGCTCAATAATAACAAATACTATTATGAAGGGTAGGATAAAAAAAATCAATAGTACTGATCTTAAACTTTTTAGAGGAGTGTGATCCATCACCTACTGGTGGCATAGGTGTACTCAGGGCAAAAATAAAAATTAAAGTTTCGGGGTATGATCCGGAGTACTTCAATGCTTCTTTTGTTTAAGGTGACTTTGAGAACTTTTACCAAGGCCAACTTCTCTCGAGAATGGTTTTGAGGAGAAAACAAAAGAAAAAATAGAATTATGCATTTGTTTCACTTTTGCATAAGAGAAGAGAAGATAATATGTAGGCATTAAGACTTCGTTGTTAAGAACACTCAACTCTCTTTGTTGGTTACCAATGGTGTCTCGTAAGTCCCTTATTTATTTTATTTATATTTTTGACAGAGAAGCACCCCTTAGCAATCCCTAAGAAAGAAGACAGAAAGAACCCCTGAGTAATAAAAATCCAACCATTGCAGATCATTTGGTCACACCGCATAAAAATGCTCCTCAAAAGTAATCAAAATTTTAAAATTTTTGTACATTTTATACCATTTATCCCACAATTCATAACAATATTTATTCCTAAAGAGAACAACCCACATATACAGGGTCCATGATATTGAATTTGAACAAACGCAAGATAAGCAGAGAGATTAAGCATTTTAGCATAAAATGTCACCGAAAAGGGCACGCTCCCCCATACTTAAATTGAACAACTCCTCGTTGTTTCACCAGAAAAACAAGGGAAGGTTTCAGAAGGCCTTTTCGGTAAGTAGATAAAATAGAGAGAACACGAAGCTCACGAAAATCATTTAAGCACATAAACTCTCCTCTGCAGATTTTATAAAAGCATAATTAAAGAAATGGTACTCCCTGAGATTATTTTTGCTAGCGTTATAGGAGTTCCCCCACACTTGAGCTTCAGCCTCAAGAAGCGTAGCTTGGTTGCGGTGGAGACATGAAAGTGCATCTGCATAAGACACCAAAAGCAACCATACTACAAACGGGGTTAAAAGTTAGCAAAAATAAAATTGAGAGAGAGAACTTGAAAATTAAAAAGAGAATAAAAGCAAATAAAGATAAGTTCGTCCGGGTTGCCTCCCGGAAAGCTGCCCTTCTTTAACGTCTTTGGCTAGACGCTTTGAAGCGTACTCAAATCTGAGTATCATGTAGGTTTATTGTACGAGCATCAACTGTCTCGAGATTACCACCCTGGTAATGCTTTAGTCTGGATCCATTAACCATGAAAGTGTGTTTTTTAGAATCCACCAACTCAACAGATCCATACGGGGTGACCTTGGAGACAGTAAATGGTCCAGCCCAATAGGATTTAAGTTTACCAGGAAACAACTTCACCTGGAGTTGTACAACAGAACCAAATCTCCCTCATGATGAAACTCCCGTTTAAGGATCATCTTGTCATGCCACTTCTTGGCTTTCTCTTTGTAGATTAGGTTATTTTCATAGGCATCCTCTCGAAATTCTTCTAATTCAGTGAGCTGGACTTTTCTTTTGTCACCTGCTCTCAGAAGATCAAAGTTGAGGGCTTTCACGGCCCAGAATGATTTGTGCACGAGCTCGACTGGTAAATGACAAGCTTTGCCGAAGACTAGTCGATATGGGGACATGCCGATGGGCGTCTTGTAAGCTGTTCTATACGCCCAGAGTGCATCATCCAGCTTCAGGGACCAATCTTTTCGGGAAGAATTAACCGTCTTTTGTAGGATCCACTTCAATTCTCGGTTAGAGACTTCAGCCTGGCCATTCGTTTGAGGGTGATAAGGCAAGGCTACCTTATGTCTCACTCCATATTTGGTCATCAAGGCTGTGAACTGCTTATTGCAGAAGTGGGATCCTTGGTCACTGATGATAGCACGTGGGACTCCAAATCGTGTAAAGATGTTCCTCTTCAAGAATCTGAGTACTACCTTTGCATCATTTGTGGGGGAGGCGATAGCTTCCACCCATTTAGTGACATAGTCGACTGCCACCAAGATGAAGAGGTTTGAGCAAGACGAAGGAAGGGACCCATGAAGTCAATGCCCCACACGTCGAAAGGTTCCACCTCGAGTATGATGTTGAGAGGCATTTCGTGTTTCCTGGAGGTGTTCCAAGTCTTTGGCACTCATCGCAAGAGGCTACAAAGGAATGACAGTCTTTATGTAAGGTTTTCCAGAAAAAAACCTGACTGTAATACCTTAGCCGCTGTTCGAGCTGGCCCATGATGTCCTCCTGCTTCAAGAGAGTGACAATGTCGTAGAATGCTGTGAATTTCATCTCGGGGCACACATCTTCGTACCATCCCGTCTGCACAAACCTTGAAAAGGAGAGGATCCTCCCAGTAATAATGCTTATATCTGAAAAGAACTTCTTTTTTCTGTGGTAGGTTAGCCCGTGTGGTATTACTCCTCATGCGAGGTAGTTGGCCATGTCAGCGTACCATGGATCACCGGTGTCACAATCATAAAGACGCACTCATCTGAAAGAATTCATTGATGGAAGTGCCATCACTTGGTGCCTCTATGCGAGATAGGTGGTCTGCTACTACATTCTGCACTCCTGGCTTGTCTCTGATTTCAATCTCAAATTCCTGTAGTAGGAGTATCCACCGGAGGAGTCGGGGTTGGCATCTTCTTTGGCAAATAGATACCTCAGAGCGGAGTGATCGGTATGAATTATTACTTTGCTTCCCAAGAGATATGATCGGAATTTATCCATAGCAAAGACTACTGCTAGAAGTTCTTCTCAGTAGTTGAATAATTCTTCTGAGCATCGTTGAGGGTTCTACTTTCATAGTAGATGGTTCTCAAGATCTTCTCCTTCTTTTGGCATAAAGCGGCACCCACGGCATAGTCGCTGGCGTCGCACATGATTTCAAATGGAAGGCTCCAGTCTGGTGATATCACAATGGGAGCGGAGATGAGGCATTCTTTTAGTGTGTTGAAGGCTTGTAGGCATTTGTCGTGAAGTCGAACTTGACGTCTTTAGCTAGGAGATCACATAGAGGTTTTGAAATTTTGGAGAAATCCTTGATAAACCTTCTATAGAACCCAGCATGGCAAGGAAACTTCTGATATCTTTTACCGTCGATGGTGGTGGTAATTTTTCAATAACTTCGACCTTGGCTTTGTCAACTTCAATGCTTTTGAAGATATTTTATGCCCAAGAACTATTCCTTCTTTAACCATGAAATGGCATTTTCCCAGTTAAGCACAAGGTTAGTTTCTTCACATCGGGCGAGGATGGCATCCAGATTATTCAGACAGGATTCGAAAGTGGGACGAAAGACAGAGAAGTCGTCCATGAAGACTTCGATGCTCTTCTCAAGATAGTCGCTGAAGATTGCCATCATGCATTTGGAATGTTGCTGGGGCATTGCATAGACCAAAGGGCATCCGATTGTATGCAAATGTCCCGTACGGGCATGTGAATGTGGTTTGTCTTGGTCTTCAGAAGCAATGGGTATTTGAAAGTATCCTGAATAACCATCCAGGAAGCAGTAGTAGTAGTAATCTTGCCCAGCCAATCTTTCAAGCATCTGATCGATGAAGGGTAAGGGGAAGTGGTCTTCCGCGTGCGCTGTTCAATTTCCTGTAATCGATGCAGACTCTCCATCCCGTCGTGGTTCTTGAGGAATTAGATCACCTTTGTCGTGGGGACCACAGTGAGACCTCCTTTTTTAGGGACCACTTGAACGGGGCTCACCCATTTGCTGTCGGAGATGGAGTAGATTATCCCGGCATCGAGAAGTTTGAGCATTCTTTCTTTACTACTTCTTTCATGTTGGGATTCAGCCTTCTCTGTGGTTGGACTAAAGGCTTGTAGGTATCTTCCATGTATATGTGATGTGTGCAGAAATGGGGATTGATACCTTTAATGTCCGAAATGGACCAGCTATTGCCTTCTTGGTGGTTTGAAGAGATTCACAAGCTGTTCTTCCTGTGTACTTGTTAGGGATGAAGAAATAATAACAGGCAAAGTACAAAAATCAGAAAGATAAACATACTTCAGATGTGATGGCAATTGTTTCATTCTACGAGAGGGGGTTGTTCAATGGATGGTGGTAACTTCTGAGTGGAAAGCTCTAATGGTTCTGGTGGTGGGTAGAGTGGTTTCTTGTATGATTATTCTATCCAGAGCTGCTACATTTGGATTGTGTCAGGGGTACTAATCGGTTATCACAGATTTAGACAAAGCATTTTCAAGAGCGTCATTACGGATAATAGCAGATAAATTATCCTGCACAATAGAGTCGACAACGTCTATGGAAAAGGTATCTTCTAAATGAGCGGGTTTCTTAACAACCTTGGACATGTCGTATTCTAAGATTCGTTATGCAGCCTTAAAATGATTTTTCCTTTTTCAACATCGATTAGTGCTCTTGCAGTTCTCATGAAAGGTCGTCCTAAGATTAAGGGCACCCTAGTGTCTTTCTTCCATGTCAATTACAATAAAGTCAGCGGGAACACAAAGGTTCCTACAGTAACAATCAAATCTTCTATTATTCCTTTTGGGAATACTAAAGATCTATCTGCTAATTGTAATTGAATAGAAGTTGGTTCGCATTTACCAATTTTAAGTTTGTTGAAAGTTGACAGTGGCATTAAATTGATACTAGCTCCTAGATCACATAACCACTACCACAATCAACATTATCAATTGAACATGGAATAATTGGCAAACCTGGGTCTCCAAGTTTCGGAGGGAGACTCTTGAGAAGTACTGCTGACTTCCTGTGTAAGGTGTACAGTTTCCACTTCCTGCAACGATCTTTTGTTGGTGATGATATCCTTCATGAACTTTGCGTATATTGGCATTTGTTTTAAAGCATCGGCAAAAGGAATATTGATCGTCAGTTTCTTGAAGTGAGATAGAAACTTTCCAAACTGTTCATCTAAATTTTTCTTTCTCATTCTGTTTGGAAAGGAAGTGGGGGAAGAATTTTAGTGAGAGAGGAAGGAGTAGATTCAGGAGACTCCTTCTCTTCGGAAAATTTTCGTAGGAGGAGGGGCTTCTTCAGCATCTTTCTGTTCTTCTGCTGAATTTTCTTGAGGTTCATGAGCTTGCTGCTCTTGATTATCAGTTTTATCTCGGGGAGAGATGAGTTGAGTGAGCGGCCTACCACTTCTTAATGTTACTGCCTTGGCCTGTTCCCTTGGATTTGGATTTGGCTGACTAGGGAAGGCACCAGGTGGCCTTTGTGCAAGCTGTTGGCTGATTTGTTCCAACTGTTGGTTGGTTTGTTGTATCTGGGCTTCAACCCTTCTGTTAGTGGCTTCTTGATCCACGAGTCGGGTATGAGTCGTAGTCATGAATCCTTTCATTAAGTTCCTGAATTCCTCATTTGGATCAGAAGAGGTTGACGATGATTGTTGTTGTTGCTGGAAACCTGGAGGGGCACCTTGTGCTCGATAACCTATATTAGAATTTGGTTGAGGTCTGTTCCCCTGATAGGTATTTGAATTGTTGTTCTGACCTCCTTGGTTTTGATCATTATTCTTCCATGAGAAATTCGGGTGATTTCTCCATGGATAGTTGTTGTTGAAGTTGTTGTTGTAGGAATTACCGGACGGTTTCCTATGAAGTTTGTGTCCTCGTACTGTCCTTTGCCTTCGCACTGAGGGGTTTCATGAGGACCGGCGCATATGGCACATCCTTCTGTAGGTGGAACTGACGATGAACTTGTAGGTGGGGAAGCTATTGTTTTTACAATTTCGTTTTGTGATGTCGTTAGCTTTTCCACCATCTTTGTAAGGGACGAGATCTGAGCCGATAAATGATCCGTAGGCTCAACGGGAGTAGGCCTGCTGCTCGTGGCGTTCTTCCTTTGGATCTCGTCCACTGTCTCGTATTGCTCGTCATGGTTTCGAGAAGGTCCATTCCTTCTTTAGGAGATTTCATCATGAAACTCCCTCCTGCAGAGGAATTGACAAGTAGTCGGTTCCCATCATCCAGACCGTTGAAGAATGACAGACAGAGGGATTGTCGTCAAGACCATGGTGGGAACATTTCATTAGCATATCTTTGAATCTGTCCCATGCGTCGTACAACGTTTCTCCCGGCTCCTGACAGAAAGTATTGATTTCACCGATCAATTGCCTCGTTCTACTGGTTGGGTAGTATTTGGCAAGGAATTTTTGGGCCATTTGAAGCCATGTGGTGATTGATCGGGAGGGAAGGCTTCGGTACCACCGGTTTGCTGAATCCGACAACGAGTGAGGAAATAGTTGTAGACGGATTCTTTCTTTGACGTTGCCGGTTTGACTAAAGGAATTGCAGAAGTCTAGGAAGAGACTCAGATGATTTGGGGCTTCATCTGGGTTCGCTCCACTAAACTTGCCTAGATCCCGGACGGCGGTGATGTAGTGGGTTTTGAAAACCCAACGTCCGGCTTCTTCTGGTGTTAGTTCGGGAGAACTATGGCTGATGCTCTTCCTTCGGTGTTAGGTTGGTGATAATCAGATAGGGCACGGTGTTCTGGTTGAATTGCATGGTCCATTTCATTTATAACTTCGTTATTGGCCATGGCTTGGTTTCTCAGGTTTCTCTGTGCTTGTAATAAAGTACGCTCGGGTTCGGGGCTCGGACTGATTGGTGGAGAGCCTCGGGTTCGAGTGTTTGGCATGCACAGAAGATAACTTGTGGTTTGTGAGAAACTGCAATATTAGTTAGTAAATAAAATAAGAAAGACAGAAATATTGGTTAGGCTGATAAACGTTAGGAGTTAGTATACTGGAAATTATAAGTTAGTAGTTAGTATACAATGGAAAGAAATGTTAAGGACAATGGAAAGAAAGGACAAGGAACGAAATGACAGGAAATTTAAGTTAGATGTTAGGGACAATGGAAGAAAGGACAATGGAACGAAATGACAATAATATTAAGATGTTAGAAGTTAGTTGTCCAAAGTCCGAAGTCAAACGTCCAAGTCAGGTCCGAAGTCCGATGTCCAATTCAGATGTCCAAGATTAACAATTTAATAGTATTAACAGATTATTACTATATAGCGAGTGAACTACCGGAAACTAGGGAAATTGATGGAATCAATCTCCCCGGCAACGGCGCCAAAAACTTGTTGGCATAAAACTACACTATAATTAATATAGAATTATAACAAACTATTAGGCAAGTGTACCTATTCGTAGTAGTAAAACAAGTGTCGTATCCACAAGGAGATTGTTCAATTATCCTAGTTTAGGTAGTTAAAAGAAAACTGTAAAAGGGGTTTAGCCGGAGGCAAGCTTGATTTGTTGTTGGATTATTAAAGAAATAATAAAAACAGTAAAAACAGTTGTGAATTAAGTGGATGGTAAATGTGCTAAGGAAGGTGTAATCGCCCTAATATAACTCAGATAATAATTATAATCCTAGTTTGCTCTTATCTGTCTGTTAAGAATTTTATCTGTGGCCTTTCTAAATCATAGATAAGGACAGCTCTTAATTAATTCATTAAACTTCTTACAATCAGAAAAAGTCTAAAATCATTAATTAGCTTTAAGTGAGAATTCTTTTATAACAGCGATGGATTTTATCTGCTAATCAAGGAGATAATATCTAACATTTGTCTCTCTTTGTGGTCTATTCTCTAATTTAACAAAATCATTGAAATTAGAGAAACCGTAAATGAGTAAAATGATCAGTTCTTAAACATTTAATAATAGAGAGAGACAAAACAAATATTTATAAGCAAACTCGGTATTATAAATACGCTGAGTTATTTTGGGTTAAACACCCATCCTAAGCACAATTATGAGATTACTCAGACATTGACAGAAATAAAAACAGAGTAGAGACTGAAATATTCATTACTCAGGAACTGCCTGCGAATAACGGGTCTGCACTCGCCTGCCTCTTTTCTCTCTTTGTAAAATACTGCTTCTGTTTGAGTGTTTGAGTACGTACGTGAATGTGGTGAAATGGTGAGAAATAAATAAAAGATGGAGAATTGTGGTGCTACGGGAGGAATTAATTGGAAGAGAATGGAGTGTGGTGTTGTTTGATTTCTTCAGTCTGTGGACGTACGTTGTGTATTTTTTTGCAGTAATGGTGTTGGGTTTATATAGAGAATTGAGGAGGCAGATCCGTACGTATTTAATTGATTGCAGTTGATTGCAGTCTGAGTGCTTCATTTATTGCAGAGGGGACAGAGAGCTGGAGTGATTTAAGGTAGGCGGTGCGGCGGAGTAGATGGATAACAGAATCCATTTGCAGAACGACGCGAGGAAGAAGGAGACATGCGCGTCCCCTTTCTACTGGAGTCCGCCAATCACATTGCCTGGTTTGGTCCGGGACTTGGCCAAGAGTAGAGGTCCCGGACCATAATGCAACAAATTCTCTCGGTTTAAACATTTCATGTGGTCCGGGTCTTGGGACTGGGTTAGGTCCGGACCATTGTGAAGACAAAGTCCTCGGTTCTAAAAGTACATGTGGTCCGGGACTTGGGACTGGGGTTAGGTCCCGGACCAAGCTGGTAATCCCTCGGTTTTGAAAATCCATCATGTGGTCCGGGACTTCTTGCAGGAGTTAGGTCCCGGACCTTAATGCAGGTAAGGAAGTAAGTCCCGGATCAAGCTGGTGTTGAAGTCTCGAGGGTATGCTAACTTTGTCTGGCTCTAGATTATTCGTTTGGACTCCGTTTTCTGAGCCGTCTGCGGCTATGCGTTCGTCTCTTCATGTTCTTTGCTTCTAGCTTGGCTTTTTCTCATGTTTAACCGATAAATCTGTAAGACAACAATAAAACATAAACTAGAGAAAAACTAAGATAAGTGGAGAAATGAGCAAGAAAAGTGCTGATATAATATATGAAATACACCCATAAAACATGCTCATTTAGACACTTATCACCCTACTGCGGAGAATAGGGCGAATATGCCGTTGTTAGAACGACAGGCTAAGGAGCATTATATTAATCTGATTGTCAATGATCCCGAGGTTCAAAATCGGCAACGGAGGAATAACCGGGACAAACAGGTTGTCACGGGGATAAGCTACCGACACCGAGAGAGCGTCTGATTTTAGGGGTGCTTATGTATAATGTTTACCCCCGGAGTGCGCTGATCTAAATACTTATGACTGCTGGCTGATGCGTTATATTCTGGATGACGACTTTGCCCAGGCAGGGGTTCCACCCGCTCTACATCAAGTTATATTTAACTCCATGGTCCGGGTGGTTGAGACAGATCACTCTGCTTCTCTTCCATTCCCACACTTCCTACAGTCCTTATTTGCTGAAGCGGGGTGGATGTGTCTGATGAGCAGCCTCAGTTTCCTCGGTCTAGTCTCGATATGACGATGATGTGCTTCTTTCAGTGGGAGAAGATCGACGAACAGTGGGTGAAGCGTCGACGCGCTGCACGAGCACCCCGAGCTGCTGAGGACGCTGCTGAGGTTGCTGCTGAGGCTGATGCCGTTGGTGATGAGGCCCAAGACATTCCGATACCTGCTAGACCGGCCCCGGGTTATGACGAGCTGCTGCGTGAGTTTAGAGACTGGAGAGGGATGGCCACAGCTCGCTTTGACGGGTTTTCAGATTATACGACTTAGATGGATAGTCGGTTGGACGGGATGAGTTCGACGATTTATGACTATGGTGCGCGCCTCTCAGCTTTAGAGACTCGCCAGACAGAGTACGAGGCACGATAGTATGCACGTTTTGCTGAGTTCCAGGCTCGTCAGGAGGCCCGTTTCCGTGACTATGATGACCGCTTTGCACAGCTGGAGTCTGGGTGCCTACCCCGTCAGTAGTACCTGTGTCGGTTTATGCCCTCTCCTCCATCAGTCTTCCTATCTTTTATTGTTATTTTGATGTCTTTTTCTATTTTGACATTTGAGATATTTTGATGTCTTTTTAGATTGTTAGCTTTTTATTCCTTTGGTTTTTTTTTTTCGTTTCTGTTTGGGATGTAACTAATGACCCTAATGATTCTGCACTTTTCTCTCCATGGTTAATGAGCTACTACTCTGTTGTAGTACTGTTTTTGATATTCATCCAGGTCTGCTTATATTTTGATAAGTTTCATACACGATACAAAGGAGACTCTGCTCGATTCTTTCCAGAACTCCATCTGCTCAATCTTTTCACAACTTAACCAGGGGAGTTCTGTTCTACCTTTTTCACTTTTTTTTTTATTTTGGAAGCAATGAGGACATTGCTTACTTTTAAGTGTGAGAAATGGGGGTTGAACTTAGTTCCATTTTGAAAGCAATGAGGGCATTGCTTAATTTTAGTGTGAGATTGGGGGGAGTTTACACTTGGGTATCAATTTGCTTATCTTTGACTTTTGACATTATCTGTTTTTATATCGCTGACTTTTGCTGCCCTCAACAAAATTTTCGATTGAGACTTACTTGGTTTTAATTGGTGGTAAGATGAGTCAGTTAGGAATACCGTACAAGTAGCACATTTTCTGAAGTTGAATTTGGATTTCAAGTCAAAGACACTCTGGTTATGCTGCTTGCTTGTATTAATTTTGTGAAAATTTATATCTATTTATTTCAATAAAAGGTGAGATCATTTTTGTGACTATTTTTGTTTGTATTAACTTGGGGCTTTGGAATGTTATGGTATGAAAGAAAGTAAGGACAAAGGCAAGGTACTCCTCTAATCTATTCTGAACCGAAACAGGCCTCTCCCATCTGGTTATTAAGCCCTTGGAGTGCCTCATCACTCATCTACTTAAGGTCATCTGATCTGGGATAGAAGGCCCAACACCGCTACATGGATGGGGAGAAAAGTCTGGGGGGATGAAAAAGAATAACGCTAATTCAGAAAGGAAGAAAGTACTTTCATTTTAATAAGTTATTGCAAATTCTTCTTTGATTATGAGTACGTGGCAATGAAAGGTAATGTGGAATATGATATTACTTCTTGCCCCTTGTCGTCCGATGGATTGTGGAGAGTAAAAGGAAAGTAAAGCCCTGGGTGAAATCTGGACTGGATAGTTATGAAAATTTTCTCAAGCATTTAACAACATTCATGCTTCACTGTTTATGAAACCTGCAGTACTAACCATTGTGACTTTTGATTGTTGTTCAATATTAGATTTCCTTGTACACTTTTCTTAATCTGATGAGTCCCTGCTGTTGAAATCTAGTATGTTCTTATTGCAGTGTTTGCTCGAGGGCAAGCAAAGGTTAAGTGTGAGAAAGTTGATAAGTCGGGAATTTATCTATGTCTATGGGGTTTATTTGTGCTTAATTCGTTACTATTTGTTATTAAATTCCTGCCTTATGGTTATTTTTATGCTTCTATTTGCAATTGTCTCTCTATGATGGGTTTATGTGTGTTATTTCAGGCGGAAATCACAAGAAAATGCATTCCCGATCATTATTATGTTTTTCTGGATTGTCAAACATGTTGAATAGAGTGAAGATATGCAATTTCAGGTTGGGTCCGGGACCTTGCACAGACCTTAAGTCCCGGACCAACCATTGGTGCTACTTTCGACTTATTCTGAAGACTGGTCCGGGACTTGATACATACCCTAAGTCCCGGACCATACAAGGGCATGACTCTCGACCAATTTTAAGGACGGGTCCGGGACTTGATACACATCTTAAGTCCCGGACCATGCTTGAAGATGAATTCTCGGCCGATTTAGAGATTGGTCTGGGACTTTATACATGGACCAAGTCCCGGACCAATTAGATAAAACGCAGCCAGAATCTGCGTGGAAGGAAGAGAATTAAAGATAGAATCATGATTGTTATAAAAAGGAGAGGTCTGCCAACGTGAGAGATATGCTTGGATACACCACAGAGCTTAGTTTTACACAGAAGAGAAGAGAGAGAGAGAAAGGCTGAGTCTTGGGCAGATCTTGGAGGCTATCAGAGAGAAGGCTGAAGCAAGAACAACAGAGAATCCACGACGGCTACTGACATTAGAGTTTCTTCTTGTTCTTGTTTCCCTGAGTCTTTATTATTAAACTTATACACTGTCACTATGAATATGTCTAAGTAGTCTCTTTTAATTCCGGTTTGCTATGTATCCCTAGATTGACTATTCCTGTACCTTTGTGATTTTCTGCAATTCGATTGAATAAAGTTATTTTCCTTGCTTAATTTCTTTAATCATTATAATCTGGCCAATTATAAGGATTAGTATTTTGTTAGCTTATAAGTGACGACCGCGGCTCTCAATTGAATACAGTAAAATAACCGGTTAGTTTAGAAATGGTAATTCCTCTAAATTGCTAATTGACCTTTAATCTAGATTGTTCTTAAGGCGGTTAGTAAACAGTGGGTTCGTAACGAGAGTTAGAATTCGTTCTTTACTAACTAGAATTTGCTAAGCGGGAGACCGGAGGTGAATTGTCTTTGTTCTAGGGTTTTATTCAGAATTGTCTTGGAAATCGCTTAGGGATAGGAATTACAGATTTAGGGAGAAGTAGTAAACCGGGATTTCTTTCCCAAATCAGTTTCAAAACAATTATTTACTTGCTTTTTGCTGTTTTACGTTCTGTTACAGTTTCTATTTTCTATCAAGTCAAAACCCCCAATTTCCTGTTTTAATCTGTTAATTAGTATTTTTATTCGGTTAGTAAAGATTATAACTAGACATCGCCTCCTCTAGTTCGATACTTAGGGAATACTCTCTATTAAAACTTGCTAGAATTGACCGGTACACTTGCCGTTAGGTTTAATCCCAACACCCGTATATTCTTCTGGTCGCCTCTTGTGCTTCTGCTCATGCCTTTGGATCTAATCTTCACTCTACTACCCCTTGACCTTCCATGGTTTTAGTGCACTACCATTGGGCAAAAATAAGCTAAAGCTCTATTATGACAATGTATTTATATGTTATTTTATTTTTAATTGGAGAAGTAGGGTGCCTTGACATCGGGATTATTATATAGTCACAAGTGCACTTCACTCTCTACCAATCTACAAATGCTTGGTTTATTTGGTTATATATATAGTTCTAGTATTCATCTAACTTTGTGAAAGTGCCACATCTTTTGATGTTTTTTGGGTATTGATCCAAATGTTTGATTAAGCTTTTGACAATGCGAGTTCAAGAGTCATAGTCTATAACTTTGTTATTGTAAAGTTGATCGCATAATTCCTACCACTCATGGTAATGATTGTCATTGTGAATTGCTTCTTGCAACTATTTCACAAAGGATTATGGATATTGGACGATCTGATTCTTACCTCTCAAGTAATTGAAGTACTTTTACCATGATGTGTGCCATCTCTAGCGTTTTAGAAACCTTGTCGCCAAGAATGTCACCTTTTTAGATATATAGTAGGAAACATTATGCAAATAAAATGATTGAAAAAATGATTGGTAATATATATCCATATCCACCCCCCCCCCCCAAAAAAAAAAAACTCTCCAAGCGATTTCCTAAAGAAAAAGAGAATTAAATGATATTGTTGTTTGAGCTAATTATAAAATATCATAGTAGTTTAAAATTTCATTGGCTGTCATCCATGTTAATTAATGGATGAAAAAAAACAGGCCCAGATTAATACCAGATTAATCTGGTCCAATTCATCTCATAACTAATAAAAGGCCTATTCGTTTTGAAGAAACTGTATTTCATCTGGTAGTGAATGCAAAAGACCAATAACCCCTTCAAATTTCAATTTGCCCCGTATATTTTCCCTCTCGTTCACGGTCCACATCACCTCAACATCACCATCTTCTTCCTCTAGTAACAGTGCATCTCCTCTCTCTGAACTTTCTTCTTCTCTGTTCTTTGGTTCAGCCTTTGTTGTTTGCACATGGAAAAGCTTTCATTTTTTGCTGCACACTTCCGTTGCTGGTCCCATCCTTAAGTAGCGTGCTAATAGTTTCGTTTTTTTTTCAAAAACTGTAGGGTAGTGTAAAATCAAACTTCAACAACAGTAATGTTGACCCGACGCAGTGTAAGTGGTTTTACTATCACATATATGTCATATTTCCTGTGAGATGCTAGCTAGTGGTCAAATGTTTATGTTTGTTGTGCATATCTTTCTTCTCTGTATTGAAGAAAAAATGTTGCGCCTAGTTTCTCCAAAAGAAATGGGTTTGTTCAGGAGCTTAGTGTGTTTATAACAGCTCGGTAATAGAGTCTGTGCTGTAAAGATTAGGAGATTAGTTTGTTCTGAAGAGTAGGATATTAGTTTGTTCATGAAATTAGTTGTGATATTTTAGTTTCCTTAACTCTGTAGTACACAGAACACTAGTTTCTGTGGGTTGAACTCTAGAAGTTTAGTATGTACTGGTATTACATGTAAAGGAATAACCACCTAATCAAGTTGTTAAAAATTATGCAGTCATCCTCTACTGAAAGGAGTGTTAACCGGTTGAACACCACGTATATCAACTGTGATTGCCAAAATTCCATGTATGTTACTCATATCATATACACCCGAAAACTTTGGGTGACTGTTTTTCAAACGTAACGCATGTGGATTCTTCAAGTGGTGGCATATGGTAAATAGGCCTTCCACTGAGAGGAGCTTGGAGGCTATGCTTCAGCAGCCTAGAAGATAAAAAATTTTATTAGATCCTTCTTACTTTCCCTTAGTTTTTTCCGTAGTATTTCCAGCATGGATGTGCTGTTTTCATCAAATTTTACCTATCACAAAAAATATTTAAGCAATATATTATACAGATAATAACATGTATGTTAGCAACATTGCTACTCATGTTAATGAACAACACAGTCGTGTATTGATGAGGTTTAACCACAACATGGACAACAATAGTACTGATGCAATCGTTTGGCCAAATTGTCAACAACCAGAAAAGTAAAGCATCACTACCAAAGAACATTGTTTTAGTAACACTATTTCTGGTTACATTAGTTGCATAGCATCCAAAAGTACATCATCAACTTGTCAAACATTCAATAAACCTTGGTTAGGTACAATTGCATAGATCACCAAAAGTACAACGTCAGCTTCACCATTAACTAGACCCTACTGGTTACTACATACTAACCCCCTTAACTAGAACTACCCAAACTAAAGCTTTATCTGCACAAAAAAAGGAAGGTCTTATAAAGCATCACTATCACATTAGTCTAATGTATGTGTTATTTACTAGTTACTTAACTTCATTAGTTAAGTAGTTTACTGATGGTGTTCAAAATACTTCTACCACCAGGAAGTCTCTAACTATGGTTGTCCATACTTAGAGAAATAAAGATGACGAACCCAATCGTAAATCTCTTCATCATCTGTAAGGCACATTAGCCCTGCCCTATGATCTCTATCAACAATGACCATCACAGCATAAGTCATTTCGCTTCTGGTTATTCCTGGAACCACTCTTATCCTTGCAGCAGCTTCTATGACATCAATGACAGTATGACACTATTTCGAGTGTCTTGGACTTCCTTAATTTGACTAAGCATCTCCGTACAATTGCCTAGCTAACCATTTATCTCACCACCAACATCTACAACTTGATCAGCTGTAGCTGGTTTTTTCTCTTTAACACATTTCCCTTTTCTCTTACCCATATTACATCCCTTTTTGGCTACAGTTTTGTCTTTGCTCCATGTTGTTTCCCATATGTTGTGGTTTTTATTAACTCGTCCCACTCAGCAGGTTTATCAGACATTGAGTCACCTCTTATGAACATACATTCTAGGTACAGATTATTAGTTTCACCAACAGGGGTATCACTGCACTAGCCAACAACAGCATCATGTTCACCATCAATGAGGTCCTGAGCATTTGTTTGACCAAGGAGTGGAAGGAAAGCGTTGCTGCTGCCAACAACTAACCCCGCGTATTCGTTGCCTTGGAAAGCTGATGCAGCAAACTGACTAAGTTGTTCAAGGGAGGTTAAGTAAAAAAAGGAGCATTGTTTCCATCGTAGGTAGTCTGATATGGTGCGCTAACTCTGTTACGATTGTTTGACCCACTTACACCACCGGATATGTCCATTGAGGCAACATTTTCAGATGCATCTCTATATGTAATCTCTACACTTGGAATGATGCTATGGAATTGGTCATCAGTCTCATCCTCTTCTTGATTCTTTGAATCATCATCCGCTACTTCGTGTTGTTGCATATTACCTCCCGGTGTCATCCTCAACTCACTGTTTGCATATGCTTGACCCTAGATGAGTTCCATCTCATCCACCAAATAAAAGGGCCATTTAGAGTTAAGCAACTTCGCCAACCCACTGCTTTCCTGCACAAAGAGATATTAAATTGTTAATTAAACACAATGTACTTAGCATATGCATGCCACTTAATAATAATTCAAAAGTAATGCAGAGTGTATCAAAAGTACCTTTGCTTCCTTGCTACCCACCTCAGGGGGGTAGGAGACTGTCTATGTTGCTTAATTCCACCTAAGTCCAATTTGTTTATTGGTAAAGTCTTTCCACCTTCTCCAATTTGACTTCAACAAATCTCCCTTGTTCTTACAACAATGTATGTCCATCTTCCCCCTCCCTT
The DNA here is from genome assembly GCA_023374045.1 of Limonium bicolor. NCBI lineage: Eukaryota > Viridiplantae > Streptophyta > Magnoliopsida > Caryophyllales > Plumbaginaceae > Limonium > Limonium bicolor. Next base: position 123,881,346 of record CM041776.1, on the reverse strand, counting down.
TTTTAAGCTAATTGAATTTTTCAGTAATGGGTACCCGGTCATGTTTAAATCCAACCATTGACCCATTTTCCTAGCTGGATTTGAGCTTCTTGACAAAGTAAGTTAAGTAACAGCATAACATCATCCTCTGTCCATTCATGCTTGTGCCTTCTTGGCTTAGCATCATCATTTGAGTTCTTTTCCTCTTTCCCTTATCTTTATCATTATCTTTCCCCATGATCTACTCAGTAAGAAAACAAGAACAAATATGATGCTTGCCATCACACTAGAACTGTACACATGACAATGTTTACATTACAACTACATCCTACTGGCTAGTAGAGATAAGAACTGATAACATTGCCGCTAAGCACAAATAAGCATGTTATAAGAACGATTTTAGGTGCTAAGAATACTTCACGTCATGGAAATGACAAATACATTCTACCACTTGCTGTACATAACCTAGTTCTAGCAGTGTTTGTTTTGACCAAGAATGATAGAGCAGCATAGAAGGACTAGAACAAACAGAAATCAACATAACTTAACCAAGTCTGGAAGAATGTTTGCATAAGCCAACCTTAATCTACGTTGAAGCATAAAAAAATTGTTGAACATTTGTTCACAACAAACTACTGTTAGTGGAAACTTATATAAAATCAATCACATGAAGGTAAAATTAACATAAGTGGTACCTGTTGTCACCCTTGTGTAGTTGGCCCTGCAAGTGAAGACGTTGTCCTTAGTAGTATTAGCAGTGAACTTCCAGACTCTGCAATATGCAGTTGGAAATGAGGTTAGAAAAATTCAAATTGAACCACAAATATGGAAAAACAAAGAGAATGTTTGTAAATTAATGATTACTTACTCTCCCACTTTGGTTGCTACAGAATCGCAAATGGAATCTGATGAATTTAAGGGTGTCAAATGTCCTTCTGGGTTTGGGTGTCGAATTGAATATGGTTGTTGTCTTCATTGAATTTGGCAGTATTGTCGGTGGATATGCGAACCAGAAGGGAAGTATATTGGACATTGTTCAATGACTTATCTTGGATTGTGGCAGGATGAATCCAAAACACCGCAAAATGGGCGTTTCCCTATTAGCTCATGGGGAGAGATTAATCTCATAATAATCTTCCTTTGCAGATGAAATAAGCTGGACCTTAATCTCTTATTCATCTCAAAATGGGGGTTGTAGCTTCTAAACGAATGACACCTTAAACTGCTACTCGACAAGATTAATTTATTCTCGGAGATCATATTCCATCATATATCCCTATATGAATTTATTGTTTAATTAATGTCTAGATTTAGTGAAAAGTTAAAATCTACCCTATGACTTTGTCATCATGACAATTAGTTCGCTTGATTCGATCATGAGATCTTGAAAATAGTAAAGTCTTGATTTTCAATAAATGTAGTTATAAGTTCTTTTTAAATGGACAATCACTTGGTTAGATGTGAATCCAAATAAAAAAGTCATCAAAGTCCTACATTCAAACATAGTCTCATAATGTTCGAGTTGGTGGAGGACGAAATAGGGGATCATTTGATGATGTTCGAATCCTTCAACCCTTTTATCTCAGTCTGTTACAGAGGACTTGTCTTGTGTGATTTACCCGGATGACATGGTTTGTAGGCGCTCAGGTCAACCTGTGGGTTTACATTATATGTTCAGTATTATGTTTAACTTTCATTTTATCCGCCAAATAAATTGTCACACTATAAGGGTATATAATGAATCATAAAAAGATAACCTAAAAGTTGAGATTTGTCATGCCCAAGAAATACTAAATTGAAATACCCCAAACTTAAATATGGTGATTAGATTATTTTAATATGGTATTTAAGGGCCTAATAGTGCCTAAGTAATTTTGGTGAGGAAAATAAATCCAAAAGAAATGAGAAAACGCTTAGAAAGTGGAAAACACTAAAATAAGCGTTAAATAACCATAGGGGGTACGAGACCTCGGTTAGAGTATTATAAGGATTCATAAGGCCTATTCATGCCTAATTAGTATACGGGAATGATTCCCGAAGAAAACGGATCCAAATAATGTATTAAAACGCTAATAGAGCTTTAGCGCACGTTTTTCGAGAAAACTCAAAAACGTGATTTTAAGTGGTCAAACGAACCCGTAAAAAAATTTATAAATCATTAAACAACTATTATTAAGCATACGGAAGCTTGATAACCAATAAAAATAAAGAAAAGAAACGAGAAAATTCCAGAAATGGGCCCGGTTAGGGAATAGTACCTAAACCGGGTAAAATAACTAGCGCCTTCTGTAAAAGACGGAAAAACTGCTCCAGCTTAACAGTATAAGTGGGGCCGCTTTTATAGGGTATTAATGCCTCTCTCACACTAAATTAAATATTACTCTCTCTCACACACACACAAGAAGACAAGAAAACTAAAAGCAAAAAGGTAAAAAGTACACTCCCTCCCTCTCTCCTCTTATTCTCTCATTTCTCTACTCTCTCTCCGATTCCTTTCCCTCTCTCACGGTGGAGTCCCCCTCCCTGCAGAACCCTCTTCTCCTTCCTCCTAAGCCACCGATTTTGAGAGCTCAAGAATGCTCACATGGCCTCACATTTCTTTCTTCCTCATGCTCAGCTCCATTTGAGCTCCAAATGTAAAATAAAATACAGATTTAAACTCCCCTCTGCAAGCCCTACATTTGTATCTTTTCAAAATCCTAAAATGAGCAACTTCATCTCCATGGGTTTTGCCCATTTGAAGAGAAAATGGTACCAAATCGAAGCTTGGAGTCTCCTCTTCCTCCTAAGGTAAAAAGTTTCAAGGAAAATCCATTTTTCTTCACTCTTCATTCTTGACCGATTTTGCCTCTTAGTAATGCCTTGTTTTTCCTCATGAATTGAGCTTGATTTCAACTCCCAATGGTGGAAGAACTCCCCCTTGTATTCAAGGCTTGAAACCCCTCTCAAAAGCTCCAAGGTAAAACCCTAACTAATGGCATTTGAGCCCTTTCATTGAATTAGAGTTATCCAATGGTTAAGTAGTTTAATTGTATCTATTTTGTGTTTCTTGAATGTTGGCTCGGGGTTTGGTAACCCCATTGCTCAACTTGACCGAGAATGAAGAAGAGGAGAGGTGGAGAACTTAAAGAAGAATTGTGATCTCAAGGTAAGGAAAACCTATCTTAATGCACTATCTATATGTATTAGGATAATGGGATGGGTAAATGAATCAATGAACCCAAAACATGTGAGAAGATTTGCTTGCTTGGTATTGGAGGAAGTTGTGAAATTGAATCGTAAAGTAAGGGCCAAAGTGCCATGTATTTATGTTAATGTATTGTATTGGGCTTGGAGAATTGTGTATATGCTTTGGAGGAATTTTGTATGAACCTTGTGTGCTGGTAGGACCCTTGTTGGGTGTGGCTAGCTGTAGGTTGAATTTGATGAGAGAATGTGTATTTGAGGATGTAAGAAAAGTAGGTGAACTATGGCAAAATTTTGGTAGGAATTGTGCATTAAAGAATGATGTAACACCCCTACTGGCACTTAACATTAAATGAAATCGCAACGGATGAACAACTAAACGATTCGGTGCTACAACACCGTCAACCCCCACGTGGTTAACAAGGCAGAATAAATACAAGTGTACCGTCTGATGATCAGACTTTCCCAAGCATTAGGTAACAACAACCATATATACATAACCAACATACCGAGTATTTAATACAAACCGTCACTGTAAACTGTACACATGAACTCCACTGTCAACTGTAAACGACCATCACTGTTATACAAACGGTACCAAAATATAACGCCACAGGAGCACAGGCGCATCCCGGGCCTACCGTCCAAAATAATCAAAAGTATGACATAACCTTGATCTACAACCACTCTGCTTCCTCGATCCTCATCCTGCAGTATAAATATGGAGCCCCCGAGGGGGTCAGCAACCCTTGGCTGGTATGGTTAACGCGCATCCCATCGGCAACCGGGATACGCGCAACTAATTGTCATGATGACATGGCATTCATTTTAACATATAACATATACATATGGCATAGCAACAATATTGCATAGCACAACATCACATACATAGTGAGTACACTTCCCACAACAACAAACCAAGAAGGTTAATCAACATAAGAAGCCTAGAGAATGGTTCACCCTCATGTTAAGCTTGTTACACACACTCATTACCGTTCTGTTGGTCGAACGAGTAACTTAACTCACAGATGGATCGGATATTGTGACCCGAACACACCACACAAACACATGTTCCCACTAAACCGATCATAAGTTAGAATAGGTAAGCTTTGGAGGAAGCTAGCGGGAGATCGAACGCCAAATAAAGGAGTACAATCTTACATCATAAGAGTCGAATCTGATACAGATATCTACTCTTATACTTACACGCGTGATCGAACAACCGGATTCCTCACCCCCAGTTAACACTCGTTAGAAGTTCACTGTTGGAACTCAATAACAAATCACCGCATGTGGTTAAACCTTGTTAGTCACACACAAGGGGTATGAGTCACACTTCAACAATACAACAATATAAACAACTGTAAACTTGTTACATGACTTAAGTCTTACAAGGTCATAAACATACAGAAAAACAAACAACACACAAGCTGGTGTAAACCGGTAGGCAACAGACTACAAGAAAACCATACCTTGGTCCTTGCTTCGACTGGTTTCCACCGTAGGTCACTCCTATACATGATTAATAACGTCGGTCAATTTACTTACTTAACTTCGAATTTTACTAAACATTTTACATGGTTATATGACATGTTTTAATCCCCAAACTTATCCTTGATTACCTTCATCATACCCCCTAGGGTTAACTACTTAAGCCACCCTTTGTTTGTTTTTTTTAACAAGTTTTGGTCCGACCGACCTTACCGACCGACCTTACACAAGGTCGGTCCATTCCAGAACACATTACCGTCAAAAATTCTACTCCGACCGACCTTGCAAGTTCGGTCCACAAGGTCGGTCTATTCCCGAGAGTTTTTCCCCTTTGAAAACTCAGGCCCGACCGATCTTGGCAAGTTCGGTCACAAGATCGGTCGATTCCCGAGAATCACTTACGTACAAAGATTTAGGCATGACCGACCTTGTAAGTTCGGTCCCAAGGTCGGTCTACTCCAGAGACTCAATCCGTACTAAAAATCCATGCCCGACCGACCTTGCAAGTCCGGTCCCCAAGGTCGGTCCATTCCAGAGACCATTTCTCGCAGGGTAAACTGGGCTCGACCAACCTTGCAGGTCCGGTCCCCAAGGTCGGTCTGCTCCAGACCCTTGTTTTTTAATTGCCCATTTAACTCCAAACTTCACCTCATATATCCTAGTATGTTCTAACCTTATTTGGGCACCTCAAACACACCTTAAGACCTCCATTAAATTCCTTAAATCATTCATCAAAAACCTCCTCAACCTTACACCAATTCTCATACAAAGGTTGGCACATGCAATGTTTTTCCCTAAGTTTGCATGTGGTGTTTTATACCTATAACTAACACTAGTCCCAAATGTTCCCTCACCACTACAACATCATCTCCCAAATATCTTTTCTTCCTAACCAAACTCCTTGAATACCTCTACAAGTTTATAGCTCCTTCATGCAACACATCACTCCTCCCTTATTCACCAACATTGCACAAGTCCTAAACACAATCTCACCATGATCTTGAAGTATCCCAAAACATTCATTTGCATTCTAAATCCTCTAGAACATTGCCTAAGTCCTTTTTACATCTTAGAATACCTTAATGCATGTTTCTTTCACTAGTAGAACACTTAACCATTCAAAACACTTCCTAACTCACCAAAACTCATTTTAAACACCTAAAACTTCTTATACATTATCTAAATTTCGACATGGGTTCTCCTAGCATCTTGTTACACCCAAAACACATCGTTTTCACCATTAAACATCCAAGAACACTAAAATCCATCAAGAACATTCTTGTACACAAAACTTCACCAAACTTACACTACATCACAATATAGTGCATTATTTAAATTGCTTGGCACTTAGGCCCTTAAATAACATGGCTCTTAGGCCCTTAAAGTGCATAAACCATAAACACTGAATTTCCCATAATATATTTGCCTTTGACCTGCAAATACACCCAACAGTACATATGCCTTTTAATAAACCCTGGGGAGTATTTTCCTAAGTCATTTACCATTAGCTCCTTAGGTAGTTTTAATAAGCAATATGAGCTCATTTATCCTAAGACGTTAAATTACATTAGGTTAACACATTTACCTCTTTTCCTCACAAACTTCTTTCTTGTTTCCTTGATTAAATTGGCAAGGCTTTAGTTGCTTGTCAACTTCTAAACATTATACAAATGATGAAATGAGTATACAAGCTTTATGCTTCATCTCATTGTAAACCCTAGATACATATATTGTCTTAGAACATTTAGATGATTGTTTTACCTTGGATATGAAAGAGAGTTTGGATATGTAGCAAGAGAGGACTCCACCAAGCCCTTAGAAGATTCAAATGAAGCTAAAACAAAGCAAGGTAAAGGCACCATTAATGGTGATTTTCGGACAACATAAAACATGAAGGAAGTGTTGTTTTTCTTGGTTTTTCCTTACCTTGAAGCAAAGGTGATCAACAAAACATAAAAATATAAGCTCAAGCTCCTTCAATGGTGGATCTCCATGGCACCGAAATGGTGGTCTTGAAGATTTGAGAAGACAAGGTTGAAGAGCTTGATGAGACTAGAAGAATGGTGGTCTTAGTTTTTGATTTGATAAATGGAGCTAGGAGTTACAAGGGTTTAAAGATGGAGAATGGTGCTTGGGCTGTAGCAAAACCGATGGAGGAAGGAAGAAGAGAGGTTGGAGACGTGGGAAATGAAGAAGGAAAGAATAGAATGAAGAAGACTTAGTTAGTTTAGATATTTAAGTAAAGTAAATAGTGATTTACTTTATCACTTTCCTATCTTGTCAAATTAACAAGGGGATGACTCATCCCTTATAAGAAAAATGGCCCCCATTATATAACTAGGGGTATTTTAGTCTTTGTTGACCAATTGTCTCACTTATAATGACATATGATAACTAGCTTATTTAGTTACTATTCACAAAAACAAGGCACATAGTTGTGAAATTTTTGATTTCCCATTGATTTAGACTTCCTAATGTGATACTAAGTAGTACACATGTTAATTAAAGAGTAATGATGGACATTTAGCCATTCAAAACTCATTTACAAGACAATTTTCAAAAATGTGCTTTAAGACTCCTTAAAGCACATTTTGTGTTTTAACTTGTTTTCAAGCTTGGTTTTCTTTGGTAATTGGTTTAATATGTTCATTAATATATAAATAAGGTCTTGGTAAGCTCATTAGGTCTTAACCAAGCTTATCCCAAGCTTAGAGCACATTTTAGCCTTTATTGACCTTAAGGTATTTATTTGTGTTTTCTATGGTTTAAATTGTTTACTAATGTTCCTAAGACTCTTTTTAGTCTTAATATACCATATTTTAATGTTTGAACAACATACTAAGGTTTGGGGTATTTCAATCTACCCCCCTTAAAAGAACTTTGTCCCCAAAGTTCATACTTCCCACATATCCTAAATATTAGAACACGGGAATACATATAAACAATACTTCCATAACAACATTAACAACATACTTACATAACTTCGGTCACAAGGTCCAAATAACATAACATCATTCAGACACAACGGTCTGTAACATAATAACATAACATAGACGATGTATTTAAATACACGTCGTACACACATAACCGAAACGGCTCTACCCCCCTTAAAATAGGGGTACGCCCCGTACCCTATACATACAAATACTAAGAAGTAAACAATGACGGGTACTTCGCCTTCATCTTATCTTCCAGCTCCCAAGTGGCCTCCTCAACGTCCTGGTTAGACCATAGGACCTTCACCAGTCTCACAGACTTATGGCGAGTGTCACGAGTCTTAGTGTCCAGAATCCGTACCGGAGTCTCCACTGATCGCATGGTCGGCTCTAAGGTTAGCCTTTCAGGCTGAAGTACATGAGACGGATGAGACATATATTCTTCAACTGGGACACATGAAATACATCATGTACCTTGCCCAGCTCGGCGGGTAAATCAAGTCTGTAAGCTACCGGGCCGATCCGCTCCGTCACAACATAAGGCCCCACATATTTCGGGCTCAACTTGCCTTTCTGGCCAAAACGAAATACTCCCTTCATGGGGGATACTCTAAGAAATACCTGATCGCCCACAGCGAACTCCAGGTCCCGTCTGCGCACATCGGCGTACGATTTCTGCCTATCCTGAGCTGCCTTCATGTTAGCCCGGATTTGGCGTACTTCTGCTTGAACTTGTTCCAGATACTCTGGTCCTATAATGACCGTCTCACTCGACTCATCCTAGCATAATGGCGTGCGGCATGGTCTACCGTACAAAGCCTGGAAGGGAGACATCTTGATCGAAGCATGGTAACTGTTGTTGTAGCTAAACTCAATCAGATGTAACTTGTCAATCCAGCTGGTCTGAAAGTCAAGTGCACATGCACGTAACATATCCTCAAGTGTCTGGATGGTGCGCTCACTCTGACTTAGTCTGTGGGTGGAACGCTGTACTTAGCTTCAGCTCGGTACCAAGCGCTTCCGCGTGGATTTCCAATACCTTGAGAGAAATCTGGTATCCCTGTCAGACACAATTGTTTTCGGTACCCCATGATGTCTTACAAACTCTCTGTCGAAGAGCTCTGCTAGTTTTGCCACTTTCCAGGTGTCCTTCATCGGTATGAATCGAGCCACCTTGGTCAGTCGGTCAACAACAACCCAAATCATCTTCAGACCTCCCCTTGTAGGCGGAAGCCCTACTACGAAGTCCATAGAAATGTCATGGAACTTCCACTCAGGCACTGGCATTGGCTGTACCATACCACCAGGCCGTCGGTGCTCAAACTTGACCTTCTGGCAAGTGAGACACCTCAATACATAATCATTTACATCCTTTTTCATTCCAGTCCACCAAAAATAACGTTTCATACCCTTATACATTTTTGAAGCTCTGGGGTGAATCGAAGTCGTAGAACAATGGGATTCACTCAGTATGCGCTCCTTCAGCTCAGCGCTACTCCTCGGAATACACAGTCGGCCATTAAGCCTAATCAGGTCATCATCGTGGAGTCAGAAGTCATACTTCTGACCCTCGAATATGCCATCAATAAGCTTCTGCCTGATCTCCAACATATACTGATCCCTCATCTGAGCACTCCGCACCTCTTCAACCAAGCTAGTATGAAAGACTAGCGAATGGAGAGAGTGTGCTCGGCGACTCAATGCGTCAGCTACCACATTTGCCTTACCCTTTTTGTACTGTAAATTGATGTCGTAGTCGTTTAAGAACTCGACCCACCTTCTTTGTCTCATGTTCAACTCCTTCTGAGTGAACAAGTATTTTAAACTCTTGTGGTCAGAATAGATTGTCACGCTTACCCCATACAAATAATGTCGCCATATCTTCAGTGCGAAGACAATGGCACCCAGTTCTAAATCGTGGGTAGGGTAGTTCTCCTCATGCTTCTTCAGCTGTCGGGAGGCGTACCCTACGACCTTCCCGTGTTGCATCAACACACAACCCATACCTCTGCCTGATGCGTCGCAATAGACCTCAAAACCATCTGGACCGTCTGGTATAGTCAGGACTGGTGCAGATGTCAGAGCATCCTTGAGCCTCTGAAAAGAACTCTCACAGTCATCTGTCCACTCGAATGGAGCATCCTTCTTCATCAAGGAAGTCATCGGCTTCGAGACACTGGAGAAGTCCTTCACAAACCTCCTATAATAACCTGCCAGACCGAGGAAGCTCCGGATGTCGGTAACTGTCTTCGGCCTAGGCCAGGTGCGCACTGCATCAATCTTTGCCGGATCAACAGCGATCCCGGCCTCAGAAATCACATGACCAAGAAAGGATACTTGGTTCAACCAAAACTCACACTTTGAAAATTTAGCATACAAAGATTCTTTCTCAGCGTCTGTAACACATTTCTCAGGTGGCTTTCATGCTCACCTCTCGACTTCGAGTACACAAGAATATCGTCGATGAAGACTACCACTGACTTGTCCAACTGATCTTGGAACAAGCGGTTCATTAAGTCCATGAACTTGGCTGGTGCATTGGATAAACCAAACGGTATAACCGTAAACTCATAATGTCCATATCTGGTTCTAAATGCGGTCTTCTCAATGTCACTCTCACGGATGGCAATCTGATGGTATCCGGATCGTAGATCTATCTTGGAGAACACTGATGCTTCTCTCAACTGATCAAATAAGCCGTCAATGCGTGGTAAAGGATAACGGTTCTTCACCGTAACTGCATTAAGTTCTCGATAATCAATACAAAGGCGGAGGCTACCGTCCTTCTTCACGAAGAGGACCGGTGCTCCCCATGGTGAAACGCTAGGGCGGATAAATCCCTTGTCGAGTAGGTCTCTCAGCTGCTCCTTGAGCTCTGTCATCTCGGCTGGAGCCATACGATAGGGCGCCTTCGCAATTGGTCCGGTGCCCAGAACCAAATCAATCTCAAACTCAACTTCCCGTGCTAGCGGCATGCCCGACAGTTCCTTAGGAAATACATCAGGAAACTCCGACACTACCGGCACATCTGGGCTAAACTCTGGGTCTCTCTCTATGTCCTGGACATACAGAGGTATACATCATTCCCTCGTCGTAGTTCATGATACATAGCCATGGCGGTGATGATCTGAGTCGAAGGCTCCCTGGGCCTCTGGCAGTAAGATATTGTAACCCCAGACGGACTCCGAAGAAGCAGACAATGCTCGGCACACAGGATTCTGCCCTTGTACCGCTCCAACCAGTTCATCCCGACAATCACATCAAAACCAAGTCCATCGAACTCTATCAAGTCGATCGGAAACTCTTCATCACGAATTCGTACAACAGCATCTCGGTGGTAGCGGGTACACCTGATCCGCTCTTTCGATGGGAGAGTGACTAGGAAGTCTGGCATCTCTTCACCGTCTAACCCCAGCCTCCTCGCAAAAGATAGCGAGATAAATGTATGTGAGGCTCCGGAGTCGAACAAGATCGAAGCGTCCACGCCATTGACTGGAAAGGTACCGGTGAGGATTGTGCAGCTCTTGCCGGTTTCTGCCTCATTACAAACGCCCAGTATACCTCCCGTTCCGAGTGCACAGCCTAATTCATTAGCAACTTATAAGTATTTGGTAACAACACGGTTGATATACTTCGAACAACTCCACTTTTTTATTAACTCCCTTCACATCACAAGTCGATTACATTATAAACTTAGATAGATATAGCATTCTTAATATACAACTGGCTTAACACATTACATAATTATACAATGCTTTAAAACTGTCTGAAGGTCAAATTCAAACACGGGTTTCATGTGTGTGGCATTGATCACTGCCGATGGTGAGGTATTCAGTTTGATCTTCCTGATGCCATGATATAGCATCCTTGACTGCCCACCCATGATTAGCACATCTCCTGATTTTAATACTAACTTCTTTGCGAGATCAGCACGCTTCTGCTCGCCATATATAAACACTGCGGTATCACCAATGGACCAAGACACCACGGGTACTCCCTTACTAAGAGACTCGGGTGACTCGTCCTTATCCTGGTGTAAACCTAACCGTTCACCTTTCTGGTAGAAGTTCACAATACACAAATTCACCTTAACACTTGGTATTGAATTCGATTCAACTTTCTGGGCAATTCCCACGGCGTGGTTAACGACCGCTAGGAACTCCTCAGGTATCATCGGTACCGTTGCTCCATCTTCAGCTCGCACTTCTTGATATGTCTCGGTGTAAGGATTCCAGTCCTTACCCATGCACATCATCTTCAATTTCATTGTTGATCCGTTCGGGTATTCGGGTGTGTAGAAACCTCCCAGTGCTGCTCCAAGTTCGTTGCATCATCGAATAATGTGGATTTGTGCTTCAGGTGTCAGGTATCCATTAAGAGTACATACCTGGCTGGATAATCTGACATTGCTCCATTGGAAAGTCGGTGACGCTGATGGTGGTCTCTTCAGGGTTTGGTGTTGTAGACACCAAAAATTCTCACCCCATAAAACAAAATAACAATAATAATATAAAAAAGAGGGTCGTCGCCTTTCTTTTTCAAAACTTATTCATGTGCATACCAAGATGAAACTTCCATTTTCTGATAAGCTTTTTATATCAATTTTCTAAGCATTCGTTATCCAAACCCGTCTCTTTCGTTATTTACTTATTTAACCATTTTATTTTTGATTCATTCCAGGTTAGTCAATTCTGTTTTATTTGCTTATTTATTTACCTATTCGTTATTTTGGTTCATACTATTTTGTTACTTATTTATTTTATCTTATTTACCGTTACTCGTACATATGTAATTGAACTTCCATTCTTATTGCATCCACTTGTATTTTATCACCATTGTATTAACACTATTTCATCATTTTATGTATGTATTATTATTTATCATTACTTTATAATTGTTGTTATTATATTATTATTAATTCTGATTATTCTATCGCATGTATTCTCCACAAGAACATAGTAGTGATATCTTGGTAAAGGCATCTCCATTTGTTCAAATTACCGAGGCTTGAATCCACACAGGGTTTTCTTGTCTATTTTTTAAACAAGCATTTTGCATCCTGGCTGGCTGTGTTCGGCCCGTTACTTTCGCCCAAACACAAGGCCGCTCCGACCTTTATCTTCATTCCAAATGTGGCCCAAACCCAATTGTCATCGGTACTCTTATTTACATTCAGTTCACCCGATCCCACTAACAGCACCCAAAAACCCTAGCCCGCACCCTAACCTCTACGTATAAAGCAACAGTGAGAACCCTGAAAAATATCGGAGCCGACAAGCACAATTCCCTAGTCGTTGTCTCCTTTCTCCGGAATTCCATACCAAAAAAAACAGAGGGACATTGAAGCATTCTTCTCTCTGGCCTCACACTCCCTCCCTCTCTTCTTCATACTGTAATCGAATTCATCAGTTCTCACCAAACCCAACTGGCGAACAACGAGCACACATGCTCTGCCCCTGTTAATCTTCCCAGCTCGATAATTTGCAAGCCAAACCAGCAAACCAAGAACCTACGTGCTCTGCCTCTCACATTCTCTTCAATTTCGATAAGCCTTGATGGCCAACAAGGAGCACACAGCTGCCACTTCCTTGCCTCATTTCACGACGATGTTCCCCGGCAAACAAGGAGAATACCTACTTCATCGTGTTCCTCTTCACATGGCTGGCCTGACGCACAAGCAACACACATGCTTCGTCTTTTTTATTCTCTTCAACCCAGCTGAAGAATGAAGAACATACATGCTCTATCTCTGGTTTCCTTCACGGGGCTGGGAAAAAAAGGAACAAACAATGCTCTGTGCCTCCCTCTTTCTCTTCACGAGCCTGCTCCAGCCCTTCTCTTCAGATCACAGGCGAACAAGGAATGTACGTGCTCCACCTCCTTCTTTCTCTCCAAGTTGCCGGCGAACAAGGCGTAGGCACGCTCCACTTCCCTCTTGATCTTCACGTCGCTGGCAGGCAAGGGAAGTATATGTTCATGTGTCATTCTCTTCTCTGATGGTAATCTTTTAGAAGCCACTGGAGAACAGGAAACATAGTTTGATTTTGCAACCAAACTGGTGAGAAGGAGCCCACAAAGTCTGCTCCTGCTTCCTTTTTAAACTGCGATAAGGAACACTCCTTCTTCGTTATCTTCACTGGCGACAAGGAACCCAGAGTCCCACCCTCTCTTCTTCTCTCGCTCCAGAGTATACCTGCTCCGCGCTCCCCCCTTTCTCTTCATGTCCGGTTGGTCGAACGAGAAACAAACAGTCATGCAACTCTTTCCATTCTGATTATCTTTGCTGGCAAACGAGGGAACATACACGCTCCATCCCCTTTCATTCTCTGCAACTAAGGGACGCCGGAAAACAAGGAATATACATGCTTCTCCTTCGGTTCCCTTCCCCATCGAGCCAGCTGACTAACGAAGAGCATCTGCTCCACTTCTTCTGCTCACGACACAGACGAACAAGAGGAAGCTCTGCGCCTTCTTCACGTTGGCGAAACAAGTTGACGCCGCTGAATACAACCCAACTGGTTCAGATTCCCAGGGTGGGATATAGTCTCTTCCAGAGCTGGTAGCACTCACCTTCTTTCGTGAGCAAAGATTTATATGTACAGAGTCAACACACAAGCCCACGTCGATTTTATTCCGGTATTTGTTCCTAACCTAAAAGGAAAATCCCACTAATCTTTCGGGCTTAATGCATAAACTGATACTGATCGTGTTTATTAATTTGGACCCACATTGATATATTTCTTTACTGCTACATTGTTTGGGCTTAGTAGCAGCTCCATAAGGAAATGCTTAGTTTTGATTATGTTGTGTTCGTATATCAATTTTTGTTTGTGTATTTATGCAATAAGATAGAATAGAAAGGGGTTTACATTTGCATTTTTGTAATTCACAAAAAAAAAAAGAAAAAAAAAAGAAAAAGAAACTGATTAGTTCTTCGATTTAGGACCCGCCAACAGAGGAGAATAAAATTTGGAGCCAATGACAAAAAAAACACTTATACTGCTTCACCTCACTTGGGCTTAGTAGATAGTTAATAAGGATAAGTTTTGCTGTTTCTAAATAGTTATTTGCTCTCGTATCCAGATATCTCATGTTTGCTAATTTTTAATTGTTTACTTTCACATGTTTTATTTATTCATCGGCAATATCTTGTTCATTTTGGCATATGGATTGGGCCCGTATGGGCCTTTATAAACTCTTGGCCCATATCTTCATTCTTTCGGATCCAGTTTATTGCTAGCCAAACCGGGCTAGAACAGGTGGCCATAGAGTAGCCCTTTAGACTTGCCCATTTATTTCTGGACACATCAAGTCCAGTTTAGAAAAGCTTCTAGGTTCGGGGATGTTCCTCACTCAAACGGGCCGTAGAGTCTGGTCGGTGGGGAATGCCTTTCCTTTATAAAATTTTCCAAACAACCCATAATTATCAGAATAAAACTCACAATCAATGATTCGTTTCAACCAATAAAATCCAATTCAAACCCAAAATTCAATTCCAAAGTCAACTCGATTCAATTCCAAAATAAATCCATTCCAATTCCAAAATCACTCCTGATTCAAATATTTAGAAAAATCAAATCAATTCGATAAAAATTCTTTCATTTCCAATTCGATAAAATTCATTCATTCCAATTCGAGTCAAAATTCGTTCATTCCCAATTCCATAAATTCATTCAATTTCCAATTCAATTCAAATTCATTCAATTCAATCATTTCAACTTCGAAAATCATTTCCAAAAAATCCAATTCAAAATCTTCTCTAAATTTCAAGCCACAAATTCTAAGCCCAACCCAATTCCATTTCAAAAATAAGCCCAACCCAAATCCCCTTCAAATCCAAATCAACACAACTTCAAATAAACCAATTTCAAACCCAAAGCTAATTTCAAGGCCCAACCCCGAAGACCGTTTTGAGAACTAAATCCGGTCCACATTCCAAGGCCCAACTCGGCCCGCTTCCGAGGCCCAAACCAGACCCATCCCAATCCTTCCCAACTCCAATCCAAAATCGATTTAATTTCACTTCAAATCCAATCTGAATTCAATCGAATTCAAATTCAATTCTAATAAAAATTCATTCCAATTTTAATCAATTCCAATTCATTCAATTCTTAATTCAATTCAAAATTCATTCAATCCAATTCAATTCAAAACTTCATTAAATTCAAAATTCATTCCAATTCAATCTCAATTTCAATTCAATCCCAATTCAAAATTCATTCAACTCCTATTCAATCTCAATTCAATTCTAACTCAAATCATAATTCATTCAACTCCAATTCAACATCGATTTTCAATTCAGTTTCAATTCCATTCCAAATTCCTCTACACTCTAAATGTCTCACAGACCCGATGTCTCACAGACTTTGTCATCCCAATGATTCGATTGTCTCACAGACCTGAGCGTCTCACAGACCCGAGCGTCTCACAGACCCAGCGTCTCACAGACTTCGACATCTCAAAGGTTTCAAATCGTCTCACAGACCCGAGCGTCTCAGAGACTAGCATCCCAAACCCGAAACTTCTCGAAACTTCAAACCCTTCTAAATCTCAAACACCTCAAATATCTTCAAACTCCACAAACATCAAAACTTCCAAAACCCAAAATATGTGAGCTACGTAAGGTCTGATCTCAACACGGAATTGAGTACGTAGGCAACCCACACAGGGTGCGACCCCACATCAATCGAAATACCCTTTTGCACTCGACTATCTCCCCTCCAAACAACCACTTTTAACCCTCGATCAATTCCAAAGCCCAGCCATCCTAAAGGTCCCGGAACTACGTAAGGTCTGATCTCAACAGGGGGTTGAGTACGTAGGCAGCCCACACAGGGTGCGACCCCATTCCAATAAAAAAAAAACCTTTCCCCAACTCTAAGGCGATATTTTTGTCTGTCAAACATTCAAATCCCCTCTGACTCCCACAAACCCTCAACTTCTCCAACTCTCAAAATCAGACTCCTAATCCTTCATTCTACACTCATTCGAATTCATCAATTCTTCTTCTTGGCGCTAGCTTGGCAGAAAAGCTCGCCTCATCCACTCGTTTTTCTCTCATCCTGTCCTAATCCTATCCTTGGCTTTTAAATGATTTCTCTAAAAAGGTTTTGAAAGAAGGTAATCCCGACAATTGGAGACCGAGGTTTCCTCGGGCACCAATCCGAAGTCGTGGTCGTCGCCACTTCTAAGGGGTGTAACCCAGTGCGAACCCACACAGAATCTTTGAAAGGACCAGATAAGTTCTATCCATATGCAACAATCTCAGAGTCAATTAACGGTTCTTAGAACCCGATCTTCCTTCCTAGTTATCATAGGTCAAACTAGGTGGCGACTCTAGTCAATTTCGCCTTATAGAGGCATAAGTCCGCGTGGGCCCATTGAGAGCGGGTGTAGTGTTCACTTGCACTCTCCCTTATGCTTTCTGGGAAGGACGGACGATTTAGTAGGTATTTTAGGGCTGCCAGATTAACAGGTTTTCACCCTCCACAGAATGGCAATTTCTAGGATCTAGTCTTTTCAGTCAAGAACCATATTTAGATTGACCCCCTCATACCGAAAAATCACCCTCCACAGAATGGCGACTCTGCTGGGGAAAACTTGAGTAAGTTTTTCTCATAAACTTGGTCAAGGAAGACTGAACTCCATTCAAAATTGTCGGGAATCCCCAACTTCTTTCAAAACCTTCAAGAGATTCATTTCCAAGCCTTTAGGATTACTCTACTCCACACTTAGAGTGTGCTTTGTGAGGATAGTTAGGACAAATGTTTAGAGTTCGAAATTGACTTTGATTACCACATGTGTGCTTTGACCTTTGCATGCTTCGCTTTTGTTTACTATTGTGTGTTTACTGCTTCATGTTTACTGCTCTTCATTCATGACATAATTGCTTATTTACGGTTTTTGTAAATGGGGCCTTCGTAGAAAGGAGCCAACCCATTGTTGCATCGGGTAGTCTAGGAGCATGCATTCCTCTGTGTCACCTTCACTATCTGCGGGCGGGATTAACAATTGGTCCATAATTGATTCCCTCTGAGTATGGGTCCTTCGTAGTTAAGGAGTAACCCACGAGGTGGTACAACCGTAGTTGTCTACACCTTGAAAAACTCAGGATCCTTTCAAACACCTTTTCGAGTCAAAGCCAGCATATAGTAAGCTATGAGCCTTCAGTGTCCAGCTGCCTTATCCGGTGTCTAGGATGGGTTTCATGGGTAGTTGCCCCCTTGTATGCCGCCTGTCTGACCACCCTTTTGCCTTACCCTGAAGATTGCATGGGCTCAGTTCTCCAGATGTCCTCTGCACCACGGGTGTCTTTAAAGCCCAATGTCCCGCTACAAATTCATAGAGGATCCTGTATTTACGGATACCCATACATGACATAGCGTAGTCAGCGAATAATTTGGACTTTAGACACACCTCATCGTGCAGACGACGAGAGACCCGTTCCCATGCAGTACTTCCCCTAGTTTCCCGAAAAGTGAGTATGTTGTGATAATCCCCGGCCGTGGCTCGTGTGACTGTATCGCTTTTCGGTATCCTGACCTTTCGAACTTAAGCACTTCGGACTTTCTTGATGACGTGCTGCCCTACAAGGCATAACAGAGATAGATAAATCCCGAGAGATGAACAGTGAAGGAACGACGGTTTCCCCCGGTGGTATGGAAGCATTGATTGACCTGGAAGGTGATTATCCCAATCATTCACACTCAGCTCCACAAAAAATCAGCCACGATTTTATTTGCATTTACATCTATGTGTGATCACGTTTCAAAAATTAACAAAAATCGGAAAATCAATCATGTCAAACACTCCAATGAAATATCTTCAAAGTCGTCCATCTCGAATGATTAAAAAAAAAGATTTTCAAACTTGTTATTTCCAAAACAGTTTTCAAAATCGGTTTCAATCAAAGTCTTCCAGAAAACAAACTTTGTCAAGTATTTTGCAAAGAACAGATTTCAAAAATCTACTGTTTACAAATGATTTTCAAACAATGTTTCTCACAAATGTTTTTTTTTTAAAACTAGTTTCTAAAACAGCTTTCAAAACCCGTTTTTTGCAAATGAGTTTCATCAAATAGCATTTCTCACAGATGTTGTTTCGAAATAACATTTCTCACAAACGTGTTTCAAAACAAATGATTTAGTCCCCATGTTGTGACCCGTTATTTTTGAAGTTCAACCCACCTTCAAGAGCAGCGGTCATTACTGTGGAGCGTACTAGTCATTTCGTGTCTTTCCAAAAGTGGTGGATTTTCACAATGATTTTGTGCTCGATCATTCACCTTTCCTTTCTCAAAAATATCCCTCATTCCTTCGACGGTAGCAAGTGAAGCAGCATGAAGATTGACTAGGCGGATCAAGCTGAAAGCCAGAAGCGCACCAACCCGTGGAGCTAGCCGCGTGATATGAAGACTGTCGCCAACCGTTTAAATATAGAGTCAGAGGTGTACCAACTCGAGTCAAGAAACATGAAGACTAGCAACGACCGTTCGAGTCTGAAGCTGCTGAGGGCCAGAAGAGCACCAACCAGTTTCTCTTGATCACAATGTCACTTTGCTGCAAGAGCCCAAAGACGAGCGAGCAAACAAGAGCCCGAACTTGAGCGAATGGCCAGTCAGGAGCCCAACATGGATGTGCAGTCAATCAGAATCTCGAAGACGAAGCAGAAGAATTCGGAAGAAGTTTTTAACTCAAACTCCCCATTTAATGACTTTGAATTGATTTATAGGTTTTCCCCTAGCATTCTTTTCTCTCTTGTCAATTTCTGAATAGACTTTGTGTATAGGTTGTACATTCCCTTTCAATTTATTTAGATCAATGTGTACAGGGTTCCCCACTCCCTATTTTATTTGCGAATGACCGAGCGTCAAATTCATATTGAGAAAATCCACCACTTCGAAAACACGTGTTTTCAAAACTGTTTTCTCCCAAAAAACTTTATTTCTTCCAGTATGCACGACTTGCTTCTTCCCATGTCAGTCAGTTCATATTCGTTAATCACGCATGAATCGTACCCATCATAGAAAAATTGCATACTCACATGTTACATTTCCAACACACCTCACACGAGCATTCATCCCATTTTTCAAGCATGCTAACATTTGTCAGATTGTTCTTTCTACAGTGATGGTCGTGTTTGCAGGTGAATAACTGTCTTTGCCTATGAGTGACGACATGATCTTCGAAGTGATAGCAAGAAATACCGGGCATTCAAGCTTTTTTCCCATTCAGCATACCATGTACATAGAGACCAACAATAAAAAAAAAGCATACAAAAAAAAAACTCATACATCAAAAAATCCAAAAAAAAAATCATACATCCAAAAATCCAAAAAAATCATACATCCAAAAATCCAAAAAAAATCATACCTTTAAAAATCCCAGAAAAATGCAGCCAATGTCATATCAGTGGGTCACCATGCGGGAGTTGTCACTCCCTAAAAGTCCCAAGATCCAGGAGCCAATCACCAACCTGACCTCACTCGAGAATTACTTCTTCGACAACAATCACCACAACTCGACCACCTTCAGAGCCAAACATGACGGATGAGCTTCATGAACCGCAAGCTGAATTCGGCTCAAGCGAGACTAGTCATAACCATACCACTCATGCATTGCATCCAAAAACAAAACAAACATAAAAAAAAACATTCAATCAACCATCTCAATTCATCATTTTCAGCATTTTATGAATCCTATACATGGTATTCCATATTACCACAATACATCGCATGGTAGATAATTGCATTTTCATGCTCCCATATCGAAACGACATCTTCGGGAAAATCACAAGAGATTGATTGAACAGAGTGCATGGACCACTTAACTCTCGACCCGTTAATGAGTACAATGGTCCAATCAAAATCATCACCACAAACCAAGTGAGTAGTGTGCGAAGAGCGGTATTTTCCTTTGAATTTCCAAATGAATGTTTTGGACAATCCAATGAGTGATGAGGAAAGATAGAGCGAGTCCACAGAGGTAAAACCACGAGCGACTTGTGCTTTCCTTCAGCACATGGAGAGGCACAATTCATAGCGAGATCAATGTCGATAAACAGGATACGAACTGTGATTCATGCAAAGATCCGAGAATAGTAAGAAAACAATCATTGACTAATGAGGATGATGAGGCACTTAGGAATAAATTCCCCACAAAACCAAAAAGCTTTAACTGCCCTTTACATATCCCCTTAGTGAGCCCCGCTGAGCCTTTCATGAAAAACTCTTTTTCAGCAACTCCATAACATGCCAACCCACGTACATACACTTACTTGCCCTTGCAATAGAGGATCTCAAAGGAGCCGGAGCCATGGTCCCTCCCCACCATCTTCCACAAAAACAATGAAATGTTTGAAGAAATCAGTGAGTCAATGCAACTCCAAGGCCAAACACCAAAAGGAAAGCCAAAAATGTTCAAGAAGATCGATAAGTCAATGCAACTTTGAAGCGGAAAGCCAAATGCAAAGCAAAAATGCTTGAGAAAGTTGATGAGCCAAATGCAATTTCAAAAACACAAAAATGAGAAGAAAAGTTCAAATCGTATGCCAGAAGAGGCAAGAAGGAGAAATCCAAACCAAAATGACCAATGATGTCCCGAAGAAACCGATAAGGGGTTATCAAAACCCGTCTAATCATTCCACCCATGGCAAAGGAGAAACGTGTCCTCTATTGCACAAAAGCTCCACAATTCCTAAACAAATCCTCTAGTCCCATGTGACATACATCATACCCCTCAGCCCCGTTATAACCCAATAAAAGACCTCTGACTCGTTAGTTGGTGAGCGTTAACTGAAAGTATCGGATCTGAAACATGAATCATAAGTTTCGTGCTTGTTATCAACTTGTCCCACCTCACAATACAGGGACTATGAGCGAATGAGTGCGACCTTACTCCACAAGGTCTTCCGAGTACGAGTGACTCTTTAATCAAAGCACCAAATCATAAACAGCTTACCCCATTGCAAGTGAGGATTTTGTAAGGATCGGAAAGTCCAGAGCTTCGAAAAAAAAATTCTAAGGAAAATACTGCTCCGAGCGTCGAGAGTATCATTACACCATTAGCACACACAACTAGACTTGCGAGAGATCGACCCATATACCTCCATGAGAGGAAAGTGATTCGTGCACTCGAGTTCAACAATCACTCAAGATCGAACCAAAGATCTCTTATATTCGTAAACCTCATATTAATAGAGATAGGACCGTACCTTCTCTCCAAAAACTGCATATGCATTTTGCATCGTGTCTAGCATTTAATACTTGCATGCACCATAATCATTTCATCTTCAACATCTGACTAGTAAGAATTCTACCTAGTCTCGCTAAAAGTCGACCTCAGTTGCAGTTGTGAAGCGTAACTTTCGATCAAAAGATGTCAACTAGAGCCATCACTGGCCATCATCAAGCTATATCGAACCATCTTGGGGCCATTCTGGGCTATCCTCGAGCTACATCGAACCAAACAAGAGCCCCCGGAGCCATGCGAAGACAATTCGGAGCCATCTAGCGTCATGCTCGAGCCTTGTCGACACCACTCCCAAAGCCAACCTGGAGCCATACGGGAGCCATCCTCAGACATTGAGACCATGCCTAAAGCTACACGGGGGCCATCCCATCCGTTCAAGAACAATACCAAAGCCACCTCAAAGCAGGTCAGAGCCATTTCATCATCAAGGCCTTGCCCACAAAGCATCGAACTACGTATGGTCTGATCTCAATATGGAATTGAGTACGTAGGCAGCCCGTCCAGGGTGCGACCACATCAAAGGCGAAAACTTCCCTTTTCCCTCGGTGGCATCGAAGTGAACCAACCAAAGCGTCAACATGCTCAATCGGCACAAGGTCATCTCGGAGCCATCCATGGAAATCCTAGAACCATGATGGGAAGTCCCAACAAAGTCATGCAACTGTGTTTCATCATTCACTTGTGAAAACCATTCACTCACTACAAAGTCCACAACAAATCCCATCAAACAACAATAAATCCATTATCGGAGCCATCAAGCCACCCTGAAAAAAAAAATCTCAAGGCAAATCAAAGCCCACAAACTGCCACAAAATCACCAACCAGGTCAAACCCACCAACCACCCCGAGACCATTGGTCACACCAGAGCCATCAAACCACAATATATCCATCACCGGAGCCATCAAACTACTTCAAAACAACCAAATACACCAATCGTTTCAAAACCACCAATCACCCGAGACCATTGGTCACACCGGAGTCATCAATGCATGCTGGAGCCATCTCAGATCCTTGAAGCCATGCCGGAGCCATCCCAAAGCTTTGAAGCAACTCTCGAGCCATCAGCTCACACAAAAGTCTACATCCACAAATAGGGAGTTTAATTCAATTAATACATTGGTTAATCACCTCACATCACATATCATCTGCATATACCCACAAAATTTGCTCACTATCTAACGCATTTTCACACCTGCTAGGCAGCTATTGCGCTACTAGTGCGGTCGCATTTCATTTTACACCCGCTAGACAGCTATTGCGCTTCTAGTGCGGTCAAATTTTTCATTTTACACCTGCTAGACAACTATTGCGCTACTAGTACGGTCGCCTTTCATTTTACACCCGCTAGACAGCTATTGCGCTACTAGTGCGGTCACATTTTCGTTTTACACCTGCTAGACAGCTATTACGCTACTAGTACGGTCGCCTTTCATTTTACACCCGCTAGACAGCTATTGCGCTACTAGTGCGGTCACATTCTTGTTTTACACCTGCTAGACAGCTATTGCGCTACTAGTACGGTCGCCTTTCATTTTACACCCGCTAGACAACTATTGCGCTACTAGTGCGGTCGAATTTTTCGTTTTACACCCGCTAGATAGCTATTGCGCTACTAGTGCGGTCGAATTTCTCGTTTCACACCCACTAGGCAGCTATTATGCTACTAGTGTGGTCCCGCCGTTTTTCCTCCACTAGGCAGCTAATACGCTACTAGTGCGAGATCGTTCTCTTCACAACCCGCTAGGCAGCTATTACGCTACTAGTGCGGTCCCGTCGTTTTTTCCTCCACTAGGCAGCTATTACGCTACTAGTGCGAGATCGTCCACTTCATAACCCGCTAGGCAGCTATTACGCTACTAGTGCAGGTCCCGTCGTTTTTTCCTCCACTAGGCATCTAATACGCTACTAGTGCGAGATCGTTCTCTTCACAACCCGCTAGGCAGCTATTACGCTACTAGTGCGGTCCCGTCGTTTTTTCCTCCACTAGGCAGCTATTACGCTACTAGTGCGAGATCGTCCACTTCATAACCCGCTAGGCAGCTATTACGCTACTAGTGCGGTCCCGTCGTTTTTTCCTCCACTAGGCAGCTATTACGCTACTGGTGCGAGATCGTTCACTTCATAACCCGCTAGGCAGCTATTACGCTACTAGTGTGGTCCCAATCTTTTCCTCCACTAGGCAGCTATTACACTACTGGTGCGAGATCGTTTACTTCATAACCCGCTAGGCAGCTATTACGCTACTAGTGCGGTCCCCCCGTTTTTCTTTCATTAGGCAGCTATCACGCTACTAGTGCATGAACGTTTCACACCCACCTGCTAGGCAGCTATTACGCTACTAGTACGGTATACATTCAAAAGTATTATAGGCTCGTCATAAGTCCTATAACTAGATATCAAGAGGTCTAGTTGAGGCTCTCCTAAGTCCTCGTACTTTCAATCGCATTCTAGGCCCGTCATAAGTCCTAGAGCTTGATATCGAGAGGTTTAGTTGGGGCCCGTCATAAGTCCCCTTGCACCCGCACCCATAAGAACAAATCATAAACCGTAGTGAGAATTTTTGGCGCCCCGTCAACCTTGACCTAATTCTGCAAGGGCTTGCAAAATTAAGTCAAGGGGAGCCATCTGTAGACACCAAAAATTCTCACCCCAGAAAGCAAAATTCAGGAAAATAAATGGAATAAGAGGGGTCGTTGCCTTTCGTTTTAAACCATGTTAACGTGCGTGCCAAAACACAACAATCATTTTATGACAAAATTCTGTAATCTTTAAAAAAAAGAAGCATTTCGAATAGCAATTTTTCAAAAATGAATTTTCAACTTCCATCCGTTTTATACCCATCCCCCTTTCGTTATTTACTTATTTATTTTCCTAATTAGTTTTTATTTTGGTTCATGCTAATTTGTTATTTGTTTTTTTATCTTATTTACCGCTACCCGTACATATGAAAATTCAACTTCCATTTTATTGTGTTCGTTTGTATTTTAACTTCTAGTTTAGTAGTATTATTTCATTGTTTTACGCATGTATCACTATTATTAGTACTTTGTGATTGTTATGATTAGTATTATTTTGTTTATTCTACCTCATTTTTACTGCTACTTGCACCCATCTAATTCAGTTTTTATTTTATGACATTCACTTGTATTTTTACTTTCATCATACTAGTAATATTTCATTATTTCATGTACTTATCATTGCTATTTTGTTTATTTTTATATTTTTATTATGTTTTGTATTTTATTATTTACATTCTATAATTTCATGACTCTTACGAAGAAAACAATTCATTTTACTAGATTAAATTCTTTCATCTTACTGTACGTTTAGATTGTAAACAAACACTAGCATTTTTAAGGATTATTCAGTTTGAATCAAAACTTTAGTATTGTTCTTGCTTGGATATACCAAAAGTCTCGAGTTCGAATTAGGCGGAATACACCAGATTTTTAATTTTCTCATCGTTGCTCCACCATCAGTTGAGCAAGCCAAGCACGCCTCAGTCCAGGCATGCCAAACGGGGCCCTTAGGCCTGTTTTGACCATTGGTCAAACCTGACCCAACTTCATAAATTCGGGTCCAGCCGTTCCAATTTCAGACCCAAATAAAACCCATAACATGTCAAAACCCTAATCTCTGGTCTATAAAACAATAAAACAAACCAACCCTAATCCAGAAGAGAACAGTAGCCGCATCATCCCCGTTTCGCTTCTTCGTTGTCCGTCTTCATCAAAACGCTCCAACAACATCAAAAACTAAAAAAAAACCAGAAACATGCTCCAGGTTCCATTCACAAGTCGAGAAGAAGAAAGCCTTCCCTAAGCTCCAGATTTCGTCACCGAATTTCCATCCCCATCTCTTCTTCAAATTCAGACTTCTCTACAATTCATTCACTATCGGTAATTTTGCAACCCAACTGGCGAACTAGGAACTGAGCTCCACATTCCTCTGCTCTCGGCGACAAAGAAGCAGCTCTGCGCCTGCTTCAATCTCTTCACCAACAATAATTTCGCAACCGAGCTGTCGAATAAGGAACAAAGCTGGCTGCTCCACCGCACTTCATTATCTTCACTTCCGGTAATGTTGCACACCCAACTGGCGACAAGGAACATACAATCTCTGTGCCTTCTTCACTACCTTCCTCACGGCAATTTCGCAATCTCAGGCGGCTCATGCCGAGCCTAATTTGGGTTAGCTTCATTTCATTTATACATTTTTGTGCTCCGATGATGGATTTGAGTCCTACTGAACACAGACACTAAGTATTTTAGGAATCAGTGTTATTTTCGGAACAATAACCCGAAGTCCAACATGTTCGTTTCGGTTTTTATCATAGATGGGTTTGTTGGTTATGATCCTCCTCATGTTAAACTAGCCCCGAATGGGTTTCGATTTATCTATTCGTCGACTGCAACTTCATTCTGCCTGGATTTCCTTTTCCGATGTTTAACGTAAAACACATTGGGTATTGAGGGACCGTTTGTACCCTGATTCGAACTCTGTGTGTACTGGTTATGCTCGCGTACTGGGTTATGCTCGCAGTTTCATTTCATCGAATTGTTCATTCACTCTGAGTGTTACTTATGCCTTCGTTTTTGTTCAATGTCCGAGGTACATATGCAATCTGGCTTGGGATCATACTTACACACATATGCTACTTCGAGCCGATTCTGAGCTTCGCGAAGTTCACTGAGTCCGATTGGTTTTGGGGGTTGGTTTTCTTTCGTTGATCTGAAATGTTGTATATGGATTATGCTTGATTGCAATGTGGTAATACATTTTATTGTGCAGTTTATCTCTTTGAGGTGGTTAATCACTCGTTTACTTGTGGTGTTTCATGACGGATGATCGGGAGCAGATAAATGGGTGTATTGACCATTAGATTTTACTAATCTTAATGTCTTGATTTGTGGAATAAAGTGATAGAACCTTTGACGGAAACAAAATTGTGAGGATATGTATCTAATTCAATCTCATGCTTATCGGCTAGCTAGGACAATAAGAAGATTCTGAGTAGTTGATAATGTTGTTTCAGTTGTTTCAGTTTATGAGGATAGAAAAGAAAAGAAACAAATCTTTGCATCCATGACTTTAAGATGAACTTTTGTTGAGTCGTGATCGTATCTGATATTTGCAAACTAATGAAACCGAGTTGGTTCAGTTATTACCTTTTGATTCTTTATACTTCCGAACTGTCTGCAGGTTTCCTTCACATGCTTACATTGTTTATTTGATCGTAATTGTATCATTGAATTTATTGTTGGGCCCTTATGTCATTGTATAATTTGGATGAGTTGGGCTCGTTTGGGTTGGCCCAAATTTCAGCCCAAATCCAGTATCAATTCGGGCCCAATCCATTGCTAGCCAAAGTGGGCTAGGACAGGTAGCCATAAACAGCCCATTAGGATGACCCCTTTTAGTAGACCCTTGGGGCCTACTCTAGAAAAACTTTTAGGATCAAGGGCTTGTCTCACTCAAACGGGCCGTAGAGTCTGGACGGTGAGAACAACCCTTTTTGTTATAAGACTTTCCCAAACCACCCCTTAATTAAGATAAAAAATGTATAAGTAATTTGATAAAAAAAAAGAGAGAAGCAAATACCGAATAATCAGCTCCAAGTTTTCGCATATTCATCTCAAATTAATGATCCGGCCCAACATAAAAAAAAGCCCAAGGCTTAAATCAGGCCCAAAAAATCAAATAAATCCAACATCCAAAAATCAAATAAGGCCCACTTGGGCCTAAATCAAAAAGCCCAATCCAGTTCAAATTTGACACAACCCACGATCCAACCCAACCCAAATCTAACTTTGGCCCAAAACTCCAACTTTTGCCCAATTTCCAAATTAACCCAATTTCCATAACATTTTAAAAAGAAAATCAGCCCACTTCCAAAACACAAGCAGCCCACTTTTCCCACAATCCCAATTCGGAACCACCCCACAAGCCCAATTCGACCCAACCCAATTCGACCTAGCCTAAATTGCAAACTGGCCCGACTTAGAATCTGGCCCAAATCACATTCTAGCCCATTTCGACCCAACACTTCAGCCCAACTAAAAGGCCCAAATCGGCCCAACTCTCAAATCCTAAATTGGATCCAAATCAAGGCCCAAACTGGCCCACATTCCGAGGCCCACTCCGACCCAATTTCCAAGGCCCACTTTGACCCAATCTTCAAGGCACAAACTGGCCCACATTCAAGGCCCAAACTGGCCCACATTCCAAGGCCCAAACCTGGCTCATCAGTTCAAATTTGGCACACAATCAATCCAAAAACCGATTCAATCCCATCTCAAATCAAATCCAAATCAAGTCAATTCAGCCCAAATTCAACCCGGCTTGTAAATTCCAATTCGATTCAAAAACTTCATTCAATCATTCATTCATCCAAAAATTCAATTCAATTCAATTCTCATTCAACCAATTCCAATTCAATTTCAATTTCATTCCAATTCCTCCCACACTCTGAATGTCTCACAAACTCGAGTGTCTCATAGACTTTGTCATTCTAATGGTTCGAATGTCTCACAGACCTGAGCGTCTCACAGACCCGAGCGTCTCACAGACCCGAGCGTCTCACAGACTTCGACATCTCAAGGTTTCAAACGTCTCGCAGACCCGAGCATCTCACAGACTAGCATCACAAACCCAAAACTTCTTGAAACTCCGAACCCTTCTAAATCTCAAACATCTCAAATATCTTGAAACTCCACAATTTCCATCCCCAACAAAAAAAAACTGCGAACTACGTAAGGTCTGATCTCAACAGGGAGTTGAGTACGTAGGCAACCCACACAGGGTGAGACCCCACATCGATCAAAATGCCATTTTTCACTCAGCCATCTCACCTCTAAACAACCCCGTATCGTCTCACAGACCCGAGTGTCTCACAGACTTTGTTATCCCAATGATTTGAATGTCTCACAGACCCGAACATCTCACAGACCCGAGCGTCTCACAGATTCGAGCGTCTCACAGACTTCGACATCTCAAGGTTTCAAACGTCTCATGGACCCGAGCGTCTCACAGACTACCCCTCAAATCAAAACTTCAAACATCTCCAAAACCCTGAACTACGTAAGGTCTGATCTCAACATGGAGTTGAGTACGTAGGCAGCCCACATAGGGTGCGACCCCATTCCAATCCAAAAACCCTCTTTCCCAACTCTAGGGCGATATTCATGTCTGTCAAACATTCAAATCCCTTCTGACTCCCACAAACCCTCGACTTCTCCAACTCTCAAAATCAGATTCCATCTTACATTCTATACTCATTCGAATTCATCAATTCTTCTTCTTGGCGCTAGCTTGGCAGAAAAGCTCGCCTCATCCACTCGTTTTCTCTCCTCCTGTCCTAATCCTATCCTTGGCTTTTAAATGAATCTCTTCAAAAAGGTTTTGGAAGAAGGCAATCCCGACAATTGGAGACCGAGGTTTCCTCGGGCACCAATCCGAAGTCGTGGTCGTCGCCACTTCTAAGGGGTGTAACCCAGTGCGAGCCCACACAGAATCTCTAGTATGATCAGATAAGTCCTATCCATAGGCAACAAATCACAGAGTCAATTAACGGTTCTTTGAACCCTCCTCCTCCCTTCCTAGTTCCTTAGGTCAAACTAGGTGGCGACTCTAGACAATTTCCGCCTCTAAGGCATAAGTCCGCGTGGGGCCCATTGAGAGCGGGTGTAGTGTCCACTTACACTCCCCTTATGCTTTCTGGGAAAGACGGACGATGTAGTAGGTATTTGAGGGATGCCAGAATAACGGGTTTTCACCCTCCACAGAATGGCATTTTAGGATCTAGGCTTTTTAGTCAGACCATATTTAGATAGACCCCCCTCATACCGAAAAATCACCCTCCACGCCTGGCAAATCACCGCATGATCGGGCTGGGGACTTAGCAGTTCTCTTTTTCTTCTGGCCGGATTGATCCTTGTCGCTGTCACCTCTTTGTCTCTTCGTAGAGGAAGGAGCGTCCCCAAGGAGTCTTGTGGCCACATCGATAGCCGCATCAACAGACGCGTAATAATCAACTTGTTCATCACCCATTTTGAAGTTAACAAAATTCCAACTATTGAAGGGCCCCACCTTATCTCCTCTAGAAAAGAAATCTACCGGAGCAACACAAAAGGTAAGAATACCGGAAAAGGTAAAGGATTTAGGTAAAATTGATTAAGCAAAACTTACTGTGATATTTCTTAAGTGAGACCAGGCGCGCCGGAGTAAAAATTGGGAAACTGTAGGCTGCTTGTCGCTTACCATCTTCAGAATCTTCGAGATGGGCATTTCTTGCACCGGGGAGGCGGGCAGCTGATTTGGCCTTTCGGGATTGAGGAGCAGTAAGGAACTCCCAAAAACCGACCTGATGGTGGGACAATGACAAACCATCGGGAGTTCCATCCGGAAGACGTTTTCTTGTAATCGAAAAGAGAAAACCCGGTCTTTGCCTTGATCGTCAGGCTATCAGGATCGTCCCTTGTAGAATAGAATTGGGCAAACTCGGTTGCTTCCACCCGAATTTTGTTCTCCTCACAAAGCAGAACATAGGCGTGAAGGTAGGAAATCGCCTTTGGATGTAGGTGAGCAAGCACGCAGCAACGCCGAATTAGAAAGCCCAGAACGAATGGGTGAGGGGGCACGGTCAGGCCACGAGGGAAAAAATCTGCATAAACGGCGTATCCAAGCCCAAAATCGTCGTGGGGGTGCGAATCGGAAGAAGGAAGGTAGATACGAGTACCCAGTGGGACTTCGACATCCTTTAAGCAAGAGAGAAGAGAGGTAGTGTCCAAGGAGGATGAAGAGGGCTCCCGATCGGCGGAAAAGGGGCGGAAGATTTCAAATAGGAGGGGCGAAACCCTGGGGCGAAAAGGTACCTTGAATCGCCTCTTTTGCGGGAACAAAATTTGCCGCTGCTTTATTCTTTTTCGAGCTAGAAGAAGCCATCGGGGAAGATGAGCGAAGGGAAACAGTGAGACAGGAGAGGTGGAGAAGAAGTTCGAAAACGAAGCGTAAAGAGGTAACGGTGAAGTCTGAAGTGGGTAAGGAAGAGAGAAGGTGTCAAATATAAAACCTGGAGTTTTGAAAAAGTAACGGTTCCCGCTCGGCCAATAAAAATCAATAGGATAAGGACTCTACATCTTCCTGGAAAAGGGACGCTGACATAAAGAGCTTCCGAAAATTCTACATCGAAAAGGCGCGAGGCACGGACAAGTTTTCTTTCCTTTTAAAAATAAAGGAAAAAGCAAGAAAACTTGTGGGACTAGGGGAGGGAAACCGAAAAAAGTGAGTCAGGAGAAAGCCAATCCGGAAAGCCATAAAAGAGAGCAAGAGCAAATTGAAGAAAAAAAAGTTCTACTTTTTACGTTTAGAGGATCAAAAGTAGAACTTGTGGGACTGATGAAGAGGGAAAAAGTACGAGAGTAAGGAAAGGTAGAACATCCGGTCTCATGTGACTGGAAGGGGCAGCTTAGAACAAAGAATATCGCCAGACCGGAATGTGATTCGGCCGGATGGGTAGTTAAATATCCCGCTTATATGCAAATGCCAGCCTGGCAATTAAAAAGAAAGACAGGCTGGCAACCCTCGATCCAGCAGTGTAAACATTATAAATAGGGGTTCAACCCCACAATAAAGGACACGATTCATATTGGAAAACTACACTCAGTTGCATTGTCTTCGCGATTCTCTCTCTTTTAAGCTCGGTCACATAGCAACAAGGTAATTCGACGAAGCGCAAAAGGCTTAGTAGTAGAATTGGAACCCGACTAGGGATTAGGATAGAAGATTTGAGGAGTTAGGAACTTATCATTTTCAGTTCTTTGGGTCCCAACCAAGTTCACTCCAAGCTTAGAGCATGTTTTTGCTCAAACTGTATCTTAGTACTTATTGCATTTTACTATGGTTTAAATTGTTCACTGATATTTCTAAGGCACTTTTAGCCTTTACATACCATATTTTAAATGTTTAACAACATATCAAGGTTTGGGGTATTTCAAAAGGTAAATATCATTTTAGTGTATTAAAACACTTATGTTAAACTAGGGTTTGTATATGAGTTTAAGTGTGAATTCTTAAGCTCATTACCCTTATATGTATATTGATTAGAAAGTTGACAAGTGAACAAACTCCTTGCTGATTTTCGGTACATGAAACAAGAAAGAAGTTTGAGAGGAAAAGAGGTAAACAAACTATCTCAATGTAGTTTAAATGCCTTAGGAAAAATGAGCTTGATTTGCTTAATAAAATACCTAAGGAGCCAATGGTGAATGACCTAGTAAAATGCTCTCATGGTAACTATTAAAGGGCATATGTGATGTTGAGTGTATTTGTAGGTTAAAGGCAATATATGTGGGAAATTCAGTGTTTAAGGTTTATGCAATTTAAGGGCCTAAGAGCCATGTTATTTAAGGGCCTAAGTGCCAAGCAATTTAAGTTTATGCACTATATTGTGACGTAGTGTAAATTTGGTGAAGTTTTGTGTGTGAGAAAGTTCTTGATGGATTTTAGGTGTTCTTGAATGTCTAATGGTGAAAGCTATGTGTTTTTGGTATGATGTTGTGCAAGGAGAACCTATGGAAAATTTGGGTAATGTATAAGAAGTTTTAGGTGCTTAAATGAGTTCTAGTGAACTAGGAAATGTGAGGAATGAATGAATGTTTACTAGGGAAGGAAAACATGTATTAAGGTGTTATATAGTGCTACGAGGAATTAGGCACTATCTTGAAGTTCTAGGAATTCAATGAGTGTTTTTGAGGATGTATAAAGTCTTGGAGAAGTTTATTTAAGGTTTAGGTAATGTTGATGTACATGGAATAAATGATGTTTAGGTAAGATGTGAAAAAAAGATTTAGTTAGTAAGAAGGATGTTGGGAGATGATGTTATGATGGTGAGGAAACATTCTTGGCATAGTGGTTATCATAGGTATGAAACACCACTTGGAGAAACTAAGGAGAAAACATAAGTGTTAGGAATTTTGGTAAGAAAAGAGTAAGTGTTTAAGGAGTTATAAAATGAGTTTATGGATGTTATATGAAGGGTTAAATGTGCCAATTGATGTTGGAACACATTAGGAGGCTTGAGGAAAAGTTGGGAAGAAGTTTGACAAGTTTTGGACAAGTCCTGGTGTTGTCAGACCCGTGGTCCGACCTAGAGTGGGTCGGACGGCCTCTGTTAATTCACCCGTTGAAGTTTCTGGAATGGTCCGACCCAGAGGACTTGGGTCGGACATGGGTCGGACGGGAGGATTTAAAAGACGGAAAAAGTTTCTGGAACGGTCCGACCCAGTTGTGGGTCGGACGGTGGGTTGGACGACCCAAAACATGTAAGAAAAAAACAAACGAAGTGTGGTTTAAGTAGTAAACCCTAGTGGGTATAATGATGACAACCCAGTGTGAGTTTAAACAAAAGAAAACGTGTCATTCAATCGTGTAAAGTGTTTAGTAAACCGGAACTTAATAAGTAATTAACCGACATTGTCAATCATGTCTAGGAGCTACGTTTGGCGGGACTCGTACGCAGCAAGGACCAAGGTATGGTTTTCTTCCAACCTATGTCCTACCAGATTACACCGGCTTGTTTGCCAATGTGTTTTTCTGTATGCTTGCCATGTTGTAAGATAAAACATTTAATAAGTTTACAGTAATTCATTTATGTGGCGTGTTCAACTCCGATACCATTTAACCTCGGAAGCGTTAAACCTTAGTTAACTGAGTCTAGGAGCACATGAGAGTTCGGTATTCGGATTAAACGACCCCAACCATGGGACGTTCTAACCACGGCTATGCGTGTGTTAATTGTATGATATTTGTGTGTATGTAAGGACCTCCCTCGTATGTGTAACCCAGTTGTAATACTGTATGATGTGTGGATGTGATAGACTCCATATTGGGGTTCTAACTAATATCTAAAAGTAAGTATGTACTAACAGGGGTGAGGAATCCGGTTAGGCCGGTCGCGCCTTGTTTGGGAGTGGGTATCCTTTTTAGCCTTACCCTCCTCTCTGTTAAGGTTGATTCCCTCATGGGCTACGATCTCCCATTAGCTTACTCCAAAGCTTAGCTATTCTGACTTATGATCGGTTTAGGGGGAACGTGTGTTTATGTGGTGTGTTCGGGTCACCATATCCGAACCATCTTAACTTAAGTTACTCGTCCGACTATTAGGACGGTAATGAGTGTTGTATAACGAGTTTATCATGAGGGTGACATCATTCTCTAGGCTCACCAGTGAATTAACTATGTTTGGGTCGGTTCCAAAGAGAACCGTTCCCGTTATGTTATGTGTTGTTGTTGTACTGCAATTCCCATTGTGATGTTGTTATGTGCACGTTGAAACGTGAAAAGTGTTGTTATGTAGTGTATGTTATATGTTGTAAAATGTGGAGTATGTGGATCATGGATATGAATCCCAGTTTGTGATAAGAGACGTTTAAGGATACCCGATTAATGGGTAAGTGTCGTCTATTAAGGAAGTAGCTCCATTAGAGGAGAAACACTCTAGGGTTAATAAACACAATGAGTGACTTATCAAGTAAGGATGTGTTATCAGTTTGTTGAGCCCATTGAGGCGGAATGTTATATGTTGTGTTTTATAGTTACATGCATGATATAAATATATTCAACCGCATGCTAAGACGACAATTAGTTGTGCGTGGCCCGGTAGCATGCGGGCTGCGGGATTACCATACTAGCAAAGGTGCTGAGCCCCTAGGGGGCCCCCTTTCTCTTCTTTTCCCTATTTCAGGTACAAGGAGCGGGAAGCCGTTCGAAAGTAGGACGGGGTAGTCGTTTGTACATGGGTAATCATTTAAGTTATATATGCACAGTAGGTGTAGTAAGACCGAAATTGTTATCGGCATCCGTTTGTGAATACTCGGTACAGTAGAAAAGTGTATGTTGTTTATGTTGTTAATGGAAAGGGACAGTAATGTGTAGTCGCTCGGGAATCTAGTCCATCAGACCGGTACAATGTATATGTAATAGCCTTGTTAGCCACGTGGGTGGTTAACGGCGTGTAACACCAACGAGTTAAGTAATGTGATGGAGTGTTTTCCGCTGCAGTTGTTATTAAGTGCGTAAGTATTGGATGGGGTGTTACAATAGTAGTTTACATACCATATGATCATGGTGTAAATGAAAACATTTGAAATGCTATCAGTGGTATGAGAGTAACACAGGCGCGTGAAAAGGCGCGCAAAAGTAATTCCCCGCGGTGACAGGTATGGTTTTCTTGCAACCTGTGTCCTACCGGGTTACAACGGCTTGTATGCCTATGTGTTTTTCTGTATGTTTTCCACCTTGCAAGATAAAGCATGAAATGAGTTTACAGTAATTCATTAATGTGGCGTATTTAGTTTTGATACCGCTTAACCTCGAATATGTATTAAAACGTAGCTAACCGACTCTAGGATCACATAAGAGATCGGTATTCGGATAACGTCCCAACCTACGAGAACGTTCTAACTACGGCTATCCGTGCATTAGTTGTATGTCGTGGTTGTGCGTGATGTGTGTTGCCTTTGTTAGTATGTTGTTATTTAACGATTGTTGTTGTCCATGTTTGTCGAATGGGATGTTACCTCCCTTGTGTGTGACTAACCAAGTTGTAACACCAAATGGTGTCATGATATGATAAGTTCCATAAGGGAACTTCAAACTAATATTTATATATATTATGGAGGGTGAGGAATCTGGGGTTTCCCGGTCGTGCACGTGTGTTTGCAGTTGGTATCTATAGCTGAATTAACTCCCTCTCTGTTTGGTGTTTTTCCTTCTTGGAAATTCAATCTCCCACAATTCTAATAAGAGGCTTTCCAACCTTGATTATTATTCGGGTCTAGGGGGATATGTGTATGGTGTGATCGGGCCTATACTAAGGCCGACACTCTAAGTAAAGTAAATGTGTATGGTGTGTTCGGACCTATATTTTATCCGACACACCTTAAGTAAGTGTACATTCTCTTAGAAGAACGGTGATATGTCGTGTACATGTTGTTACGGGATGTGTGTGGTGATGTTGTGTATGTTGATAACCAAAATCGACCCCATATTAATATAAGAAGTAATTATTGTAACCCGATTAAATGGGAAAGTTTTGTCTAATAAGAATTTAGTTCCATTAAGGTAGAACCCTCAAGGTCAAGAAAGACAATAATTTAATCTAACAAGTGTTGATGTGTTACCTTTATTGGTTGTATCCTATTGATGGATATGTGTGATTTATAAGTATGATGTGTGTTTATAGTATTTCTTGCATGCTTTAAATAAAATCAACTGCATGCTCACACGACATTAGTTGTGCGTTGCCCGGTAGTATGCGGGCTGCACATATACCATACCAGCAAAGGTGCTGAGCCCCTTTGAGGCCCCCATTACTTTCCGGTACATAAAGCAGCCCTACGTTCGGTGAGATCTAGACGGGAATGGTATGCATGGGTAGTTTATGTAGTCATTTATATGTTCGTAAGTAGTGTAAGGCCGAAGTGTGATATCGGTAACGAAATGTATTAGACTCGGTACAGTTGGAATGTAATTGTATTTGTTTCCAGTTCAGAAACAGAATTGTAATGTAAAGTGTAATGCTCGGTAATCTTGTCCATCAGACCGGTACGTTGTGTTTGTATTAGCCTTGTTAGCCACGTGGGTGGCTGACGGCGTGTAGCACCCAAAAATTAAGTTATGTGTTGAGTTGAAATTCCGCTGCACCATTTGTTAAGTATCGTATTTGTAGTTGGGGTGTTACACAAAGTGGTATCAGAGCGAAGTATCGCTCGGATGACTGGAATTACCAAGCTTAGGAGATACCGAGTTAGGAATTTAAGATTTGGGTTTAAGGGTTGGGTGATAGCGTGAGAGATACGCAAGTTAGCAACTACCAGTGTGTACTGGAAACCTACAATATCCTTCCCGCCCTCCACAACCCCCGTTTTATACTCGGGAAAGAACGCCAGAGAGATGGAAAGTCCTCTCAAACTCGGGAAAAAACCGGATCTGGCTGTTATGAATTATGTTTGTAAGAACCAAAATATGTCATACGGTAGATTCCAAGTGTAACACCCTCAAAACATGGCCTAGGAGTTAGGGGTATTACACGCTGCGTATTATACATAATAACGCAAGGCTCTAATAAGCAACTTAAACAGATAAACAAATAAGGCCCAAACGAAATACTTAAATAAAGTATAACCAAGAGATGTTAGAACATCCCCAAAAGTCATTACAAAACCCACTAAACGGATGTCAAAAGCGGAAGCTAACGAAATATGCCCAAGGCTCAAATTCAATACAAAGGTCTCAAAAGAAACTAAATACGAAGCAACTAAACTCCAGAAGCTGAGGGGAGACGATCCTCGCTAATCAATCTGCAAAAGCGTTAGAAGTAGGGGAATGAGCACACAACTATGCCCAGTAGATGACCAACTTCATCAACCAGCATGCTCAAAACATTTACAGAATATTGACAAATCAGAAGGAGTCAAAGAATCCATAAACATGTCGGAAACCAGAAACCGAAGTCCATTCCTTAAGGGACTAAACAGAGCAGAAGCAGACAGAAGCGGAAAACAGAGTGGACACTAGCGATCACAGCATACAGACAGAACGAGCAACCAGCTCGTGAACAGAACGAGGAAACCTCACTCGTAAACAGAACAGGTGTAAACACCCGTGAACAGAACGGGGAACATCACCGTGAACAGAAGGATCCTACATAGCGCGCTACGAGACAGCGTAACCAGCCATCCAAAGGCTCAGACACAGAGATAACTAGGTCCCAAAACAGAAGCTTAAATACAAATAAGCATATGTGCATCAAAGGCACCAGAAAGCCCATAGATAGCTTGGAAATCAGAAGGGGAATCCACCCCGCAAACGGAAGTCAAAACGGAGCTCAAACGAGCAAGTTATGGCCAAAACAGTAGCCTGTCCGAACTTGTGTCCGGACATCGATGTTCGGACACAAGTCGAGACTCAAAACAGAAGCAGAGACAGAGATGTCCGAACATCCATGTTCGGACGGATGTTCGGACGTTTCACGAAAACAGGTACGCGGAGTGTCCGAGCTTGTGTCCGGACATCAATGTTCGGACACAAGTCGAAGCAAAAACAGAGGAATGAGAAAGGGGGTGTCCGAACTTATGTCCGGACTTACAAGTTCGGACACCATTCGAAACTTGTAAGCCGGACTCGTCCTCGCACCCCGTCCGAACTTAGAAGCTCGGACGGAAGTTCGGACACATCAAACAATTCAGAAATCCAGAGCGCAGAAGGGCATGTCCGAACTTCAATGGTCGGACAGAAGTTCGGACACGCCGAAAATTTCAGAAAAACAGAGGCGAATTAACACGAACAGAGGCACAAAAACCAATCTAAATCAACACACACATTTACAAAACAACCTTGGGGTTTAATCCATTGAAATGGCATTAAACAGACATGAACCACACACAAACACAAGATCAAATCATTGAGTTAACTTGCAGAACCCAAACTCCCCAAGGTTGAACACACGGATCGAATCCGAAAGCCACCTACCTCGAATTATCAGCAGACGAACCCCAAACTGGATAGCAGAGTCCAGACCAACGCAGAATTCCCCAATGCAGAACGACAATACACCGGACAACACAACTGAAGAACAGACCAAAATCAGAACCAAATTCCCAAATCAGAAACTGCCATTGCCCACGAAATCACAATCCGTACCTGAATCAATAGCAAAGGAATCGCAGAGGGGAGTCCGAACACAGCCACGCAGAAGGATTGACGATCCTGACAATCAGACTGTAGAAACCTAAATCAGAAGAGAGTAGGCTTCCCAATTGCAGAATTTACACAAGAACAACCGACGCCCTTACCTTAACCTGACCCGGAGTGCAACGGCGAGAAGAATCCGCAGCAGAACTCGAATTGCAAGAACACAACAGCAGAACTTGGGCACTTGATTGAACGTACTTTGGAAGAGAGAGAACAGAGAAGGAAGGAGCGTCTGAGGATTTTCAAAACTGACGGAGTTAGTGGAGTCGTGAGAACGCGATTAGGTAGTGGGTGAAAAACTAATTAGAATGTAAAAGATAATTATTAATATCACCCAAATATCAAATAAAAATCCTTACCAAAATCCAAAACGAAAAGGACCACCTCGCCCTTGTCTTTAATCCAAAGGACTTCCATGTCCTGAATTAAGATTGAACCAACTTAAAGTTAAATTGCGACGAAATAAAATAACCAAATCTTGGGTTATAACATCACCTCCCCCTTAAAAGAATTTCGTCCTCGAAATTAAAACATACCTACTGCTCGAAAAGGGCGGGGAACTTAGAACGTACTTCACTTTCGACCTCCCAGGTCGCCTCCTCCTCTGACTGACCGACCACTGCACCTTCACCAAGGGCATGGTCTTACTCCTGAGCTTGCGGACATCCCGCGCTAAAATCCTCAAGGAACTGCCTCAAACGTGAAGTCCTCCCTTAACTGAAGCGGACTGAAGTCGATCACATGAGATGGGTCCGGAATATACTTCCTCAGCATAGAAACGTGGAAAACACTGTGCACTGCTGCTAAAGATGGAGGCAAAGCCAGGCGATAGGCAACGGTCCGATCCTCTCTAGGATCTCAAAAGGACCACAAAACGAGGGCTAAGCTTGCCTCTCTTCCCAAACCGGACAACTCCACGAACAGGAGAAACCTTCAGATACACATGGTCGCCCACCTCAAACTCTAGAGGTCGTCTCCTCTGATCGGCGTAACTCTTCTGACGACTCTGAGCCACAAGCAGACGCTCCCTGATAGACTGAATCTTGCCCACAGCATCCTGAACCAAGTCTGGACCGATCACAGCTCTCTCCTTCAGTTCATCCCAACAGATGGGTGATCTGCACCTCCTGCCATACAAGGCCTCAAACGGAGCCATCCCGATACTGGTCTGAAAGCTGTTATTATAGGCGAACTCAATCAGTGCAACGTGCTGATCCCAACTGCCCCCAAAATCCAACACACATGCTCTGAGCATGTCCTCAAGGACCTGATTCGTCTCTCTGTCTGACCGTCTGACTGAGGATGGTAAGCTGAACTGAAAGACAACTTGTCCCCATAGCCTGATGCAAACTCTGCCAGAATCTGACACAAACCTCGGATCTCTATCAGACACATCGAAGCAGGAACCCCATGTAGACGCACAATCTCATCCACGTATAGCTGAGCCAAGCGATGCAAACTGAAGGTCTTCCTGACTGGTAGGAAGTGAGCGCTCTTCGTGAGCCGGTCCACAATGACCCAAACTGCATCAAAACCCCTCGGAGTCTTAGGCAGTCCCATGACGAAGTCCATACCGACGCTCTCCCACTTCCACTCCGGAACGGGAAGAGGCTGAAGCAACCAGCTGGTCTCTGATGCTCGGCCTTGACCTGCTGACAGGTCGACATCTGGATACAAAGTCAGAAATATCCCTCTTTCATGTTGCTCCACCAGAATGTCTCCGCAGATCCCGGTACATCTTCACACTCCTGGGTGCACCGAGTAAGGAGCTCCATGAGCCTCCTGCATGATCTCACGTCTCAAAGAGTCATCTGCAGGCACACAGACACGGTCTCGGAACCTCAGACAGCCCTCCTCTGAAACCCTGAACTCAGACTCCTGACCCGCAGCTATCTCATCTCTGATCTTACCCAGACTGACATCAAGCTCCTGACTGGCCTTGATCCTGTCGATCAAGGTAGGCTGAATCTGTAATGCTGCTAACATCCCAGATCTCTCTGGTCGGACGACCCAGATACCCATACGCTGTAACTCCAGAGCAGACCTCTGCACACCAGACAAAGCACAGACGGTCCTAGACGGAACCCTCCTACTGAGCGCATCAGCCCACAACGTTCGCTCTACCAGGATGGTAGAGGATCTCCAGATCATAATCGTGCAGTAACTCCAGCCACCTCCTCTGCCTCAAGTTCAACTCCTTCTGAGTGAACAGATACTTGAGGCTCTTATGGTCCGTATAAACTTTGCACGCTGCTCCATACAGATAGTGCCTCCAAATCTTCAGAGCAAACACCACAGCAGCTAACTCCAGGTCGTGGGTCGGATAGTTCTTCTCATATGGCTTAAGCTGACGAGAGCCATATGCAACCACTTCCCTGCTGCATCAGAACACACCCAAGTCCCCTATGGGACGCATCACAGAAAACCTCCAGGCCCTCGGTCCCCTCTGGAAGAGTCAAGATCGGCGCAGTAGTCAACCTCTTCTTCAGCTCCAGAAAACACTGCTCACAGGCATCGCTCCACTCGAACTTCACATCCTTCTGAAGCAGACGAGTCAACGGAATCACCAACTTGGAGAAGCCCTCCACAAACTTGCGGTAGTAGCCCGCCAATCCAAGGAAGCTACGAATATCTCCAACATTAGTGGGCCTGGCCCACTCGGTAATAGCTCGAATCTTCTCCGGATCCACGGAGATACCATCCTTAGAGACAACATGTCCCAAGAACACCACCTGATCCAACCAGAACTCACACTTCTTCAGCTTCGCATACAGCTCGTTCTCCCTCAGAGTCTGGAGAACGGTCCTCAAATGCTCCTCGTGCTCCTCAGCACTCTTGGAATACACCAAGATGTCATCAATAAATACTACAACAAACTGGTCCAAAAACGGCTTGAACACCCGGTTCATCATATCCATAAATACAGAAGGCGCATTCGTCAGCCCGAATGGCATCACTAGAAACTCGTAATGTCCATAACGAGTCCTGAAAGCGGACTTAGGCACGTCGTCTGCCTTAATCCTCAACTGATGATATCCCGACCTCAGATCGATCTTCGAAAACACCTTAGCTCCTGCTAACTGGTCGAACAAGTCATCTATGCGCGGGAGAGGATACCTATTCTTAATGGTAACCTTGTTGAGCTCCCTGTAGTCAATGCACAACCGCATGCTACCGTCCTTCTTCTTTACAAATAGCACTGGCGCTCCCCAAGGCGACACACTCGGGTGAATGAAGCCCTTATCCAGCAGCTCCTGCAACTGGACCTTCAACTCCTTAAGCTCAGCAGGCGCCATCCGGTATGGGGCCTTCGAAATCGGCTGAGTCTCAGGTGCGAGCTCGATCGAGAACTCCACCTCTCTAACAGGGGGAAGCCCAGGTACGTCATCCTGGAACACATCTGGGAAATCTCTGACTACTGGAATGTCCTCCATCTTCGCATCCTTGCGAACCTCAGGGATGTAGCACAGATATCCCTGGCATCCTTTCCTCAGAAAGCGGAACGCCTGCATCGCTGATATGACTGGCGGCGAGCACGGGAGTCCATTCCCTGCTACAATCAAACGGGCTGGCCCGGCTCCTCAAAAGTGACTCTCGAAGCGGCACAATCGATGTGGGCATGGTGCGCAGCAAGCCAATCCATGCCCAGAATCACATCAAAACTAGTCATCTCCATCGGGATGAGATCAGCACACAGAATCCTATTCTTGACTAACACAGGACTAGCTTTACAGACAGAATTCAAAAGCATAGAAGAGTCCCTAACCAATGGACTATGCACACACAGCTCAACACCCAGAGGCACAACAGGCAAACCGAGCTCACCCACCAACTCAGCAGAAATAAAAGAGTGGGTGGCTCCAGAGTCAAACAAAAGAAAACAGAACGAGAAGACAG
Organism: Limonium bicolor; assembly: GCA_023374045.1. Taxonomy (NCBI): domain Eukaryota; kingdom Viridiplantae; phylum Streptophyta; class Magnoliopsida; order Caryophyllales; family Plumbaginaceae; genus Limonium; species Limonium bicolor. Next base: position 123,838,855 of record CM041776.1, on the reverse strand, counting down.
CTGGAGAATACCTGTGACAACTCTGTCAGTCGATCGGTCTCTCTCTCCAGCCATCGCGTACACTCTGGCCTGGCCCTGGGGCTTCTTCTGCTCAGCCCGGTCTCGATCTCTGGACCCTGAAGCAGACTCAACGGCTCTACCTCCAGAACTACCCTGCTCCTCTCAGCCTGAGGGCAATCAGCAATCCTATGCTCCAAGGACCCACACTTGAAGCAGGCTCCAGACTTCCTGTAGCAGTCCTGGCCTCTATGAAACTTGCCGCAGACCCGGCACTTCGGAGCGGGAGCTGATGAAGACGAACCACCTCTATCTCGCGAACGGTCCCCAGAGCGGTCTCCAGCTCGGTCTCCAGTAGACTGCTTCTTCTGAGAAGCAGACTGATCCCTCCTGTCGCTCTCATCGGACCTCTGCTTCCTCTTCTGGTCCTTCCCTCCAGACTGGCGACCTCTCAAGTCGGCCTCTACCAACAGGGCGACATCAGCAACATCCCTGAAGGTCTTGTGACGCAGGGGCGTCACAGCAGAACGGATGTCTGGCCTCAAGCCACTCTCAAACTTCCTGGCCTTCCTATGCTCGTCAGGCTCAGGTGCAAACTTAGACAGACTGATGAACTTACGAACGTACTCCTCAACGCTCATGTCCCGACCCTGGCGTAGTCGGTTATACTCCAGAATGCGCTGATCCTTGTAGACGTCGGAGAGTGGGTAGAACTGTTTGTTGAACTCCCCAGTGAACTGCTCCCACGTCCAAGGCTGTGGGAACTTCCCCATAACTGACCTCCACCACTCCTTGGCTTCGGCCTTGAACAGAAAGGTGGCGAAGTCGACCTTCTGCTCCTCCTCTGAGCCCATGACACGTAGCAAGTCCTCCACCTCTGACAGCCAATGAACTCCTGAAAGCGCCCTTCCCGTTCCTCCCTCCAGCATCTGCCCCAGCTGGGCCTGCTCCGCCAGCTGGTCCTCCTCCAGCTGGACCACCCCCTGCAGCCATGGTCTGCATGAGCTGCGTCATGAACTGCTGAACAGCATCAGCCACATTCCCTGGAGGGTTATTTGCTCTTCTTCGCGGCATTCTGAAAGTCCAACAGCAAGCAGTTAAACTCAGACACTAACACTGACATTTCTGACTGACTGGCTAACTTAAAATCCCAGCAGATTAGAACCTGGCTCTGATACCACTAAATGTAACACCCCCAAACACTGGCCTAGGAGTTAGGGGTATTACACACCGCGTATTATTACATAATAACGCAAGGCTCTAATAAGCAACTTAAACAGATAAACAAATAAGGCCCAAACGAAATACTTAAATAAAGTATAACCAAAGAGATGTTAGAACATCCCCAAAAGTCATTACAAAACCCACTAAACGGATGTCAAAAGCGGAAGCTAACGAAATATGCCCAAAGGCTCAAATTCAATACAAAGGTCTCAAAAGAAACTAAATACGAAGCAACTAAACTCCAGAAGCTGAGGGGAGACGATCCTCGCTAATCAATCTGCAAAAGCGTTAGAAGTAGGGGAATGAGCACACAACTATGCCCAGTAGATGACCAACTCATCAACCAGCATGCTCAAAACATTTACAGAATATTGACAAATCAGAAGGAGTCAAAGAATCCATAAACATGTCAGAAACCAGAAACTGAAGTCCATTCCTTAAGGGACTAAAAGAGCAGAAGCAGACAGAAGCGGAAAATAGAGTGGGACACTAGCGATCACAGCATACAGACAGAACGAGCAACCAGCTCGTGAACAGAACGAGGAAACCTCACTCGTAAACAGAACAGGTGTAAACACCCGTGAACAGAACGGGGAACATCACCCGTGAACAGAAGGATCCTACATAGCGCGCTACGAGACAGCGTAACCAGCCATCCAAAGGCTCAGACACAGAGATAACTAGGTCCCAAAACAGAAGCTTAAATACAAATAAGCATATGTGCACCAAAGGCACCAGAAAGCCCATAGATAGCTTGGAAATCAGAAGGGGAATCCAACCCCGCAAACGGAAGTCAAAACGGAGCTCAAACGAGCAAGTTATGGCCAAAACAGTAGCCTGTCCGAACTTGTGTCCGGACATCGATGTTCGGACACAAGTCGAGACTCAAAACAGAAGCAGAGACAGAGATGTCCGAACATCCATGTTCGGACGGATGTTCGGACGTTTATGAAAACAGGTACGCGGAGTGTCCGAGCTTGTGTCCGGACATCAATGTTCGGACACAAGTCGAAGCAAAAACAGAGGAATGAGAAAGGGGGTGTCCGAACTTATGTCCGGACTTACAAGTTCGGACACCATTCGAAACTTGTAAGCCGGACTCGTCCTCGCACCCCGTCCGAACTTAGAAGCTCGGACGGAAGTTCGGACACATCAAACAGTTCAGAAATCCAGAGCGCAGAAGGGCATGTCCGAACTTCAATGGTCGGACAGAAGTTCGGACACGCCAAAAATTTCAGAAAACAGAGGCGAATTTAACACGAACAGAGGCACAAAAACCAATCTAAATCAACACACACATTTACAAAACAACCTTGGGGGTTTAATCCATTGAAATGGCATTAAACAGACATGAACCACACACAAACACAAGATCAAATCATTGAGTTAACTTGCAGAACCCAAACTCCCCAAGGTTGAACACACGGATCGAATCCGAAAGCCACCTACCTCGAATTATCAGCAGACGAAACCCAAACTGGATAGCAGAGTCCAGACCAACGCAGAATTCCCCAATGCAGAACGACAATACACCCGGACAACACAACTGAAGAACAGACCAAAATCAGAACCAAATTCCCAAATCAGAAACTGCCATTGCCCACGAAATCACAATCCGTACCTGAATCAATAGCAAAGGAATCGCAGAGGGGAGTCCGAACACAGCCACGCAGAAGGATTGACGATCCTGACAATCAGACTGTAGAAACCTAAATCAGAAGAGAGTAGGCTTCCCAATTGCAGAATTTACACAAGAACAACTGACGCCCTTACCTTAACCTGACCCGGAGTGCAACGGCGAGAAGAATCCGCAGCAGAACTCGAATTGCAAGAACACAACAGCAGAACTTGGGCACTTGATTGAACGTACTTTGGAAGAGAGAGAACAGAGAAGAGAGCACAGAGAAGGAAGGAGCGTCTGAGGATTTTCAAAACTGACGGAGTTAGTGGAGTCGTGAGAACGCGATTAGGTAGTGGGTGAAAAACTAATTAGAATGTAAAAGATAATTATTAATATCACCCAAATATCAATAAAAATCCCTTACCAAAATCCAAAACGAAAAAGGACCACCTCGCCCTTGTCTTTAATCCAAAGGACTTCCATGTCCTGAATTAAGTGAACCAACTTAAAGTTAAATTGCGACGAAATAAAATAACCAAATCTTGGGTTATAACACCAAGAACTGGGCATCCCGGAGACGGTTCCTGTTTTGAACAATTTTACCCGCACTTAATAGCGGACGATTTAAGAATCCTATCTTCAGGAAAATGGATTTCCGGCAGCATGGGTCGACATGCTCGGCAGTCGAGAGAACCATGATTGCCATCAAGATGGATCGCAATAACCATAAATGAAGTGGAAAGGCGAAGAATAGAACCTGAGACACATGTCTGCGGGACCACAATTGTTAAATAATACCGACATGGTATACTAACCGACTAAGGAACTAGTAAGGTTGGATATTAACTAAACAAGACTTTATAATACTGGAACAAGTTCAGGACCGTATGAAGACGTTATATACAAGATACAACATAACAAAATCAACAATCAGAAGTTGTGTATGAAGACGTTTATGAAACATACACCAATAGGACTACAACGTAGTGCCTAAACAAGAGCCAAGTCTCGACAACCACGATGGATGTGTGGGAGCGAGAAATAAGGAAGAGCACATAGCTAAGTGAATAGGGGCCTCCAGAGTGGAGAGGCTCCCTGACTAATGATTGTCATGTTAAGACAAACGAGAAGTCGCTTAGAGGATTTGTCATCAAGACTATAAGATCGAAGAACAAGCCAAGAAGGCTACCGAATACAATGTGGATAAAGTAATACCGAACCAGTATGTGCTGAACCGATAACAGCCAGCATGGCGCACTTGTCATGGCAAGTGCTGCTATAACAGAACTATTTGGGAAAATTTTAATGACTTTGAAGTACTTTGTAGAGTACAGTATTGGCGAATGAAGTCATTATAGAATCAAGAAATCCAAGAATTTGAAGAGTGAAGCCTGGAAGGGCTTAGCGGCCTAACCATTGCATTTGAGGATATACCAGTCAGCGAGAAGCTAGACTTGGTCAAGGCATGAAGACATTTTAAATACCGTGAAGAATTTCTCTTAAACCTAACCTTACATTCAAACTCATATTTATTTCAAACCCTCTTTCGAAGCCAAATTTCTTTTCAAACTTATGCTATTTCAAGCCTTCTTTTAAGCCCAAATTTCTTTCAGACCTCAGAAGATCCTTAAAGACAAAACCGGGGACCTACACCGGCCACAACACCACACAGTAGTTAAGTTATACCTAGTTCATCTTGAACAACCTTAGAACAATCCTATAACCTGCGGGTATTAACCCGAGGGAAGGAATCCAGTTCGTACTAGATACATATAGTGTACAAATTTTCCTTATTATATAGTTCGGGAAGCACCAAGGGTGCATTATCATCGGACATTATAAGAGGATTTGACAAGAGAATACTTCACATAGGCGTGTGACGGACACTACGAGTATACAAAATGACATATGGGACGACCGCACTGCGATAGAAGCATGCGGGCCTGACAGACCAACTTATACATAAGTCGGGTAAGTAATACAATGTATCAGTACGGTGCCCCACATATGTAAACGAGTAGAGTCAGGAACACAGGAAGTAGTCGACTCCGTACTACGGTCAACAGTAAAATGCAGATCAGAATAACCGATTACAGAGAATGAAGGAAGTGAAAGGACTCAGTTAAGTTAGCAAGCCAAAAGGAATTTAAGAACTCATTCAGGAAAAGGCGTAAGAGTGATGGAGTGCAAAGAGCACAAGTTGATGAGTACAGACAATTAACATGTCTCAAGATTTGTAAAGGATACACAAGATAGCAGGATGAATACCCGGATTGAACACAGTAAGGCAGACGCCTAATATGGACACATTAAGGCAATGAATGGGATGGAACTCCCTGAATGATCACCAAGATTACCGTGGAATATCGATCTTCAACGAAGAGGATATTAACCCATTCAAGGACGCAAAGTGCCGTAGTTAATTAAACATACCTATAAGTACAAGCCAGATGTAATGGCATAACTTAGCAACACCCAGGAGCAATCCTTGAAGGGTGTTTGGGTCAACAAAGTTGAACGAAATGTGTGATAAAAACACCAGAGTTGAAACGAATACTCAGTTTAAACACTAAAGGGAACCCGCTTAACAGTAGAACCCTAAATCGCCAAAGAGGCAACCTAACATTCCTAAGGGGCCTCCCATGAAAGGTAGCGTGTGCTAAACGAAAAATTGTAGGGAAACATATGTACAAAAAGAATAAAATAATAAACTAATCCTACAACTCTACTACGGGTAGCAAAATAAAACCCGGTCGGAGTATAGTGTAATGTAAATATATTACCGACCGAGAGTATCGTACCCAAGGGACTTATAGAAAATTAGTCCTAATCCGGTAATACCTATTCTAAGACAAGGGGGGAAATTGAAATGTTTTCTAATCCTAATCAAAAACTAATTAAACTAAGTGGTAATTACAATGAATTATCCTTGATCCAGGGTGTGAAACCATCTAAGTATCAATATGAACTCTAAACATAAACACAAGCCTTCGAATTAACCAACAACTGAACACGCCGGGTGTCCTGCCGGATACCACTTGCACGGCATATTCAAAGACTTTGAATATGCCGGACATTGGCCACCCGGCAGTGCATCCGGCATAGTCAATATGCTTATTCTTATTCCAGTTTCGAGAAGAAAACAGAAGACTCACTACCTATTAACAATTCGAGCATATATCATGCCACGAAATGAACAAAGTAATGGGAAAGATGGGTTAATTCTCTACTCTTACTACTAACTCTTAATTCTTAAGAAGCGAGAGTAGGAAGATCATTAAGAGAGTCTAACCTATTCTACTTGGGATTTACCTTCCACAAGTAAAAATTGCATGAAGAGAAAAAGAGATCAACCAATTCTCCTTCATTAAGACCTTTTCTTAATAAATTGAAAATTATATTAAGAAGACCATATTGTCTTACAAAAGGAGTTTTCATCCCAACCAAGAACAGAAGGAACTACTACTCAATCACCCATGAATTGAAGAAGGGAATACAAAGAAGAGAGATTTGACATGGCCTTCACCCTCTAATCTTCTTCCAAATTCTTCTTCTTCTTCTCTTGAATGGTTATGCAGCAGTTCTTCAGTCGAAAGTACGTCTATTCTGTGGAGTAAGTGTGTGGAAATATGGTGGAATGAACACCCCCAAAATGTTCAGCCTCTTGCGCCTTTTATAGACAAAAGTTCTTCTGATGCCGGGTCTTATGCCGGGTCTAAGTCATCCGGCATCGGGATTAAACACGTGCTATTTCCGTAACGGTCGAAACCGCCCTGGCATGAAAAGTCACTTATGCCGGACATATTCCATCCGGCATCATACCCGGCATCTAATGTTTGGATAACGGAAAATAGCCGACATCTATTGGTAGACAGGCGCGTCTTTTACTTATGCCGGATACAACCTACCCGGCACCATGTCCGGCAGCGTCCCATTTCTGCTGTGTACTTGTGCCGTGCATGAGAGATCCGGCCTCATATCCGGCAAGGTTCAGTTTTTGATGAAAACTTGCTCCTTGCATGAAAAACACCAAGAGCATTAGACTGAACATATAAAATGACTTCTTATATAAATTAATGCAAATACTAACTATTCTAACCTTATTTTAACTAATAACACTACAAATCTAGCTTATAAAATATGATAAGTCTACGGCTTATCAGCGTGATGCAACGACCCTGTAAGGAGCCCAGAATCGCCTAAGCCATGTGATGAGATACGGAGAAGTAAAATTTGTGTGAACGGCTTACAATGAGCAGAGCTCGAGGCACTAAGGCTTATGAGCCATAAACCAAATGCGCTACATAAAAGTAAACGATTGCGAAGCCTAGATAAACTCGTAAGGAGTATCGCTGGTAATGGCGCCAGTAAGAGGAGTTTGTGTTCTACATGTAGTTAGAGCGGAGAAGGAACCACTGCTTTAAGAGTGGGGATACCTCTAGATATTATGAGACCGCTGGAGCGGTAATTGTGTGAACGTTTAGGATGTATGTTGAAGTCTGATCATATATTGCCAAGAATCATTTGAATAATAATAGTACAAAAAGGAAGCTCTCATGGGAACTGTGGAAGAGTAGTCAGCTTAGCAGCAACCACCATATGTGTATAATGCAAAATATATAGTGAATATTGCTCAAGGAGTGTAAAGACTTGAAGAATGGCGTATTCAGTAATCAGCCAAGTAAATGGAGAAACATAGCGTAATGACGAATATACATGAGCAGGAACTAACACCGTAGCGAACACCATATAAGTCGATGTTGTATAATGAGTAAGAACACGGTGCGCTATAAGCGACCATTGTACGAGTATGGTTAAACAAGGATATGGAGGACAACTTGAGCTACGAACTAGACCTAGTGGATATGGAAAACAAGAGAGTGCGAATAGAAATAGAATGAGCAATAAAGCAACAGTAATCTGCACCATGTGATGGAAGACCTCAAAGAGATGGCATTGTTTGTTCCTATTGCAACTGCATAAGTAACTGGAGGTGTATTCCTAGTGGATCTACTTGATAGGAAACAATAAGCTTTGGGATAGAGTACCCGGTTATTAAAGAACCACCCGTACTAGATATGGAGGACTGGTAAACACACCAGTGAATATAGCACAAGCCACTTGGGTGAAAAGCTAGTAACCAAACCATGCGGCCTTGAGCCATAAAGACACGAAGAGTGTTGGATGTACCAACAATCACGACCAAACGAGGATAAATTCCACCACAATAAAGCGGATGAGACTCACGAACGATGTATAGGAAATCTGAGGTCATATAAGTGAAAGAGTACTTGTACAAAATTAAATAAATGAATATAATTCATAAGGAATAGTTTAGTGTCAGTGATTATAGAAGTACTGAATACCAATACCGGTATGAAATATCCTTCAGGTGTGAAGAACAACAGAGGAAACACTGCATACTAAGTATTAGCTAGACCTCGACCGACATTAAGTCGGTAAAACAAAGTGAAAGTGATCAGGAAAGACATACAGTATACCCAGTAGACTTCCAGAGAACTGGATAGAGAACCTATAACTCATCAAATTCGTACACGGTAAGATACCATGTGTCGATTGAGAAACCATTATTCCTAAGATAGAAGGGATAAATGGGAGATGTACAACACATCAAGGACCACAAAAGGGCTAACTATGCCCTAAAGTTATCAGAGTGGCGCAGCAGAAGCTAGTAGGCCATGATTCAAAGTTCAATATACTTAGCGAATACGAGTAAAGGGCGAAGGGTCTATGTGAATATACCTAGAAGCCCCACAGACCAGAACCGAAACCGGTTATGAGTTAGACAAACTCCTATGAGAATTCTGGATTCAGGAACAAACCATTAATATGGTTAAGATCCTCTGACCGGAACATATCGCATAATAAACTGTGTGGAAGCTAAAGTACTTCATGATGACAAAATGTCTTGAACCAATGTTAAGTAATAACATATGGTCGATTACGCATCGTAATCCCTTTTTAAGGGGGGTAGAGCGTAAAAACGCTTTGTGAATAATTACGTACAAGTGTACGTGAACGATGTTGTGCATAGCATAAAATAATTTGTTATGATGTTGCATATAACACAAAATACTTTGTTCTAATGATTGATGCGTATGGTACATGAACATACGTAATATTTCATGATGTAATTGTGGTCATTGCGCATAGAAGATGCGAATACCATTGTTATAAACGTACATACCTTGTTAACATTGGCGTGTAAATACAAGTGTAAGGGAGTAAAGAACTCCTGGGGATCTAAAACCCCGACAGTATATGTTATTTAAGACTAAATGTAGTATTATAATTTTGATCAAAATATATTTTATATATATATAGTATTGTGATGTATGAAGTGGTATATTCTCTAGGTAACATTGTTAATGGAAAATTGGAAATAATTGATGGACATAGTTCATCCTTTGGAGTTGTATTGCTTTGTGATTAAGATTAGAAAGATTAAAAAGATAGAAAATGGTAAATGTCAGAATTAGTTTGAAATACCCCAAACCTTGATATGCTGCTTAAACATTAAACTATGGTATATTAAGGCTAAAACAAAGTGCCTTATAAACATTAGTGAACCATTTAAACCATAGTAAAAACACAACAAAGCACTAAGACACAGTTTGAGCAAAAACATGCTCTAAGCTTGAAGTGAACTTGGTTAGGACCCAAAGAGCCTACCAAGACTTTATAACATTCAATTATGATTTAATAAGGCTAATTAAATCCTTAGGAAACTTTGGTAGACAATTAAACCAAACAAACACAAATAAAGACCTTAAAGCCAATACGGGTGAAATGTGCTCTAAGCTTGGGATAAGTTTCGTTAAGACCTAATAAGCTTACCAAGACCTTATTTATATGTTAATGAACATGTTAAATCAATTACTAAAGAAAACCAAGCTTGAAAACAAGTTAAAACACAAAATGTGCTTTAAGGAGCTTTAAAGCACATTTTTGAACAATTGTCTTGTAAATGGGTTTTGAGTGGCTAAATGTCCATCATTACTCTTTAATCAACATGTGTACTACTTAGTATCACATTAGGAGGTCTAAATCAATGGGAAATCAAAATTTCACAAATATGTGCCTTAGTTTGTGAATAGTGCTCAAATAGTGCTAGTTTTGACTTAAGTCAACATAAGTCCATTATTTGGTCAACAAAGACCAAAAATATCTCTAATATGTAAAGGGCGCCGGTTTTCAACATGGTGAGTCACAACCTTTTACAAGTAAAATAAAGAAAGGAGGAAAAGTAAGTAAAAAGACTATTTACCTTTTTAAACTTAAATATCTTACAAAGTAACCTCTCACCTCATTCTCTTCTTTTCTCCTTGTTCCCACCGTCTTCATCCTCTCCTCCCTTCTTCAAAACGAGTTGATACAGCAACCTCTCTTCTCCATCTTCATTTCCTTGTCAAATCCAACTCCATGCTCCAAATCAAATTCTAAGACCATATTTGTCTTAGTTAGACCAAGCTCTACACTTCTATCTTTTCAAATCTTCAAAAGCTCCATTTCGGTTCCATGGATATTTACCATTGAAGGAGCTTGAGCTCATGTTTTCATGCCTTGTCATTCTCTTATGTTTCAAGGTAAGGAAAATCAAAGAAGAACCAAGTTTCCTTTCATTTTCTTGTATAACCGAAAATCCACCATGTAATGGTGTCTTCTTTTGGTTCTTTCATAGTTTCATTCCAAACTTCAAAGGACTTGGTGGAGTCCTCTCTTGCTATTTAATCAAGTTCCCTTGCAAATTCAAGGTAAACGTCCCATTTGGTGTTTAAAACACTTATGTTAATCTAGGGTTTGTTCATGAGCTTAGGTACAATGCTTAATGCTCATTATCTTTACTTGTATATTGATTAGAAGTTTGACAAGCAATCAAAGACACCTTGCCGATTTTTAATCAAGAAGGGCAAGGAAAAACAAGTGAGGAAGTTTTGAAGAAAGAGAGGTAAATGAGCTACCTTAATGAAGTTTTATGTATCCTAGCAAATTGAGCTTTAAAATGCTTATTAAAAACTACCTAAAGAGCCAATGGGAAATGAGATAGCAAACTATCCCAAGGAGTTTATTAAGGGCATATGAGATGTTGTGTGTATTTGCAGGTCAAAGGCAAATATAATGTGGGAATTCAGTGTTTAAGGTTTATGCAATTAAGGGCCTAAGAGCCATGTTATTTAAGGGCCTAAGTGCCAAGAAATTTAAGTTTATGCACTATATTGTGATGTAGTGTAGTTTAAGGGTTTAGATGTGTGTAAAGAACATTCTTTGTGAAGATGAATGTCTTGGATGTTTAAAGGATGAAAAACAATATGTTTGTGTGTATTAAATGATTAATGGTTCTTGGTTGTCAAAAGGTGAAAACCTAAGTGTTTTGGGTGTGAGAATATACAAGAGAAGCAATGGCAAATTTAGTTGATAAACAAGGAGTTTATGTGTAATAATGAGATTTTAAGACCTAGAAGGTACTAGGAATGGTTAGCTTTAAGATGGTGAAAGAATGTGAATTGAGGTGTTCTTAAGTGATAAGGTGCCTTGGGCATAGTCTTGGAGGATTTAGAAGTCAAATGGGTGTTTTAAACACACCAAGGTTATGTTATGTGAAATGTTAAGTCTTGTGTAAGTTTTGGTGATCAAAGGAAAAATAATGCCTTGTGAAGACTAAGTGTGAACTAGTGGAAAATAGAAGGAGTTTTGGTTAGTAAGAAAAGGTGCTTGGGAGATGATGTTATAGTGGTGAGAAAACATTTTGGGATAGTGGTTATTATAGGTATAAAACACCACATAGAAACTTAGTGAAAACATTACAAGTGTTTAACCTTTTTATAAGAATTTGTGTAATGCTTGAGGAGGATTTTAATGGGTGATTTAAGGAGTTTAAGGGAGGTCTTAAGGTGTGTTTAAAGTGCCCAAAAGAGGTTAGAACATACTAGGATACATGAGGTGAAGTTTGGAGTCAAATGGGAATGTAGAAACAAAGGTCTGGAGCCGACCGACCTTAGGGACCGGACTTGTAAGGTCGGTCGAGCCCAGTTTACCCTGTCAGAAACGGTCTCTGGAATGGACCGACCTTGGGGACCGGACTTGCAAGGTCGGTCGGGCTTGCATTTTTGGTACGGATTAAGTCTCTGGAATAGACCGACCTTGGACCGGACTTGCAAGGTCGGTCGTGTCTAAACTTTGTACGGGAATTGTTTCTAGAATGAACCGACCTTGTGGACCGAACTTGCAAGGTCGGTCGGAGTAGAATTTTTGACAGTAATATGTTCTGCAATGGACCGACCTTGTGTAAGGTCGGTCGGACCAAAACTTATATAAAAAAACATCAAGAAGAAATGTGAGTTAAGTAGTACATCCTAGTGGGTATAACAAGGATAATCAGGTGTGAATTAAGTAAGGAAACATGACATATAGTCATGTAAAAACACTTAGTTATTCAAAAGTTAATTAACCAACATTACTAATCATTTTTAGGAACTACGTTTGGCGGGACTCGTATGCAGCAAGGGCCAAGGTATGGTTTTCTTGCAACCTGTGTCCTACCGGATTACACCGGCTTGTATGCCAATGTGTTTTTCTGAATGTAGCCACCTTTTAAGAAAAAAACATGGAATGAGTTTACAGTTGTTTAATTATGTGGCGAGCGTAGTTCCGATACCGTTTAGCTTAAGTATATGCTAAACTTAACTAACCGAATCTAGGATCACATAGTAGATCGGTATTCGGACTTAACGACCCAAACCACGGGAACGTTCTAACCACGGCTATGCTGTGTTAGTTATGTGTTGTTTGTGCATGCTAGTATGTTCACTACCCTTGTGTGTGTCTAACTAGACGTAACCATCTATTGTGAATTAATGTACTAAGTCCTATAATGAGACTTCTAACAAGTGCTAACCGGGGGTGAGGAATCCGGTTGTTCCGTCGCGCGTTGTTTGGGAGTTGATGTATACAGTTTCTTTAGCTCCCTCTCTGTTGGTTGTTTTCCTTCGTTGGTCTTCAATCACCCTTAAGCTTAACCAAGGCTTTTCTGACTCACGTCGGTTGAGGAATATGTACGGTGTGTTCGAATCACTATATCCGATCCATCTTTAAGTTAAGTTACTTGTCCGACTAACAGGACGGTAATGAGTGATGTACAAGCTTATCATGAGGGTGTTTTCATTCTCTAGGCTTACCAAGTTACCTAACTATGTTTAGGTCGGTTCGTAAAGAGAACCGTTACCGTTATGTTATGTGCTATTGTTGCGCTACAATTCTGATTTCGATGTGATGTTATATGTACGTTAAAATGTGGAGTATGTGGATCATGGATATGAATCCCAGTTTATAATAAGAGGAATTTGAGGATAACCGATTAGTGGGTAAGTGTCGTCTATTAAGGAAATAGCTCCATTAGAGGAGAAACCCTCTAGGGGTTAAGAACACAATGAGTGATTTATCAAGTATAGATGTGTTTGTCTGTTTTGTTGAGCCCCTTTGTGTGGAATGTAATGTGTTGTGTGTTTATAGTTTACATGCATGATTCAATATATCAACCGCATGCCGCTTAGACGACAATTAGTTGTGTGTGGCCCGGTAGCATGCGGGCTGCGGGATTACCATACCAGCAAAGGTGCTGAGCCCCCTGGGGGGCCACCCTTTCTTTTCTTTCCTATTTCAGTACAAGGAGATAGAAGCCGTTCGAGAGTAGGACGTGTAACACCCCAACCGTAATCTCATCATTACCTCTTAAACCGTTACTAATTACTCCTACTCACGCAGCGGAACTCTAATTACAACGAGGGGTGAAACAACGCCGTTAGCCACCCATGTGGCTAACCAGGCCTTTCTTACATACCGTAACGGTCTGATGAACTGGAACAACCGACTTCATCATCATACTCACATACAAACTACAATATCTCAACTACTATATATACTTCGAGTCTACAGAATATACGGATGCCGATAACATACTCGGACTTACACCTCATTCAAACGCATAAGTAATTACAATCTAACTACCCATGCTCACAGCAGTCCCCGTCCTACTCTCTCGAACGGTGGTCAGCTTCAAGTACCTGCACACTAAAAACGTTCCCCCTAGGGGGTCAGCTTACGCTGAATATGAAATTCGCATATACCGCGGTGCTAACCGCGGTACGCCGACTACTTTGGGTCGGATATACATGGAGTTCATTTTATCAAACAACATGCATCATGGCAATACAATATATATGTATATCACACAAGGAATCTACATCCAATCACGGAACACGATTCCTAACTAACATAACAATGTTGTTAGTGGAAATTGGTTACTCTTAGGCATTGAGGGTTATTCCTCACTGTGCCTTGTTTACTTATTCAATACCTCTCCCGCTCTCTCGGGTTACTTATTCATATACACCCCATTCTCTTGGGCTACTCGTACTACTCACCCACACTCTCGGGTTACTTATTCTCATTATCTCACCCATACTCTTGGTTATTTACACTCATTATCTCACCCACACTCTTGGGTTATTTATACTCATTATCTCACCCACACTCTTGGGTTATTAATACTCAAGCTCTTGTAGATTCCCGAGACACTACAGGTCTCCTACGTCACGCTTGTTACCCTTAATACATACTTAGGCCAAAACTCATGGCTCTCTAGCATAGTCTTACTTCCCCGGTTTCGACCCTACTCTGGGTCTAGCATGGTGGGAAGGTTCAACTAGCTCACGGAACTCTCTCTTAGTTCCTATCTCTTTTACTTGGTCCGACTACTCTCGGACTACTCTCATTCCCATACACTCCTCTCTCGGAGTTATAATAATATCATGTATTTTAGTCTAGAAGCATCATTCTTGTTTCTAATGACTTTGGGAACTTAACTTAAATTCGGGTAATCTTAGGTTTAAGGGTTACCCTCACAATCATATGCTTGTACATTCGAATATTTTCTTATACCGGGTAAAATCCTCATATAGGAGGTCGACCATGTCTCAAGGGAGTTACATAGTCCCTTAGGTCTCTTTTACCTTTCTTATAAGTTCACATTATTGGACTAACTTCAATCCTCTCGATGGAGGTTCATTTATCTCTCCACTCGTATTTATTTCGTGGATTGTTTCAATAAGGTTTTCTAACCGTTATCGGGTATTTACTCAACCCGTACATCTCCTCACATTCTAGGGAGTTCATATGTTTGCGTTATCGTTATACTTTAATCGATAGCTTGTGTGTGTTTGCATGTTACCATTGTTCGTGAGACTACCCGATCTACGGGTTTCTAGTCAATCACTACTCTCTATGAGTCGGTCTATGCACTATGTTAGACCACACCGGCACCAGTATGTTAGTTCATACAACATACAATAAAGCATACTTAATCAAACAAGGGATTATTTTCATGCTTTAATCTTGATTAAGCCGGCAAACAAACACACAAATCAGAGTAACTCGGTTAGCATACGGGCATGAGAAAATCATACCTTTCACCGGGGTTACTTTACCGTGTGATCTCACCATGCTAAGTTCGCACTTGGTCCTCTGATAACATTCAATTGTTTTATATTAACATTAGGTGTTACGGTATGTAAAACTAATACTCCCGTACTTAACCCCGTTATCCCGTTAACTTAGTTTTACTCATGTTTCTTAAACTCACACACTTCCTCATTCACTTATCAAACTTGTTTACACTCCTAATGACCTTTAAACATCATTATTCATGTCCTAATTACCTTATATTATCATTACCTTTCAATTCCCCATCATTAAAATGCAAGAAAACACATTCTGTTACATTTCTGGCCTGGTCCGGGTTTGTGTCCGGGGTTACAAACCCGGACCAAACACTGGAATCACTTTCTGTCGTATTTTTCATGTGTTCCGGGTTTGTGTCCGGGTTACAACCCGGACATCCCCTGGGATGACCTTCTGCCATGTTTTTTGCTATGTTCCGGGTTTGCATTCCGATTGCAAACCCGGACAAACCCCTGGAACTGTCAAAATTTGCAGTTTTTCACCACTTTTAAACCCCTATATCACCTCTAATCATTTCCTAATCATTCCATAAGTTTTCCACATGTTTAATCATCATAAAACATGCTCTAAACCTCTTCAAAACATTGGCTTATTCCTTACTAAAGTTCTTGCTCAATCCCACACGTTTTTCATTCTTGTTTTACACTAATGCACACTTGTGCATTTCTAACTTCTCCTCAACACTTTGCATTATCTCTCTTCATTTTGACCATTCCATATCTTCCAAGATAATGCACAACTCATAACAAGTTCCCTGAATCACTCTTAAAACCTTGAATTCTCATTTCTTTTCCTAAGCTCCTTAGGCATTTACACAAGTTCTTGCTAGATTTTAGCACCAATCTCCTCTCTTTAATCAAGTACTCCATGGTGATTCTAAGCAAAACAACCACCATCACCCTATTTCTCTAGTCCTTACTTACTCACTCACACCATACTCAAACCACTAAACACTCAAATTCTACACAAATTTTGCCATAACTTGGCTACTTTTCTAACTTTGCCCAAAACTCATTTCTTCACATATTCATCCTAAAACTAGCCAAACCCAAGGGTTCTATCAGCACTCAAATAAACCATCAATACTCATCAATTCTCCAAATACCTCACAATGCATAATTCACAAAATGCATAACACTTAATCAAACACTAAATTCACAATGTTTTCTCACTTGTCTTATTTCTATACAAGCACATTGCTACCACACACATGTGGGGTTCATTCATTCATTTAATTATTTTTCCCTTCCCAAATTCTAAAAGCATTAGACTAGGCTCCAAGGTAAATTACTTACCTCTTGTTCACAAGCCTTTCCTCTTTTCACATTCCTCTCTTCTTCTCTTATATCTTTCTCTTGCTTGGAAATCGGCCAAAGGCCAAGAAATTGCCCATTTCCAAATCAATATACAAGGCAATGAATGAGTTTAATAGTAAAACACTTAACCTCATTATTAATAGGATGCTTAAAGCTCTAAGATTGGTGTTTACCTTGAAACCCTAGGTTGGGGTTTTTGATCAAGAATCAAGGGGAACTCCCAGACCACCATTGAACACTTGGAGAATAGCTCAAACAAGGAAAATCAAGGCATCAAAACATGCCAAAATCGGCCAACAAGAGAAATGAAGAAAATGCAATTTTCTTCGGATATTTTTACCCTTGGATGGAAGAGGAAGCTTCAAGCTTCTAAATGGTGTGCTTTTCTCTTCAAATGGCCAACACCCATCAAAATGAAATTCACCTTTTTCAAATTTTGAAAAGAGGAATGTGGAGCTTGATGAGAGGAACACAATATGTTTTGGTTTTTTGATTTGGAGCATTTATTGGGCTTAAGGAAGCAAGGGAAGAGGAGCAGCCATGGAAGCTCTTTGGTGCAGCTCAAATCGCCAAGATGGAGGAGGAAGGAACTCACGTGGAAGAAGGAAAGGAAGGAAGAGAGAGAAGGAAATGGGAGGAAAGAGAGTAAAAGGTGCTTTTTTTATGCTTTTTACTTTCTCTCTCCTCTTTTTCTTTCTTTCTTTCTTTATTTTGTGTGTGGTAGGGGGATGACTCACTAATAAAACCGGCCCCACACTATTAGTAAAGCTGGAGCGTTTTTCGTTTTCTTACAGAAAACGCTCGTTATTTTACCCGGTTTGGCACTACTCACTCACCGGGCCCGTTTTTTTCGGATTTTCTCGTTTCTTTATTTTTAATGGTTAATAAGCTTCCATTAATACTTATTTATAGTTATTTAATCAACTATAATTTTTACGGGTCCGTTTGACCACTTAAAGTCACGTTTTCGGGTTTTCTCTCGAAAAACGTGCTTTTAAACTCCGTTAGCGTTTTAATCCATTATTTGGATCCGTTTTCTTCGGGAATCATTCCCGTATACTTATTAGGCCTAACTAAGCCTTAGGAATCCATCTCGGACCCTCTCGAGATCATGTATCTCTTATACTCATTTAACTCGCATTTTAGCGTTTTTCGCGCTTTTCAAGCGTTTTCTCTTTTCTTTTGGTTTATTTTTTCCTTTACCAATACTCTTTAGGCACCATTAGGCCTTTTTAATCATGTTAGAGTAATTTAATCGCCATTTTTAGATCCGGGGTATTAAAATCTACCCCCCTTAGGAACTTTGTCCTCAAAGTTGGTGAATCTAGATGGTTACTCTCATGGCATTCAATGCCAAGGTTATAGTACATGTATAACCCTACTGACTTCACAAGTCAGTCTCATTTCATACTACACATACCACACACATATCACAGCATGTATAGCAATCAAAAATACTTTTTGTTCTCTCTCCATGGAATCGGTCCGAAGACAAGAAGGCACTACAGTCCTCGAATCCATGTTGAGTGATATACTACTGATCCCTCAGGTACCGGTCACGTTGAACACTTACTCTTTCTGGTTCACGGCCGTTTCATGACAAATGGGCACTTACTCTCTCTCTGCCCACGGTCCCTTCGGTTCTGATCAAAACGTTACACATATACATATCCTCAGGCACTCTGGTTGACTCACTCAACACAGGAACATCTCAGGGTACTCTCCCCGTCCCGCTGCCTTTGGAAAAATCACACACTGACACCACCGCCCCAACCGGTCACTTAGGACCGCCGCACGTACGGTGCAATGGTTTCAAAACTATACACGCCCACCGTTCTACCGGTCATCAAGACTTAAGGCCGTAGCCATCGGCGGGTGATAGCGGTTTCAAAAAAACCAGTTTCTTTCCATCTTCATACTTGAAGGAAATTCTTTTTCAAAATCTGTTTGAAAATTCTTTTTAAAACATCACACAACTCCAAATCAGATTTATGGTAGCTGTATCTTTCTTAGCGTGATTACTTGTGACCACTATAGGGAGCTTCAGAATCATCCAACCCTGATGTGATCAGCATCAGTGTTGAACTATCCTTCCACCCCAATTTGTGTTCGGTTTCCCTTGATCGCTAGCAGATCAAGTTCCACCTCCCACGTCAGTTTCAAACAATCAGATAGTCAAACATTTTTGTTTTCTATCTTTTACTCTTTCTAGTTATATTCACGAAACAATTCGTTTCAATTAATCTCTAGTTCCTATACTTAGGTCATTTGTCATTCTCATTGCTTCACTACTTTACCTAGGTATTCCATACTTATGGCTTCTTTTACTCAAATTGTTGCTCAATTTAAAACACATAACATACAACTCCAAAGGATGGAACTCACTCCATCTATCATTCTCAAATAAATCACCTAGGGAACTCACTCCCTCTTAGGTTACACATCGTTTCATCATGCCGATTCATACTCATCATAACTCATGTCTAATCTCACTAGACATATATTATAGGGATTCTCATTCCCTAGGAGTCTCTCTACTCCTCTTTTCATAAATATTACATACTCGTTACTTGCATCACTCATGCACAATATCATTATTACACAATGAATGGGTACATATGTTTATGTAACATAAGTTCCAATCATCAAAACAATTTCTTTTTGTGCTATGCACATAGTAGTTTACGCACCAATACGTAAAACATACTCTAAGCGGTTTCTCTCGCCCTACCCCCCTTAAAAGGGGTTACGCCCGCGTAACCAACCATATGTTATCACTGAACATTGGTTCATTAATTCGAGTATTATGAAGTGTTTTAACTTCAGTACGGTTAATTAACTCATAACCGGGTTCGGTTTCTAGCCTCTAAGGCTTCAAGGGGTTTATGACATAGGTATACTTAACTTAACCTAATCACGGTCCACAAGCTTCTGCTGCGTGACCTGATAACTAGAGCTTAATTCGCTCTTTGGTATTTCCATGTATTTCAATCGTCGCTTGGTATCTCTTACCGTATGCGAATTCGATGAATTTTAGATTGTCTCTCCAGTTCTCTGGGAATCTACTTCGTATAACACTGTATACCTTTGTGATTATTCACTTTTTTTTTTCCCGACTTGTTGTCGGTTGAGGTCAAGCTACTACTTAGCATGTAGTGCTTCCTCGTTTAATAGTGGCTCATGGATTATGTTTGTTTCTTGGTTCTGTACCAGAGTTCTTCATTCATACTACTCTGCATTTTTCCACATATCGATCCTGGGCCCTGTGGGTTACTGCCCACGTTCTTTGTGCATCTTTGGCCAATGGCCGCACGGTTATCTCTCTAGATTCTCACTCAACAGGCTTCGTTGACATTTCTCAATTCCTGGCTCTCCCACTTGATCATTACCGCACAAGTGCAATACCAAAACACTCAGTCATACAGAGTGCAGAAGCGTAAACCCTTGACAGTAAATCTCTCATGAGATAGGAATGATCATGTCTTCTTTACCACATTTCCTTATCAGCTTCATATCACTAACCGAATATACTCTTACTGCGAACCTGTTCTACTCGTTACAACATTCACTTATATGGCATCCGCTACTACTTTAGCTGCCGCTCATGTACTCCCGCCATTTATACTATGGCTTGCCATTCACTTAGCTCAATGAAATACGTTACTCTTTAAAATCTCTCTGCGCACTTGCGCACTGCTTACTCTGCAGTTCATATTGCACACATACAGTGTTTACTACTCAACTGATTACTCTTCGGTTTAGAATTGCCGCAATCGAGGTTCCTCCTTACACTCTACTATAGTTCATATACTCATTGGCAATATACACATGCTCAAGTTTTACTACACCGCACTAGCGGTTTCACATTTCATACCTAGGTGGTAGCCTTTCTCTGGAGGATTCACGCAAATGCCGCTCCATAGGCCCCATAATAACAAGTGGTATCCCCACTCTAAGGTAGTGGTTCATTCTCCACTGTTCCTCTTATGCCTCTATGCATATTTACAACGTTTAGATCTACAAGTTGCAGTTAGTTTACCGGCTTATAAGCCACATTGCCTCGCCATGCTCCATGCGGGCTGTTTATACAGTTTCCGCTTCTCCGTATACCATTAAATGGTTTGGAGGTATTACTGGGTTTTGATATGGTAGTTTCATCACGCTTCCAAACATGGAAGACCCTTAAAGTATTTTGATACTAATTCATGCCCTCTAGCATTTTAGGGTATCCCGTGTTACGAGGGATCCCTTCGGGTTCTACCCGAGTGTTTGCTTAAACACTTGTGTTCTCAACACGATGTTTCGTTCAACTACTGTTGACTCCGGCACCCTTCTCGGATTGCTCCTGGGTGTTACTGAGTAATGCCATTACATCTGGCTTGTACTCATGGTTATGTTCAGTTGTGACTTCGCCTTGCGGCTATGTCCTTGACTATCCCGTTTAGGGTTGTAATGTCTCCCATTATTGGGTAGATCCTTGGTACCTTCTAATACCTTCTGGGTCAGGTCATTATTCTCTTCAGTGAGGTATAAAGTGGGAATTCTATCCCGTTTATCGTACATTAATAAGTTCATTTAGGCATTCGCCGTATTATTTACACTGGTATTCACCCAGTTATTAGGTATTTCCTGAGACATATCCAATGTCTGTGCTTAATACTCTGTGCTTCTCGCGCTTATTAACGCTATATCCTTAGGTCCGTCACCTTACTGGATTCTAGACTCCTTAATCTTGGTAAGCTTCCTTATGTTCTTCGATCATTCGAGGTGTCCAACTGTCTTGGTTTGAATTGGCTCTTTCGTCCGTAGTATGGAGTGGGCTACTTCCCGTGTACCGTACTCTACTTGTATACATACATGGAGTATCTTATTGATACGTTACCACTTACCCGACTAACTCATAACTGGTCTGTCAGGCCCGCAAGCTCCTTTGGAGTGCGGTCGTTCCATGTCTCGTTTGTGTACACTTGTAGTGTCGGTCACGCCTAAGTGAAGTATTCTGTTGCCAACTCCTCTTATATGGTCCTATAATAACTTATCGTGGTTCACTGGTTTGGTTTTAAAACTTTGGGGGTTTTTGGAAAATTTTATGTTCTGAAAGGAAGTTCAAGTTTTAAAGTAAGTTCTTCATGGCATTTCAATGCCGGCTGTTCCTTACCGAGTCCAGCTTCTCGCTGACTGGTATGTTCTTCTTTATAAATGATCAGGCCGTTATGCCTTTTCAAGGTTTCGTTTCACAATTCTTAGGGTTAAGTGGCTATATTGGCTTTGTTCGCCATCTTGGTACTTGCTAAGTACTTGTCACTTGTTAAGATTCTTCTTAACGGTCCCGTTTATTACTGCACTTGCCGAGGCAAGTGCGCGGTACAGGCGGTTTTTAGGTTAACTCATACCGGTCACGGTATGTTCACATTGTATCTGGTAGCCTTGACGGCTCTTCCTTGACTCCTTAGTTGGATACTACTCCTTAGAGCTGCTTCTCATTCATCTTGACATGACTGTCGTTCATTTAGGCTGCTCCTCCACTCTCGGAGTTCCTTAATTACTTTAATTTTATGCTTTACCTCGTTGCTCGTTCCCACGTCTTTACTGTGGTTACCGAGGTTTAACTTATTTAGGTACTACTTCTGTAGTCCTATTCGGGTATATCCCGTAGTTATGCTCGTAGCTGTCTAAGCTGTATCCGTTAAGTATTGCAATCTCTTTGGGTGTGGCAGGGTGGGTGCATCTACTCTTGACTAGATCCTTAGTCAATACATATACCATTGGTGGTATTAGTAACTATGGCGGTCCGTAGACTTGTGTCCCGTTCTCGTTAGTTCTCATAAGTCCGTCTTGTCGCACGATTGGTGCATCCTTCTCACTGCTGCTCGACCAGCTGGGTTCTCGCGACTGCTAAGCATGTCGCCCCAAGCTGCCACAAATTCTGGTCTCCTTGGATTAGGATGTCTCGACCTTCCGTCATTGCATGCAGTTATTGTCATTTCAGCGGGATCCGTCTCCGGGATTTCCGGTTCTCGGGATCTACCGCATGACAGGTTCTGGTTCAAAATGAAATATTTAACCACTGCCAGATGGGTTTCCCCGCCTCTCTGGCGTTCTTTCCCGAACTTTTAATACGGGGGTTGTGGAGGGCGGGTTTGGTATTGTAGGTATCCAGATCATACTGGAAGTTCCTAACTAGCGCATCTCTCACGCTACACTCACCACAACCCTTAGCCAATTCACTAATTCCTAACTCGGTATTTCCTAAGCTCGGTATTTCCAGTCATCAGAGCGATACTTCGCTCTGATACCATTTTTGTAACACCCCAACCGTTAATCTCGTCATTACCTCTTAAACCGTTACTAATTACTCCTACTCACGCAGCGGAACTCTAATTACAACGAGGGGTGAAACACGCCGTTAGCCACCCATGTGGCTAACCAGGCCTTTCTTACATACCGTAACGGTCTGATGAACTGGAACAACCGAGTACTTCATACAAATACAATACTCAATTCATATCTCTACTATACCGAGTCTACAATATACGGATGCCGATAACATACTCGGACTTACACCTCATTCAAACGCATAAGTAATTACAATCTAACTACCCATGCTCACAGCAGTCCCCGTCCTACTCTCTCGAACGGTGGTCAGCTTCAAGTACCTGCACACTAAAAACGTTCCCCCTAGGGGGTCAGCTTACGCTGAATATGAAATTCGCATATACCGCGTGCTAACCGCGGTACGCCGACTACTTTGGGTCGGATATACATGGAGTTCATTTTAATCAAACAACATGCATCATGGCAATACAATATAATGTATATCACACAAGGAATCTACATCCAATCACGGAACACGATTCCTAACTAACATAACAATGTTGTTAGTGGTAACTGGTTACTCTTAGGCATTGAGGGTTATTCCTCACTATGCCTTGTTTACTTATTCAATACCTCACCCGCTCTCTCGGGTTACTTATTCATATACACACCATTCTCTTGGGCTACTCGTACTATACTCACCCACACTCTCGGGTTACTTATTCTCATTATCTCACCACATACTCTTTACCCATTTCTCACGTCTTGGTTATTTATACTCATTATCTCACCCACACTCTTGGGTTATTTATACTCAAGCTCTTGTAGATTCTCGAGACACTACAGGTCTCCTACGTCACGCTTGTTACTCTTAATACATACTTAAGCCAAAACTCATGGCTCTCTAGCATAGTCTTACTTCCCCGGTTTCGACCCTACTCTGGGTCTAGCATGGTGGGAAGGTTCAACTAGCTCACGGAACTCTCTCTTAGTTCCTATCTCTTTTACTTAGGTCCGACTACTCTCGGACTACTCTCGTTCCCATACACTCCTCTCTCGGAGTTATAATAATATCATGTATATTAGTCTAGAAGCATCATTCTCGATGTTTCTAATGACTTTGGGAACTTTACTTAAATTCGGGTAATCTTAGGTTTAAGGGTTACCCTCACAATCATATGCTTGTACATTCGGATATTTTCTTATACCGGGTAAAATCCTCATATAGGAGGTCGACCATGTCTCAAGGGAGTTACATAGTCCCTTAGGTCTCTTTTACCTTTCTTATAAGTTCACATTATTGGACTAACTTCAATCCTCTCGATGGAGGTTCATTTATCTCTCCACTCATATTTATTCCGTGGATTGTTTCAATAAGGTTTTCTAACCGTTATCGGGTATTTACTCAACCCGTACATCTCCTCACATTCTAGGGAGTTCATATGTTTGCGTTATCGTTATACTTTAATCGATAGCTTGTGTGTGTTTGCATATTACCATTGTTCGTGAGACTACCCGATCTACGGGTTTCTAGTCAATCACTACTCTCTATGAGTCGGTCTATGCACTATGTTAGACCACACCGGCATACAAGTATGTTAGTTCATACAACATACAATAAAGCATACTTAATCAAACAAGGGATTATTTCATGCTTTAATCTTGATTAAGCCGGCAAAAACACACAAATCAGAGTAACTCGGTTAGCATACGGGGCATGAGAAAATCATACCTTTCACCGGGGTTAGCTTTACCCGTGTGATCTCACCATGCTTGGTCCACTTGGTCCTCTGATAACATTCAATTGTTTTATTAACATTAAGGTGTTACGGTATGTAAACTAATACTCCCGTACTTAACCCCGTTATCCCGTTTAACTTAGTTTTACTCATGTGTTCTTAAACTCACAACTTCCTCATTCACTTATCAAACTTGTTTACACTCCTAATGACCTTTAAACATCATTATTCATGTCCTAATTACCTTATATTATCATTACCATTCAATTCCCCATCATTAAAATGCAAGAAAAAACATTCTGTTACATTTCTGGCCTGGTCCGGGTTTGTGTCCGGGGTTACAAACCCGGACCAAACACTGGAATCACTTTCTGTCGTATTTTTCATGTGTTCCGGGTTTGTGTCCGGGTTTACAAACCCGGACCATCCCCTGGGATGACCTTCTGCCATGTTTTTGCTATGTTCCGGGTTTGCATTCCGATTGCAAACCCGGACAACCCCTGGAACTGTCAAAATTTGCAGTTTTTCACCACTTTTAAAACCCTAAATCACCTCTAATCATTTCCTAATCATTCCATAAGTTTTCCACATGTTTAATCATCATAAACATGCTCTAAACCTCTTCAAACATTGGCTTATTCCTTACTAAAGTTCTTGCTCAATCCCACACGTTTTTCATTCTTGTTTTACACTAATGCACACTTGTGCATTTCTAACTTCTCCTCAACACTTTGCATTATGCTCTCTTTCATTTTGACCATTCCATATCTTCCAAGATAATGCACAACTCATACCAAGTTCCCTGAATCACTCTTAAAACCTTGAATTCTCATTCTTTTCCTAAAGCTCCTTAGGCATTTACACAATTCTTGCTACAGATTTTAGCACCAATCTCCTCTCTTTAATCAAGTACTCCCCATGGTGATTTTCTAAGCCAAAACAACTCACAATCAACACCTAGTTTCTCTAGGTCATTACTTACTCACAACCATACTCAAACCACTCAAATTTCTACACAAATTTTGCCATAACTTGGCTACTTTTCTAACTTTGCCCAAAACTCATTTCTTCACATATTCATCCTAAAACTAGCCAAACCAAGGGTTCTATCAGCACTCAAATTCCTCAAACTCATCAATTCTCCAAATACCTCACATGCATAATTCACAAAATGCATAACACTTAATCAAACACTAAATTCACAATGTTTTCTCACTTGCTTATTTCTATACAAGCACATTGCTACCACACACACATGTGGGGTTCATTCATTCATTTATTATTTTTCCCTTCCAAATTCTAAAACATTAGACTAGGCTCCAAGGTAAATTTCTTACCTCTTGTTCACAAGCCTTTCCTCTTTCACACCTCTTCTTCTCTTATCTTTCTCTTGCTTGGAAATCGGCCAAGGCCAAGAAATTGCCCATCTCAATCAATATACAGGCAAGGAATGAGTTTAAGTAAAAACACTTAACCTCATGATTTAAAGGGATGCTTAAAGCTCTAAGATTGGTGTTTTACCTTGAAAACCCTAGTTGGGGTTTTGATCAAGAATCAAAGGGGAACTCCCAGACCATTGAACACTTGAGAATAGCTCAAACAAGGAAAATCAAGGCATCAAAACATGCCAAATCGGCCAACAAAGAAGATGAAGAAAAATGCAATTTTCTTCGATATTTTTACCTTGGATGGAAGAGGAAGCTTCAAGCTTCTAATGGTGTGCTTTTCTCTTCAAATGGCCAACACCCATCAAAATGAAATTCACTCTTTTCAAATTTTGAAAAGAGGGAAGTGTAGAGCTTGATGAGAGGAACACAAATATGTGTTTTGTTTTTGATTTGGAGCATTATGTGGCTTAAGGAAGCAAGAAGGGAGAAAGAGCCATGGAAGCTCTTGGTGCAGCTCAAATCGCCAGAGATGGGGAGGAAGAGGGATCCACGGTGAAGAAGGAAAGGAAGGAGAGAGTGAGGGAAATGGAGGAAAGAGAGTAAAAGTGTTTTATGCTTTTTACTTTACTCTCCCTCTTTTTCTTTTTTCTTTCTTTCTTTCTTTATTTGTGTGTGAGTGAGGGGGATGACTCACTAATAAACCGGCCCCACTATATTAGTAAGCTGGAGCGTTTTTCGTTTTCTTACAGAAAACGCTCGTTATTTTACCCGGTTCGGCACTATTCACTCACCGGGCCCGTTTTTCGGATATTTCTCGTTTCTTTATTTTTAATGGTTATAAGCTTCCATTAATACTTATTTATAGTTATTTAATCAACTATAATTTTTACGGGTCCGTTTGACCACTTAAAGTCATGTTTCGGGTTTTCTCGAAAAACATGCTTTTAAACTCCGTTAGCGTTTTAATCCATTATTTGGATCCGTTTTCTTCGGGAATCATTCCCGTATACTTATTAGGCCTAACTAAGCCTTAGGAATCCATCTCGGACCCTCTCGAGATCATGTATCTCTTATACTCATTAACGCGCATTTTAGCGTTTTTCGCTTTTCAAGCGTTTTCTCTTTTCTTTTGGTTTATTTCCTTTACCAATACTCTTTAGGCACCATTAGGCCTTTTATAATCATATTAGAGTAATTTAATCGCCATTTTTAGATCCGGGGTATTAAAGACTGGGTAGTCTTTGTACATGGGTAGCCATTTAAGTTGTGTATGTATGTAGGTGTATAAGCCGAAATTGTTATCGGCATCATTTGTAAATACTCGGTACAGATGGAATGTTTATGTATGTTGGTTGTTGTTAATGAAAAGGTAAGTAATGTATAGTTTGCTCGGAATCTAGTTCATCAGACCGATACAATGTATATGTATTAGCCTTGTTAGCCACGTGGGTGGTTAACGACGTGTAACCCATGAGTTAAGTATGTGATGAGTTAAATTTCTGCTGTAGTTGTTGTTAAGTGTGTGTTGTTAGTTGGGGTGTTTACAAAAGTTGCTGGTTGAAATTGAAGTGGGAGGTGAACCTTGATTCCCGGGGATCAAGGGAAACCGAACACAAATTGGGGTGGAGAGATAGTTCAACACTGATGCTGATCGCATCAGGGTGGGATAACTCTTGAAGCTCCCTATAAGTGGTCACAAATAATCACGTTAAGAATAAGATGCAGTTAGCAATAAATTGGACTTGGAGTTGTATTACGTTTTCAATGAATATTAAATTGGTGTTTTCAAATTTTCAATTGGTATTTTCAAGACTTCAATTACAATTCCAACATTCTTAAATGGTATTCTCAAAGGAAGAATTTCTTTTACATGACCTTGTAAAAAGGATTTTCTATTAGTACTTTTCCAATAAGGGATTCGTTCTACTTAACCCCGTAAAGAATATTTTTTATTACTTGCTCACGAGCTGAGGACGTATGAGCCTTTGCCTTCGGACCTGTGACATGAGAAGTGTGAGCCTCGATTTTAAACCCCCTATCTATGTTGATTAAAGTTGATTAGGATCTAATCGGGTTTTAGGTCCACTTATATCCTAAGTTTAATAACTAAGTCATATAACGATAATTATTAAAACCTAAGCTAGCCCACTGGAACCTATTATGAGTCGCCACCTAATTTTAACCTATATCAAATTAGGAAAGGAGAGTTCGGGTTCGGGGGCTTGATATTCGACTTATTTAGGGTTCAAATTACTTTCATTACCCCTCCTAGGTCGTTTTTCCTCTACTTGGTTCGTTTATGGCTTTCTACAGGGTTGTTTTTAACCTAGGTGTGCGCTTCTGTTTTTTTATTTTTTAACGTTTTTTGATAGAAAATTAAAGTGAAATTGAAAGTTACCTAAACTAGGGTTTCGGAGGCAGAATTAGGTCAAATCTTTATTCCGTCCGTGGCCACGGACCTAATGTCCGAACCCACAGACCCCAGTTACCTAATTACACAAAAAAGTCAAATTTAAACAGAAACGAGATTTGAAAAGTCCGAGGCCACGGACAGGACGTCCGTGGGCCGGACATGTTTTTATAAATCCTAACTTTTTAAAATAAAAATATCCCGCCACCGTCCGGGGCGTCCGGCCTTCGGACAGAGCGTCCGGGACCCCGGACATAGCGTCCGTGGGTGCGGACCGACCTCGGACGGCGGCGTTAAGGCTGTTCCCGGCGGTGTTTTTGGCTCAAAATTTATGGGTACATAGCCTGAAAGATTCTAAACATGTTAGTGATCTAAAGTTTTCAATTTGACTACGAATTAAGGACGAAACTTATTGAACAAGTTAGTGGACAGAAACGCAAACAACCTTAATTCAGAAGCAAAGAAAAGTCAGTTCGAATAGTAATTTCAACCAGAAGCGTATTGTGATCAGTGGAGTTAAAGAATTCGAATTCTAACCTGTTTTGGCTTCGGGATTTGGTTGTTCCTTCACGTCGGGAAACTTCGAACGCGTCGTTGGTAGCCGATCCGGTTCAGCTTCGACCCGAGTTTCTGATTTCTCTTCTTCCTTGTATGATTAGGACGGTTTGCTTCTGTTTTTGTGATGTTTTGGTGCTTGGAAGTTCAATAGGAAGAAGAAAGGATGACTTTTTGGTATTTTGGGAATGATTTCTGCAGTGTTTCGGTATTGATTTTGAGGCTTGAAGTGTAAAAAGAACGTGGGAAGAAGGTTTGTGGCTGTGTTCTCTGACTTTGGAGGTGTTCTTCCCTGCCCTAGTTCGTTTTTTGGGGGTCTTTTATAGAAAGAGCATGGTCAAATTGATAGAGCAAGATCTTTATCTAAAACGCTGATTTCGTGCTCTAAGGGAATCTGATTTTGTAAAATATGTTCAGGCCAAGATAAATTATGAAATTTTAACTGAAGATAAGGATGATTTTAAGAATTTTGAGGAGTGGAATCGGGTTATTTTGATAAATAACCGATTAGATAAAAAATCTTGCAATCTGGGATATCCCATACTTCATAACTTATTATTGGAAAGTCTAATAACAAAATTCCAACGGCATTAGTCTCTAATAAACATCCTCTATCTTGTGTTAAAATTTCATGACGTTTTGTTTAATTTCGGTATTTTCCATAGGAGAGAGAAAATTGTAAAAAATGATTGAATTTCTCTTTTAAAATTTGGGCTAAGGTACCGAATAAAATAATTTCAGGTTTATGACGGTATGTAGTCATGCAAACCATGTGAAAATTTTATTTTAATTTTGGAAATTTATTATTTCTATTTTGAGGTTATTTCATGTGTTAATTAAAGAAACTAGCTTATATAGTGAATTAAAAGCTAAAATTCCAGAATAAATATTATAAGAAAATCATGAAATACCTTTCATAATGACTATGATATTTGGAAGTGTTTGGAGATAATAAACAAGTCATATGAAAATAGAAAAATCCGATAATGTCCTGGAAAATCCCGCCTTGTGCTTTTTGACCCCTTTTGCCCTTTGTAAACACGTATGCCTTAGAGACTACTCTGGGGGGGGGTTGAAATTTTGGGTATAACAGATTGCCCCCCCGTCAACAGTAGGCTTTGTAATGAGATGAAAAGACTAGTTGATGCCTGAGTGACACCCCAAAATTTTGGGATCTTAAAAGACCCTGTATGTGGATTGTGTCGAGCTATTCTAAAGCGCTGACTACCTAAAAACGAAATGACGAAGTAAATGTCAAGCGATTCTACGGCGTTGACAACCTAAAAGACGAAGTAATGTCAAGCGATTCTAAGGCGTTGACAACCGAAAAGATGAAGTAATGTCAAGCGATTCTAGGCGTGACAACCTAAAAGACGAAGTAATGTCAAGCGATTCTGAGGTGTTACAACCTAAAAGACGAAGTAATGTCAAGCGATTCTAAGGCGTTGACAACCAAAAGACGAAGTAATGTGTAGATACAAGAATGTTGATGATGCTCGGATGTTCTCTGGGGAACGAAACCCGTGCCAATGCTCCTGGCAGGACCCAATGGGACTTATTGCCATCGCCCCCCAAGCCGGTGTGCAGGGATAATCCTGGTAAAAAACCCTGGGGACTTATTGCCATCGCCCACCATTCGTTGATCCCAAAATAAGTTGACATCGCATAGGAGGATTTATTGCCATCACCTCGCCAACTTTTCTGTCGCCAGGTCTTGTGACGCGCCTGGATAATGCAGATGGACGATATGAAGATGACGCAAATGAAGTGATGCAAATGTAGATGATGAAAATGATGCAAATGATATGGATGATATGAAAATGACGCAAATGAAAGTTGATGCAAATGTAGATGATGAAAATGATGCAAATGATATGGATGATATGAAAATGATGTTCGGGATGCTTCTGGGGACCGAAACCCGTTCCAATGCTCCTTGTTGTTATACTATGGGGACTTATTGCCTCTGCCCACCAATTGGGGTGCTGGGATAGCTTATAGATTACCAGGGGACTTATTGCCACTGCCCACTAGTTGTTTCTCCCAAGAAGTTGACATGAAGATGGGGACTATTGCCTCTGCCCCGCCAACTTAGATCGCTCTCTGTCTCGTAACGGTCTCGCACGAAAGATGATACTAGGTCTCGTACTGGTCTCGCACTAGATGATGACGCTCGAGTCTCGCACTGATGAAGGTGATGGGTCTCGCACTGACGAATATGATGGTCTCGCACTGATGAAGATGCATGGTCTCGCACTGAAGAAAATGATGGGTCTCGCACTGAAGAAAATGCATGGTCTCGCACTGAAGAAAATGATGGGTCTCGCACTAAAGAAAATGATGGGTCTTGCACTGAAGTCTCATACTAAATGGATGAAGAAAAAGCCGAATTCGCATGATTCTGGTTCTCGCGCTGAATGAAGATGCCGGGTCTCGTACTAAAGTCTTGAAAATGAGGTCTTGAACTAAGAATGAATCGGAAAGATAATGGTCTCGTGCAAATGGTGAAAAACTGATTACTGGAGTGCCAAACACGGCAATGATGATAAGATATATGCAATCAAAATATATGAAGGATACTCGTTCAAAACAGGAAACTGTAGGAAAAAGTGCCAACTTGGCGATGTTGAGGGTGTTATGCAAAAGTTGTAAAATGCAACTAAAGTGTTTGTTGGAAGCTTGCCAAAACAAGGAATGTTGAAAAAATGTGCCAAACATGGCAATGCTTGAGAAAACTCTACTGAAAAAAGAAAGTGAAATGATCATTTCTGACTAAAAATTTCATATCTACAATGTTTTCTTAAGAAAATGAACATGCCGCTGGTGGAAGTTGTGTGGTGTTTGTTGTGGTGTTAAAGGCTTTTCCGGTGTTCAGGATTTGCGATAGACCTGGGATCAGGCTATGATTTTGGATAGTGGTCTGGTTATGACGGGCCTGATGTTTTGTGGAGGTAAGGCCATGACAGGCTTGAGGTGGAATGGTGGTGGTGATGTTTGAGCTCTGGGTTCGAATTGGTGTTGTCATAGCAATTGTTGGAACCAACAATTGCCCCCAGTACTTTTCCCTTAAGACAACTGAGCTAGAGTTCATGGCAATCGATCGGAACGATCGATTGCCCCCAGTATTTTCTTTATTAAACGTGCGAACGAGTCTCGTCCTTACAGGGTCAAGGCTTATGTTTATGTGGTGCTTCCTAACCTACATCGGCATGTTTGATGCTTGCACTCGTTCCTTACCTACGGTCACAACTTCTAGACCATTGAATTCGATATTTGACGGATTTACGCATTTGATCTGTTACTTTCACGTGATTGGACACACAACTATCAAGTCGGAAGTCTTTAAAGCTTATAATGTGGCCATGGGGGGTGTGATGAAGGACAACGGGACCATGGAGGGATATTTGAGGTGTGGTGCTTAAGTGGGTGACCAAAGCTGCAACTTGGCGTCTTCTCTCGGATTCATCTTTCTTGTCTTGAAGTCATCTAGCTGCTTTGTGCTGACGTTGTTTTCGAGCTTCTGGACTTGGACTTTTGTCTTCACACCATTTCTCTTTTTTGTCATTTGAATTTCTTCGAGGCACTTCGGGATTGCCTTTTTGTTTTATCCTTTCTTGACTTTGCGCTTCGGGGTTCTTGTGTTTCCCGGCTTTGGGCTTCGAGAGCTATTTTGATGTGAGCTCTTTTGATCCCTGTGCAACACTGGACCATTTGCGGATCGCTTCGTCATGCTGATAGTAGCATTGCTTCTTTGGACTGATGAGAATGTATCTGAGAGTCGGGCTCCTCGCTTCCTTTGGTCACTGGGTCGGACATTCATCATTGGCTGGATTATTTTGTGGAGCTCATAATATTGAAAAAGGGGTATACGAAAGGCTCAACGGGGGTGCCTAGGTTTAATGATAGGGTTACAAGCTTTTGGCTATGTGGTGCTGGACCTAGGTGCTTCGTCATCCTTGATAGTTGTGTATCTGTCTTTTTACTTTTCACAGATCTAAGAGTTAAATTTACAAATTATCTCCTTCGGTCAGAGTTATGCCGTTTACCTCACCTTTGAACGTGGTCTCACCGGAGTCGTGTAAAAATGACACGCTCGTTCACTCATGTTTTTCCGCTCAAGACACTCTCGCGAATTTCACTCAGAGACTAGTTCACACGTTAAAACAAAAGATTCGAAGACAATGATTCTAAACTCAGATTGCCCCCAGTATTGATTTGGGGTTTGTGACAACAGTTTGATAGATGTGGGCCTTGAACCTCTGTGGTTGTTTGGATATTATGTGGTGAGTTGTGGTGTTGGTTAGGCATGTTCAAATTTTAGAAACAAGAGACAAGCCGTCCATCGCATAGTCAGAAAATGATTACTTCGTGAGTGCTCTTTTTTTAAGTTTTTTCGAATAAACGAATGATGCTTTGTACAAAAAATTATGAAAACGGAACTATGTTTATTCAATAGAAAGAATAATGTTGGAAGTAAACAAACTCAGGAAAAACTACCGAAAATGATTCAAGGGAACTAACTACTACAAAAGTTGAAAGACAACTAATCAAGAAAAGAAATTCATTTAATGAGAAAAACACTAAAAACAAACATTATTTTTGATGATGCCAGGGCACGCGTGCTCTGCGCTCTCCACCATGTTCTTAGAATTGGAACCCTTGGTCAATCAGATCCCGGATTCGTGTTGTAGGGCTCTGCAGTGGTCAGTGTCGTGACCGGGCAGCTGATGAAAGTGACAAAATTGATTAAGATCCTTCCCCAAATGAGTAGTTCCTGGCCTCAGGGTGAGCGGTTGCATCGGATATCTTCCTCGAAGCTTTTCAAGTGCTTGTCTTGGTGTTCGGCCGATGTCTGTAAACTCTCTGTCGAGAACTCCGTCGGGATGGTTCTACTGTCCCAACGCTCCAACCAGGTCCTCTTGACTGTCGATCACTGTCTTCCTCATGTTGTCTGGTTCTCTTACAGGTGCAGCTTTGGATGCAAGTTGCTGCTCCTGGTTGTCTGATCACTTTCCTGAGTTCTGTAACAATTTCTTTGACATTCCCCTCCGATCCTCGGACCCTAATGGAGCCAACTTCAATGCATTCATAAAGGGTGTTGAGAAGCCTGTCCACTAACTCATCCGAGCTTGACGTTCGGACTCGAGGGAAAGAGCCTTTGCTTTAAATCTTCGATAACAGCAACGTAGTTAGGTTCCACGGCCCATGGCAGCACTATGCCTCTGCTCATGGCTTCAATGGTGGACATGTGCCTTTGTTCCAAAATTACGAGCTGGCACTAGTAGAAAAAAGATTTTAAATGACGGACTTTATACCACGGTTATTAGTGAAAAACCGTCGTTAAATTTATAAACCACGGTTACTAAACGAACCGTCATATATGTTGCACGGCTCACTATAAAACGACGGTTTTACAGAAAGAAACCGTCGTTTATATTTCATCTCCGTATAAGATAAACGACGGTTCCCTTTCTAACCTCGTATATAATATTCATATACACGGGTTAAATACAACCGTCATTTATCGG
The DNA here is from genome assembly GCA_023374045.1 of Limonium bicolor. Lineage (NCBI taxonomy): Eukaryota > Viridiplantae > Streptophyta > Magnoliopsida > Caryophyllales > Plumbaginaceae > Limonium > Limonium bicolor. Next base: position 123,804,225 of record CM041776.1, on the reverse strand, counting down.
GTACGGCGTCGTATTATAAACGACGGTTACTTTAGAACCGTGGTTTAGTCCTTTTATGAAAGGTTTTAAACGACGGTTCTTATGATAACCGTCGTTTAAAGTCATTCAATTTAACATACCCGAGCTTTTCTTCTTCCTCTTTCTTCTTCCTCCCGTCTCTTCCTCTGGCGATTTCCCCAACCCGAACTCCCGACGTCGAGCCCACCACCCCTCCACCGTTCGACTCCACCGCCCCACTCGCCTCTTTCTCCGGTCGCGGCGCGGCGACAACAAAACCGGGCATTTGAGCTCCTCCACCGCCCCGTAGCTGCTCCCACCGCGCCTTCCTCGCCCGTCGTTCTTCCAGTCGCGGCAAGCTCCACCGCCTCCTCTGGTGTCGACCGTCCTCCTCTCTGGTGTCGACATCCAGCACCGCCCCTCTCTAGGTGTCGACCGTCCTCCTCTCTGGTGTCGACATATCCAGCACGCCCCTCTCTGGTGTCGAAGCGCCACGCCCTCCTCTGTCCTCGCTCATACCGAGCCGCTCCATCGATCAATCCCACCGGTAATAATGTTTATATTACTATATATTATAGTTTTGATTAATGTAATTAATGTTATAGTTTACTATATATTATAGTTTTGATTAATGTAATAATGTTATAGTTTACTATATATTATAGTTTTGATTAATTTGTTTAAACTCATGATATGGTTTTAGCTACTTTATCTTTATAAGTTATAACTTACATATCATTATGTGAATATTGTGTTTTGGAATTACATTATGCAACTCGCAACAAAACATAACAAAAGCTTTGAGAAGCTACATGTCAACATACGATATATGAGTTTGAGGTTCATATGAAGACAAATTGGTTTGAGGTTTATTTGGCGACTGCGCAGGTTGAAGTGGAAATATATTACATTATTTGCTTGGATAACCATTGTGTAAGCATTGGAGTTACGATGGCTGTTTTGTGATGAAGTTATCTATCCGTATTATTGTTGGTGGTGTATTAATATTGTTGTAAGTGTTGCTGTTTGTTGTTATTATTCTTGCGTGTGTTATAATTGTTGCATATTATTAATTTTATTGTACTTGTATTGTGTTTGTTTTTGCCGAAAAAAGTGTGGAGTATCTAAAAAAACGCAATGGTCATGCCAAATTTTTTCCAGAATTAACCTTATTCTACTTTTATTGAATAGGTGTTACTACGGTTTAACAATCCCTCTTTCATCACATTTGTGAGTTGATCATCCTTACTCATTAGGTTAGTTTTTTTAAAATGTTTCAATAACATGGTTTATTCAAAATATATTCGTTTGGTTATTTGTTCAATTATTCATATTTTTTCAAATTAAAACCTTATATTCTAATTTCATTGAATAGGTGTCGCACCATCTACTGCTGTCAACCTCTGCCACCGGTTTGCCTAATCAGAACCCACGGTAAAACACTTGCGTTTCTGATTATGATTTTAGAAACAAATACTTATATATTGTCACGAATAAACGTTGTACTACATTCTACTTGTATTCTGCAATCATTAGAATATATATTTGCATAGTGTTGTGAAATGTGAGATTCAGTTGAAATGGGGTGGTTGTTTTTGTTCATTGATCATATATATTATTATATAGTTGTTGTCTGTCTGATAATAATTCGTATGGTTTGCGGAGAATAAATGTTATTGCTGCTACTGTGTTTGTTTTCTGCCTTAAAAAAATGTGGAGTGTCTAAAAATACGCAAAGGTCATGCCAAATTTTTTCCAGAATTTAAGCTGATTCTAATTCCATTGTTTGTTTAATATGTTCAATTATTCAAGTTTTTATAAAATTAAAACCTTATTATTATTTCATTGAATAGGTGTCATATACTACGTGCAAGAACATCTGTCTACTTGTCTCTTCTCTTCTTCTGTGCTTTCGCGCTGCTGACCATCCAGTACTCATCAGGTTGGTATTTAAAATGTTTCAATTTATTTTTGTTTTTCTATTAAACAATGGAAAATCAATTCAAACATAGAATTACCTGTCTGAGATGTACCTGATAGAGGTATGTCTTAGATAGTCCCTGTTGGGACTGTCCAATGACCTTTGATCTCACCATCTAGGTTGTGAATGAGTTAATAATATACAGTAGTTCAGTGATAATTTCAGCAGCATTACCGTAGTGTTCTTCTAGTGTACATATATATATGTGAATTGAAACAATTCATATATATATATCTACACTAGGAGAACTGTAGGGTAATGCTGCCGAAATTATCACTGAACTACTGTATATTATTAACTTGTTCCTAGGTGAGATCGAAGGTGATTGGATAGGTTTAGGTTGTTAAATCTGTAAATAAAAAAAAGAGGAGATCAATGGAACGAGTTCACGACATCTGGTGTGTGTTGAAAAGGAGATGGAGCGCTCAGTGATGTACAGTGACAGATTGGACATCAAGTACCTAGAAGGGGTCAATAAATTTTGCAAAGTCCTTGTTGACAATCTTAAACCAAGGGATAAGGGATATATTCGATGTCCTTGTGTCGATTGCAAGAACGACTTCAAATACCGAGGTGTGGACAAGATTAAGGATCATCTGATTCGCAGAGGGTTTACAGATGATTATGAAGCCATAACAATACTGCATGGTCAACATTCAGTACAAGTGTTTGAATGTGCTGATAACGTCGTTGCAGAACAATCAGAAATGGATGCTTCACACGATTTTGGGGATACTCAAGATGATTCACTAGGTAGTGATTCAGATGATCAGGAGGACCTTAATGCAATGATGGAAGATGTTGAACAACATTTTTCCAACAAACCCAAATCATTCGAAAATCTGATGCAAGCATCAAAGGAACCGTTGTACAGTGGATGTGAAACGCAAACACAAAACAAATTGAGCGTTGTCCTAAAACTATTCAATCTGAAGGCGAGACATGGATGGAGTGATGTCAGTTTTACAGATCTTTTACAACTGCTGAAGAATGTACTACCAAAGGACAATGTGATACCCACAACAACTTATGAGGCAAAGAAGTTAATGTGTCCGATGGGTATGGAATATAAAAAAATACATGCTTGTCCAAATGGGTGTATGTTGTATTGGAAGGAGAATGAGTTGGATGACCATTGCTCCGAATGTGGGGAATCACGCTATATAAAAAAGGGTGACAGAAACCACATAAGCACTAAGGTGGGCTCTCCTGCGAAGGTGTTGTGGTATCTACCGATAATTCCCCGATTCAAACGTTTGTTTGCAGTTCAGAAAGATGCTGAGAACCTCCGATGGCATGCTACCCATAGAAAGGATGATGGTAAATTGAGACATCCAGCCGATTCTCCACAATGGAGAAACATTGACAGAATATACCCTCAATTCGGTACAGACCCAAGGAACTTAAGACTTGGTTTATGCACTGATGGGATGAACCCTTATGGCACTTTGAGCAGTATACACAGTACTTGGCCTGTTTTATTGACAATATACAATCTGCCCCCATGGTTGTGTATGAAACCCAGACATATTCTCCTCTCTCTGTTGATATCGGGTCCAAAACAACCGGGAAACAAAATTGATGTTTTTTTGCAACCACTTATTGACGATTTAAATTGTTGTGGAATGAAGGTGCGACGGTGTATGATTCATATGGTATGGAAAACTTCACGCTCCGGGCTATGTTGTTTTGTACGATCAATGATTTCCCTGCATACGGTAACCTCTCGGGATACACAATTAAAGGAGCTCTAGCGTGCCCTATATGTGGAGATAGAACTTGCAGTATACGGTTAAAACACAGTGGAAAAATGTGTACATGGGCCATCGGAAATTCCTTCCTAAAGGGCACAAATACCGTAAGATGACAAAGAGTTTGATGGAAAAACGGATCATGCAGTCGCTCGACCACAACTATCTGCTGCTGAGACTTACAATCAGTTGAAGAATGTTGTGAACAACTTCGGTCCACCAATTAAGCCACTGAAAAGAGCATCTGGAAGAAAAATCAATATTTTGGGAACTTGAATATTGGCAACATTTAGTGATGAGACATTGCATTGATGCTATGCACGTGGAGAAAAACTTGGTGAAAGTGTATCTGCGACACTACTACGTGAAAGGAAAGACAAAAACCATTTAAAGGGTAGAAAAGATCTGGTTGAATTGGGTATACGAGAAGAACTCGCGCCACAACAAAGAGGGAAGCTAACATTCTGCCCTCCCGCGTGTCATACATTATCCAAATAAGGGGGGAAAAGAACATTCTTGCCTCCCCGCTTGTCATACATTATCAAAGAACATATCAGTTTGTATCAATGTCTGATCTTAAATTGGTAGGGATGAAGTCTCACGATTATCATGTGCTGATGCAGCACTTACTTCCGGTTGCTCTCCGTGGATCCTTCCAGCTGATGTCAGGAAAACTATTACAAATTTATGTGTTTTCTTCAAAGGAATTTCGTGTAAAGTGCTTGATGTGGAGACGCTGGATAAACTACAGAATGACCTTGTGATCACCATGTGTCAGTTGGAATGTATTTTCCTCCTCCTTCGTTTTTGATATTATGGTGCATCTACTTGTTCATCTTGTTAGAGAGATCAAACATTGTGGTCCGTTATACCTTCATACATGTATCCGTTGAGAGATATATGGGTATACTGAAAAGAAAATGAAAAACCGTCGGCGTCCCAGGGGAGCATAATGAAGGGACAATAACAGAGGAAGTATTGACTTCTGCACTCATTACTCGACGGTGTTGATGTTATTGGATTACCGAAGCAAGACATGATGGCAGGCTTAAAGGGTGGGTACCTGTGGAAAAAATATGCAGAATTGATATTGATACATTGAACAAGGCACATCTGGTTGTGTTGAATCATTCAGAAGTGTTGAACCGTATTTCGATGCACAACCTAGCGTACCTCAAACAAAACACCCAACGATGAGTAATGCCAAATTAAAAAAAGAGCAGAATGCAACATTTGTTAATGGTTCAGACAGAAGTGTTGTATGAGGATTCAAGGAGCGTGGATGAAATGATCCAACCTGTTGGCACTTGGTCCAAATCTCGATGTGTTGTCGTATGAAGGATATGATGTAAATGGATTTTCTTTTTACACTGCACGTCAAGATTGTAAATCGACAAACCAGAACAGTGGTTGTGCATCTTATCGCTTCACAAGACATTTTCACAGGAACAAGTCGTAATACACTGAAGAACGAATATTATGGTGTTATTGAGGATATTTGGGTCTTGAATTACACTAGTTATGAAACTTGCGTATTTCGTTGCAAATGGGTGGACAACAAACAGGGATATCGTGAGGAGGATCATGGTATGAAGCTAGTTGATTTACGACAGCGGCTCCTACTGATGAACCCTTTATTGTTGCATCAAAGGCAAAAACAAGTATTCTACTGTCGTGATCAATCTAATCCCAGATGGTCTATTGTAATGCAGAGTAAAAGATCGATAGTTGGGATTGATAATATTGTATGAGGATGAATGGTGAAAAATGACAAGGGGGTTATGTGTTCCCGCAGAGCGAGCTGCTGAGTTGGCGTCCAAGATTGTAAGTATATATATTTAAAAGTTGTTGTTTACTAATTAATAAGTTCATTTCTAATATTGTTTGTTAATTTAAAATAGTCTGGCTCGACTGAGCGATGGGATTGTTTCCGGCCCCTCCGTCTCAGGATGATCCACTGAATAAGGCCCTTGGCAAAAGGATCATCCAGGGCGAGTGCGGGGGCTTGCAGGGGAAGTTCGCCAAAAAGACGTGTTTCCTACGTCTCGATCGAGAGTACCACAGGCAGAAATGATAGAGAGACTGGTGGATGAACGGGTGCATGACCGGTTGGAGGGTCGGAAAGACGTCACGCTGAGTCGGAAGACGCCACGCTGAGAGCGTCAAGCCTACGAGGAGCGCCTGCGAAGACTTGAGACTTTAGTATTGGGCCAGGGGCATGCTCCTACACCGACACCTACTACTCCTACACCGGTGGTGTCTACTCCTACCGCGACGACGAATACAGAATGGTGGCCGTGTCTCCTACCCGGCACCTACTGCTACACCGACGTCTGCCCTACCACGACGGCGGATACTGTCGATGATCCTACACCGACGTCTGCTCCTACCACGACGGCGGATACATCGATGGTCGATCATCCTGCACCTTCTTCTCCTACCAGAGACACATTTCCTTATCAAAACCTTTCGGTTTGTTCTTTTTTCCTCCTTAGTTATTTTAACATTACTTTTAAAACAATATTTTTATTAGCTTGCTAACTGTTGTGAGTTGATGTAGATGGCTAAATCATGTCATCTATTTCAAGTGTTGGATGGTGGGACTGTGCATGTTGCATTCGGTCCGGGTTTTACAGACCGGACCGAACACTGTAGTACATTTCAAGGTCATCCCACCTCTCCCCGCTCGTGTGATGGTAGACGATATTGTGCAAGGTCATGAGGACTCTCCCCTTCCGTTGGAGTGGAATGAGTGGAGTAAAAATAGGTCAAGCGAAATCTTCAGTTGTTCCATGGCATATTCTCTCATTGATGTCAGTAGTGACAAGGTAAACTATTTAATTACATGCTTACTGTTTAGTTTTTAACTTGACTGTTGACTGATATGTTTATTATTTAAAATTTGTATACTATTAGATTGATAAGAATTAAGACCGGTTAAGAAGAGGAGATTGGATAAGGGGAAGGAAGTTGTGAAATCAAGTGAGGAGAGTCAGAGGGTGAGAAAGGAAGTGGTGAAACTTTCGATATGACTCCTAGGAGATCCCCATTCTGACACCCAAGTATCTGAAGAAGTTGACAGTCAAACAAAAAATGTTGTATGACTTTTCATGACGAGGCCGCAGTCTGTCACCAACTTCAACAGAAAGTGTCTAAGCATGTTTTCCACTCCTCTGAGCCCAGAGATCTGATGATTACTGTGAGCGATCTACGAGAATTTTTGATGGGAGACCTGCTTAACATCTCTGTGATTAAGGCCTATTGTGTGTAAGTATCTTTCAAATTATTACATTATCTTTCATTTTTTTAAGCTATTTAACATATCTTATGAAAAAATGTTGTTTAGGTGTTTGACTAGTAGACTGCTAGCGAGCAAGAGATTATGTGCCCTCTCTTTCTTGTGTCCGCAATTGATGTCAGCAAATCAGGCAGGCCGCATTTGATGAGCAAGGATGTGTACAGCATGTGAGGCAGGGATTTTGTACTGGGATGCGGTGCGAAGAAAAAGCAAAATTTGCTGATCCCATATCATCAGATGTAAGTACACAATAACTGGAATTTTTTGCTTCCTAATTGTGATATTTAATATGTTCTACAAAACATTCTTTGTTTATCTGTGGCAGCAATCATTGGATGTTGTTGGTGTTTGTGTATCGACACCTCATGCTTATTGATACTAGACCCATTGGGCGGCCCTGATGACCTTCGAAGACTCGCTGTAGAGAAATATTTGAAGGTGGTATTCAAAATTTTAATGCATTCTGTATTTATTTTAAGCTTTGTCCTAGATTATTGACAATAAAATGGCTTCATTTTAAAATGTGTATTTATGCAGGGGCCATAAGCTTGGTTTAAGTGATGAAAATAAACCATCTCCATCTTGGACTTCCACTACATACGTGTAAGTAATCATTTAATTTATGCATTTCTGTATTAAAGTTAACGTTTAATTTTTTGATCTGTCTAAAGTTGGTAATCCATGGATGGTGTGATGACAGTGTCCTCAGCAGCTGATTCACAAAGCTGTTGCTATTCTGTGATGCGGTACATGTTCGAGATGGTACAAATATTGACACGCTACGGATGATGACAAGGTAACCCATACAATCAAATTTTCAGTTTAAGTTATTGCATTTAAATAAAATTGTGTACTAATGATGATCAGTTTCTTTTTATGGGCAGATCGTTTCTTATTTCACACAAGCAGGGAGCACGTATTCCAGAGGGGATCTCGACTTTGTAAGAGATCATTTATCGCAGTTTTGGGTGAAAAATTACTTGAGTTCCTTAGATTCCTAGTGTACGTAGTTAGACTTAGACTTTTTTTTTTGCTGAAGCAACTCTCAAAGTTTGTAAAGTTCAACTCTCCTCTTATTTTGAAAGGGTTTGTTTTGCAATTCGTTTCAATGTTGCAATTCAAACTGGCAACTTGGTTTATGGTCATAGTGTGGTTGTTATCAAAGGGCAATACCAGTTGGATGCCCTGTACAGGTTGTTATACGATTGTAAATTGAATGTGGTAGATGCTAAAAAACTACAAAAAAAAAAACCACGGTTCACTTAAAACCGTGGTTTAAAACTCAATGGAACGGGAGTATAAACCACGGTTTATGTAAGAACCGTCGTATAAAGAACTCATATACCACGGTTAATTGCCCGAACCGTCGTAAAAACGCAATGAACGACATTAAATACCCACGGTTTCCTCATAACCGTGGTTATGTCCTCTGATTCCCGCAGAACGTGGCAATAAACGACGGTTTTATAGAACCGTGGTTTATAATCCGTGTTTTTAAACGACGGTTTCACAACCGTGGTTTATCTCAATTTTCCATATACCACGCGAGATAAACCACGGTCTCAAACCGTGGTATATGAGAAAATAACCGTGGTAAACAAACATTTTCTACACTAGTGGCTTGTCACCACTTAGAAAATTTATATCATCATCATCATCAAAACTAAAAGTGAAGTTAATATAATCATCATAAATACAAAATCCGGAACCCGATTGAACATATTTTGGTCTTTTCAAAATACTAGAAATCAAAGAACTTCTTTTGCTACCGGGGCGTGGTGGTTTAGAAAGGAACCACTACCACTAGCAGAAGAAAGCTCATCCGGACCATACTTTGAAGTATACTCATCATGTAGCTTTTTCGAGGCATTATTAACCATTTCTACAAGTTCCTTAACCTAACCAGGATTGGGTGGACCTCTTGGAACAATATTATAATAATAATCAAGCAATTTTGTTAGACCATCCAATTTGAATTGTGGATCAAGAATAGTTGCAATGCAATAAATCAAAGAAAACTCACTGAAGTAGTTAAACCATTTAGACATCAAATCGAAAATAACCCCACCGATCCCATCAAATCGAAAATAACCCCACTCTCTTGGGATACTCTTACTCAAGCTCTCTTATTATCAATCTCAATCAATCTACAATTCTAATCTATATTCTCAAATTCTCAAGTCTCAAATCTCAATTGCTCAAATCTCAATCTCAATTCTCAAAGGGGCATCTTTTAAGTCATTACCCATGACCTCCGGGCAGAGTCATACACAAGACTCACCACCGGGCTTATAATACTCGTCTTAATTCCCCGCTACGACCCTACACCGGGTCTAGCATGGTGGAAAGATTCGACTATCAAACGAAACTATACACCTAGTTCCTCAAATTCACAAACGTCCGTATTTCTACCAGACTACTCAATTTCTCAACACTCCTCTCGGAGTTATATCATAATCTCATAGATTAGCCTAGAAGTATCTCTCTCTATATCCTCTAATAGCTTAGGGAACTTTCTCAATGTCTAGTATTCTCAGATATAAGGGTTTCCCCAACTTATCGAATACTTGTATGTTCGGGACATTTTCTCAATTAGGTCGGACCCTCATATTATGGGTCGACTATTTTTCTAAGCGAGTTTGATGGTCCCTTATCATTCTTTTACTTCTATCAAAAGTTCAAATCTTGAACCATCATTAATCTCTTAATAGAGGTTTCTTTACATCTTTCCACTATTATTTGTTTTGTGGATTATTTCAATTCGGTTCTCTAACCGCTATCGGGAGTTTACTAATCCCGTACAGCTCTCTCACGTTCTAGTGAGTTCTTAAGTGTATCGTTATTCTTAAATCGATAGTTTTCATGTGTTTCCACGTATTCGTTATTTTGCGAAACGACTCTTTCTGCGAGTCACTAACCAATTGTTACTCAATTACGAGTCGGTCTATCACACTAAGTTAGACCACACAATCATACAAGGATGGTTAGTACACGCAACATGCATCAAGATATACAAACAAAGCAATAGAACATTTTTCATGCTTTTATCTTGATTAAGTCGGCACACAAGCACACAACACACAAATCATGTAATCCCGGTAGCATACAAGGCATGAGAAAATCAAACCTTACACCATGGGTTACTCTACCGCATCACTTTACGTTCCTTGGTTCATACTCGATTCATTGATATTGTTTCAAACATTTCTATTAATATCAAGCTCATACGGTACGTAAACTTATTACTCTCGTACTTACCCCGTTGTCCCGTTATCTTGGTTTTACTTAAGTGTACTTAAGTTCTCAATTTCCTTATTCACTTCTCAATACTTGTTTACACATCTTAGGACATTTATATGTCACCAAACAACTCCTAAACATCATCTAAAACCATTACCAATCAATCCCCCATCTTTAGAACCCTTAAAAACACTCTCGGGGAAATTCTGGAGGTGGTCTGGGACTTGGTCCGGCCCCTAAGTCCCGGACCAATACAAGACTCAACTTTCGGTACAACATAAGGGGTGGTCCGGGACCTTGTACTCAGCCTAAGTCCCAGTCCAAGATAGTCTTCAACTCTCGGGATGATTTTTGATGTGGTCCGAGACCTTGTTCCTAACCTAGGTCCCGAACCCTGCTAAAAACTACTACTCTTTAAGTTTTTCATCCCCAAATCAACCCCTAATTCACACCCAATCTTTCCTAATCCTTTCACATGTTTTCTAACATGTTTAATCACCTTAAAATACTCTTAATCATGCTCTAAACCTCCTTAAACCATTATTCAAATTCTTTACTCAATTCTTGTTCAATTCCACAAATTTCAATTCTCACATTATGCATTTTGCACACTTGTGCATTTCTAAGTTTCCCCTTGACAGTTCACACCTCTCCTCTCAACCATTTTACCATTCCTATCCTTCCAAGACAATGCACTTCTAATACCCAAGTTCATGCCTCATTCCCAAAGTCTTAAATTCACAGCCTTCTCTAAATTTCCCAAGGCACTTAAACAACCCTTTGCTACAGATTTTTACTCACTGCATAGCCCACTTCCAATATAGCTCCTAGATGTTTAACTAACCCAATTGAATCTCTTTCTACACCTAGTAAACCCTAGGTCATTTTTCCCTCAACTCATCACCTAACCTTCTTAGGTTTCTACACAAATTTTGCCATAACTTACCTATAATTGTAGCATTGCCCAAATGCACAATTTCTCACCTAAACCAATTCAATTCAATCAAAATTCACCAAACCAACAATATAAACATAATCTCAAATCTCTTGGCTCCAAGGCCCTCAATTCAAACAACAATTCCCAAAATTTCTCATTTAACTAATCAAAGCACATTTCCATCCAGTTTTCGGTTCATTCAATTAACTAACCCATCCCAAATTCTAAAACATATAGGACTAGCATTTAGGGAGGCTTCTTACCTTAAATTTCCCAAGTTCTCTTTTCAATTCTTCTCATCCTCTTCTCCACTTCTCTTGACTCAAAATCGCTCAAGGGCCATGTAGTTGCCATATTCCAGCCCAACATCCAACAAAGGAAATCAGTCTAAGTAAAAACACTTAACTCATTAATTAAAATGCTTAAGGCACTAAGATTGGTCATTACCTTGGAAACCCTAGAAATGGGTTTTGATCAACAATGAAGGAAAGGCTTCCAACCACCATTGGAGGTTTGAATGAATGCTAAACAAAGAAAGAAACAAGGCATTAAGATGGGTAGAAATCGGCCAAGACAAGGGATGGAGAAAAATGAGTTTTTCATTAGAATTTTTTACCTTAAATGAAATAGGGGACTCCAAGCCTCAAGAAGCTCCAACTTTCTCTTCAAATGGGCTAAATCCATGGAGATTAAATTCATCCTTTTGAGATTTTTAAAAGAGGGGAAGGTGGCCCTTTAGGAAGGGAAGAAGAATATGTAATTTTTTCTTGATTTGGAGCATGGAGCTTAGCTTGTACAAGGGAGAGTAGTGGGGAGTTAGAAGAGGGGCAGTAAATCGCCATTGTAGCAGCTCCAAGAATGAGAGGAAGGAGGGGGAAAGAGTGGAGCAAGCTCGGAAGGGAAAGAAAGTGAGGGGGAGAGAGAGAGTAAAGTGTTTTTATTTTACTTTTTGCTTTTTACCTTTTTACTTTTGCTTTTTGACTTATTAAACTAATAAGCTAGTCAAGTGTGAGAGGGAGAGTGTTAAACACTCATCAAAACCGGCCACCTTAATTAATCAAGCTAGGGGCTTTTTCGTCTTTCGCAAGATTCGCTCGTTAATTTTCCCAGTTTGGGCACTATTCACTAACCGGGCCTGTTTTCTGGATTTTTCTCGTTTCTTTAATTTTAATGGTTCTTAAGCTTCCATTAATGTTTAATTATATTTATTTGATTGACTACAATTTTTACGGGTCCATTTGACCATTCAAAGTCACGTTTCCAGTTTTCTCAAAAAACGTGCTCTAAAGCTTCATTAGCATTTTTAATCCATTTTATGGATCCTTTTTCTTCGGGAATTGTTACCACATATTAATTAGGCATAACTAAGTCTTAGGAATCCATATATGACCCTAACCGAGGTCGTATTCCTCCTATGGTCACGTAACGCTCATTTTTGCATTTTATACTTTTTCAGCGTTTTCTCTTTTCTTTTGGCTTTATTTTCTTCACCAAAATTCTTTAGGCACTATTAGGCCCTCAAATACCATATTAGAATCATTTAATCACCATTTTTAAGTTCGGGGGTATTTCAATCTACCCCCTTAAAGAACTTTGCCCTTAAAGTTGGTGAATCTAATATTGTTACTCACATAGGTACTCTATGCTAAGGTCATAGCCTCTATATAACCTGGCAGACTCCAAAAGTCTGACTCAATGTATACCACACATCCAAACAACATGTCACTGCATGCATAACAATCAAAAATATCCTTTTTCCTCCTCACCATGGGGTCCATCCGACGATAAAAAAGGTACCATCCTCTCTCATGTCGAGTGATCCCTCAGGTACCGGTCATGTTTGAACACTTACGCTTTCTGGTTCACGACCGTCATGACATTGGGCACTTATGCTTTCTAGCTTTACGGTCCTTTGGTTCTGATCAAATTCATTTGCACATCTAGATATCCTCAGGCACTCACCGGTCATCCACACTGACACAGGACTACTCATATCCCGCTGCCCTTGGAAAAATACAAAACACACACTGTCACCACACCCAACCGGCCACTTAGGGTGCAGCACGTACGGTGTAGTGGTTTCAAAACTAATCATCACTCCCACCGGCTCACAACTAGCCTTACTTCCCGGGTTTCGACCCGATACCGGTGCCTAGCCGTGGGAAGGTCCAACTAGCACCCGTGAGAGTGGTTTCAAAACCGATCCTCATTCTCAAGTTTGAAGGAAAATCCTTTTTGCAAAAAAAATCGGTTGAAAATTCATTTTGAAACTCAATACAACTCAAAATTCCAATTTATGATAATTACTTCTTTTCTTAGCGTTGTTACTTGTGACCACTTATAGGGAGCTTCAAGAGTCATTCAACCCCGATGTGATCAGCATCGGTGTTGAACTATCCTTCCACCCCAATTTGTGTTCGGTTTCCCTTGATTGCTAGCAAATCAAGTTCCACCTCCCACCTCAATTCAAACAATCAAATAGTCAAGCATTATTTCATTTTCTATCTTCTTAATCTTTCTAGTCATAATCACAGAGCAATACATTTTCAAATTGTAGAATTCTTTCCCTCGCTTATTATTCATCTCATGAATTATTACCCAATTTACCTCCAACTAGTTTACCTAGGAATTTCAATAGTATAACTCCAATTACTTTTCTATCCTCCAATCGTTCTCAAGTCAAATCAAATCAAGTCACCTGGGGAACTCAATTCTCACTAGGTTCAACATCGGTTTCATACCGATTTATACTCATCAAATACCATGTCTAATCTCAAATAGACATACGCTATCGGGGTTCTCATTCCCCAGGAGTTTCTCTACTCTTTTCCCCTTGTATACCCACACCGGAGTTACAAGATAATCAAATTGTATCAATGGTATTCGCATCTACAGTGCATAATAACCATAATTACACAATGAGTGAATACAAATGTTTATGTAACATAAGTATCAATCATCAAAACAAATTCTTTTGCGCTATGCGCATTGTAGATTACGCACTTATTATGTAAAACATACACTTTGCGTTTTTCGCTCTACCCTCCTTAAAAGGGATTCACCCACGTAATCTACCATGTGTCAATATTGGACATTGGTCTAAGGCGTTCAGCCGTCATGGAGTGTTCTAGGTTCTATGCGGTCTATTATACAATGTTCTTTGGTTAGAGGGTCTTAACCATATTGTTGGTTAGTCCCTACACCAAGAATTCTCATTGGAGTTTATTTAACTCATAACCGGGTTTGGTTCTAGCCTAAGAGGCTTCAAGGCATTGCTAATTGCCATTCGTTGCTAATTGCCATTCACTCTTATTCATTAGGTATATTCAACCTTAGAATTCTAGGCCCACTAGCTTCTGTTGCGCAACCCTGATAACTTGGGGTTTGTTCGCCCTTCTCGTTATTCTTAATGTGTTACGCATCACCCTTTTATTCCTTTATCTTGGGAATAAGGCTTATCAATTACGCGTGGTATTTCTTACCATACATGAACCCAATGAGCTTCGGATTTTCTATCCAGCTCTCTGGGATCTATTGTACATACTGTTGTGTACTTTTGTGATTATTCACTTGGTTCTTCCGACGTGTTGTCGGTTGAGGTTGAGCCACTACTTAGTTGTAGTGCTTCCTCTGTTGTTAATGGCTTCTGAATTATGCTAATTCGTGTGGTTCTATACAAGTGTTCTTCTTCTTGTACGACCTTGAATCTTTTATGCATCGGTCCTTATGACTTTCATAAGTCTCCTTCCGCTTTTTATCCCGATGGAATTTACATCTTGTGGTTGTTGGTGTGTTCCACACCCTTCGTGCTTCTTTGGCCTTAGGCCGCACGGTTTGTTCCTAAGCTTCCGCTTAACTGGCTTGTGCCATGTTCGTTGGTATGTTTGTATACCTTCCATATCCAATACGGTTGATTATTCATCAATTGGGTACTCTTGTCCCGAAGTTTATTACTTCGGTTATCAATTTGATCCTCTAAGCTACACTTCCAGTTCCTTATGCAATTGCATCAGGAATGGACATTGCCTCCTCTGTGAGGTCTTTCATCGTATGGTGTAGACTTCTGGCTTTGTTGTCGGGTTTGTGTACCATCTCTTGTTTAACATCTCTATGTCATTGCGTGATTGTTCACATACATTGGTCGTTTGCTGCGCACCATGTTCGTATTTACTTACGACTTCGGTTTCCATGGCATTCGTTATTACATTAGCTTATGCTCATGTATTCCTACCATTTAGACAATGGTTCATCATTTACTTGGCTGATTACAGAATATGATATTCTTTTATGTCTCTGAGCTCCTTGAGCATTATTGACTTTACACTTCACGTTTACACATACAGTGTTTCTTCTAAACCGATTACTCTTCGGTTTTTGAATATTGTAATCAAAGCTTCCTTCGGTTTCATTTTGTTCAGGTCTTGGCAATGACTATATGCTCAAGCTTCACTACATTAGTAGTTCTGAAAGAGTTGTATTTTCAGACATCCACTAATGGCATCCTCTTCTTTGGAATCTATGTGTTCACCGCTCTCGCGGTCTCACATTAACGAGGGGTATCCTTGCTCATTGGTTATTAAAAAATTTACCGGTGCCATTGATTCTCAGTAGGTCTGCAACCGTTGTATCTGCATGTTGTAGTAGGTTCGTGGCTTACTAGCCACGTTGCCTAGAGTTATGTTCTTCATAGGCTGTTCACAAGCATTGCTTCCCCGTATACCATCAAATGGCTTGGAGATAATATTGGCTCCATGATAAGATCGTCGCATCATGCTTCCGTTCATTGGAGACCCCTTTAAGTAATAACCGGTTCACCTCTTGGCAATTTAGGGTACTTCCCGTTCGGTGGAATCCCTTCAGTGTGCTAACCGAGTGTTCGTTTTATTCTTGTGCTCTTATCACGACATTTAGTTCAACTGTTTTTGACACAGTCACCCTTTAAGGATTGTTCCTGGGTGTTGCTAAGTGATGCCATTACATCTAGCCAACATTTGTGGGTATGTTCAGTTATTACCCCGCCTTGCGGTTCTGGGTTTCGGACTATCCCGTTAGGGTTATAACGTCTCCCGTTCTTAGGGTAGACCACGAATACTTTTCCTTATGTCTTGACCGGGTTGATATCCTCTTCGGTGATGAATGGTATTCTCCGGTAACTTATAGGATCATTCTGGGTATTTTATCCCGTTCATTGAACATTGGCGCGTTCATGTTAGGCTTTTACCTTACTGTTTAGGCTGGGTATACATTCCAGCTATCACGCGGTTGCTTCTGGATTCTCGAGACATATCCAATGTCTTTACTCAATTGTTAGTGCTTCTCGCACTTCTTAACTCTTAATCATCCTCCTGAAGTGGGTTCTTGACTCCTTTAACTTTGTGAGCATATATAAGTTCTTCCGATCGTTCGAGGTGTCCAACTGTTCTGGTTCTGATTTACCTTATGGTCCGTAGTACTGAGTTGACTACTTCCCGTGTTTCGTACACTACTTGTATACATACATGGGGTACCTTATTGGCACATTACCACTTACCTGACTAACTCACAAATGGTCTGTTAGGCCCGCAAGCTCCTTCGAAGTGTGGTCGTCCCACATCCCGTGTTTGGGTACACTCGTAGTGCTCGTCACACGCCTAGGTGAAGTATTCTATTGTCAACTCCTCTTGTATCATCCTATGATAACATACCGTGGTTCTCTGGTTTGGTTTTAAAATCTGAGGTTTTAAAAGAAATGTTTGGGTTTGAAAGAAAAGTCTGGAATTTGAAAGAAAAGTTTTCCTGGTGTTACCATGTCTGGGGGTCTTGACCAGGTCTAGCTTCTCGTTGACTGGTATGTTCTTAATACAATGGTCAGGCCGTTAGGCCTTTCCAAGGTTCCGTTCTTCAAATTCTCAGGATTGGTGATCCTATACTTGCTTCACTGTCATGGTGGTACTTTAGTAAGTACTTGTTGGTCATAAAAAGTTTTCCAAATAGCCCTCTTGTTGCTGCACTTGCCCTGACAAGTGCGCGGGTAGGTCGGTTTTCAGTTTAGCATATACCGGTTACGGTGTTGTTTCCCTCCGTATTTGGTGGTTTTATTGGATCTTCCTTCTATCCTTTGATCTTAGTGATCAACCTCCTGAGTAACTTCTCAGTGTTCTTGACGTGGTTGTTGTTAATCCGGGTGTTTTCCCGATCTTTGGGGATCCCTGTGCACCTTTCTTCGTTGCTCGTTCCCACGCCCTTACTGTGGTTACCGAGGTTTGACTGACCATTAGGAACTACGTCGTAGTCCTGTTGGTGTAAGTTTCATGAATACTCTCATAGTTGTCTGAACCATGTTATTCGGGTATTACGGCCTCTCGGCGTTGTAGGTTTTGGTGTTATCCAACCTTGACTAATTCCTTAGTCGGTTAGTATACCATTGGAGGCATTATCAAGCGTTTGCAGTCCACAGACTCTCTTGTAGTCCACAGACTCTCTTGTCTTGGGTTTTGTTGCTCCGCCTTTTCCGCTTCACTGTGCGGTTGTGCTTCCCTTCTTGCCGGCTACGCATGGTTCTTGCGACTGCGAAGCACGTCGCCCCATGGTGCCACAAATTTCATTATCCTATGGTTAGGATTCTCAATCTACCGCTAATAAGCGCGGTTATTGTCGTTCAACGGGAACCATCTCCAAGATTTCCAGTTCTTGGAATCTATCGAATGACTGGTTCTTCCTCTTACAAGGTTTATTTGCAACTGCCAGACCGGGTTTACCCGAGTAAGAGAGGTCTTTCCATCTCTCTGGCGTTCTTTTCCCAACTTTATAACATGGGATGCGGAGGGTGGGTATGGTTATTGTAGGTTTCCAGATCACACTAGAAATTCCTATCTAGCGTACCTCTCACGCTAACACTCAACCCTTAGCCCTAAGTCTCTGCTAACAAGGAATTTGTTAGGGTAAAACTATGTACAAAGAATAAAATAATAAAAGAATGAAAAGAATAAAATAAACCCTACAACTCTACTACGGGTAGCAAATAATTCCCGGTTAGAGTATAGTATGAATATATTATGACCGAGAGTATCGAACCCAAGGGACTTATAGAAAACTAGTCCTAATCCGGGCAAAAGCCTATTCTAAACAGGGGGAATAGGAATAGCAATTAATCTAAAACTACTAACTGAATAAACTAATTTTCCGTGACTAGGGCCAATTATCCATGTAAGAACTTTATATGATCAAGGATCAAGGGTGGCAAGTCTAAAAAGGATTTGTTGCTCGCAAAATGAATATGCCGGGTTTCCTACCGGACCTCCAATACCCGGCATACTCAAGGCCTTTGAATGTGCCGGACATCTTCCATCCGGCACTACATCCGGCATCTTCATTTCGTAAATACCATTTCCTATTTCTGGATCGGATAATAGGAACTCATTATCTACACTCGCCTGGTGCATAGCTAATGCAGCGAGTACGAACAGAATAATGGGGAAATAAGAGATTAATCCTAAACCTTAGCATTTGTTGCCCACTTTTCAGAACAACAATATTAAAGATTACCAAAATCCTAATCTATCCTACTCTTGATTTTTTAAGCCTTACATAGGACTTAGAGATAAGCAAATAAGTAGCTAATTCATTCCACTTGTACGAAGACTAGAACTCGGGTTAAGAAACTCGTAAATTCCATATATGATCATGAGAGTTTTACAAGGAAATTCATCCCTAACCACAAACTAACAAGGAATTCTACATCACCATCCACACAATTACAAGAAGAGAATACAAAGGGGGAGAAGGAGATGTTCATAGCCTTAACCCGACAAGGTCTTCTTCTTCTCTTCACGTGGATGGATCTGCAGAAATTCCTTGGATACCAACAATGGAGTGGGGCGGAAATGGAGACGTGAATGGAGTGTATAAGGGTGTTGAAGTGTATCATTTGATGCAACCCTTCGGCCTATTTATAGGTAACAAAAACTCCTTATGCCAGGTGGCATGCCGGGTGAAAGTCATCCGGCCCCACGTGTTAAATGTGTATAACCGTTAACGGTCAAAACTGCCAGGCGAAACGCTGCTTGTGCCGGACAGGATACGTCCGACATCATACCCGACAATGGTTAAACCGTCAACCGTAAATAACTGCCATCGATTGGTCAACCGTGGCGACTTTTTAGTTTTCACATATGTGCCGGATAGGATGTACCCGGCAACATACCCGGCAGGGTTTCTTTCCTGTTCTAGACCTATGCCGTGCAGGAGACATCCGGCTTCATGTCCGGCATCACCTGTATTTTTGCCTAGGAATTCGTTCCTTGCATAAAAAGCACACAAAACATAAGTCTGTACAAATAATGCATAATATAACATAAATAACATCTATTTAACCTTATTTAGATAAATATAATCCCAAATCTAATGCATAAAATATGATAAACTCGGTATTTCGAGTCATCAGAGCGAAGTATCGCTCTGATACCACTTTTTGTAACACCCATACCGCTAATCCAGTCATTATCTCCTAATCTGTCTCAATTACTAATACTAAAGCAGCGGAATTCTTTCTCCAAACAGTGGGTGATACAATGCCGTTAGTCACCCACATGACTAACAAGGCCAATCCAAATACAATAATCCAATTACAATATTGGTCTGATAAGCTAATATACCGAGTACTCTATACAAAACATTTACATTCCATTCATTTACCGATTCAAATACAAATACAGCCTCAAATCAATTCTATACCGAGTTTACTACAATCCTCAAGTTTGCCGATAACATTTCGGACTTAGAATTCAACATTTCAACACAAATACAATTTCCTTAATCAACTACCCATGCTTAAGTAGTAACCCCGTCCTACTCTCGAACGGTGATCGGCTCCAAAGTACCTGTAAGTAAAAACGGTGCCCCAAGGGGCTCAGCGAATTGCTGGTATGAAATTCGCATACCCCGCGTGCTAACGGGGTACGCCGACTACTTGGTCGAGAACATGGGATTCGTTTTAATTCAACAATCATGCTCGATAACAATACATTAAACATGCACAACAACACAAGTATTCAACATTCATTTATGGAATACAATCCCTAACTAACATATCAAGGTTGTTAGTTCATATTATCTTACTCTTAGGCCTTGAGGGTTTCTACCTCACTATGCCTTAGTCACTTATTCATTGTCTTACCCACTCTCTTGGGATACTCTTACTCAAGCTCTCTTATTCTCAATCTCAATTCAAGTTCTACAATTCTAATCTATATTCTCAAATTCTCAAGTCTCAAATCTCAATTGCTCAAATCTCAATCTCAATTCTCAAAGGGGCATCTTTTAAGTCATTACCCATGACCTCCAGGCAGAGTCATACACAAGACTCACCACCGGGCTTATAATACTTGTCTTACTTCCCCGGCTATGACCCTACACCGGGTCTAGCATGGTGGGAAGATTCGACTATCAAACGAAACTATACACCTAGTTCCTCAAATTCACAAACGTCCGTATTTCTACCGGACTACTCAAATCTTGAACCATCATTAATCTCTTAATAGAGGTTTCTTTACATATTTCCACTATTATTTGTTTTGTGGATTATTTCAATTCGGTTCTCTAACCGTTATCGGGAGTTTACTAATCCCGTACAGCTATCTCACGTTCTAGTGAGTTCTTAACTGTGCATTATCGTTATTCTTAAATTGACAGTTTTTGTGTGTTTCCACGTTTTCGTTATTTTGCGAAACAACTCTTTCTACGAGTCACTAACCAATCGTTACTCAATTACGAGTCGGTCTATCACACTAAGTTAGACCACACAATCATACAAGGATGGTTAGTATACGTAACATGCATCAAGATATACAAACAAAGCAATAGAACATTTTTCATGCTTTTATCTTGATTAAGTCGGCACACAAGCACACATCACACAAATCATGTAATCCCGGTAACATACAGGGCATGAGAAAATCATACCTTACACCATGGGTTACTCTACCACGTCACTTTACGTTCCTTGGTTCATACTCGATTCACTGATATTGTTTTAAACATTTCTATTAATATCAAGCTCATACGGTACGTAAACTTATTACTCCCGTACTTACCCCGTTGTCCTGTTATCTTGGTTTTACTTAAGTGTACTTAGGTTCTCAACTTCCTCATTCACTTCTCAATACTTATTTACACATCTTAGGACATTTATATGTCACCAAACAACTCCTAAACATCATCTAAAACCATTACCAATCAATCCCCCATCTTTAGAACCCTTAAAAACACTCTCGGGGAAATTCTGGAGGTGGTCCGGGACTTAGTCCAGCCCCTAAGTCCCGGACCAATACAAGACTCAACTTTCGGTACAAAATAGAGGGTGGTCCGGGACCTTGTACTCAGCCTAAGCCCCGGACCAAGACAGTCTTCAACTCTCGGGATGATTTTTGATGTGGTCCGGGACCTTGTTCCTAACCTAGGTCCCGGACCCTGCTAAAAACTACTACTCTTTAAGTTTTTCATCCCCAAATCAACCCTTAATTCACACCCAATCTTTCCTAATCCTTTCACATGTTTTCTAACATGTTTAATGAAATACCCCTAAATTAATTTAAATTAATTTAGGGGATTTCTTTTATTAAACCTTTAATAATACTATTAAGTATTAAATTATTATATGGAATTATGAATATTAAGTTATTATATGGAATTGTGAAATTTATTTAGGGGTTTTCTCCTATTTAACCCTAATTATTATATATTATTATATAGTATTATGAATTTAATAATAAGATTTATAAGTCAATAAATCTTGGGAAAATTTCTAAACACTCCAATTATATTATAAAAGTCAATATACAATTCTAGAAACCTTAAAGCTTATTAAGCCTTGCTAGAGTTGACTTTTTGAGAATGGTCAAACCAGGCCATGAAACCTATGCCAATAAATAGGTTATGGAAAACCATGAATATCGATAAAAAGAACGTCAAAAACGGATCATCCTAGCCAAAGTTATGATAGAATGAAGTTTAGAGCCAAAATTTTAGAATCTGCCACGTCTTGTGGCCTTCATAACTTTCTCATCTTATGGAATTTTTGAGTGCCGTCTTCTTTGTTGCCTTCTCCTACATTTCCTCTAAACAACCATAACTCACACAAACCCTAACTCGTTCTAAATCAACCGGAAATTCGAGCCAAAGTTGCCACCCTGCAAAACCGTAACTGCAGTTTTCAGTTTTTCCCTTCGAACCAGGTAACTTCGACTAGCCATAACTTCTTCGTTTCTCATCCAAATTTCGTGTTATTTAGCTCGTTGTAAAGAGCTCTAATCCTTCTACAACTTTCATGTTGATGACCAAAGCCAATTCCCAACCGTTTGGAAGAGAGAGGTGTCTAAAGTTTCGAATTCATCACAGCATAAAATCACAGTTTTCTTTCCAGAAAACGTAAGGTAAACTCGCAACTTCTAGCTTCGATTTCTTTCTGTGTGTTGCGAGTTAGGATTAGTTCTTGTTATCAATATGTAGATCTAAGTTTCCTCTTTCGATTAAGCCCTTATACGTATTCTAATTCGATCTGGAACTTAACTTATAGATCTGCAAAGTGAGCTCCTCGAAACACTCAAGTTCGAACTTTTCCAGATTTTTGAATTCGAATTCACTCAATTCGCACAATTCCGGTAAGTTTTCTTCAAATTCCTTCTACCTTGCTAATCTATATTACATTATCGGCCAAAACCATGTTTCAATTGCATCAATTACGCAATAGATTGAGTGAATTTGAAAGATTAAAATTCGAAACTGAAAATAAACCTAACTTTCGAACCCAGAATCGAATTGGTTGAATACTGCATTATAATTGGGGAAATCGGTGTCATTAGAACCAAAATTCGATTTCAAAACCATAGAAACAAGAATCACTCGATTTCGTTCTGTAGATTGTGAGAAAATCGCGATTTAGTACTCGGGGCTGTTCAAGAATTCGCTGAAGAACTCAGAAGTTTAGGGCCGTCCGATCGTAGTTAAAAGAAACGGACGGCCGAGATTAAAACGTTTCAGATTAAGTTTTTATAAATTCCAGTAAATAACCCTAACTTGTTGTGTTAATTTAAATACCTTCTCGAATGTATTTTGACTTGAAATTTTAACCATAGATTCCTTATTAAATCTAGTTTATTTTGATGTAAATTAATATGGTTTTGGAGTTTTTAAACATAAGTTATGATTTTTGCAAGTTACGGGTTTTCTGGAATTATTTGGATAAATTAAAAAGATATTTTTATGAAATAAAAATTTTATAATATGTCTAAAATGTTATAGTTACTGTATATTAAATTTGGGAATTTTTGGGCAATGGTAAAAGGTTTTAAAAATTGTGTTTATGAGTTTTTCATAAGAATAACCTATAATATAAGGTTTTTAATGTAACCAAAAATTAAAGTATGGTTTGTTAATTAACTTTTAAGCTGGGGAAAAATAAGGGAAATTAAATTAACATTTTATAACAGTAAGTTTATAAATGTTTTGGTATTGGCTTTTAAGAGAAGTGAAATTATTTACATATATGTATAGATACTTACTTAGTAGAAACTTATATAAATTAAGGAATTTAATTATCCTACATTTTATTTACTATATTATGGGGGTTAATATTTTTAATTAAACTAAGGAATAAATATATATATTTTTACGCGTTTATAAAAAGGGAATTAAGTAGTAACTTAGAGTAAAACAAGAACTAATTAAATTAACACTTATAATAACTAAATGTTATAAGAGCTAGTATCCTATGATATGGTAAAAGAAATACTTAACGAAACATACTTGGAATACAGTTTAAGGTTGTATTAATAAGATAGTTTAAATATGATAAGTTACATAGGGAATGTCTTAGTTGATTTCTAGTACGGGTACACTTATATATATATTAAAAAAACAAAGGAAACACTTTATTTAATAAACCTTAGGTTTGTAGTTATGCCTAAAAGTTATTAAACATAATTAAATACAATAAACTACATAAATAATGTTTTGAACAAATCCTAGTTATATAAATATATACACATTTAACATAAATAAAATTAGATACCTTATAGGAAATATAATACGAAGGAATTAGTAAGTTAAACTAAACCTATACATAATACTATTAAAAGAATATTATATGAGCTAGTATTGAATTGTGGTTATGAAATTGAGCTTAAAGAGTTATCTTGGATTTCTAAGATTTATATAAACCATATTAGAATACATGCGTAATATTGTTTGTCAAAGACCATAATGTAAATCTATAATTTGGTTAGGTAATTAATAAGTTGGGACTTAGGAATATTTGTAATTAGATTTTACACAAATAGAACTTACTATATAATTAATGAATAAATGTAATACTTTTACATCTAAATGTTCTTAATATATAAACAATAATAAATAAATAAAATACTTTTACATCTAAATGTGAGGTGGATTAGTAAGTCTAGATTTAATCATTTCTTAACATTTAAGGTATTGGAATATACCTTAATGTTTTAAGATAAAATCATTAAAAGGGTTATGATATAAAACTATGATTTGGAAATTTATCTAAATAATAATCCTTAAGTTTCCTGGCGTTAGATAAGCCATATGAAATACATTTATAACATTTATTACCAATACTTAGGATGTGAGTTTACAATTAAGTGAGGTATTTAGTAGTTAGAATTTATAGAAGGTTTATAAATAGGAATTTGATACTTAAAACCTTTGAACCTTTTATTAGATAAAACTAGGTTACATAAGATATTATATTGATATACTTTACGGTAATGGGAAATAATGATAGGTTATTTGAATATAAATATGAGAATTTTCATATAATTAACAATTTCGCTTACGAACCAGAATTTAATTCTTTGATAAATACTACTCTATGTAGATATATTGTCCATCCTAAATACAATAAAGGAAATTAATTTATTAAGTTATTCCTTTGAAACCTTAGGTTTTGTGAAACAATTTAAAACGTATTTAAGGCTTAAGTTTATTGAAGTTTAGTACAAAAGGATTATACATAGTCTATAGAGTGAATGGGTGTAAAAATAAAATATTTAGGAGATTAAAGGTAAGTAAGGATACATAAAAGGTTATATTTAAACACCTTATTATATAGGTAATAATTAAGCAAATAATGTACCTTGTGAATACTAAATGTAAGAGTTCGATAAGTCTAAGTTAACTATAATATAGTTGTTTCAAGATGAAAAGTAATTTAACATCTTATGTCAAGATTATTAGCTGGATGTAATAAAAAGTCTTTCTGGACTAAAGATAAGATAAATGAGTTAGTAACTCAATTAGGTTATGATATAATGTAAACACATTTATGATATAGAGGTCTCAAAAGTCTTGAATGTGAGGATTGTGGTTAAGTATGAATAAAGTGGATAGGAGTGGACAATTAGCAAATGTTGATCGAATACATTCCTTGATCTTACCACCTTGGGCTATACAACGTTCTCAGATAACACAAAGATTATACATAACATTTAAGTGAGGGCTTAAAGGATAATTGAGACTTTGAAATAAGAGTAAGGAGTTTATTTAAGCGTAACATAGGCTACAAGTGGTTGATGATAGATTACCTTTAATATTCTTCAGAGTACTGTTGATTGTTTGCGCAAGTTGATTAGAACTGCTACAGCGTTACCCAGGTACGATTTCTCG
The DNA here is from genome assembly GCA_023374045.1 of Limonium bicolor. Lineage (NCBI taxonomy): Eukaryota > Viridiplantae > Streptophyta > Magnoliopsida > Caryophyllales > Plumbaginaceae > Limonium > Limonium bicolor. Next base: position 123,778,360 of record CM041776.1, on the reverse strand, counting down.
TACTCAACTTGTTGTGTTTTGGACCTTATGGAATGTTTTGTACGATTTCTCGTACTCAGCGTGTTGTGTTTTGGACTCTATGGAATGTTTTGTACGATTTCTCGTACTCCGATATTTTTTGATGATTGACTTGTGGAATGTTTTGGAAAACGCTAACTGACTTAAAGAGGAATTTCTAAAAAGGAAATGGTTGTGTGACTAACTCAGCTTGTGTGACTAACTGAGCCTTGGATGTGGAACTCACTTGGGTATTGGTTTCTTCTGTTTGGTGTCCCGTTAGACATTGACTGCTTAGGGTTTACGCTTCTGCACTCTGTAGGACTGAGTGTTTTGGTATTGCTCTGGGTAGTTGGTGATCTAGTGGGAATTTGGAAAAGGTCAATCTTGGAAATCTTTCTTTCGACGTGCGCGCGTCTTCAATGGTAACAGCAGGGGGCTGTATATCCCTCGCCCATAGAGGCATTGATATTTAACAGCAGGGGGCTGTATATCCCTCGTCCATCAGGACATTTTTAATCTGACAGCAGGGGGCTGTATATCCCTCGTTCATATGGACATTGATATCTGGCGGTGGGGGCCATCTCTCCCAATTGAATTATTCCACTCTTGAGTTATTGGTTCTTGGATCTATCTTATTATTCCTAGTCCTTCGTGACTATCTGAGTCTTTATACTCCGAACGGGAATTGGTTCTAACATCAACAATGGATGCTTACTAACTATGTGGTGTGACTACTTAAGTGGATGACTTGTTTTGGAAGTTCTCTATCTCTATCTTTGTCTTGTTTTCTTTTCTCTTTAACTTGATTGTTTTGAAGTGCTTTATCTCGGTTTTACTTTTAAGAGTTTGTTTTCATGTTACTGTTTATTTTGAAGAGTTATGTTTTATAAGTTTGTTTTTGGAGAATTGTACCAGTTCCATTCCAGGGAACTGACTCACCCCTCTCGGGGTGGGCTGCTTGGTTTCATCTTGCAGGTACAAATTGATTTACAGGTGGCCACGAAGAGAATGAGCGTTTGGGATGGGACTAGGTTTTGTGGAGAGTTAATGTGTTTAATTTCTATTATGTTTGTGTTAAGTTTTTCTCGAGTTCAGACCGTAGCTTTTGTAGATTGTAAGTTGTAATTGGTGAGGTTTGGTGCCGGGTGTTTGGAACCCGATGGTCTGTAATTGTCTTAGAGTTTTATTTCCGCTGTATTTATGGTTAATAGGGGCGTTACAGATCACCTTAAAACACTCTTAATCATGCTCTAAACCTCCTTAAACCATTAGTCAAATTATTTACCCAATTCTTGTTCAATTCCACAAATTTCAATTCTCACATTATGCATTTTGCACACTTGTGCATTTCTAAGTTTCCCCTTGACAATTCACACCTCTCCTCTCAACCATTTTACCATTCCTATCCTTCCAAGACAACGCACTTCTAATACCCAAGTTCATGCCTCATTCCAAAAGTCTTAAATTCACAACCTTCTCTGAAATTCCCAAGGCACTTAAACAACCCTTTGTTATAGATTTTTACTCACTGCATAGCCCACTTCCAATATAGCTCCTAGATGTTTAACTAACCCAATTGAATCTCTTTCTACACCTAGTTAACCCTAGGTCATTTTTCACTCAACTCATCACCTAATCTTAGGTTTCTACACAAATTTTGCCATAACTCACCTACAATTCTAGCAATGCCCACATGCACAATTTCTCACCTAAACCAATTCAACTCAATCAAAATTCGCCAAACCAACAATATAAACATAATCTTAAATCTCTTGGCTCCAAGGCCCACCATTCAAACAACAATTCCCAAAATTTCTCATCTAACTAATCAAAGCACATTTCTATCCAGTTTTCGGTTCATTCAATTAATTAACCCATCCCAAATTCTAAAACATATAGGACTAGCATTTAGGGAGGCTTCTTACCTTAAATTTCCCAAGTTCTCTATTCAATTCTACTCATCCTCTTCTCCACTTCTCTTGACTCAAAATCGGCCAAGGGCAATGTAGTTGCCATATTCCAACCCAACATCCAACAAAGGAAATGAGTCTAAGTAAAAACACTTAACTCATTAATTAAAATGCTTAAGGCACTAAGATTGGTCATTACCTTGGAACCCCTAGAAATGGGTTTTGATCAACAATGAATGAAAGGCTTCCAACCACCATTTAAGGTTTGAATGAATGCTAAACAAAGAAAGAAACAAGGCATTAAGATGGGTAGAAATTGGCCAAGACAAGGGATGGAGAAAAATGAGTTTTTCCTTGGAACTTTTTACCTTTAATGAAAGAGGGGACTCCAAGCCTCAAGAAGCTCCAACTTTCTCTTCAAATGGGCTTAACCCATGGAGATGAAATTCATCCTTTTGAGATTTTGAAAAGAGGAGAAGGTGGCCTTGTGGAGGGGAAGAAGAATATGTAATTTTTTCTTGATTTGGAGCATGAAGCTAGCTTGTACAAGGGAGAGAAGTGGGGATTTAGAAGAGGGGCTGCAAATCGCCATTGTAGCAGCTCCAAGAACGAGAGGAAGGAGGGGGAAAGTTTGGAGCCGGCTGGGAAGGGAAAGAAAGTGAGGGGGAGAGAGAGAGTAAAGTGTTTTTATTTTATTTTTTGCTTTTTACCTTTTTGTTTTTGCTTTTTGACTTATTAAACTAATAATCTAGTCAAGTGTGAGAGGGATAGTGTTAAACACTCATCAAAACCGGCCACCTTAATTAATCAAGCTAGGGGCGTTTTCGTCTTTTGCAAGAACCGCTCGTTAATTTTCCCGGTTTGGGCACTATTCACTAACTGGGCCCGTTTTCCGGATTTTTCTCGTTTCTTTAATTTTAATGGTTCTTTACCTTCCATTAATATTTAATTATAGTTATTTGATTGACTATAATTTTTAAGGGTCCATTTGACCATTCAAAGTCACATTTCCGGTGTTCTCGAAAAACGTGCTCTAAAGCTTCGTTAGCGTTTTTAATCCATTTTATGGATCCGTTTTCTTTGGGAATTGTTCCCACATATTAATTAGGCATAAATAAGTCTTAGGTATCCATCTAGGACCTTAACCGAGGTCATATTCCTCCTATGGCCGCGTAACACTCATTTTTACGTTTTATGCTTTTTAAGCGTTTTCTCTTTTCTTTTGGTTTTATTTTCTTCACCAAAATTCTTTAGGAACTATTAGGCCCTCAAATACCATATTAGAATCATTTAATCATCATTTTTAAGTTCAGGGTATTTCAATTCGTAACCTGGTAGGATTTTTTTGAGGTCGGGCTGGCATTTTAGCACCTGGAGCAGTTGTGATGTTCAAACTTAACCAACCGTTTAATAATTATGTCCAGAGATTCTTCTAACTCAGAGAAGAACAATGTGATACAGTCAAATTAGAATCTAGATGGGCTGGTTATCTCTATGCAAGACCTTTTATCAATTATAATATTGGGGCAGGTGTAATTGACCTTGTCTTTCTAACATATATAGCTAAACAAATTATTAGTCGTGGAAGGGCGACCTACGATTGGCCCATGGCTCTTGAGGTAAATAACGATGTCTGGAAAAACAGATTGGTTGTCAAAGAGGTGTCACTGAAGTAATCAAAATCCTACTGGAGTTCATAGAGTCTCTTACCCGTGAAGAAAATATGTGGATAAAGGAGACATTAACCCACATGATCTGAAATAGACGCCCCAATGGAAATTATCCACTCAGTTTGGAGGCGGAAAGATTAGACAATAATGTGGTGTTCTGGAGTGATGGTGCTTCTAGTATTGGATTAACCCTAATTGTAACACCCCAACTCCAAATACAATGATCGTCGCCCTAAGTCCATCTCATTCATTAACAACGCAGCGGAAAAGTTCTACTAAATTGGTGTTACCGCCGTTAGTCACCCACGTGACTAACTAGGCCTATTCTCTTACAAGTCACGGTCTGACTAACCGGATAATTACTCGAGCATCTAAAACATTACAATCCATAAATCACAACTTATACCGAGTATCTCATATCCTAATACATCATACTAACATCTCATCAATTTACTAAACGAGTGTACATGCACAACTCGTGTAACAAATGTAAAAGTAACCCGAGGTACTCTACCCGCTCCTACTCTCAGGTTGAGTCTTCGTTCGGTACCTACCTGCAAAGTTTAAATCACAGGCCCCAAGGGGCTCAGCACATGGCTGGTACAGAAAACGTGCAGCCCACAAGCTAGCAGGGTTACACACGACTACTTTGTCGTATACATGCAATTGTTTATTCATACAAATAATAATAAGAAGTACGATAACAAACAACACATTTATGTGAAACATTCATAGCTCAAATAAATTGAACGTCATAATGGACGCCCATTAATGATGTAAGTTAGATTGCTAACTCTTGAGGCCTGAGAATTGTTTAGTTCTCGTGTTTGACCATACCTTATAAGTGTCAACCGTTCTCTTAATAGAACTGGTTGTTCTCTAACTGAATTGTTTATTTTTGTCGGGTCAAGTAACCCTAACCAATGAGTTATTAGCTCCATTGGGTTAATAAACATTAATTCTTAAGTTATGAGGGGTGTAGGCTTGACCCTCCTGCGCCTCCTGAATTTGCCTCCCACCTCGAACTGTTCACTCGAGCTGGTCGGGTCAGTTTGTCGACCCTAGGCGGAAGACAGATCTGATACAGATGCCGACCTCCTAACCTGAACATGCATGACCGGAGTCAGTCCCGGATTCCTCTCTCTCCAAGTTCCAGTTAGCTGAAGTCTCTTTGACAATTGGTTGGTTAAACCTCTCTCGGTATTAACCAACTAACAATAGGGAATATTTGTAACCTTATACAATTGTTATTAAACATAGTTAATGAACAAGCTCTGAATCAAGTCGTGTTAGTGTGCAATGGACACACAATAACAATATAGTAAATCGGTTTCATGCTTAATCTTGCTTAGTCGTATCACAATAACACATAGCACACAAACCGAGGTAGACCTCGTTAGCAAACAAGCTACAAGAATCCCATACCGTACACCGGAGATTGGCTAGCTCTTAATCCCTCGTTCGCCTAATCCGCCGAACGCCTCTGACTTATCTAGATCTGTAACCAGAACTAGTATTAGTATCCTATGTCTTAGAACTAATTGGGTTCTCTTTTCAACTTAAACCTCTTCCTAGGTTAACCCGGGTATAATAGTATACCGTCAAACGGGTTCGTTCATTTAGGAGCGTTTTCGAGCTCAATTCCAATTCATTAACTCACTAACGTCGTTAGTAGTTATTTAGTTGCACAATTAGCAACTTTAGACTCATACGGACCTTGTATTAGATTTTCATATTATTCATCCATATTTCACTATTCATTTATAAGGTCTCGTATTCTACTATTCATTTATACGGCCTCGTATTTTACTATTCACCGTATTTCACTATTCACATATACGTATTTTACTATTCACGTATACGTCTCGTATTTGACTATTCATATATATGTAGTTACTATTCACGTATACGTATTTACTATTCATGTATACAAATTTACTATTCATGTATACGTATTTACTATTCATGTATACATATTTACTATTCATGTATACGTATTTACTATTCATGCATATGGGTACTATTCATGTATACGGGTATTTTCCATGTATACCAAAATTTACGTATATGCCCGTATGATACTCCGTATCAATACGTATTTATTTCTTTGTTGTATACTCCTCATGTAACTGGTCCAGAGAAAAAGGTTTTCATGTCCTCGAGTTCATGAGCGAGTCTTAGTAAAGAAAATACATGTCAACTCCAATTCCACTTTATGCTACTGCATCTACTCTTAACGTGGTTAATTGTGACCACTTGTAGGGAGTTTCAGGAATCATCAACCCTGATGTGATCAGCACCAGTGTTGAACTATCCTTTCACCCCAATTTGTGTTCAGTTTTCCTTGATCTAGCCAAGATCAAGTTCTACCTCCCACGTCAACTTCAAACAACCAAATAATTATTCATGTAGCATTTTATATCTTTTAGTCCTTCTAGTCATAATCATAAATCAATACATCTCCAAATTATGGGACTCAGTCCATCAGTCATTCTTAATTCACCTCTCAACAATTACTTAGAGAATTTAATTCCTACCAGGTTCTATATCGGTCTCATACCGATTCATACCTCATAACATTACCATATTTGGTCTCATGTCAATACATATCATAGGGATTTTAATTCCCCTGGAGTTTCTACTCCTCTTTTCCTGAATTCTCGCAGCGAAGTTAACGAGGTCGTCCTCTAATACATCTGGTATTCGCATTTAATTGTGCGTAATAACCACAACCACATAAGAATGAATACATGTGTTTGTATAACATACGTATCAAACATCACAACTAATTGTATTGTGCTATGCACACTGTAGGTTACGTACTGAATACGTGAAATATAGGCTAAGCGATTGTACGCTCTATCCCCCTTAAAATGGATTACGCCCACGTAATCAACATTATATCATCCTTGAACATAGGTTCAAGATGTTTATGTGTTATGGAGCATTCTAGGTTCCATGTAGTCTATCTCACATTATGATTGGGTCAGAGGGTCTTCGCCATGGCAATGGCTTAGTCTCTGTATCAAGAATTCTTATTGGTGTTCATACCAACCTTACAACTGTGTTCCAGTGTAGTCTCTAAGGCTCCAAAGTATTTGATAGATAAGTCGTATATTTTATTCGACTGGAAGATCTGCAATACATCGTTCCCTTTTCCCTTTTGTTAGGCATATCAAACCTTTAAGATTTGGTCCACTAGCTTCTGCTGCGCGACTCTGATAATCTTGGGGCTTAGTTTGCCCTTCCTTTCCTCTTCAATATATTTTACAGCTCCTTTGTATCATTATAATTTAGGAATAATGGTCTCTTAATGGACGCGTGGTATCTTTATTTATACACGGTCTCAATGAGTTATAGCTTGTCTATCCAGTTCTCTGGAGATCTGATGTTCATGTCCTTATTACGCCTTCCAGCGTCTGAATTGTTCCCTACTAACTTACTCTCAGTCTGAGATTCCTGTGTAATCTGGACTTACTGTTCAGTGCTTATTGCTCTTCACAGTTTCCTTGAAAATCTTGAGACATATAACTGTTCGTACTTACTAATTAGTGCTTCTCGCACTTCATAATTCTTAATTGTTTCCTCCTAGAATGAGTTCTATGACTCTTTTAATCTCATTGGTTTAACTGAGTTCTTCCTCCTCCATTGTTCATGGTAACTTGTTGTTCTGGTGTGATTTTGCATCTCTGACTATCGTACGGAGGCGACTACTTCTCGTGTTCCTTATACTACTCGTTTACATATATGGGGTACCATACTGATACATTGCCACTTACCCGACTAACTTATAAATAAGTCCATCAGGCCCACAAGCTCCTTTGGAGTGTGGTCGTCCCACATCTTGTTTAAGTATGCTCGTAGTGTTCGTCACACGCTTAGTTATAGCTAATTTGTGAAGTATTCTATTGTCGATCTCCTCTTTCATCATTCCATGATAACGCACATGTCGTTCTTCTTGAACTTAATCAAGGAATATCCATCTACAGGGTTTATAACTGCATTATACCTTCTGTATTTGGTACGGACTCGATCCCTTAGTAATTTGAGGTCTCTTTCCTTAGAGCCTCTTATCTTATTTCTCATGTCGATCCACTAGGAATGCACTTCCAGTTCCTCACGGAATGGATAGTGTGCTTCCTGTGAAATCTTTCATCACATGGTCCAGACTATTGGCGTTACTACACAGTCTGTCTCCCATTTCATCCCCTTTATTACATCGGGTTTTAATTCATAAATCTGATTGCTTTTGTGTCAATATTTGATGGCTTATATATAGTGGTTGCTTTGCTGCGCACTGTAACTTAATCTACCTGATAGGTATTATTCTCATGGCCTCCGCTATCGAAGTAGCTTTAGCTTTCTCATACTGCCCATTGATGGCACAATTCTTCAATTGTTTTACTTCAACGTCTTGTCTTATTTTCAATCCCTTTCATGGTGTAACCACACTGAGGGTTCTCTAATTTCGATGTTTGGCAGTTGTCGTATCATGTTGTAAAATGATTATCTCTTAATATGAAGGTGTTTTGCTTCAATCTCAGGTTCGTAAGTAGGCTAATTCTCTCACATTCTTTCATCCTTTATGATGTTATTTACCATGTAATTTAACCGGTTACTGAAGAAGTCATCCGTTGAATCACAAGCTCTTTTGAGCGTTGGTCACTTGACATGCCATACTGCGCACTCACAATGTTTATCTCTGATGATTGCTTATTCTTAAATCCTGGGTGTTGGATACGAGGTTTGTCTCTGCAGCCTTCCATATTATTTATGTGTAACTGGAATGTTCTAAGGTAATTTCAAGGTCTACGGTTCCCATTCTCCAATAGAGAGTATTCAATATCTAAGAAGTGGAAGCCCTTTTTGAGGGGTTTATTCCCACTCATGGCCTCACAACTAGGAGAGGTATCCCCACCCTAAAAGGAATGGTTTGTTCTCTGCCCCTGTCAATAGCACTATCTCAACAATCTCATTGGTGCCCTTTTCTGGCAATTCCTCCTCAATTTAGTATAGGTTTTCATAACCACTCGTATGTACGAGTTGTAGTTCATTCATGGCCTAGATAAGCCTTCTATGCTTCCCTGTGCCTCGAGCTCTGATGTATTTAACATCCTTGGCTCGTAGGCCCTTAATGCTTGATTAGTCTCAAGTGATAGCCGGTGTTCGGTTCACTGTTGTATTCTTATTCATCTGTAGCTTATCCACGTAATTCTCTTGTTCTCTGAACTCTGTCAATGTTGGGTCACATCATTGGATGTACTATTAGGTTTAACAATAAGTTGTTGTATCTTGCTTCCTACTGTGGAAGTTCGCTTCGGTAATCCGATGTTAATCAGTGTCTATGACAATACCTTCGCTCTCACAGACTTGCGTCTTTTAGCAATTAAGGATTCGTTTTCATTAGGCATCTGCCCTCAGGCGTCTAAGTCGGATATTTATCCTGGCTATCATGTGCTGCCATGTCAACACTTCGTTCAACTGTCGTTGACTACGCCACCCACTAATGGCTAATCATACTTGGGTGTTAATGAGTTAGGCAAGCAATACTAACCATCGTTTATGGGTCTTTTTCTGCTCAACTATACCAACTCTATGGTGTAGTTCTTTTGAGGTTCTCTCCTTCGTGATTGCACGTCTTTGATCCTAGGTAGGTCATTGCTTAAATTTGTTTTCTCTGATTCTGTTTCTGAGGTTTATCAACATCCTCAATGAAGAGTGCTGTTAATGGTATTATTCTGGGAGTTCATCCCGTTTTTATTGGAAGTTTTTATGTCATCCGTCTTCATTGTATGTTGTAATACCTTCCTTGTAGGTTATTACTTACATCTGGTCTTCTCACATTGTTGAGTAATCTCTTCGGTTCTTCCATTCAAGGTTAGGCTTGGTTTTGGGTTGATGTTCTTACCGGTAGTGTCGGTTGTCTGTTGTTGATGCTCACGTCGTTTAGTTTCCTGACCAAGTCCAGCTCCCTGCTGACTGGTGTATTGATTTAGTTGTCATGGTCAGGCCGTCAGGCCCTTCCGATATTTCGCTCTTCAGTCTTTAAGGATTTGTAATCCGGTGTTAATTTGTATTATATTTGTGGTTTTTACCATTTGGTCTTCACGGCTTCACGTACAGCTTCATTGTGGCCGCACTTGCCAAGGCAAGTGCGCCATGCAAGATGGGCTATCGGTATTGGGTACGTCAGTAATGGTACATTCTCCTAAACTCCATGTAGGTGGTAGTCCAAGGGACTCCTTCTTTGCCCTGTTTGGCTTTGGTTAATTGATTATCTGGGCAGCTTCCTGACTGCTTTTGATTATATAGTTACTTACCAGGGTATTCCTCTTTCTGAGGGGACCCTTCTTCTTTCGCTTTCGCCTTGGTTTTCACTCTCGTTTCCACACCTTTGTCGAGGTTATCGAGTATTGACTCTCCTTAGATACTACGTCATAGTCCTATCTTGGAGTATGACTTACATATGCATTCGTAGTCGTCTAGGCTATTGCAGTTAGGTCTTTGCAACCCCTTTTTTTTTGTTGGTTCTGAGTTACCCGCTTCATAATTGACTTTTAGGTAGTCCCTATGCTCTTGCGCGGTATGATCCCACGGTTATTGCTCCCTTGGACTGTTGTCCAGTGTTTCTATCGCTTCTCTTGTCCTTCCGTTGCACTCGTAGTGCTTTTCTTCTTACTGGTATGGCGGGGTTATATCGACTGGGTAGCATGTCGACCCAAGTTGCCGGTGATTATTATTCTCTCATTGGTAGGATTTTGTTGGTAGCGTCTGTTCCAACGTTGCGCTCCAATTAGGATCTTCAAGTCTTGAAAGACTATTGCATAACGAGGTGTTTCTCGTATTGCATAATACTAAGTAATTGCCAGATCGGGTTTTCCCGAGTAAAAGAAAGCTTGTCTTCTCTCTGGCGTTCATTTCCGGTATCTTAGAACCAGGGGCACGGAGGGCGGGTCAGGTATTATAGACATCCGACGCACATCGGGGAATCCTAACTAACGCACCTCTCGCACTAATACTCAACCCTTATCCCAAAGTCTACTATTCCTAACTCGGTAATTCCTAAGCTCGGTAATTTCCAGTCATCAGAGCGTAACTACGCTCTGATACCACTTTTTGTAACACCCCAACTCCAAATACAATGATCGTCGCCCTAAGTCCATCTCATTCATTAACAATGCAGCGGAAAAGTTCTACTAAATTGGTGTTACCGCCGTTAGTCACCCACGTGACTAACTAGGCCTATTCTCTTACAAGTCACGGTCTGACTAACCGGATAATTACTCGAGCATCTAAAACATTACAATCCATAAATCACAACTTATACCGAGTATCTCATATCCTAATACATCATACTAACATCTCATCAATTACTAAACGAGTGTACATGCACAACTCGTGTAACAAATGTAAAAGCAACCCGAAGTACTCTACCCGCTCCTACTCTCAGGTTGAGTCTTCGTCCGGTACCTACCTGCAAAGTTTAAATCACAGGCCCCAAGGGGCTCAGCACATGGCTGGTACAAAAACGTGCAGCCCACAAGCAGGGTTACACACGACTACTTTGTCGTATACATGCAATTGTTTATTCATACAAATAATAATAAGAAGTACGATAACAAACAACACATTTATGTGAAACATTCACAGCTCAAATAAATCGAACGTCGTAATGGACGCCCATTAATGATGTAAGTTAGATTCTAACTCCTGAGGCCTGAGAATTGTTTAGTTCTCGTGTTTGACCATACCTTATAAGTGTCAACCGTTCTCTTAATAGAACTGGTTGTTCTCTAACTGAATTGTTTATTTTTGTCGGGTCAAGTAACCCTAGCCAATGAGTTATTAGCTCCATTGGGTTAATAAACATTAATTCTTAAGTTATGAGGGGTGTAGGCTTGACCCTCCTGCGCCTCCTGAATTTGCCTCCCACCTCGAACTGTTCACTCGAGCTGGTCGGGTCAGTTTGTCGACCCTAGGCGGAAGACAGATCATACAGATGCCGACCTCCTAACCTGAACATGCATGACCGGAGTCAGTCCCGGATTCCTCTCTCTCCAAGTTCCAAGTTCCAGTTAGCTGAAGTCTCTTTACAATTGGTTGTTAAACCTCTCTCGGTATTAACCAACTAACAATAGGGAATATTTGTAACCTTATACAATTGTTATTAAACATAGTTAATGAACAAGCTCTGAATCAAGTCGTGTTAGTGTGCAATGGACACACAATAACAATAGTAAATCGGTTTCATGCTTAATCTTGCTTGGTCGTATCACAATAACACATAGCACACAAACCGAGGTAGACCTCGTTAGCAAACAAGCTACAAGAATCCCATACCGTACACCGGAGATTGGCTAGCTCTTAATCCCTCGTTCGCCTAATCCGCCGAACGCCTCTGACTTATCTAGATCTGTAACCAGAACTAGTATTAGTATCCTTGTCTTAGAACTAATTGGGTTCTCTTTTCAACTTAAACCTCTTCCTAGGTTAACCCGGGTATAATAGTATACCGTTAAACGGGTTCGTTCATTTAGGAGCGTTTTCGAGCTCAATTCCAATTCATTAACTCACTAACGTCGTTAGCAGTTATTTAGTTGCACAGTTAGCAACTTTAGACTCATACGAACCTTGTATTAGATTTTCATATTTTTCATTATTCATTCGTATTTCACTATTCATTTATATGGTCCCATATTCTACTATTCATTTATACGGCCTCGTATTTTACTATTCACCGTATTTCACTATTCACATATACGTATTTTACTATTCACGTATACGTCTCGTATTTGACTATTCATATATACGTAGTTACTATTCACGTATACGTATTTACTATTCATGTATACGTGTTTACTATTTATGTATACGTATTTACTATTCATGTATACGCATTTACTATTCATGTATACAGGTACTGTTCATGAATACGGGTATTTTCCATATATACCAAAATTTACGTATATGCCCGTATGATACTCTGTATCAATACGTATTTATTTCTTTTTCCAATATAACTTGTATTTTCATTAAAAATACTTTAAGTATTGATTTCTCCTATACTTATTAAATTACGGGTATACCCCTCGTATACCTTAATTTATATACGGGTCTCGTTTAAACCCGTCTTAACTCTGTTTTTTTTACAACTTGTTTCTAAATTCTTTATTTAATTTCCTTAACCTTCTTAAACACATAAAAATGTGTTATTTATATTACTTACCCATAGTTTTCTCTTAATCTCCATTTTACTCTTAAGTTCTAAACTTGTTATTTTTATTTCTAATTTCTTCCAAAGTCTTACTTAATTAATTTCTTTTATACTTTTGGTCAATTACCAAAATATACCCAAGTTTGACCAGTCTTTTATGGTCAAACCCCCTAACTTTCCATTATTTACAATATTACCCCTAAAGTTAATTTAACTTAACTTTTTATTCCTTTTTCCTTTTAATATCTAATCTTTTGCTAAAATTTTATTCTAGCTCCTCTAAACATTTCACAAACTGTCATTGACCAAGTTTGACCACGTTTGACCAGGGAAATTACCATTTTACCCTTGTGGTCTTTTCTTTTATCCTAACTCATTTATTAACCAATTTAACTCCAATTAATTTCTAATTTTCGTAACTAATTTTCCTACAGATTTTTGAACATCAAAAATCATTTTAACATCTCTAAATCACCAGATTTAATTATCTAAAGTTGTAGTATACATGTACTATCTTTATTAACTTAAATATACAAAAACCTTATAAATTCCTTATAACACTTATAAACTCTTTATAAATTGTAAACTTAATTCTACAATTATTTTCTCATCATCTAAACTCTCAAAAATTCCATATTGACCTCATATATTTTCGGTAATCACCATTAGGTACTAAAACTTCTTAAATTTTACATATTACTCTTAATTATACTAATTCCTTTAATTTACTAAGTTAGATATTTTTTTCTAACTCAATTAATACCCTTAATTTTCAGCCACCATATAAATTATAGTATATGAATTTTTCTTGTATATTATGATAGCTTATATTAAAGCTTATATCACAAGGAGTATAAATCTATTCTTAGATTTAATAAACATTAACTTTTAATAAGCTAAAAACTGAATATTAATTACCAAAATTTTCGGCAATAAATAATAAGATGAACAATATGTTAGATAATATATAGATCAACAATTAGAACCTTGAAATAGGTAGTTGTAGGATTTACCTAGCTTAATATTTAAGCTTGATTTCCTTAGAAATTTTGACAGTAATTTGCTAGAGAAATTGGCTCCAAAATTATACAACAAGATGAAGAATAAGATGGGTTAGTATCCCATGCCAATCGGCTGTAACAAAAACCAAAGAACAAGAAGTTTTCAAGAAGGCAATGTTTTACCTCAAGAATCAAAGGCACTTATTTGTGGTTTTTCCTGAGAATCTGGGGGCTCATGAGCTATGGTTGTAAAGCTCTTGAAGAGAGGATTCAAACGAGCTATCAAGCTTGTGATTTGGATCTAGGATGAGAAAGTTATGATTGCTACAAGGCAAGGTGTTTTAAGGCTCAAAACTAAGAACATAGAGTTTTTTTTTTTTGTGTTGTTTCTTCAAAGAGAGGATGAGCTACGAATTTGGGAGCTCTAATTTGACAGGTAAGAGTCTCATTAATGATTCACTAAGGGGACAAGATGATATGGCAATCCAAGGAAGTCTTGGTTGTTGAAATAGTAAAAATAAAGCATTTTTGTCCTTGGTGACTCACCATTGGAGGTCGGCAGCCTTAAGGCTCATTTGATCTTTTTTTTTGTTTTACCTTGTATTTATGTAACATTTGATGAATTAAACTCGTTCATAATGACTTATACCATGTGTTAGGTATGTTACATAGCAAAAAATGCCTTAAAACACCATTTTATGTGCTTCCGGGTTCGCATTGATTATGCAATTTGTTTTGGCTAGTTTAAATGTGTTCTTAGTATATTTACAACCTTTATAAACTTTGTTCATGAAATAGCATGTTGCTAATTCCAATTTAAACCAAGTCTTTTGGTGGTTTCTCCTTGACTTTCGTCAGTTTAGTACTTGTTTACTGTGGACTTTGTATACTTAATTTATGTGTATACGCTATGGCTCCTATGACCATTTAATTGTTGTTCCCTTATTTATTTATGGTATTTAGGCTCATTAGCCTTTTCTTTCCATGTATTCATGCTTAAAGCACATTTTTCTTTAAAGCACATTTTTTCTTTAAAGCACATTTTTGTGCTCTAAGGTGCGTTTTCGGTTTAAACGCTAATTTCGCTTAATGTGTATTACTAATCTTAGAGGTATTTAACATCTGAAATCTCTTGGGAACTTATTGGTAGTTCCCTAATTTATTTATACTCTTTAAAACACCTTTTGCTCTAATTGTTCCTAAAACATGTTTTGGTGTAAATTGTTGTTTAACACTTCTTCTAATGTTTCTAAGGCACGTTCTAGCCTTAGTATATCCTAATTAGATAGTTCCTTAATATATTAAGGTTTGGGGTATTTCACTAATAAAAGCTTTTACGGTGTATGAAGTTAACGAATGTTAAGAACCCGTCTATCATGTAGCCGAGTATACATTGACAGATGGACTCGTGCCTCAGGACGGCATCTGTCATGAAATTTTGGGTAATGTTTTCGTTTTCCTCAAGATTGTTGGCATTCTGGACACAAATACCCAAAAAGCAAAATGGCTATGTCGTTTCTATGAAGTTGTAAAGTTTACACTGGAGAAAGGACAACTCGGATCTACCAATGCTATGTTCACTTTATCCAACAAGATGGTATGGCGTGTCTATTTCTTTCATCAACTTCAACTTACCAACATGCTATTACTTTCCTCGATTTCGACATTTGATGGTTTATCTATGAAACTGCAATTGTGTATATGACTCTATGGTGTCTTAGTTGTCTTTCTTTATTATGGACTGTAACGAACTGTTTTATTTAATCTCTTGGACTGTTATGTAAGTGAACTAGTTCTTTTGAGCAAAAAAGTTCATATATTAATCATAAACCATTTTTTTTGACTTCATGTATAAAGGGAATTAGACGTTAGGTTAGAAGGAATCAGTACCGTGTGACAATTAATTCAAGCTCCGGGACCTACAACAGGTTGCCATTTTTCTCACAAAACTTGTTTTTTTTTATCGAAACTTGTTTCTATTATATATCATATCAATTCAGCCGAAATAGCATAAGTTTTGTTACAAAAGGAAACCCTATGGTTTCTCATCATATCCGCTTCCAGCTTAATAGCCTGGGCCAACCATATCGGGGCATTATGCCCCTCCCAAAACTTCCACTCAAAAAGGAAATTGTTGCATCTAGAAGCTAAAAAAGCAGGGAAGTTAGAGTACACTGATAAGCCGTAGACTTATCATATTTTATAAGCTATATTTATAATAATATTAGTTAGATTAAGGTTAGAATAAGTAGTATTTACGTTATTTTGTATGTAAAATGATTTTTTATGTTCAGTCTTATGTTTTGTGTGTTTTCTATGCAAGGAGAGAAACTCTACATTAGGAACTGAGTATTGCCGGATGTGAAGTCGGATTCCTCATGCACGGCACAAAAGCAAAGTTAAAGGAGCAAGGCCGGGCATGGTGTCGGGTAGTCTGTATCCGGCATAATCAAGAGTTACGCCTGTTCACCAAAAGATATCGGTTATTTACCGTTATCTAAATACTCGATGCCGGGTACGATGCCGGATATAATTTGTCCGGCATAAGTGACTTTTCGCGCCGTGGCGGTTACGACCGTTACAAGCCCGCGCACATTTTTAATAGATATGCCAGATCACACAGACCCGGCAAGACATTCGACACAAGACTTTTTTTGGTGCCTATAAAAGGAGGCCGAATGTTGCATTTTTGGTCATCATCTCATACATACTTACACACTCAGAAAACTCTCAAAAACGTCCCGAAGTGCTGCTGGAGGAAGATCTTGCATTATTTACAAGGAGAAGAAGAATTTGTCAACGGGTTAAGGCTAAGACCATTTTCCTTCCCCCCTTGATTGTTCTTTCTCCATTTAATGTAGAGGATGCATTATAATCCTTAGTGCTTACTGATTTGGAGTGGTTCTCTTTGTAAACACACTATGATTATTCAATAAAAGGCATAAGTTTCAACTTGGAGTTTTGTGTTTCTTGCAATTGGAATGAAGTTGCTTCTCCTTCCATTTACTTCAAATTCTAACTTTATTAAGGCAGAAAGGTCGAGAAACTCTAAGTGGTCTTTTCATTTGTCTTCTACAATTTAGAGGATGAAAACCTAAGATTTAGTATTAGCCATGTTATTCTCCCCTTGTCGGTTGGTTGATTACCAAATATTTGCTAGTTTTCGATAATGATTAGGGAGTTCTTGGTTCGGCTTCGAACTTGAGAAGTAGTTTGCCATTTTGATAATGCCGAGTCGCATGCCGGGTACAAGACGTCCGGCATGTTCAAGGTTTTTGAATCTGCCGTGCACATTCTGTCCGGCATGATATCCGGCACTATCAAGAGTTGGATAATTCGAAGTTTATTCTTTTCCTTGGTGATCATATGTGTCTTTATAACGTTTACCATTATGAATCTGGGGCGGATCATTGTAAATACCGTTTAGTTCTGTTAGTTTTTATTAGAATTAGAAAATCTATCACATTTTCCCCCTCTTTTGCATATTAATTACAAAGGCTAGGACTAATTTTCTATACAAGTCCTTAGGGTTCGACTTGCTTGGTCTTAATTTGCGTCCCTGCTACTTTTGACCGGGTTTTTGTTTGCTACCCGTATAGATTGAGTAGGTTTCCTTTCGTTTTTATTTATGCCGTGCTTGGTGCCGGGTATCTCGTACCCGACACATTCTTGGTTATTTTCTATGTTTTTGTTTAATCTCTTGTACATAATTATTCAATAAATACCTACTAAAATATCTCTTAGCAAAATGGCGCCGTTGCCGGGGACTTGGAATTAGTCCAAGTCCTAAAATTGGTAATAGCCTTTTTGTTTCTTCGTTGGTTTTGTTTTCCAAATGTTGAATATGCCGGACTTAGTGCCGGATGACTTATACCCGGCTTCATCAGAGGAAGTCTGTGCCGGACATTATACTCCTGGCATTAAGCCCGGCATGTTTTACAATTTTGAAAGTTTTTCTTCCGACGAATGTTATATAAATTTTATTTTTGTTTGCGCTAATTCTTTACCTGCCGTGTAGGATGCCGGGTGTTTATGATCTGGCAAATTTGGAGGAAATCTGATGCCGGACACATCCTGTCCGGCACTCTACCCGGCCGTGTTTTTAGCATTTATTTTTCTCTTTCTCTTTGTTATTTATATATTCCTTCCTCTTACAGATGTCTCACCCTTTGCCCAACTTTGTACTCAGGATGTCTAGTAACGTTTGGATGGCAAAGTTATAGAGTGAAGAGACCGACCTTTTTCATTTTCTACATATCTATGTAGTAAATGAACTCTACCCTCGTACAGGGGTAGAAATATTTATTAAGAGGAAGAAGATGAGACCTGCCCTTTGTTACCACCGCCTTAGGACCACCGCACGCATGAGGGTCATGCCCGTGGATGAACTTAGGCGAAGATTCCCGCATTAGGGTATCTTCACTAATAGAATTCACCAAGGCCCCCCTCCTATGCGATCTTCACTAGTAGGGTTAGGCGGGCTAGGTTTAGGGTTATCTATTAGTATACCTTAGTATCTTTTATATAGTTTTATCTATTAGTATCTTTTATATGTCTTATTTTTAGTTTATTTTCTCTTTTATATATTATGTAATGACAATGAAGTTCCTATTTAATAATAGCATACATTAGTAATTATATGTTCTGTTCAGTCACAGTCTCAGTGGAATTGCAAGCAAATGGTACCACAGCCTGACGCCAAACACCATCTCCACATGGGATGACATGGCGACGAAGTTCTACGACAAATTTCTACCGCCGAGTCGCACATTAGAAATGATTGCTGAAATCTACAATTTCAAGCAACCTGGATCCGAAAATATTTGTGAAGCTTGGGATAGATTTAAAGGATTACTTTTGAAGTGCCCCCATCATGGTCTCACGAAGGAGAAACTCTCACAGTTGTTCTACAAAGGGCTCGTGAACCAGTACAAGACAATGGTGTTGTCCTCCCTTGGCGCCGACATCCTGAAGAAACCAGGAGAACAATTTCTAGACGGGATTGAATCCTTATGCGAGGAAATCCGTGATTGGGCTACGGGAGGAACCAGAGGTAATACTCCAGGTTTGTACCACATTGGAGAAAGTGAACAAATTTGAAAAGTTGATGAAGAGTCACGAGCAATTGCTAGAGAGCAATGCCCAACAATCTACGAAGGTAAGTTCTCTACAAAAAGTTGTAGAGCAACTGGCTATGGGTTCTCTCCCTCAGCAGGCCAATATGGCCAATGCAAGACAAACCACTCAGGTAACTCGCTCTTCCATGTTTTCTTTACCACCTTCTGACATGTCTTGTACACAGTGTGGAGGGTCACATGATTTTGAGCAGTGTCCTGAGTTACAAGAACTTAAGGCATCTGAGGGGGTGAATTACATCGCCAACAATCCGGGGTACCGGCAACCTTGGCAAAGAGGCGCCCAACCACCCCAAAACTTTCAGAACAGTTCTGGCTTTCAAGGAGGCCAGAGGCAATTTGCCCAACCCCCCTATAACAGAGTGTCTTCTCATCAATCACCTCAACTTCCATCCAACTTTGAAGCAGAGATGGCAGAAATGAGGGATATGATGAAGGCCCTCATGAACAAATCCAGAGATACTCAGGAAGAGATCTCTGCCCTGCGCAAGGACCAAAAGTCCTTGCATTCTCAACTTCAGCAGATCCTGACCCAACCTAGGCCATCTGGCCATTTACCCTCTCAGACTCAATTGAATCCTAGGGAGCATGCTAAGTCAGTGCTCATGGAGAGTCAAGGTGCGAGCGCCATCACTCTCCGAAGTGGAAGAGAAGTAAGTAACGGCAAAGAAAAACAAAAAGAAAATCAAGTGATCCTGGGTAATGAAGAGGAAGTACTGCCCTTTATACCACCTCAGGGGACACAGGCCCCTACTTCTTCTCCCTCTACTTCTAACAATGTTTCTAAAGACTTTCCTCCTCCTAATAATAAGTTTTCCAACGAAAAATTGCCATTCCCCACTAGGCTCAAGAAAAAGCACATGGATGAGCAGTTTAAGAAATTCTTGGGAATTTTTAAACGTTTAACTATTGATATTCCCTTGATTGATGCTCTAAAGCAGATGCCTACATATGCTAAATTCCTTAAGGAATTAATGAGCAACAAGCGTCAGATGGAAGACTTAGAAACGGTCACCCTAACAGAGGAATGTTCGGCAGCTCTGGTACGTGCACTGCCGCCCAAACAGAAGGATCCTGGATTGCCAATAGTGCCTTGTTGCATAGGTGATGTGGATTGCGGACATGGTCTATGTGACCTTGGAGCAAGTATCAATATAATGTCGTATTCCATATTCGCCAGGATTCGTGGCAGCCAACTAAAGCCAGTTTCCTTCTGTCTCCAATTGGCGGACCGGTCTTCCATTCAACTTATGGGTATGGTGGAAATCTGGTGGTAGGAGTTGACAAGTTCATCTTCCCTGCGGATTTTGTCGTCCTAGATATCAATGAGGATACTGAAGTCCCTTTGATCCTTGGGCGACCATTTTTGAGCACTGCAAGAGCGGTCATCGATGTGTATGATGGCAAGGTCACCTTCCGATTCGAGGATGAACAGGTTGAGTTCAATATGGCTCAAATGGTAAAGAAGAGTGTCGCTGCCCATACTGTCTGTTGTGTGGGACTTTTGGCAGATGGTGGTGAAGACAATTGCACAGCCGATGAAGAATTGTTCTCTTTACCTTCCATTGAACCTCATGAGTTGGAGGCCCTTGAACAAGTCTTGATCTCGTCGATTGAAGAGTCTCCAATCAAGAAGGTCAAGAATACCATCATTCTACTAGATAAAGGACTCAGGCAGGGTCCAGCCTACCAACCATCACTAATTAGTCTAGGCGCCCGCCCTAGAGAGCAACACCATCTATCGAGCAACCACCTGAGGTAAAGCTTAAGGAATTACCATCACACTTAAAATACGCTTTCCTGTCAGGTAACAACTCTCTCCCTGTGATTATTTCTTCACTTCTATCTTATGATCAAGAAAACCAATTGTTAGAAGTGTTAGGAAGTCACAAAAGGGCCATAGGTTGGTGTTTAGCGGATTTGAAAGGGATTGACCCTAGGTTTTGCACCCACCGTATCTGTATGGAGGATAACCACAAGCCTATTAGGCAGTTTCAGAGAAGGTTGAACCCAAACTTAAAAGAAGTTGTAAAAGCCGAGGTTCTCAAATTACTAGATGCCGGTATTATTTATCCCATCTCTGACAGCCCCTGGGTAAGTCTTGTACAAGTGGTTCCAAAAAAAGGTGGGATAGAGGCAGTCCCGAATGAAAAGGGGGAATTGATCCCTCAAAGAATGACAACAGGGTGGCGTATGTGTATAGACTATAGGAAGCTAAATTCTGCCACTAGGAAAGATCATTTCCCCTTACCTTTCATTGATCATATGTTGGAGAAATTATCAGGACAAGAATTTTATTGTTTCCGTGATGGCTATTCGGGATATTTCCAAATTCCAATCGCACCTGAGGATCAGGAGAAGACCACCTTCACCTGCCCTTATGGTACTTTTGCATATACCCGCATGCCATTCGGGCTTTGCAATGCTCCTGCAACTTTCCAACGCTGCATCCAGGCTATTTTTGCTGATTTCATTGAAAAAAGTATTGAAGTGTTTATGGATGATTTCAGTGTTTATGGCCGAAGTTTTGATGATTGTTTGCAGCAGTTAGATCTGATTCTGACCAGGTGTGAAGACACTAACCTGGTATTAAATTGGGAGAAATGCCATTTCATGGTGATGGAAGGCATTGTTTTGGGGCATCGAGTTTCAAAAGCAGGTATTGAAGTTGACCAGGCCAAGGTCGAGGTCATCCAGAAGCTTCCCCCTCCCACCTCAGTCAAGGAAGTGAGAGCATTTCTGGGTCACGCAGGCTTCTACCGAAGGTTTATTGCTGATTTTTCAATAGTAGCAAATCCTCTCAGTGATCTGCTCGCCAAAGATACAAAGTTCAACTTCACCAAAGAATCATCTGAAGCCTTTGAGATTATCAAGCTGAAACTAATCTCTGCCCCTGTAGTCATCGCACCTGATTGGTCTCTTCCCTTTGAGATCATGTGCGATGCAAGTGACTACGCTGTGGGGGCCGCTCTGTGTCAAAGAAAAGATAAGGTACTGCGGATCATCACTTATGCAAGCAAAACTCTGGTGGATGCCCAGAAAAATTACACAACCACAGAGAAGGAGCTCCTCGCCGTTGTATTCGCCCTCGACAAATTCCGTTCATACCTATGGGGCAGCGAGGTTATAGTTCACACCGATCATTCCGCCCTGAAGTACCTATTCACTAAAGCAGAAACCAAGCCAAGATTGCTGCGTTGGATCTTATTACTACAAGAGTTTGACGTTCTAGTTGTGGACAAGAAGGGAAGCCACAATGGGGTAGCTGATCACCTTTCTCGCATCGACAAGCCATATGATGGAGTTCCCATTCGGGAATATTTTCCGGACGAGACCGTGTTCAGTATCAGGCAGATCGAGGACTCTTCCG
The DNA here is from genome assembly GCA_023374045.1 of Limonium bicolor. Lineage (NCBI taxonomy): Eukaryota > Viridiplantae > Streptophyta > Magnoliopsida > Caryophyllales > Plumbaginaceae > Limonium > Limonium bicolor. Next base: position 123,756,060 of record CM041776.1, on the reverse strand, counting down.
AAGATTTATTCACCAATTGGGTTGACATGTTCGATGTGTTGAGTGCCCACACTAACGAGCCATGGTATGCCGATATTGCAAATTACTTAGCCTCCGGGGTGATGCCTCATGATCTCTCTTCCCAGCAAAAGAAGAGATTTCTCTCTCAGATCAAGCACTTCTTCTGGGATGACCCTTACCTTTTCAAGGTATGTGCTGATGGGGTCATCCGTAGGTGTATTCCCGAAAGTGAGGTCACACAAATTCTTCACCTTTGCCACACAAGAGAGGCAGGAGGACATCATGGTTCCACTCGAACTGCAGCAAAAGTTCTCGAGTCAGGTTTATTCTGGCCCACCCTACATAAGGATGCGTTTCAGTTTGTTTCACGATGTGACAGTTGTCAAAGGATGGGCAACATTTCTCGACGTCATGAGATGCCTTTGAACAACATTTTGGAAGTCGAGCTATTTGATGTCTGGGGAATTGATTTTATGGGTCCCTTTCCCCCATCTCAAGGACATCAATACATCTTAGTCGCTGTGGACTATGTCTCCAAATGGGTCAAAGCGATTTCATGCCCCTCTGCAGACGCCAAGACAGTTCTCAAATTCCTCAAGAAAAACATTTTTACAAGATTTGGCGTGCCTAGGGCAATTATCTCAGATGGCGGTTCCCACTTCTGTAACCGCCAATTTGATGCTCTTCTGCATAAATATGGAGTACATCACAAGGTAGCGCTCCCTTATCATCCTCAGTGTAATGGGCAGGCTGAAGTTTCCAACCGTGAGTTAAAGTGGATCCTTCAGAAAACAGTCAGCTCTTCCCGGCGAGATTGGTCTATGAAGCTTGATGATGCCTTGTGGGCCTATCGCACGGCCTTCAAGACTCCTATAGGGACCACTCCCTTTCGCCTGGTGTTTGGCAAGGCCTGCCATCTACCCGTAGAGCTTGAGCACAAAGCCTACTGGGCTCTTAAAGCTTTGAATTTTGATATGACGGCTGCTGGCATCAAAAGAAACTTCCAGCTATCCGAACTTGAAGAGTTGCGCCATAATGCTTATGAGAACGCCCACCTTTATAAAGAACGCACCAAAAAGATCCATGATCGAGCTATCTTGTCCCGTAATTTCCAAGTTGGTGATCAAGTCCTCCTTTATAATTCCCGGCTCAGACTTTTTCCTGGGAAGTTGAAATCTCATTGGACCGGACCTTTCACCATCACTTCTGCGAATGACTATGGTTCTTTTGAACTTGAGAATGCTAGCGGCGACCGCTGTAAAGTAAATGGATCAAGGTTAAAGAAATATCTTAGTCATGATCCTGGAAACACTCTCATGTGTTTCCAAGACACGAAGAAGAAGAAGCCTACCTGGTGCCCCCTTCAACGCGAGCACTAACGACAAAACAAGTGTAGGGCCCTTGTCCTTTCCAGACACATGTCAGGGGAGTTTTCTTCTCCTTCTCTCTGCTCTTCTTTATCTATTAATTTATCTTTCGAACACTGGGGACAGTGTTCCTGCCTAGTGTAGGGCAGGGGGACCCCCCTAAACAAGTTTTCAACTAAAAAAAACATTTATATATACAACATGTCTAGTTTATTCAATATAATAAGTTTTTAGTTTATTAACTTTCTACTCAGCTTTTTGCATGTCTTTGATTAAGATGACATTAGGGAAGGATAAATATTTGTTCTCTCAAGAGGTAAGCCTTCTAATAACTCCTAGATGTCGATTTTACTTCGTGATTCTTTTTAACATGAGTATATGACCTTACTTCTAATTTTGTCCTTGATCTACTATTGGGTAATAGATTTCCTTTCTTTTCAAAATAGTTCGACTCTTGTGGGTGAATATCTTAGATAGGGGTGATGTATGAAAAAGGAAAAGAAAACAAAAGCTTCAAGAAAACAAAATTCTTCTTGGAAAAAAAAGATGAAGCATATTGAGGCTGCAAGATTGCCTCAAAATAAAAGAAACAAACGAGAGTGTTTCCTTTTATTTTTCTCCTAAATTCCCCGTTCTTTAAATGCAAAAAAATAGTCATGGTTAGATTCAGAAACCCTTGAAAAATAGGGCTGAACCGAAAAAAAAAACCATTAATGAGTGTCTTGGCCACTTTCAGAAACTCTTGAGAAATAGAGCTGAATGTGGAAACCGGAAAAAAGGAGAGATGCAAAATCCCTAATGCAAAGAAGCCCATGAGTCTCTGATCCATTTTTGAGATTGATTGTTTTTGTCTTATACCCACTAGTATATTCATGATGAAATGGGAAACATTAAGTGATGCTTATGAATCAGAGTCAGGTAGTCAAGAAAGAACTCTGGTTGTTATTATTATGAGTACCTGTTTTGTGCACAAGTAGTTACTTTTCCCTGATTTAATTTTTGCTCGAGGACTAGCAAAAGGTAAGTGTAGGGCCTTGATAAGCCGTAGACTTATCATATTTTATAAGCTAGATTTGCAATAATATTAGTTAGATTAAGGTTAAAATAAGTAGTATTTACGTTATTTTGTATGTAAAATGATCTTTTATGTTCAGTCTTATGTTTTGTGTGTTTTCTGTGCAAGGAGAGAAACTCTACATTAGGAACTGAGTATTGCCGGATGTGAAGCCAGATTCCTCATGCACGGCACAGAAGCAAAGTTAAAGGAGCAAGGCCGGGCATGGTGCCGGGTAGTCTGTATCCGGCATAATCAAGAGTTACGCCTGTTCACCAAAAGATATCGGTTATTTACCGTTATCTAAATACTCGATGCCGGGTACGATGCCGGATATAATCTGTCCGACATAAGTGACTTTTCGCGTCGTGGCGGTTACGACCGTTACAAGCCCGCGCACATTTTTAATAGATATGCCGGATCACACAGACCCGGCAAGACATCCGGCACAAGACTTTTTGGTGCCTATAAAAGGAGGCCGGATGTTGCATTTTTGGCCATCATCTCATACATACTTACACACTCAGAAAACTCTCAAAAACGTCCCAAAGTGCTGCTGGAGGAAGATCTTGCATCATTTACAAGGAGAAGAAGAATTTGTCAACGGGTTAAGGCTAAGACCATTTTCCTTCCCCTCTTGATTGTTCTTTCTCCATTTAATGTAGAGGATGCATTATAATCCTTAGTGCTTACTGATTTGGAGTGGTTCTCTTTGTAAACACACTATGATTATTCAATAAAAGACATAAGTTTCAACTTGGAGTTTTGTGTTTCTTGCAATTGGAATGAAGTTGCTTCTCCTTCCATTTACTTCAAATTCTAACTTTATTAAGGCAGAAAGGTCGAGAAACTCTAAGTGGTCTTTTCATTTGTCTTCTACAATTTAGAGGATGAAAACCTAAGATTTAGTATTAGCCATGTTATTCTCCCCTTGTCGGTTCGTTGATTACCAAATATTTGCTAGTTTTCGATAATGATTAGGGAGTTCTTGGTTCGGCTTCGAACTGGAGAAGTAGTTTGCCATTTTGATAATGCCGGGTCGCATGCCGGGTACAAGACGTCCGGCATATTCAAGGTTTTTGAATCTGCCGTGCACATTCTGTCCGGCATGATATCCGGCACTATCAAGAGTTGGATATTCGAAGTTTATTTTTTTTTTTACATAAAAAATAATTAAAAAAAAACTTTTCCTTTGAATCTGGGGCGGATCATTGTAAATACCGTTTAGTTCTGTTAGTTTTTAGTAGAATTAGAAAATCTATCACATTTTCCCCCTCTTTTTCTTATTAATTACAAAGGCTAGGACTAATTTTCTATTCAAGTCCCTAGGGTTCGACTTGCTTGGTCTTAATTTGCTTCCCTGCTACTTTTGACCGGGTTTTTGTTTGCTACCCGTATAGATTGAGTAGGTTTCCTTTCGTTTTTATTTATGTCGTGCTTGGTGCCGGGTATCTTGTACCCGGCACATTCTTGGTTATTTTCTATGTTTTTGTTTAATCTCTTATACATAATTATTCAATAAATACCTACTAAAATCTCTCTTAGCATACACATCGTTACCAACACAGAGTCTAATATTAACACCCTTACACCAATCAAAATAAAAAGGGGAAGATGAAATGGATTCCTGATGCTTTCTAGAGAGGATGCCCATCAGTTTCTTCAAAGTATCTCTATTGTTAACAATCACCATCACATTCTTGATTCTTTTGCAGTCTACTAGATAAACTCCATATTTGATCGTGTCCACCTCAGCTAGAAGACTAGAAGTATCGCTTCTAGTTTTCATGTTGAAAACACATTGTAATACACCCGATTGTAGCATAAGCACTCGATTACAAGTCATATCTTTAGCATACTTTCTATTACAGCAAAACAGATAAAATAGAAAACTGGTCAAAACTTCAGTCATTGTGTTCTTCGGAGAGTCTGACTTTGTGTTTCCTAGAACCCAGCTGAAAGGCCTCTATGAAAGCCATGTTAGAGTTCAAACACTCCAGAAAGGGAATGTCTGGGTTGTGATGAATTTTGTTTCTGGCATCATAAATGGCCCACGTTTGGTTCATCACTTTTGTTATTTTTTTCTTTTCCCCCAATTATTGGCTTGATCTATAATCCATTCTTGGATGGCATTGTCTCTGGGTTTCGGGAGTTGAGTAATATCAACACAGTTTTTCCAGGAATCCTTTGAAGTCCAACATTGAAAAAGGCTATGAATCTCTGTATCTACATCCCCACATATAGGACAGTTGTTTTTCCCCCTATTCTCCTTGCGATGTTGGCTAGGCAGGGGGTGGATGTATTAAGAAACTTCCATATGATTAGATGCACTCTAGGGGGGAGAGGTTCTTGTCCAAGAAGGTTTGGATAGAGGAAAAAAGGGGCAAGTTTTGTGGAGGTTTCAGTTTTTACACAACTCTCCATGAGTTTCAAGTAACCAGATTTAACTGAGTAATCCCCTGAACTATTGTATAACCACCTCCATGAGTCTTTGCAAGTTTCTGAGATCAAGGTTTGAAGGATATTTTGGTGGTCTAGAGGTTGGAATAAAGATTTAACCAGGTTTTGGTTCTAGGAGGCTTTGTCATTATCGAACACGTGGCTGACCTTGTAAGTTTGGCTGAAGAAGTTTTTTGGAGGGGTTGGTCTCGCAGGGCTGTTTTTAACTAACCAGGGATGGTCCCAGATTAATGTGTTCTCTCCATTACCTACTACTCTTACTGCTCCCAATTTGATGACTTCAATGGCAGAAAGTATGGATTTCCAAATGGGGCTGTCATTTTTTCCTTGAGTGGCTTGGAGGGCATCTGTGTTTGGCAAATAAAGGCCTTTTAGTTTTTTGCAACAAGACTGTTTTCGTTGGACAGGATTTTCCAGAGTTGTTTGGCCAGAAGCGCTTTGTTGAAACTGTCAATTTCTCTAAAGCCCATTCCCCCTTTGTCTTTCAGAGAGCATACATGGCTCCATTTTTTCCAGTGCATGGCTTTTTTCTTAGAGGATCCAGCCCACCAGAATTGGGAGCAGATGGCATTCATCTTGTCTATGATACCAGCAGGCAATTTAAACAGTGACATACTATAGTTAGGTAAATATTGGAGCACACTCATTGTAAGTACAGATCTAGCTGCTTGGGAAACAGGTCTATCCACCCTCTCACTCTTTTTTGGAGAGATTCAAGGATAAAACCAAAAGTCTCTTTTTTGTTTCTCCCTACCTTCAAAGGGAGGCCTAAGTATTTGGAAAAGGAGTTAACAGGCTGAACATTTAGAATAGAGGCAAGGGAGTTTTTTGTGGTTTGGGATAGTTTTGGGTTGAAAACAATCTCCGATTTGGCTTGGTTAATCTGGTGACCCGAGGCTTCTAGAAAGTCTGAAAGAATGTTCTTCAGGGCCTCTAGATTCTTGCAATTAGCTTTCCCATAAAAAATGATATCATCAGCAAAGGCAAGGTGGGAAATTTGAGGAGTTTGTTTTGAAAGACCTATTTCTTCATAGGTAAGGTCTTGCATTGCATTATTAAGCATTCTGGATAAAGCTTCTTGGGCCAAAATGAAAAGAAAAGGAGAGATTGAATCGTCTTGTCTAATACCTCTTTTCTGCTCAAAGCTATTACCAGGTGTGGAGGGTGATTTTTCGGTATGAGGGGGGTCTATCTAAATATGGTTCTTGACTGAAAAGCCTAGATCCTAAAATGCCATTCTGTGGAGGGTGAAAACCCGTTATTCATGGCATCCCTCAAATACCTACTAAATCGTCCGTCTTTCCCAGAAAGCATAAGGGAATGCTAGTGAGCACTACACCTGCTCTCAATGGGCTCCACGCGGACTTATGCCTCTATAAGGCGATTTGACTAGAGTCGCCACCTAGTTTGACCTAAGGAACTAGGAAGGGATGAGAAGGGTTCTTAGAACTGTTAGTTGACTCTGAGATTGTTGCTTATGGATAGGACTTATCTGGTCAGATCAGAGATTCTATTGTGGGTTCGTACTGGGTTACACCCCTCAGAAGTGGCAATGACCACGACTTCGGATTGGTGCTCGAGGAAACCTCGGTCTCCAATTGTCAGGATTGCCTTCTTTCAAAACCTTATTAAAGAGATTCATTTAAAAGCCAAGGATAGGATTAGGACAGGAGGAAAGGATACGAGTGGATGAGGCGAGTTTTCTTGCCAAGCTAGCACCAAGACAAGGGATTGATGAATTCGAATAAGTATAGAATGAAAGATTGGGAAAAGTATGAGGTTGAGTGAATATACAAGACTGTGAGTATGACGGTTTGAAGTTTGGGGGAACCGAAGAAGGTTTAAGTGTTTTGAGAGACATAAGAGCCATCTCAGAAGGGGAAAAGGGTTTTTTTGTTTGGAATGGGGTCGCACCCTAGATGGGCTGCCTACGTACTCAACTCCCTGTTGAGATCAGACCTTACGTAGTTCAGTCCTTTTGGGGATTTGGGAGTTTTGATGTTTGTGGAGCTTGGAGATATTTGAGGTGTTCGAGATTTAGAAAGGTTCGAAGTTTCGAAAAGTTTCGGGTTTGGATGCTAGTCTGTGAGACGCTCGGGTCTGTGAGACGTTCGGTGAAAAGAGATATTGAAGTCTATGAGGCGCTCGGGCCTGTGAGACGTTTGAATCTTAAAATGGTGGAGAGATTGAAGTGTCCGAGTCTGTGAGGCGCTTGGGCCTATGAGACTTTGGAAGCTTGAGAGAAGCTAGAATTTGCAAGATGATTTGAGTTTAAGGTGAATTAGAGTTTGAATGATGACTTGAGTATGTGAGGCAATTGGAATTTGGGAGAGATCCTGGGTTTTTTGGGTTTGAGGTTCGAAAAGAGTTGAGGTTTTGGGATATTTCGGGATTTGAAATGAGATGATGATGGGTTTGAGTTGTTTGGAGGAATGATTGTCAAAATCGTCTCTCTTAAAGTTTAAAAACCGAAAAGTCATTTTTGTTGTAAAAGGGCGGATAATCCCGAGGGATTACCCTATGTACCCCCTCGAACACGACACTTAATTAATGGTAAGTGCCGAGGCTCGAAAGATGGGGCAATGAATTTATGTCGAAAAATAGGATTCAGAGAGAAACACCATGAATGAGATGTTCTCGGTCGAACCCTAATAACGTCTTTAACTCCCTGGTTTAAAAACGTTAAAAACCGAAAACATTGAAATCGAGCGGAAGGGAGTTAGACGATTCTAAAATCCCGGCTGCAACTAGGAAGGTCGTTACTTCCCTAGCACCCCGCCTTGTAAAAATCTAGGCTGCAATTAGGGGAGGTTTGTCACCCTAATGCCCCGCCTAAAGAGATCCAGACTGCGACAAGGGAGGTTATGACCCCAGTGCCCCGCCTCGAATTTTTATTTTGGGAAGGGAAACAAGCGATGTTCTAACCGTGGAGGAAATGTTTTGAAGGGGTTAGACGTTTCTTGCTCCCCGAAAACGGTTCATTTTGGAGTTTGAAAAACTGAGTTAGAAAATCTTTGAAGTTGTTCGGAATTCTCTATGAAGAAACACTGATTTTGAGAAACGTTTTGGGAGAAAACTTTCTGTATATGTGAGAAGAACTTTCTGCAATAGAGAAGAGCTTTCTGTGATGTGAGAAGAGTTTTTCCTCTAAAATTCCACAAAAATGGTTTCTTTGAAAACTTGAAGAAATTTGTATAAAATGATGGTTTGAAATTCTTTTTGGGTTTCTGGGGTTTGAATGAAATTTACAGGTTGAGTTCGAATCGGATGAGTTGCATCAGGATTTGAATTGGATGGAATTGGGTTTGAATCGAATTGGGCTGAGTTGAATTTGGATGGGGGAGCGGGCCAGGTCAAAGCTTGACCGGGTCAAAAGGATCAAGTCAAAGTGGGGTCAAGGTCAAAGTCGGGCTTGGTCAAAGTTCGGGTTGGTCAAGGCTCAAGTTGGTCAAAGGCCAACATTCGGTTTGATTTTCGTGGACTTGATTGGGTCAAAGTCAAAGTTTCGGGTCAAACTTGGGTTTAGTCAAAGTTCGGGTTGGTCAACGCTCGGGTTGGTCAAAGTTTTGGGTCAAACTTGGGTTGGGAGTTGGTCAAAGCGGTTGTGGGCTTGGGCCGATTGTGAACTTGTTGGGCCGATTTGGGCTTTGGGCCGGATTGGTTATTGGGCCGGACTGGGTAGTTGGGCCGGGCTGATGAAATGGGACGGGCTGAATTGGGCAGTGGGCCGGGTTGAATTGGGTAGTGGGCCGGGTTGAATTGGGTAATGGACCGGATTGTGGGTAATGGACCAGGCTGTGGGTAATGGGCCAATGTGAGTACTGGGCCAATTTGGGCTTGGATCTGAGCCGAGCTTGGGCTTGGGTCTGGGCTGAGTATGGGCTTAGGTCTGGGCCGAGCTTGGGCTTTGGGCCGGATTGGTAATGTTGGGCCGAGTTGGACTTGGGTCAAGATGGTTTTGGGCTTTGGGCCAAGATGGTTTTGGGCTTGAAAAGTATGGAAATAATCTGACAAATTGAGCTATGATGAATTGTTGAGAAGGTGTTTTTTTTTATACAAATTATTATAATAAGATGTGGTTTGGGTCTAGGGATTACCCAACTTATTAGGTGGGACCATGGCCCACCTAAATCTTAGGGTTCACCCTCTATCCTAAGGCTTGGTCCTAAGGTCTAATAACTAGGGCTTAAATAGTTAAAAACAAATAAACTGAAATAACGACAAATCATCCATGAAATAAATATGAACAAATATGCGCATAGTAAAGAGGTGAATCAAACAACAGGTCATTAAAAAACCGAGGACAGTAATCAAGCTACAAAAATCATTTCATGTTTTTTTTTTATTACCCCCTTACCCCTTTAAGGACTTGGCAAAAGTTGAATTAACAAACGAATTTTACAGCAAGGTACCAATCCAAATGTCATAACAGAAACCAACAGAGCCACGAATCACTGCTTCTTTTCCAATACTATGCAAATAAGCGGACAAGGTCTCGACTAAATGTGATTCCCCAAACAGAATTTCGATCTCTTCTCCTATCTCAGTCAAAAACCAACAAGGAGTTGCCAAGCCAAATATGCAGCAGATTATTAAACCAAAAGCTTCACTTCAATTGATTATTGGCCTGACTATTCTTTCACAAAAGAGCGAGTACATCACGGATTAAGCCGAGGTTTCTTTCTATCGTTTTTGTATGAAACGAGTAGTAACAGGAGAGTAAAAAATGCACACGAGACAGATTATCGAAACAAGCCAGTGATTAAGGAGAAACCAGGAATTTAACCAAGTTAGAGATAAATACCAAAGATGAGATGACAGAACACCTCAGTCTATCTCATATCCAAACCCAGAACAGCAAGAAAAGAGGATCATGAGCTTCGTTGAGAATGGACATCCATTTGCCTGCATCGGGGATGATTGAAACAACTCGCCAGATTTTTACCATATTAGCTTCGGACAGATAATAATCAACAAATCGAGACAGGTAAATCCTCATGACAAGATATGGGGCGAGACTCCTTCGACTTGGAAATAACATTAAACTGTCATTCGAGGAGTGAACTTGAATTTGAGCAAATCGAATCTATACCCGGAGACAGAATATAAGCAAAATAGTGGTCATAGAATCCCAATCCAGAATATTAGTGGAGAAAGGAGCAGACAGAGCAAGGTTGGAGGATTTCAAAAAGTTTCTAAACCTGAAACTGAACTTAGTTGAGTAAGGTCGAGCAGAAACATAAAAGAGGGTTGTGAGATGCATCCCACAGGAGTCAAAACACAGATTAGTAACAAAAGAAGGTAGAGAGACCGCTTTGCCTAAATATCACGAGCCAAACTTACAAGCTCAACCCTCCGAACACCGATGCCCATGGAAGTTGGGCATTCTTTCTGAGTGTATATACAGCCACACGCACAACAAGAATGGGGAATCATCAACTAACATATTAGAGAGAGATAAACAGGAGCTTGAATGAATATACAAAAAAAATGCGCTAGCCGTTCACCGTGTCCTTTTAGCAATACTAATTGTGAAGTATGCAGAAGAAAAACAACATTAAAGTGAAATTTGAACCCCAGAGCATCTCGCACAATCTTCCCAAAACAGCTGTAACATGTTTTCTGACCCTCGTTTGTGATCGAACACACAATGAGAATCAGAAACTGTGGAGGTCAAGATACGCGTAAAATACAGAGAAGAAATAAGAGGGACTGACTCATATTTCGGAAATCAGATTCCGATTGAGCAGTGTTTCGCTGGCCATTGCCGACTCGGTTCATTTGGCAGAGGAAACTGACCCAAAAATGGGACGAGGAACCGAAAACGAGAGGGAGAGACCAGATTGGGAGTCACGTGAACTAGAACCAGTAACTTACTCTGTTCGAAGGAAGAACTGGAGTCCAGTTTTCGACGATGGCGGCGACAATGACTTTTGCAGAACAAGGGTTTTGAATTGGGTTCTTTGCTCTCTAAAACCTGGAGTTCGAAATGTGGAAGACGAGAATGGGGAGGGTTCTAAATAGGGACGACATTATGTGGGGATTTTCTGATGAACGAGAATGGTGACGGAGGTGGCCCTCAGCGAAGAATGAACCTCAGGAGCGTGGGCTTCGATTTTGATTTTCTGGGCTCTCTCGTAGATGAAGAAGAATGATTGAGGGAAGAAGGAGATGGTGGTTTTCTTTTGGACTGGTGTTTTTCGGTGATGGTGTGGATCGTGGTTTCTCTTTCTGGTTCGAGATTGTATTCTCCGGACTTCAGCGTGATGAAGATAAAAGGGTTTTGTTGCGAAGATGAAAACCGGATAATGTCGAACGAGGTCCAGGAAGATGTGGATTGAAGGATGGAGGATGGTGTTCTTCTCGGTTGATCACGGCGAAGACGAGAAAAGGGAAGAACAAGGCTTCTGGAGTTTTGTTTTCGAGTTTTTAACTGGGGAAGAGCAAGGAATACAGGAACTAGAGAAATAGAATGAGCATCATGGGGATCGGTGTTGGCTGCCTCTAAAAAAAAACTGACCGTCACTGTAGGTTTCTTTGGAGTTTTATAACGTAAGGAAGGTAGACTGTTAAACTAGGGTTTCATTTGAGTCATGGGCTCATTGACCGGTTTTTTCCTTATTTGGGCTGACTAAGAAGTGGGCCTTCCTGGAGTAAAAATCGGACCAAGCAGGAGGTGGAAGGAGAAAAAACGAGTTCTAGCTGCTCCCCAGAGTCGAACTCGTGAACTTTGGTACATTCCTGCATGTCTCTACCAGTTGAGCTATGACAACTTTTGATAGAAAATAGCAGAGAAACGAAATATTGTTCATGTTGCGTGTTGAAATAAATAAAGAAAACGCCTTCCGATCATGCCAGGAATTGAACTCGAGACCAATATTATACAACGAGTACCTTAACCAGTTATGCTAGGTCAGAATTTGATATGCATATAAGAGAAATAATACAAGAGTTCTAACTCAAACGGTATAAACTCTAAAAAGGGATGGGTTTAAAACCGGATTGTCATTTGGAAATTCATTTTTTTTTAAAAAAAAAATCGTGTTTCTATGAAATGCTTTGAAAAAGATTAAAAAAAAAGATGGTTTCGTTTTAGCACGCACGCTAATATGTTTTTGAAAAAGAAAGGCGACGACCCCTCTTATTATTTCGGAATTTGCTTTATGGGGTGAGAATTTTTGGTGTCTACAGATGGCTCCCCTTGATTCAATTCTGCAAAACCTTTGCATAATTGGATCAAGGTTGACGATGCGCCAAAAATTCTCACTACGGTTTTGTGATTTGATGGGATGCGATTGTGAGTGTATGAATGTGATTGAAAGTACGAGGACTTATGACGAGCCTCAGTTAGACCTCTTGACATCTAACCATAGGACTCATGACGAGCCTATAGTGCAATTGAAAGTACGAGGGCTTATGACGAGCCTCAGCTAGACCTCTTGATATCTAGCCATAGGACTTATGACGTGCCTGTAATACTAACAATTAGATTGGTTTACGGTGCACGAGGGCTTAGGAGTGCCTCAACTGGACCTCTTGATATCCAGCCCTAGGGCTTATGACGGGCCTAGAATGCAAGTTCGGTACCATACTAGTAGCGCAATAGCTGTCTAGCAGGTGTAAAATGAAAGGCGACCGTACTAGTAGCGCAATAGCTGTCTAGCAGGTGTAAAATGAGAAGTCGTCCGCACTAGTAGCGCAATAGCTGCCTAGCGGGTGTAAAACGAAAGGCGACCGTACTAGTAGCGCAATAGCTGTCTAGCAGGTGTAAAATGAAAAACCGACCGCACTAGTAGCGCAATAGCTGTCTAGCGGGTGTAAAATGAAAAGTCGACCGCACTAGTAGCGCAATAGCTGTCTAGCGGGTGTAAAACGAAAAGTCGACCGCACTAGTAGCGCAATAGCTGTCTAGCGGGTGTAAAATGAAAAGTCGACCGCACTAGTAGCGCAATAGCTGCCTAGCGGGTGTAAAACGAAAGGCGACCGTACTAGTAGCGCAATAGCTGTCTAGCAGGTGTAAAATGAAAAGCCGACCAGTAGCGCAATAGCTGTCTAGCGGGTGTAAAATGAAAAGTCGACCGCACTAGTAGCGCAATAGCTGTCTAGCGGGTGTAAAACGAAAAGTCGACCGCACTAGTAGCGCAATAGCTGTCTAGCGGGTGTAAAATGAAAAGTCGACCGCACTAGTAGCGCAATAGCTGTCTAGCGGGTGTAAAACGAAAAGTCGACCGCACTAGTAGCGCAATAGCTGTCTAGCGGGTGTAAAATGAAAAGTCGACCGCACTAGTAGCGCAATAGCTGCTAGCGGGTAAAAACGAAAGGCGACCGTACTAGTAGCGCAATAGCTGTCTAGCAGGTGTAAAATGAAAAGCCGACCGCACTAGTAGCGCAATAGCTGTCTAGCGGGTGTAAAATGAAAAGTCGACCGCACTAGTAGCGCAATAGCTGTCTAGCGGGTGTAAAACGAAAAGTCGACCGCACTAGTAGCGCAATAGCTGTCTAGCGGGTGTAAAATGAAAAGTCGACCGCACTAGTAGCGCAATAGCTGCCTAGCGGGTGTAAAACGAAAGGCGACCGTACTAGTAGCGCAATAGCTGTCTAGCAGGTGTAAAATGAAAAGCCGACCGCACTAGTAGCGCAATAGCTGTCTAGCGGGTGTAAAATGAAAAGTCGACCGCACTAGTAGCGCAATAGCTGTCTAGCGGGTGTAAAACGAAAAGTCGACCGCACTAGTAGCGCAATAGCTGTCTAGCGGGTGTAAAATGAAAAGCCGACCGCACTAGTAGCGCAATAGCTGTCTAGCGGGTGTAAAGATGCGTCAGATAGTGAGAAAATTTTGTGGGTATATGCAGATGATATGTGATGTGTGGTGATTAACCAATGTATTAATTGAATTAAACTCCCTGTTTGTGGATGGAGGTTTTTGCGTGAGCTGATGGCTCCGAGGTTGCTTCAAAAAGTTTTGAGATGACTCTATGTATGTTGATGGCTTCAGATTGCATCGATGGCTCTGTATGTACTGATGCATCCGATATGCAGTGGTTGCTCCGGGTCACGCCGATGGCTCCGGCATGTACTGATGGCTCCGGTGTGGCCGACGATCCGGGGTGGTTGGTGGGTTTTGATATGACAGTGAACTTGAGAATGGTCGATGGTCTTGATGCGGTTGTTGAAGTTCGAGGTGACTAATCGGTTGGCTCCATCTGATGGATTTGCTGTGGGTGAACTTGTTATCATTCTGAATTGCCAACATTGTTGGATGTCTTCGATTTAGTTCTGATCATGGCTCCGGGATGGCTCCGTCATAATTCGTGACCCCATTGTGAGTGACGGCTCTAGGATGGTTGGTGGGTATCGATTTTGATTGCGATTATCGGAATTGTAGGTGAGATTCAATTTGGATTGGATTTTGAGTCGAATGGTGGGTTGATGTGATTAGTGGATTTTGATGTGGTTGATGTTTTTTGTGGTGATGAATGGCTTCGGTGTGGCTCCGGAGTAGCTTCGATGTGACTCCGAGGGGAAGAAGGGGGAGTTTTTTTTTTTCTTTGAGGTGGTCGCACCCTGGACGGGCTGCCTACGTACTCAATTCCATATTGAGATCAGACCATACGTAGTTCGATCCTCTGTAGCCAAGGCCTAGGTGACGAAATAGCTTAGACATGATTTGAGGTGGCTCTCGTATTGTTCTTAAACTGTTGCGATGGCCCTTGTGTAGCTCTAGGAATGGTCTCAATGTTTGAGGTTGGCTCCCGCATGGCTCCAGTTTGGCTTTGGGAGTGATGTCGATGAGACTCGAGTATGACACTGGATGGCTCCGGGATGGCCTGCGCATGGCTCCGGACAACTCTAGAATGGTTCGACGTAGCTCGGTGATAGCCCGTGAAAGCTCCGAAAAGGCTTAGATATATCTCGTTGACAGTCTGGGATGGCTCTAGTTGACATCCTTTTACCAAAAGTTATGCTTCAACAACTGCAACTAAAGTCAACTTTCAACGAGACTAGGTGAAGTTCTTATCGGTCGGATGTTGAATTATGAAATGATTATGATGCATGCAAATATTAAATGCTAGATACGATGCAAAATGTGTATGCAATTTTTTGGAGATAAGGTACGGCCCTATCCCTATTAATATGAGGTTTACGAATATAAGGCGTCTTTGGTTCGATCTTGAGTGATTGTTGAACAAGAATGTGTGAATCACTTTCCTCTCATGGAGGGGTGTGGGTCAATCTCTCGTGAGTATGGTCGTGTGTGCAAATGTTGTGATGATACTCTTGATGCTTAGAGCAGTATTTTCCTAAGAATTTCTTTTCGAGGTTTTGGACTTTCCGATCCTCACAAATTCCTCACTTGCACTGGGATTAGCTGTTTATGATTTGGTGCTTCGATCAAAGAGTCACTCGCTCTCAAAAAACCTTGGAAGGTAAGGTTGCGCTCTTCACTCATGGTCCCTTTGGTATGACGGGACATGTTGATAACAAGTACGAAGCTTATGATTCATGTTTCAGATCCGATAGTTTCAGTTAACGCTCATTGACTTACGAGTCAGAGGTCTTTTATTGGGTTATAACGGGGCTGAGGGGTATGATGTATGTCACACGGGACTGTGGGATTTATTTGGGAATTGTGGAGCTTTTGTGCAATAGAGGACGTGTTTCGCCTTTGCCATGGGTGGAATGATTGGACGGGTTTTGATAACCTTTTATTGGTTTCTACGGGACATCATTGGTCCTTTTGATTTGGATTTCTCCTTCTTGCCTCTTCTGGTGTTCGATTTGAACTTTCTTCTCATTTTGTTTTTGAAATTGCATTTGGCTCATCAACTTTCTCAAGCGTTCTCTGCTTTGTATTTTGGCTTTCAGCTTTGGAGTTGCATTGACTCATCGATCTTCTTGAACATTTTCGGTGTTCTTTTTGGTGTTTGGCTTTGGAGTTGCATTGACTCACTGATTTCTTCAAGCATTTCATTTGTTGTTTTTGTGAAATGGTGGGGGAGAGACCATGGCTCTGGCTCCTTCGAGATCCTCTATTGCAAGGGTGATAATGTGTATGTGAGTTGGCATATGTGGTTCATAGAAAAAGGTTTATCGTGAAAGGCTCAGCGGGGTCACTAAGGGATTATGTCAGGGCAGTCAAATTTTTGGGTTTTGTGGAGATTTTGATTCCTAAGTGCCTCGTCATTCTCATTAGTCAATGATTGTTTTCTTACTACTTCTCGGATCTTTGCATGAATCACAGTTCGTGACTAGCTATCGACATGGATCTCACTCAAAGTTATGCCTCTCCATGTGCAGAAGAAATGCGCATGTCGCTCATGGTTTTACCTCTTTTGGTTCTCTCTACCTTCCCTGATCGCTCGGTGGATTGTCCAATATCCTCATTCAGAATTCAAGGGAAAATACCGCTCTTCGCACACTACTCACTTGGTCTGTGGTGCCGATTTTAAATAGACCCTTGTGTTCATTGATGGGTCGAGAGTTTAGCGGTTCGCGCACTCTATCCAAACAATCAACCAAGATTTTCACCAAAGACGTCATTTCGATACGGGAGTATGCAAGTGCAACGATCTACCATGCAATGCGTTGTGATAATATGGAATTACTATGTATAGGATGCGTTAAATGCTGAAAATGATGAATGAAGATGGTTGACTTCAAGTTTTGACTGAATGTTTTTTTTTTTTTTGGATGCAATGCATGCGTGGTAAGGCTACACCTAGTCTCGGTTGAGTCGGCTTCAGTTGCGGATCCATGAACTTCGTCTTACACCAATGGCTCTTTAGGCGGTCGGTTGTTGAGTGGGTCCCGGAAGAAATGTGGTCCCACATGTTTAGCTGTCAATCAAACCCTAGCCTCTTAAGGAGTGGTGATTCTTACATTGCATCAGTCAACATGATAGAATTGTCTCTTTTTTTTTTGTAATTCCTGGATAGGTCTAACATAAAGGGGAGAGGGATGGGATGCAACCCTTCATACGTTTTCATTGTATTGGTAAAGAAAAACATGACTCAACTACTTTCAACCACTATCACCGCGGATTAGCACGTGGTTGTGCTTAGCTCGGCGATGCCTCAGGAGAGTGCACCTTCGGGGCCTATGATAGACGTTTTGGCTTCAAAGAAGGGACATCCCCTCTGTCCATCAACTCTTGGACAGTGTTTCTCAGTGTTGTGCACTCGTCGGTGGCGTGTCCACTGATAAGTGTGAAATATATATACTTTTATGGTTATAATTCTTCCTATTTTGATAACAATTCATGTCATATTTCTCACTTATCATATGCTTTTCCATAGATTTATGTTTTGATGTGAACTAATATATTTAATATGTAAATGCAGGAAAAATCTTGGATTTACATTCATCATCTCATAAAGATAATATATATATATTTATATATATATACACCACATATTCACGACAAGGAGCACTTAATATACAATGACAATTCATTATAATATAATATGATTCAACCATCACCACTACAGCAATTTCGAGCACGTCACATGTGCTAACATTGGCGGATGCTCAGGCTACAGAGGTGCACAGCAAAAATATTTGTCGGGAGACGATTTGAAAACAAAAAATGGGAGCAGCGTGGAAATTTAAAAAAAAGGGACGAGATTAGGTTTTGGAAAAGGGAAGTCGGGCTGCAATATTTAAGAGGGGAGCATCACAATCGAGCCCCAACAGACGGCGCTCTGCGCCTCCCACTCCATATTCATTCACTTAAATTGTTCATCCGCACTCAGTAACTCACCATCCGCCCATCATCTTTATTCACCCATTCATCCATCATTCACCATACTATTCCATCGCACACTTATCACACACCACCACCTTCACGAATTCATACAGCCCTAATTCATTATCCACCCTTCACCGATCGTTACCACAGAGGAGAGGCGTGGCGAGCAGCAGTTCGGCACGAATAACATCATCGACACGAGCAGAACCAAATCAGACCGTGGGATATTAATAAACTGCAGTGAAATTCTGAAACTTGTTCTTTGTTATTTGCTTTTTGTTACACGTTACTTAATGTTATGTTCAATTGTTATTTTTAATTAGAATAATGAGTGAGTAGTTAATTTTAGTTTCCCGAGTTGGGAAGTGAACCTAATTCCTGACGATTATGTTTATTAATTTTTCGTACAACTTTATTATATAATTAGTTTGATTCCTGTTCTTAATATGTTTTAGTTATTTGGCCAATAATTAGAACAATCCTTGTAGTTTTCTAATCAACATGCGAGAGCTGAGATAGTTAACTAGACATAGAAGTCGAACCGATTAATGACTAGAAGCGTGATCCCGCCTATAGGTTAGTCGGACTCCAATAGAAACTGTACTTTATGCGATTAATTGTGTCCGGATTAGAGCATTAGTCTGCTGCTAGTTCTAGCAATTAATATAGGGTTCGTTAGACTTAGCCGTTACGAATTAATTAAAGTTTCTGAGTTAATTATAAGGGAAGAATTAATAATAAAATCTGAGGAATTAGGTGAGCAGAACAACTCGGGAGCGTCTTTCAATTATTATATTTTTTTCGTTATTTGTTTTATTTTCTTGTTTGTTTTATTCTTTTTTACTTAATTTATTTACTTTCTTTATTATTTTATGTTAGTTTGTAGAATCATTTATTTTTATTAAATTTTAAAACCGAAAAAGTGACATTCCTGTTTTTTTTAGTTTAATTTCTCAGTTAGTAAATAAATTGTCAGTTAATTGAACGAGGTCCCTGAGATCGACAACCCACTCATTCACTATTCCGCAAAACGATAGGTACACTGCCTAGGTAGAAGTAGTCACATATTTCTGCTCAACATCCACGAATCCGATGATAATCACAATATTCATGTAGATGTGGCCCAAGCTTCTTCACCCTCGAACTGGTGTTGTAAGGTGCTAGGTAACCTCCCTCGTTTAAAATTCTCCAGGCTTCACCAAGTGACATTCCTGGACTCAAATTCTGTCTTTGAGAGTCCTGCCCAGGTTGGTGGTATTCGCTTTGCATGATTGTTGGTTTTGGATTTTTGGTTTCAGCATCTTCCAAAGCAGCCACAACCGCCGTCAGTCGTCTGAAGTCACATATGCCTAGATATTTCAACTGATGTCGGTACACATCTTTCAGCCCGGAAATTACCATTCGCACTTGCTCTTCCTCATTAGGTCGGTTATTCATTTGTCCGGCCTTCACCCTCCATCGTTTTATGAACTCCCTCACGGGTTCGTCAGAATTTTGGCATGTGATCTCCAAATCTCTACGTGTAACTTCATGATGAAAGTTGTCGCCGTATTGAGAGAGGAAATCTAAATACAAGTCTTGGCTTGACTTTTCGTTTAGATTTATGCTCATAATCCATGAGTAAGCAGGTCCTTGCAGATAGAATCTAAAGCATGCAGCTTTCAGCTCATCGGAAAGGCCATGAAGATTCATGAGTTTATCATACTTGTCAACATGATGCCTCGGGTCTCCAATCCCCTCATACTTCTCCATCTCCGGCAAACTCATGCCTTTTTGCAGACGAGCATCAGGATATGGGTTAGTTGGCTCCCAACCTACTGACTTGAAACGTTGGGTCAGCTCCAGTTCCATCTTCAGTTCTTGCACAAATTCTTTCATTGGACTCATTCTGAGATCAAGGTTTTGAATTGAAGTATACGCTGTCTCATGGTGGTTGGTGTCAAGAGGTTGAGAGGGCAGGGTTGTTCCTGGGTAAAGATGTCGGCCAGACTTTGACGAATGGGGATGTGCTTGCCGAGAAAGGATATGTTTGTGTGTGGGCAAAGGGAGATTTGCCAGAATGCACTATGGGGGAAGGTGGGGCTTGTGTCTTTCCCTTATCACAGACCATTTGTGGTTGCCAATCCTCTCTGGTGGCGGGTGAAGTTCTCAGAGTTGAACTGTACACAGGTGAAGAAGGCATGTCTGGTGTTGTTCGAACTTGGACAGAGAGAGCGTGAGGGTCTTGCTTGAAATTCATAGGCATCGTATGCAGAGTAAGTTGGGGACTCCTTGTAACTGCTCTCTGACCCCGTGGACCCTAGTTATTCTTCTTTGGACAAATTCTTCTATCTTCAGGTTTTTCTCTAAGTCATCAACAAGGTCATGGATCAATCTTTCGTGAACAAATCGGCCTTCGACTGCTTGATCATGTCGAGGGGCTCGCTCCATCTTTTCTGCCGTTGTTATAGGTAGACTGGTCTTCTTTCTTTCTAGTTGCCAACTGTCACAAACACCTGCATGCACAAGGATTAGAATGAAAAAGAGGTAAATCAGTATGTTTTGTTAAACAAAAATTTGTGTGTGATGAATGTGAATGAATGTTGGTGCGAAACGATTTATCTTGAAAATGTTGAGAGATAGGCGTCACTTTATTTCATCAATTTTTTAAAGGGGATGTATCCGTAGACACCGTAATTTCACCCCATAAAGCAAAGTTTTGAGAGTGATAGATAAAACGTGAAGGGTCGTCATGTTTGTTCCTTTCTTTAAACAAGACGTGCATGCCAAAAGAAACCGAGTTTTGAAAAACAATTTTAAAAAACCGTGTTTTCAAAGTGGCGGATTTTCTTAATATGAATTTTGATGCTCGGTCATTCGCAAAGAAAATAGGGGTAGGGAACCCTATACACGTTGATCTAAATAAATTCAAAGGAGTGTATAAACCTATACATATAATCTATTCAGAAATGGACGAGGGAGAAAAGAAACATAGGGGAAAACCTATACATCAATTCTAAAAAAGTCATTAAAAATGGGAATTTTCTGGTTGGCTGCTAACGCTCGGCCTTCTGGTTGGTTGCTCGCTCGTCTTTGGATTCTTGACCGGCTCGCTCGCTCTTGGCTCTTTCTTCGGGCTCTTGACCGGCTACACGCTTATCTTCGGGCTCTTGACCGCTACACGCTTGTCTTCGGGCTCTTGACCGGTTGCTGGCTCATTTTCAGGCTTTCACAGCGAAGCAAAACTGTGATCAAACAAAGCGGGTTGGTGTTCTTCTGATTTTCAATAGTTTGAACTCGAACCGGTGTCTCTAGTCTTCATGTCGTTGACTCGGTTGGTACGCATCTGATTTTGTAATTGAACGGTTGGCGTCGGTCTTCATGTCGCTCGGCTAGTCCACGGGTTGGTGCGCCTCTGATTTTTAGCTCGATCCGCTCCGACGAGGGAGATGAGGATATTCTTGAGAAAGGAAAAGGTGAATGATCGAGCACAAAATCTTATGTGAAAATCCACCACTTTTGTGAAAACACGAAATGACTAGTACGCTCCACAGTAATGACCGCTGCTCTTGGAGTGGGTAGAACTTCAAAAATAGCGGGTCACGACATGGGGACTAAATCATTTATTTTGAAATACGTTTATGAAAATCAACTTTGAAAACCGTTTTCGAAAACTATTTTGAAATAACGTTGGTGAAAAATGTTGTTTGAAATTCGTTTGTAGAAAGTAGGTTTGCAGAAAGTAGGTTTTCGAAATCTATTTATGAAAATTGTTTTGGAATAACATTCTAAAGATGAAGTGGCAAGATTAAAACCGCAAATGTTTATGAGAAAAATTTAGGTGGGATTTGAAATTAAACGAGCTCGTAAAACAGCTTTAAGAGATGTGCAAAAGAGAATTCTGAACGTTTTGAAACAGATTGGTTGGAAAAAGCGGTTTGCACACATGCATAGCAAGAAGTAAATCGTGGCTGTATTTGATGTGGAGTTGTAAGTGTTAGTGTTGGGATAATCACTTTCCAGGTCAATTATGATTCCGTCTCACCGGGGGAACCATCGTCCCTTCACTGTCATCTCTCGGGGTTTTTCTCTGCTATGCCCCTTGCGGGGCACGTCATCAAGAACGTCCGGAGTGCTTAAGTTCGAAAGGTCAGGATACCCGAAGTGATAAGGAAACATACGCCACGGCCAGTGATGATCCGACAACACCCCACTTTTCGGGAAACTCGGGGAAGTATTGCATGGGAACGGGTCTCTCGTCATCTGCACGGTCAGGTGTGTCTAAAGTCTAAATTATTCACTGACTACGTTGTGCCATGTATGGGTATCCGGTAAATACGGGATCCTCTATGGACGTGTAGCGTGACATTGGGCTTTAGAGACACCCGTGGTGCAGAGGAGCAATGGAGAACTGAGCCCATGCAATCTTCAGGGTAAGATAGAAGGGTGGTCAGACAGGCGGCATACATGGGGGTGACTACCCGTAAAACCCGTCTTAGACACCGGATTAGGCAGCTGGACACTGAAGGCTCATGGTTCACTATATGCTGGCTTGACTCGGATAATGGAGGGTATTTTTGGATCATGAGCCTGCAGGGCGTAGTCGATGACCATCTTGCCCCGTGGGTTAGCCATTTATATAAATGACCCAGCTCATGGGAAATCAACCGTGGACCGGTCGGGATTCCATGACTCGTGGATAAATCGGGTGACACAGAGGAATGCATGTCCTAAGCTACCCTCCCAATGCACCCCACAATCATAACATACATATGAAAGCGATGAAGTCAGTAACACCCTATTTACTAAGAGTTTTAATCATGAAAGTGATTCCAAATTGGTTATTTATTAACCTAAAGGGAAGTTAGCTTCATTCAATCCTAAGTGTCTCTTTCTAATCGTGAGCTAACCATTAACCCAATTGTTGCAATGTTTGTTGAGGATCTATCAAGTCCTATCTGTCCTCATCAGACACACTCTGAGTGTGGAGTAGAATAATCCCAGAGGCTTTGAAATGAATCTTTTGAAGGTTTTGAAAGAAGTGGGGAAGTCCCGACAATTTTGAATGGAGTTCAGTCTTCCTTGAGTTAGAGAAAAACTTACTCAAGTTTTCCCCAGCAGAGTCGCCATTCTATGGAGGGTGATTTTTCGGTATGAGGGGGGTCCATCTAAATATGGTCTGACTAAGAAGTCGAGATCCTAAAATGCCATTCTGTGGAGGGTGAAAACCCGTTATTCTGGCATCCCTCAAATACCTACTAAGTCGTCCGTCTTTCCCAGAAAGCATAAAGGGGAATGCAAGTGTGCACTACACCCGCTCTTGATGGGCTCCACGCGGACTTATGCCTCTATAAGGCGGAATTGACTAGAGTCGCCACCTAGTTTGACCTAAGGAACTAGGAAGGGAGGAGAAGGGTTCTAAGAACCGTTGATTGACTCTGAATGTGCTGCCTATGGATGGGACTTATCTGATCATACCAGAGATTCTGTGTGGGTTCGCACTGGGTTACACCCCTTGGAAGTGGCAATGACCACAACCTTGGATTGGTGCCCGAGGAAACCTCAGTGTCCAATTGTCGGGATTACCTTCTTTCAAAACCTTTTTAGAGAGATTCAATTAAAGCCAAAGGATCGGACTGAGTGCGGATTGAGGAGTAGGTGATTTTGAAGAGTTTGAGGAGATAGGCTGGTCTCGAACTATTGGCTCGTGGGAATAGTCAAAGGGTTGAGAGTTTTTGATTATTTTTGAGGGGATTGGATTTGTCTCAGCTTTTGTGAGGCTAGGGGATTTTGGTCATTCTTGTGGAGTTAAGGGGTGCTTGGATCATTTGTTAGAGTTGAAGAGTTTCCCGGGTTTGCTGGGTTCATCTTTCAGTGAGGTCGAATTTTTGAGGTGTTTTGGGAGATCGAATGGGTTGAAGAGGAATTCGTGTTTTAAGGATGATTGAGTATGGAAGAGGATATCTGGCTTGCAAGTATTCAGGTTTTTGAAGATGTTTCAGGTTTCTGGGAGTTTTCCAGAATTGGAAGTCCTATGTAACTTAGAGTTGGTTCAGAGGAGGGTTGAGAAGTGTTTATGGGTCCTAGAGCTCTAATGGAAATGTTGGATTGGTTTATTCAGAATTGTCTCTCTTAAATTTTTTTTTTAAAACTGGAAAATCGTTTTTGTTGTAAAAAGAGCGGATAATCCCGAGGGATTACCCTATGTACCCCCTCGAACACGACACTTAATTAATGGTAAGTGCCGAGGCTCGAAAGATGGGGCAATTAATTTATGTCGAAAATAGGATTTAGAGAGAAACACCATGAATGAGATGTTCTCGGTCGAACCCTAATAACGTCTCTAACTCCCGGGTTTTAAAACATTAAAAACCGAAAACATTGAAATCGAGCGGAAGGGAGTTAGATGATTCTAAAATCCCGGCTGCAACTAGGAAGGTCGTTACTTCCCTAGCACCCCGCCTTTTAAAAATCTAGGCTGCAATTAGGGGAGATTTGTCACCCTAATGCCCCGCCTAAAGAGATCCAGACTGCGACAAGGGAGGTTATGACCCCAGTGCCCCGCCTCGGATTTTTATTTTGGAAGAGAGACAAGTGATATCTAACTAGGAAGAAAACGTTCTTTGAAGGTGTTAGACATCCCATGTTTCCCAAAAAATGGTTTAGTTTTGAATTTGCAAACTGAGTTGGAAAACTTTTGAAGTTGTTCGGAATTCTCGATGAGGAAACACTGATTTTGAAAAATGTTTTAGGAGAAAACTTTCTGTACGTGTGAGAAGAACTTTCTGCATTTGAGAAGAGTTTTCTATGATGTGAGAAGAGTTTTTCCTTTGAAATTTCACAAAATGGTTTCTTTTGAAAACTTGATGAAATTCGAACAAAATGATTGTTTGAAATTTGAGAAGAGAGATTTTTGGAGTTTGGAGTTTGAATGAAATTTACAAGTTGAGTGTGGATTGGATGAATTGAATTTGGTTGAATGAATTGGGTTTGAATTAAATTTGGTTTGAATTGGATTGGAATGAAGTCAGGTTTGAATTGGATTGAAGCTGAGGTAGAGTTTGAATTGGATTGAGGTTCGGGTTGGGTCAAAGTCGGGTTGGGTCAAAGTTGGATCGAGGTCAAGGTCAACATTCGGATTGGTCAAAGCATAGACCGGGTCAAAGCTAGGTCAAGGTCAAAGTGTGGTTGGTCAAAGTTCAGATTGGTCAAAGCTGGACCTGGTCAAAGCTAGGTCAAGGTCAAAGTTTTCTGGTCAAGATCAACGTTCAGTCAAGGTCAACATTCAGGTCAAAGGTTAACTTTCGGGACAAGGTTTGATTCTTGTGGACTTAACTTGATTTTTGATTTTGTGGACTTGGGCCTTTGTCGACTTGGGCCTTTTATGGTTTTGGGCTTTCTTGTGGACTTTGAGTCCTTGGGGGTTTTGGACCATGGGTTTGGATCATGTAGTATTGGGCTTCGTGTTTTTTGGGCCGAGTGTGGGCATTGGGCTGGGTCAAGAATTTGGGTCATGTTTGAATTGGGCCTTGGGCCGGATTGGGTTAGTGGGCCGGGGTTGGATTTGGGTCATGGGCTTTGGGCCAAGTGGTTTGGGCCATGGGCTTTGGGCCGAATTTGAGTGAATGTGGGCTGATTGTAGCTTTGGAGGATTTGAAAAGAATAATGGATGGAACTAGAATGAGCTTTGGGGAATGTGTTTAAATTAATACAAATTATTATAAGATGTGGTTTGGGTTTAGGGATCACCCAGCTTATTAGGTGGGACCATGGCTCACCTAAATCTTAGGGTTCACCCTCTATCCTAAGGCTTGGTCCTAAAGGTCTAGTAACTAGGGCTCAGTAGTTTAAAAAAACAAATTGAAATAACGATAAATCACCATGTAATAAATATGAACAAATATGCGTAGGGTAAAGAAGTAAACCAAACAGGTAATAAAAAAACAGAGGACGTTAATCAAGCTCCAAACAGGTAATAAATAAACTGATCTGCCAACTGAGTTATTAAAGGAACGAAAGATGTAACAGTTTCGGGAATGCCACTACTAGACCCACTGAGTTACAGGCAAGCAGATACAAGTCTTTAAACCCTAAGGTTTCTATCAGCCTTTTTCATGCTCAGAAAGGAAGAACAAATTACATAAGCTTAACCTGATGACATGTGTTTTTAGAGGCAAACAACGTGTAACAACCAGATTCAGGAATCATCACCAAATGAATGAAACACATCAAACTTCTCGTTACTGACACACTCATTCCTTCAGCAGGGCTTTCAAGAAACAACATAAGGCAGTCACGAACAAAATGTACAACAGGCATACAGAACTGGGCATTAATGTTCACTGAGGTGTAAGGAGTACATATAAGGATCAGAGATCAATACCGGAAGGAGAGTATTTACAATTTCCTGCAAACATCTCAAAACACACCACAGACTAAGCAGAGCGTTAGTTCAACAGATAAACCAAAGGGAAGAAAAATAACTCCCCATGGCCGTGACGTCAAAGCAAGCAAAAGTCAGTTCGGAAGATAAACGTATGGACAAAATACAGGTGAATGCATCTGGGGTTTAATCCAGAGTGACAGCCGGGGATATAAACCAACCCTGACCAAGATCGCAGAAGTCTGAGTTGGTTCCAGTATAAACTTCACAACAATAATTGACAGATGGGTTAGATCAACTTGTTATGTGCTCAAATAGAATAATCAGTCGAAAGGAATTAAGAAATTGTTAAAGAAGTATGTCCAAATATAGCAGAATGATTCAGACCCAAAGAACTCTCCCCATGTCAGTTTCGATCGGTGGTGGAGGACACGAGGAGGGAAACCAAATTCCCGGAGCAATGTCAATGCATATTACAGATCAGTTCAAACACATAACTAGCGGACAGAGCTACTTGCAGAAACCTCAAGAAAACGAGTCAACATCTACCATCTTGGGGATAAACAGATTTAACCAGAGTTGGGTCATCAACATAAGAATCCAGGCCGACTTCTATACTCAACATGATAACAGAAACACTTTGAAACTCGGCCTGAGAGGCACATGAGCCATCTAGCATCGAGCTCAAATAGATTATACAGAACTTAGACAGAATCAGATGAAACTGATGCCCGAAGAGGGGATAGAACATCATTCCGAATCTAGTTTAAAGTGTCGGTGCTCCAAACAATTTTTAGACCAAGCCAAATCAATACGCAAGTGACATACCGACAAAATAACAGGGTATACGCGCAAGGGCTTAAATGCTTTTGCAAACGAAACATAGTAGCAGTAGTGAGTGGTAGATAACAATGAGAACGTGCATACTGGGTGGCGTGATGCTCGTCTGTGATGGAGATACACAGTAAGAATCACGGGTTTTTCGAAAGTAAAGAGAAAACGTGTGAATAAGCAGGGTGAAAGCGGGGGATACATGATAAGAAGTAAAACATCGCAATCGACTCAAATTTCGGGACCAAGGTCCTGAAAGAGTTTGAACTTCTCTAACCATTACCGATTCGGTTCATTTGGTGAGGAGAAGTGAAAAATTCAGATGAAAAACGTGATATACCCGAGAGAATAGAGAAGGAATGGAGAAGGAGGTGTGACACCACTTGCTCTGTTGATGATGAGGATGAATTCGAAACGGTGAGGGATTTCTGGTTGAGTGTGTGTTGGTGGGGCTTTGCGGCGGTGATTTCCGGTGAAGATGAAGAAGGCGGTGGTTCAGCGAAGGTGAAGGGGTGACGCTTTCTGGGTTTGGTTTTTGAGTATGAACGAGCGAAGAACACCGGGAATCAGACAAACAGCATGAAGATTATGGGATCGATGTCTGCTGAGTAAGAAAAACTCCCTTCACTGTAGGGTTTTTTTGGTAGTTTTATAATAAGGAAGTAGGGTTTTCACAGGAATGTAATTGGGACTTGATTGTCTTGGGCCAAGGGAAGGACCGCGATTTTGGGTGTGGACCGAGGCAAGGCCTCGCCTGGGTGGTATTCTGGAAAAAAGAAAAAGAAAACAAAAACCTCCTCTGCTCTATCTGGATTCGAAACCCCGGGCCTTGGTGCGCCCTCAATACATGCTCACCGACTGAACTAAGACAGAACTCGGTGTATTACCACAAAAATCCGGAACTAAAGGTCTATGGTGAGCGGAAGGGAAAAGAAAAGACACACCTCTCCCGTTATTTGTGAGACTCGAACCCGGGACCATTGGGTTACATGGAGAGCATGCTAACCGGCTATACTAAGTCGGAAAATCAACATCTTCACGGAAAAAAAAAAAATAAAACAGAGTTTAGCCCAGACCGGGATAACTCTTCCAAAAAAAATGCTACTGTTTCAGAAGGAAAGTATGCAATAACAATGAGAACAATAATATAGTGAGATGAAATTATGGGATACAATTGAAAATAAGATTCAAAACGTGATGAGTTTAAAACTGTATTGTCGTTTGAAAATTTGTTTTTAGCAAAATCGTGTTTTTATGAAATGCTTTGAAAATTGGTTAAAAGCTTTGTTATGAAATGATGGTTTCATTTTGGCAAGCACGTTAGTACGTTCTGACAAGAAAGGCGACGACCCCTCTTATTGTTTTTATATTTCGGAATTTGCTTTATGGGGTGAGAATTGTGGTGTCTACAACCGGTCCCAATAAGCACCCGGGTCACATTTTTATTCACACTGCACCCTTGCATCAGCAAACACACCATCAAACACATCATCTAACACATTGCATTCTTCAAAAAACCTACATCAATGTCAGTACATACCACGCCTCTTCCAATCGTTAGGTTCCTGTCACTATAGAATGCTTGGTAGAGTTTTAGGTTTCCGACACCTTAGAATGCTTGGTGGAGTTTTAGGTTCCTGACACCTTAGAATGCTCGCTGGAGTTGGCGGGCCAGTGACAATAAGTCCTCTATCTTTGTGTCAACTTTTTAGGGAGTAACAACTAAAAGCCAGTAGCAATAAGTCCCCATGTAGACTAGAAGTTATCCCTGCACCCCAGTTTGTGGGGTAGAGGCAATAAGTCCCCATATTATCCCACCCAGATGTGTTAGGTACCCGACGCCTCAAAGCTTGGCTTAGTTTACTGACTATTAGGTTACCGACACCTCAAAGCTCGGTGTGTAGTTTATTGATTTTTAGATTCTGATGCCTCAAAGCTCAGCGTAGTTTAGTGATTTTTAGGTTCCCGACATCTCAAAGGTCGTTGAAGTTTATTGATAAAGTTTCAGGTGGCCAACACCTTTGGATGGGTTTCGGTCCCTAGGTGCATCCGAGTCATCATCACATTTCACCAAGGACAAGTTCAATGCCCTAGAAGTGCCTGGGAAAAATCTATATTTTTTTTGTTTAGGTAGTCAGCGCCATAGAATAGCTCGACAACATTCCATCATCTTCATCATTACAGGAGGTCAGTACTTTAGGACAACTCGACAATCTTTCAGGTAGTCAGCGCCTTAGAGCAGCTAGACGACATCAATCATAATTACAAGTCAATGCCTTAGAATAACTCGACAGGACCCAAATCATTCTAAATAAGGTAAACGGTGTCTCTGAATATCCCAACAATTCCAAAACCCTCTTGCAGGTAGTTAGCGCCTTAGAATAGCTTGGCCCAACCAAGTGATTTTCGGCGAAAGCTCAAGGCAAGGAGCAGAATCTTCAAGGTCGGCCAAAATTTTGGGATGTCACTCAAGCATCATCTAGTGTTTTCATCTTTGTTACAAAGTCTAGATGATGGGGGGAAATTTGTTATACCCAAAATTTTGATCCTCGGTAAGGGCCCTAGTGCACAAAGTTGATGGCAAGGGCAAAATTGTCAAAATGCACACAGTCCAAATTTTCAAGGATACTCTCGGGTCTTCTATTTTCATATGACTTGTTCATCATCTCAAAATACTTTCAAACACCATATCCATTATGAAAGGCATTTCATTATTTTCAGATAATTTTTCTTCTAGAAATATAGCTTTTAATTTATAATATAAGCTAATTTCATTAATAAATAACATATGGAATTGTCGTAAAATAGAAAGAAAAGGTCTCCAAGAATTTAAAGAAAATGTTCACATGGTTAACATCACCACACACAGTCATAAACCTGACAAATTTCATTTAAACCTTAACCCAAAAGTTTAAATAACAATACAAACATTCTTATAATTTTCTCTCTCGTTTGGAAAATACCCAAATAAGGTCAAAATGTCATGATATTTAAAGACATGATAGAGGATAACATTTAGAGAATAACCCAGTTGGAATTTTAAAATTTAGAATTTTCAATAATTAGTTATAAATCATGAGAGGTGTAAGATTGTAACATTTTTATCTAATCGGTTATTTATCAAAATAACCTGATTCCAACTCCCATAATTCATAAAAGTCTTCCTTTCTCTTTAGTTAAAAGTTTAAAATTTATCTTGGCCTATAGCATATTTATTAATTCAGATTCTCTTAAAGTTATAAAGTTTTGATACAAAAATTTGTTTTATCAATTGGCCCAGATTTTTCTATAAAACCAGGCCCTCCCAAATGACCTAGGGCACATCATAACCTTCCCAAGGTCAGAAACTACCCTTTCCTATTTGCTTCCCATGTTTTCCAACCTTACCAAACTGAAATTTACCGAAACCGTCCCAAAACCACTATAAACACAATCTTTCTTCTCCCATCAAACTTCCAAGCATCAAAAACACCACAAATCAGAAGAAAAACATGAAGAAAACCCCAAGGAAGAAGGAGTCAGAAACTAGATGTCATTGTCCAACCAGAGGACAACCGATAAACCGACCCAGGAATCCCGACATAAAGAAACAAATTATTAAAACATTCAAAAAGAGGTTAGAAGTAATCAAATATCAAACCTACAAACTCCACATACTCTTTGTATCAATTTCTAGCAAAAATCAACTTCAGATTAAGTGTTTATGAGTTTTTCTAGCTTTCTGTGTGTTTACTTGTTTGTTAAGTTTCAGGCTGTTTTTACTCTAAATTGAAATCTTTCAATCACTAACGTGCTTAGAATATTTCAGGCTACACACCCATAAAGTTGAGCCATAAACACCGTCACGAACTCAATTAAAAAGGTTGTCGGGGACCACGGATGCCACGCCCGGGATCATAGACGCCGTGTTCGGGCCCCAAACCACCTATAGACGGCGCCAAAAATCAAAATTTTAATTTATATTTAATTTTTTGTTACAGTTTGGACCCACGGACACCCTGTCCGTGGCCCCGGAAACTTCAAAATTTTAACCTTTTACAAATTCAAATATTCTGTTTAATTTGATAGATTAGGGTCCGTGGCCACGGACATCAAAGAAATTTGACCTAATTCGGCATTAGAAACCTAATTTAAGTAATTTCACTTTTAATTTCAGTCAAAAAATGTAAAAAACACACAAAAATACAGAAGCTTGCACATTTAGGTTAAATCAACTTTATAATAAGCCTTTCATGACATAAGTAGAGGAAAAACAGCTTCAAAGGATAGTGAAAGTTATTTGAACCTGGAAAAGTTGTATTACCAAGCCCCTGAACCCGAACTCTTACCGTTCCAAGTTTACTTAGGTTAAAACTTAGGTGACGGCTTTTAATAGGTTCCGGTGAGCTAACCCTAGTTTTATTGATTATTGTTTTATAACATAGTTATTAAGCTCAGGTTATAAGTGGATCTACAACCTAATCAGATCCTAATCAACCCAATCAACATAGGATAAGCTTCAAAAACCCGGGGCTCACATCACTACTCTCGCAGTTCATCATCACAGTCTTTATCTCCTCAATTCATCACGATACAAACATGTTTATTTACCCTTCTATTTTTACCACCTCATTTCGAACCTATGATTTCCACTCTCATGCTTTCCTTAACCTTCCTCCCCCCCTTATAATAAAGTTCCCCTGAAACTTTGATTACTAACCTTAGCCAAATAAATTTGGGTATTGCTCCCTCATCTTTCTCTCAAGTTCCTAGGTGGCTTCCTCAACTCCATGATGTGTCTATAGCACCTTAACAAGTTCCACTTTTTTCCCCGAATTTCTCTTGTCATGTGATCCAGAATTCTGATTAGACGCTCCTCATAAGATAAACTGGGTTACAATTCCACTTCCTCTGTGTGTAACACATGAGATTCATCTGGTATATATCTTTTCAGTTGTGACACATGGAAGATGTTATGCACCTTGTCCAGTTCTATTGGAAAAGCTAATCTGTAAGCTAATTTTCCTATCTTTTCCAAAATCTCATAAGGACCAATGAACTTAGGTGCTTACTTACCTTTCTTCCTGAAACGTACTACACTCTTGGTAGGTGATACCTTTAGATATATCTTGTCTCCAACATCAAAATCGAGTGGTCTTCTTTTCAAATCAGCATAAGATTTCTGCCTATCTTGAGCAACCTTCACTCTTTGTTGTATACTCCTGACTTGCAGACTCATCTCCTGTGTCATTTCTAGTACAATCATTGTTGGCTCGCTTGAATCAGACCTACACAGTGGTGTTCTACATTTCCTTCCATATAACACTTCGTATGGTGTCATTCCTATACTTGCATGAAAACTGTTTTTTTAGGATAATTAAATTAAATGAAGTGTGTCAAGCCATGAACCTTGATAATCCATTGCACACACCCTCATCATGCCTTCTATTGTCTGGATAGTTCTTTCTGTTTGGCCATCAGTTTGTGGATGATATGCAATGCTAAGATTTAACCTTGTACCCATGCTTTCTGAAACTGTTGCCAAAATCTTGAAATAAACCTACTATCTCTGTCATAAATAATCTCAGCTGGCACTCCATGGTATCTTACAATTTTTTGATGTAGGCATCTACTAATTGTTCCATTGACCATGTGTTCTTTATTGGTATTAACCTTGCAGTCTTAGTTAAACAGTCAACTATCACCCAAATCTGATTCATCCCTCCTTTAGTGGTTGGTAGTCCAACTATAAAATCCATAGATATCGAATTCCATTTCCAACCAGGTATATTTAAGGGTTATAACATACCTCCAGTTCTCTTGTGTTCAAACTTAACCTTTTGACACGTCAGGCACCTTGACACGTGTTTAGCTACCTCCTTCTTCGTGTTACGCCACCAAAAATGTTTCTTCATGTCCTTGTACAATTTTTCTCCTCCAGAGTGCATGGAGTAGGTTGAGTTGTGAGCTTCCTTCATCAGCCTTTCTTTGATTTCACTACAATTGCTTGGAACACGCCACCTCCCATGGAATCTTAAACTACCATCCTCATAAATCTCAAAATCAGTTGTTTCACCTTGCTTCGCCTTTTCTTTATCTCCTTGGTCTTATCATCTTGTTGTTGGTGCTCCAAAATTTCTTTGTAAATATCAAGGAATGCACGTAAACTATTGTAACACCCCGTCTCTAATAGTCGTTGAAATACCCCAAACCTAGTTATGTTGTTTAAACACCTAAATAGGGGTGTAATAAGACTAAAAAGAGTCTTAGAAACCTTAGTAACAAATTTAAACAAAAGCAAACACAAAATGTGCTTTAAAGTCAATAAGAGCTAAAATGTGCTCTAAGCTTGGGATAAGCTTGGGTAAGACCTAATGAACTTACCAAGACCTTATATATATATTAATGAACATATTAAACCAATTACCAAAGAAAACCAAGCTTGAAGACAAGTTAAAACACAAAATGTGCTTTAAGAAGTCTTAAAGCACATTTTTGAAAAATTGTCTTGTAAATGAGTTTTGAGTGGCTAAATGTCCATCATTACTCTTAAATATATATGTGTACTATATAGTATCACATTTGGGTGGCTATATTAATGGGAAATCAAAAATTTCACTTCTAAGTGCCTTGTTTAGGTGAATAGTGATTTTTATAAGCTAGTTTATAACATATGTTGTACTAAGTAATTAAATTGACAAACAAAGACTAAAATACCCTCATTATAATATAGGGGGCCGGTTTTCTAAGTGTGGTGACTCACCACTCTCTAGTTGATATAATAAGTAAGTAAAGAAAACTAATTAAACTTACTTTTTACTTTATAAGCATAAATATCTCTTAAAAGCAAATTCTATCTCATTCTCTCTTTTCCTTCCTTCATTTCCCACGGTCACAATCTTCTTCTCCCTTCCTTCTTGCTGTTCTCTCTCGGTAATACCACTACCACCATAGAAACTCCATCTTTGACCTCTTGCTAAATCAAGCTCACTTGTCCAAATCAAATTCTAAGACCACCAATATCTTCCTCTCATCAAGCTCTTCATTCCTATCTTCTCAAAACTCCAAGAGCCCCATTTCGGTGCCAAGGTGTTCCACCATTGAAGGAGCTTGAGCTTGTATTTTGACATATCATTACTCTCCTTTGCTTCTAGGTAAGGAATCTCAAAGAAAAATCATGTTTCCCCCATGTTTTTACCTTGACCGAAAATACACATTGATATAGCTCTTTGTGTGACTTTGTTCTAGCTTCATTTCAACTCTTCATGGACTAGGTGGAGTCCTCTCTTGTTATATATTCAAACTCTCTTCAAAGATCAAGGTAAAACAACTAAATTAATGTTTTTGAAACAATGTAAAATTAGGGTTTACAATGAGATGAAGCTTATAGCTTGAATACTCATTATAATGTTTGTATATTGTTTAGAACTTGACAAGGAATCAAATACCCTACCGGTCTTGTAGTGAAACAAGAAAGAAATTGTTTGGAAAAGAGATAAATCTATTAACCTTATGTTGTTTAATGCCTTAGGAGAAATGAGCTTATAAATGCTTATTAAAACTACCTAAAGAGCAAATGGTAAATGACCTAGTAAATGTTCTCAAGGAGACTAGTAAAATAACATATGTCTTGTTGTATGTAATCGCAGGTTAAAGGCATATATATTGTGGAAATTCAGTGTTTATGATTTAAGCACTTTAAGGGCCTAAGAGCCATGCATTTTAAGGGCCTAAGTGCCATGCAATTAAATTATGCACTATATTGTGATGTAGTGTGAATTTGGTGAAGTTGTGTAAGAAGGTGTTCTAGGGTGTTTAATGATGATAATATTGTGCTAAGGTGTAACAAAATGCTAGGAGAACCTATGTCGAAATTTAGGAGATGCATAAAGGATTCAAGATGTTATAAAGGAATTTTGATGAACTAGGAAGTGTTCTAGAGTGTAATAAGGACTTAGGCATGATCTTGAGGTTTTAGTATGTACCAAAGTCATTTTGGACTTAGATGAAGGCTTAGGCAAACTTTGGTAAAATAAGGAGAAAGTGTAAGCTTAGAAAAAGGAATTTCAAGGATGACATAAGGAGTTTTAGTTTGTTGTAAGAACGATGTTAAAGTAATGATGTTGTGTGGAAGAAATATCTAGGAATAATTATTGGAATAGGCAAGGAATGCCACTTAGAAACTTAAGGAGAGGATACTATAAGTGTTGGAGGCCTTGGGGAAATTTGGTTAAGTGTTTAAAGGCTTAGGAATTGGTGTATAATGCCTTGTCCGAACTTCCGTCCGGATGTGGAAGTTCGGACAGGCCTGTTGAGTAAAGGAATTTTCACTCGCGAGCAGTGTCCGAACTTGGGAAGTCCGGACACATGTTCGGACGTACCCACCCATCCTTAGGATTATCCTCGAACTGTGTCCGAACTTGGGAAGTCCGGACACATGTTCGGACGCACGGATTTCTGTCTAGATTTTTCTCGGCTCACGTCCGAACTTCCGAAGTCCGGACATAAGTTCGGACGTGTGTCTGTTTTCTGTCTAAAGTCACGGCTTGCGTCCGAACTTGGAAGCTCGGACACAAGTTCGGACAGGCCACTGTATGGACCAAAAATTATTGTTTTAAGATGGAAATTGTTATCTAAAAATGGTAGTTGGTTAGTAATGATATTATAAGGTTATGTGAGACATGTAAGGTGGGTTTTAAAGGCAATTAAAAGGATGAAAAGTTGTAACAAGTGTAAAGTAAAAATAAACTAGTAATGTTGAGTAGATAATGTTAATAATGGACTAGTGCGTTAATTAACCGACGTTACTAAAGTGTTTAGGATTCTCGCAAGGTGGAAATCAGTCGAGGCAAGGACCAAGGTATGGTTTTCTTGCAGTGTGTTGCCTACCGGTTTACACCGCTTGTGTGTTGTTTGCTTTTCTGTGTGTTTATGACTTTGTAAGATTAAGCCATGTAAAGAGTTTACCGTTGTTAAATATCATTATGTTGTTGAGTATGACTCTCTCTCCCCTTGTGTGTGTCTAACAAGACTTGACCTGTGATTGTGAATTGTTTGTTGTGTTCAATGATGAACTACTAACAAGGGCTAACGGGGGAAGTGAGGAGTCCGGTCTGTTCCGGCCACGCGTGTGAGTATGGGAGTCGATGTCATAACCGGTTCGATTCTCTCTGTATGTTATGGTAAGTTTCCAATTTGGTTTCTAACCTTCCCTTTAGCTTAACCAAGGCTATTTTACTGACTCACGTCGGGCCACAGGGGCATACTATGTGTTATTTCGGTGTGCTTGGATCACTATATCCGAGGCACCTTGTGTTAAGTTAACTGTTCAATCTAACCGGACGGTAACGAGTTATGTAACGAGCTAAGCATGAGCATGGCAACATTCTCTAGGCTCTCAATGGGGACTAACTGTGTTGGTTCTCTTCCTAAAAGGAATTGTATGTGTGTGATGTGTGTTATGATGTGTACAATACCCATGTTATGTTATATATGTATGAATTGTGTGTTTTTAAAATAAATACCATGTCATCATGACAAATAGTTGCGCGCATTCCGGTACTCGATGGGCTGCGCGTTAACCATGCCAGCCAAGGGTTGCTGACCCCCTCGGGGGATCCATATTTCTTTTACTGCAGGATGAGGATCGAAGAAGCGAAGTGGCTCTAGATCCTAGGGTGTAGTTTACTTTTGGAGTACTTTTGGATGTTTGCCGGGATGCGCTTGTGCTCCCGTGGCGTATTATATACTTGATTATGACAGTTTACAGTGCGGTATACAGTGAAGGATTTGTGTAAACACTCGGTATTTTGTTGATGTATATATATGGTTATTAGTTCTATGCTCGGGAGTCTGATCATCAGACCGGTACACTTGTATTTATTCAGCCTTGTTAACCACGTGGGTGGTTGACGGCGTTGTAGCACCAATCGTTTAGTTACTGTTTAGTTGTTTATTTTCCGCTGCGATTTCAAGTAATGTGTTGTGCGTAGTAGGGGTGTTACAGTCGTATTACCGTGATTATCGCATAAACCATCAAACATCTATATTAATATCACAGCGGAATTCCTTACATCATCCAGTACCTTGCTACGGTCTGACTACCAAAATATACCGAACTTAAATATATACAACGCTTACCAAAATACCAACCGATTTATCAAGTATCTCAAGTCTACATAGTTTGCTAACAACTGCAACTAATGGGTGTACATGCCCAACCCGCATACAAAAATAGAACCCGTCATATGTCTACACACTCCTACTCTCAAGGTGGGTCTTCTGCGGGCGCTTTCCTGCAAAATAAATATGGATGCCCCGAGGGCTAAGCACCTTCGATGGTACGATTAACTTGTAGCCCCCAAGGTAAAGGGCTACGCACGACTACTTGGTCGTAAACATGCAGTTGATTATTAATACAACTTTAATTAGAAGTACAATAAACACAATGCAACATATGAAATAGTTCATAGCTCAAACACAGTGAATGACTTAAAAGCGTTCCTTAAGTAAGTGAGTTAGTTTTTTGGCTCCTTAAATTGAGAAACATTTGTTCTCATCTCAAACCTCATATCAAATAAGTCAACCGTTCTTTAATTAGATTCGGTTTATACTTAGTATTGTTTATTTTGTCGGGTCAAAAGTAACCCTAGCCAACGGCCGAGAACTGCGCTGGTTGTTGAATAAACAATAATTCTCAAATTATTTGGGATTTAGGTAGATCCCACCACACCATCTTAATCTGGCCTCCCACCTCGAACTGTAATTCATAGTGGCCGGGTCTGTTGTTGACCCTAGGCGACAAGTCCGAAGACAAGCCCAAACGGAAGTCGTATCTGATACAGATACCGACCTCCTACTTAACACATGCATGACTGAACCATTCTGGATTCCTCACCCCCCAAGTTCCAATTAGTAGAAGTCTCAAAGACGAAGGTGTCAGTTAAACCTCTTTCGGGTATTAACCAACCAATATTATTGAGTGTTATGTTCTCATACAATCAATTACTAAACATAGTTAGTAAGCAAGCTCAAAGATAAGTGTGTTACTTTAATGTAAACACACAACAAATATAATAAACCGGTTGCATGCTTTATCTTGTTTAGTCGAAACATATAAACAATTAGCACACAAGCCGAGGGACACCTCGTTAGCAAACAAGCTACAAGAAAACCATACCATTCACCGTTGGTCGTTCGGTTGTCTAATCTCCCCGGGAGTTCCACTTAATAAAACCCTAAAACATTCATCGAATCGGGTGGTTAATTACTTTTAATTAACCTAGTTATTTAATCAGTAATGATCTCCAACAAATAACCACTAAGTCATTGTAGTTTAACCTTAATCATATACGTTAATCACTTCTCATTATACCTCATACTTGTTCAGACCTCTAATGACCATAAAATTCCACCAAACAACTCTTAACAACCATATAATAGCATTACCCAACTATCCCCCTTCATTTACTACCTAAAAATCACATTTCCTTTGTAATTTAGCCTGGTCCGGGACATGGTCTGGGTCTGTAGTCCCAGACCAATGCCTAGCTCAACTTTCGGGACTTATTTATGGGTGGTCCGGGTCTTGGTACCTAACCTAGGTCCCGGACCACTTCTGGAAGATACTCTCGGTAGTTTTTTTGTGCTGGTCCGGGACTTATTACAAGACCTAGGTCCCGGACCAATCTAAACATGGATTTTCGGCAGGTTTTTAGTGCTGGTCTAGGAATTTATCCAAGGACCAAGTCCTGGACCATACATTAAACTGTTAAATTTTACAGTTTTGAACATCATTCCACACTTGTTCTTTTGTCCAATTTCCTTCTAATATTTCCCCATGTATACCTACATGTTCTAGCATCATTTTAGCACTTTAAATCCTCCTAACTCATCACTAACTCATCTCTAAATTCCTTGATCATTTACTCAAATTCTTACTCTTTTTACCTAACACTTGTAACTTAGTTCCTTAAGTTTCTAAGATGGAAATTTTTCTTACAACCACAATCAACCCAATTGTTTCTTCATAACCATTTTGACCACACCTAAGGCATTATTAGGCATCCTCATCTCCTATACCCAAACTTCTCAAGGTTGTATCCTCTTGTTCATACCTAAGTCATCACAAGCATAATTCATCATTTCCTACAGATTTTTGCACTAGTCTTAACATTTCTTATACCATGATTTTGGTGAGTTTAACTCACCCATTTAATCTCTAAATCCTCTAAGACAACCCTAGGTCATTCTAATCCTCAAGAACACCTTAGTTTAGTCATTTCCCAACAACTTAATTCTTAATGAATCCTAGTAATTCCTAGGTCATTGTAATTCAATAGAACACTTTAAACACTTAGTTTCTCACCCAAATTCGACATAGCTTCCCAACTGTATCCTTATACCCAAAAGCATAGCTTTTCATCCTTAAAGCCCAAGGCAATCAAATCCTCAATGGATGTTCTCTACATACAAATTACACTCAAACTATACCAAATCACAATATAGTGCATAAACTTAAATTGTTTGGCACTTAGACCCTTAAATGACTTGGCTCTTAGGCCCTTAAATGACATAAATTTAAACATTGAATTTCCCACATATATAGCCTTCAACCTGCAATTACACCCATCAATCTCATAGTAATTATACATTTTCTTATAATTCACTTAATGGTGTTTTACTAACTCAATTACCATTGGCTCTTTAGTCACAAGTTCACAAGTATGATCATGTTACTTTCCTAGGTTATATAGTTCATTATATAATGTAATCCCTAGGCTACATTTAGTATCTATTTAAATACCACCACTTAAGACACTACACCACCTTAAGGTAAGTCATTTACCTTATGTTTTCCAAACTTTTCTCACTTTCTCTTCCTTTGGTTTTCTTGTTTGGCAATCGGCCAAAGTCTTTTATTCCTTGCTAATCTTCTAATCAACATTCAAATAAGGTAATGAGTTCTAAGTAAATATACCTAGACTCATGGAATCATTCCTAGGTTACAAAGGATTGATTTGTGCATTAAAATGAGTATTTACCTTATGAATTTGGAATGGAATTTGATAAGGAATCAAAGGAAGACCTTCACTAGTCTCTTGGAGATTAAAACAAAGCTAATTCAAGGAGTAAATCAAGACCCCATGAGAAGTCATTTTCGGTAATGTATAAAAATGGAGAAAACTTGATTTTTCTTTAACCTTTCTTACCTTGAATCAAAGGAGAGTAACAAGGTTCTAGAATATGAGCTTTTCCCCCTTCAATGGAGTTTCTTCAAGGAATCAAACTTGAACTTTTGAAGTTTTGAAAAGAAGGAATTAAAGGCCTTGGTCTAACTAGCACAAATATGTTCTTAGTTTTTTATTAGGAGCTTGGATTTAGCAAGCAAATGAAGATGGAGAAGTATGATGCTGTAGCATGAATGTTTTCTCTTTTGGAGATGAAGAAGAAGAAAAAGGTGGAGGAGGAGGGAAATGAAGTGAAGAGAGGAGAGAGGTAGACTAAGGTAAGATTTTTGTTTTAAAAAGGTGAATAGTCTTTTTCTCACTTTCCTTCCTTCTCTTGTAAATGTGCTGGCATGTGGTGGTGACTCACCCCCTTTAAAACCGGCCCCTCCCTCTCTTAGGATATTTATGGGCTAGTTTGACCATTTAACTAATCAAAGTTGACTTAAAGCTTAATTGAGCACTATTTGGTCACTATTCATAATTAGTGCACAAATTTGTGAAAATTTTGGTTTCTCAGTGATTTAGGCTTCCTAATGTGATACTAAGTAGTACACATGTTGATTAAGGTATAATCTTGGTCATTTAGCCACTCAAAACCCCTTTCTACAACAATTTTTCAAAAATGTGCTTTAAGACTCCTTAAAGCACAATTTTTGTTTTAACTTGTTTTTGAGCTTGGTTTTCTTTGGTAATTTATTTAACATGTACATTAACATATTAATAAAGTTTAGAAA
Organism: Limonium bicolor; assembly: GCA_023374045.1. Lineage (NCBI taxonomy): Eukaryota > Viridiplantae > Streptophyta > Magnoliopsida > Caryophyllales > Plumbaginaceae > Limonium > Limonium bicolor. Next base: position 123,715,296 of record CM041776.1, on the reverse strand, counting down.
TGATCTTTGGGTCCTAATCAAGGTTACTCCAAGTTTAGAGCAAGTATTTGCTTAAATTGTCTTTATGGTGTTTCCTTGTGTTTTCTATGTTTTAAATTGTTTACTAATGTTTCTAAGGCATGTATTAGCCTTATTATATCATAGTGTAACATTTAATTACCATAGCTAGGTTTGGGGTATTTCAACTGTTCTAAGAAAATTCTTTGTCAACTTCACCTGGTTTAACTACCTTAAAATTCAACCTCCAAAAATCTTTCAATAGCTCATCCTTTAGTATCCAGTTGGCTTGTTCTTTGTGGCTCTTTTATGGCTTAAGGCATCAGCCACAACATTAGCTTTTTCTTCGTGATACATGATCTCCAAATCGTAATCTTTGAAGAGCTCTAGCCACCGCCTCTGTCTTATATACAACTTTTTGTGTGAAGAATATACTTCAAAATTTTGTGGTCAGTGAAGATATTACATGATGTACCATACAGATAATGCCTTCATATTTTCAAAGAAAAAACTATAGCAGCCAGTTCTAAGTCATGAGCAGGGTACCTTGTTTCAGAATCTTTAGTTGCCTGGATGCATGCTATTACCTTTCCATGCTGCATTGTGCACATCCTCAGCCAAATTTGGATGCATCACTGTAAAATTCAAATCCTTCAGTCCCGTATGGCAACACAAGTACTAGTGCTGATGTCAACCTGCCCTTCAGAACTTGAAAGGCCTTCTCACAATTTCATCCCATTTGAAACTTACTACTTTCTTCATCAGGTTCGTAAGCGGTCTGGCGATCTTTGAAAAATCCTTGACAAACTTCCTGTAGTAACTAGCTAGTCCTAGAAAACTTCAGACTTCCATGACATTAGTTGGTCTTGGCCAATTCTTAATTGCTTAAATCTTTGTTGGGTCTACTGATATGCCTTTCTTGGAAATGATATGCCCAAGAAAAGACACTTCCTCGAGCCACAACTCACATTTTTATAACTTTGCATACAACTTATTTTCTCTTAGAATTTTTAAGACTTGTCGATATGGGTGAGCATTCAGTTTGAATATTTTGGATTTATCCAAAAACTGAATTAACCGATTTTATTTTTTGGATTTTTAACCGAATTTTCTAACCGAATTGAAAATTTCAGTTAACCGAATTATCCTAATTATAATTTGGTTTGGATTTGGTTTTGACTTTGTCTAATTCGGTTAACCGAATTTTCCAAATTTTCTTTACAAAAGAATATCCTATTTTCTAATTCTCCTCATTAGTGACAAATAGTCAAACATAAACCCTAAATTTGGTAAGTTAAATTCCAAACTAGCTAAAATTTGGATTTTAGTTAGGATTTTGGATTTCACTTTTTTTAAAATTTGGATTTCGGATAATTTGGATAATGGTTAATTTGTCATGGTCTTATTTAGGATAATTTGGTTTTTAACCGAAATAACCGAAATCCAATTTATTTTTTACAATTTGGATTTCGGTTAACCGAATTATCCAAATGATCACCCCTACTTGTCGAAGATGATCCTCATGCTCTTCTTTACTCTTGGAGTATATCAGGATGTCATCGATTAAAACTACCACAAACTTGTCAAGAAACGGACTAAAGACTCGATTCATCAAATTCATGAATACTGCCAGTGCATTAGTTAATCCAAATGGCATAACTGTGAACTTGTAGTGACCATACCTCGTTTGAAAGCAGCCTTCGCTATGTCTTTATCTTCTACCTTTAACTGATGATAGCCTGACCTTAGGTCTATCTTGGAGAATCCTTTGGCACCTTGTAACTGATCAAATAAATCGTCGATCCTCGGTAATGGATATTTGTTCTTGATTGTGACTTGATTTAACTCCCTATAGTCAATGCAGAGACACATACTTCCATCTTTCTTTCTGACAAACAAAACTGGAGCTCCCCAAGGCGATACACTCGGACGGATATGGCCCTTACCTAATAACTCCTTTAGTTGTTCCTTCAGTTCTTGCATCTCATTTGGTGTCATCCTGTACGGATGCTTCAAAATTGGTCCTGTACCCGTTACTAAATCGATGGTGAACTCCACTTCATGGTCTAGTGGCATACTTGGAATCTCCTCTAGAAAGACATCGGGAAACTCTTTTACAACTGTTATTTCTTCTGTTGTTGGTGTTGCCTTCTGTTTCGTTGTAGCACTGACACTTTCTTCTTGAACATAGCATAGAAATTCTTGGTGTCCTTTCCTCACATCCTTCCACAACTTTAATGCTGACACAACTCTTATCCCACTGCCTTTACCCATGTTTGTGTAGGATATTTTTTTCCCTCTTTTCCCTTCCAAACTCACCTTTTGCTTTTCACAATTGATATGTGCCTTGTTTTTACTCAACCAATCCATCCCCAAGATTACATCAAAATCTTTTAAATCAAACTTTACCACATCTACCCCAAACTCATTTCCTCTATACATATCTTTTCTCCCTCAATCTTTTTACCACCCCTAACTATCTTTCCCGTAGGTGTAGACACAGCATAATCAATCACAATTGTTGGTGTAATTCCTATTCTCTTTATAAATTAAGAAGACATAAAGGAACATGCTGCACCCGAATCAAATAATACTTTAGCGTTGGTACTATGGACTGGAAAAGTACATGTTATAACGTTTCCTTCTTCCTCTGCTTCAGCCTTGGTTATAACATTGATATGCCCCTATTTCTTGTAGCCTCGACTTTGATTCTCTCCTCCTCCCTTCTGTTGTTGCCTTCCCTGGTTACTTCTTTTATCATTGTAATTCGTCGTCTGACCCTTGCCTTGGTTGTTGTTATTATTGTTGTTTCTGTTGTAGTAGCCCTGGTTATTTCCTTGTCCTTGGTTTTGATTTCTGTTATTGCTTCCTTCACCACCACTGAATGGTTCTTGTTACACTCTAAGGACATGTGTCCTAGTTCACCACATTTAAAACACCTCACCAATTTCTTGAACATTCAACTCCGGGTGATCCCTGTTGCACATGTTACGGTAAAAGTGTCTATCCCTCCGATCTTGATTAATTTAAAAAAACTTTTCCCTGCGTAGTTTGACTTACCCAGGGTGCTTTACCTCCCTGCTGGTTACTGTCATACCTTGGCCTTTTATCTCGGTTCTCCCCACTTGATCCTGGTTTAAACCTTCTCTTTTGCTTGCCCTGCACTTCCCTCCTACTTTGTTGTACCCTGTACATGTTTGTTGCTTTACTGCACGCCTCTTGTAAAGTAGCCACGGGAACAACGCTCAGTGCTTCTTGTAAACTCCAGTGTAACCTCCAATAAAACTTGAACTTTAGCAGCTTCATCGGGAACCATATTTAATGTAAATCTTACTAACTCCATGAATTTAGAGTGGCATGTCTTCACATTATCTGATAATTGCTTCAGCTCGGTAAATGCATGATATTTCTACATATGAACATGCTCCGGGTAAAATCATTTCCTCATGGCAGCCTTGAGTATTTCCCACCAAAAATTAGGTTCGTCTTTTAATCTATCCTGCTCTACAGTCCACCACAGATCAGCCTTACCTTTAAAGTAGTATACAGCCCCACTTACCCTCTTGTCTTCAGGACAATCAACAATGTCAAAGATCTTGTCGAATTCTCTTATCCAGTCTTCTAAAATCACTGGGTCTTCTGCTCCTGAAAAGGTGCTAGGCTTTATTGCAGCAATTCTCCTGGACACATCTTTTGGAACTTCAACCCGTTCCTTCTGTTTCTCAAAAATTCTGCCCATGCTAAGGGCTAAGTCTCTCAGGATTTTGAGTTGTGCCCTATCAGCAACTCCAATGGGTGCCTCTCCATTTTGTACACGCATCAGTTAGAAAATCCATAAACAAACAAGTGTTCAAACATTTACACATTTTGTTAGTCAAACAACACACAAGAATCCCATCCCCCGGCTTATCAAAATTTTAGATCTAGACTCTTGTTCATTCTCGTATATTTAAGGCTCTAAGGCAAGCTGTTTCCAGGTTTCTAAGGTTTTAGACTTTCGAAGACTAAACAGGGCTCAGTGTGAGCCTCGATTTTAAACCTTACCCTATGTTGAATAAAGTTGATTAGGATCTAAACGGGTTTTAGGTCCACTTATAACCTAAGATTAATAACTATGTCACATAACAATAATTATTAAAACCTAAGCTAGCTCACTGGAACCTATTATGAGTCGCCACCTAATTTTGACCTAGATTAAATTAGGAAAGGAGAGTTCGGGTTCGGGGGCTTGATATTCGACTTATTTAGGGTTCAATTACTTTCATTACCCCTCCTAGGTCGTTTTTCCTCTACTTAATTTAATTACGGCTTATTACGAGGTCGTTCTTAACCTAAGTGCGCGCTTCTGTTTTTTTTGTGTTTTTTAGCATTTTTTGACAGAAAATTAAAGTGAAATTGAAAGCTACCTAAACTAGGGTTTCGGAGGCAGAATTAGGTCAAATTTTGTTTCCGTCCGTAGCCACGGACCTAATGTCCGAGACCACGGACCCCAGTTAACCTAAATATACGGAAAAGTCGAAATTAAAGGAAAACGAAAATTTGCAAAGTCCGGGGCCACGGACAGGCTGTCCGTGGGCCCGGACATCATTAGAAAAACCTAAATTTTGAATTTTCAAAATCCCGCCGCCGTCCGTGGGCGTCCGTGGTCTCGGACAACGCGTCCGAGGTCCCGGACCATAGGTCCGAGGTCACGGACAACCCACGGACAGGGGTTTTCAGAAGGTTCCCTAGGGTGTTTTGAGCTCAAATTTTATGGGTGTGTAGCCTGAAAGATGTACAAGACGTTAGTGATTGAAAGTTTTCAATTTGAATTCGAATTAAGCACGAAACTTAGCAAACAAGTTATCTGACAGAGGCTTAAATAAACAGCAACACAGAAGCCTACGAAGGTTAGTTTGAGCCCAAATTTTGAGGCAAGACAGATAATACCGTGGTGAATCAGGGAAGTGGAGTTTCTACCTGTTTTACCTTCGGATTCACAACGTTTCTTCACACCGGGACTCGTCGAGTGCTCCGTTGATGGCAGACCCGAGAGGATTTCGACCCAAGCTTCTGGTTGTTGGTTGTTCTTGCTGTTCTTCACGTTTTAGAGGTGTTTTTGTGAGGTTTTGATGATTATTGGTGCTTTGGGGATTGGAAAACGTGTTTAGATGGTGATTTCGGGGGATTTTCAGTATGATTTGGGTGGCCGGGTGTTGGAAAACGTGAGAGAGAGAGAGGAGGCCGTGTTTTCTGACTCTCTAGGGTTCTTCAGCATGTGAGGTTCTGATTTTATCCAAAAACCTATCCCCTTATATAGACTTTCTTAAAGATAAAGAGAATCTAGTAAAAGTAAGATTTTTCGATATTTTAACTGAGTAACTTCCAAAGGAATTTTGCTATGAAATTTTAACCACATGTCAAGAATGGATATTATGAATTTTATGAGGTGGAAACGAATTTTTTAAATGCTGGAGCATTTTTAAATTGAATTTTCGTCAGATTCAATCAGAAATTGCTAGAAAATTATTGGAAATTCAAAAAATCAAAATTCCAACGCCATTATGCTTAAAATGTCATCCTCTATCATGGGTTAAAATATCAAAGCATTTCGAGCTGATTTGGGCACCCTTGGAGGAGAGAGAAAGCCTATAGGAGAACTCAGAAGCCTTAAAAATTACGAAAACGCCCCTGACAATGACGAAGCTGCTCCCCAGGCCCTGGAACACGCCGATCGGGCCGGAGTCTCTTACTGTTTGATGGAGATGGCTCTCACAACCTCGTAGACCTTAACCAGGGGGTCAAAATTTTGGGTATAACAGATTGCCCCCCGTCAACTGGACTTTGTAACGAATGTGAAAAGTCTGGTTGATGCTTGAGTGGTGCCCCAAAATTTTGGACTCCACAGAATCCTCCACGTTGTGTGAAACCGGGTTAACGATGCCCAGCAATTCGGAGGCGCTGACTACCAAAGCTACAAAGCATTGTCGAGCTATTCTAAGGCGCTGACTACCTAAGCTACAAAGCATTGTCGAGCTATTCTAAGGCGCTGACTACCTAAGCTACAAAGCATTGTCAAGCTATTCTAAGGCGCTGACTACCTAAATGATGATGAAAATAATGTCAAGCTATTCTAAGGCGTTGACTGCCTGAAATGATGATATGCTGTCGAGCTATTCTAAGGCGCTGACTACCTAAAGTGTGTGAAAATGATGTCAAGCTATTCTAAGGCGTTGACTGCCTGAAATGATGATATGCTGTCGAGCTATTCTAAGGCGCTGACTACCTAAAGTGGTGAAAATGATGTCAAGCTATTCTAAGGCGTTGACTGCCTAGGGTGTGAAAACTGGATGCAAATGCAAGAATGCTGAAATGCTAATGATGCAAATGATGCTGATGCTGGTGATAATGCCGATGGTGTTGATGATGTTGATGATGCTGATGATGCTGATGATGCTCGGATGCTTCTGGGGGACCGAAACCCGTTCCAATGCTCCTGGTTGGTATACTATGGGGACTTATTGCCTCTGCCCACCAACTGGGGTGCTGGGATAACTTCTAGATTACCAAGGGGACTTATTGCCACTGCCCACTAGTTGTTTCTCCCAAGAATTTGACATGAAGATGGGGACTTATTGCCTCTGCCCCGCCAACTTAGATCACGCTCTACCTCGCACTGAAGATGATACTAGGTCTCGTACCGGTCTCGCACTGGATGATGACGCTCGGTCTCGCTCTGAAGAAGATGATGGGTCTCGCACGGAAGATGATACTGGGTCTCGTACTGGTCTCGCACTGGATGATGACGCTCGGTCTCGCTCTGAAGAAGATGATGGGTCTTGCACGGAAGATGATACTAGGTCTCGTACGGTCTCGCACTGGATGATGACGCTCGGTCTCGCTCTGAAGAAGATGATGGGTCTCGCACGGAAGATGATACTAGGTCTTCGTACTGGTCTCGCACTGGATGATGACGCTCGGTCTCGCACTGAAGAAGAAGATGATGGTCTCGCACGGAAGATGATACTAGGTCTCGTACTGGTCTCGCACTGGATGATGACGCTCGGTCTCGCTCTGAAGAAGATGATGGGTCTCGCATGGAAGATGATACTAGGTCTCGTACTGGTCTCGCACTGGATGATGACGCTCGGTCTCGCACTGAAGAAGATGATGGGTCTCGCACGGAAGATGATACTAGGTCTCGTACTGGTTGAAGATGCTGGGTCTCGCACTGAAAGAGGAATCTGCAGGGCCTTGCACCGATTTTGGGTCTCGAACTCAAAATAAGTTAGGAGGATAATGGTCTCGTGCAAATGGTAAAAACTGATCACTGGAGTGCCAAACATGGCAATGACGATAAGATGTACACAATCAAAATATATGAAAGATACTCGTCCAAAACAGGAATTTGTTGGAAAGGTGCCAAACGTGGCAGTGTTTGAAGAAAATTCTGTTTACTGAAAAGGAAGGTGTGAAATTATCATTTCCTGACCATAGATTTCGGACTTGTAATTTATCTCCTAGGAGATGAACATGCCATCGGTGGGGTATAGTGTATGATGTAAAGGTAAGGGTATGTGGGCCTGTGTAGTGGTTTGGGCTTGTGTGGTGTATGGTGTGAAAGTAAAGGCTTATGTGGGCTTGTGGTGTTTGATGTGCAGGAAAAGGCTTTTGTGGGCTTGTGGTGTTTGATGTGCAGGTAAAGGCTTTTGTGGGCCTGTGTAGTGGTGGTGTGGAGGTAAGGGCTTTGGGTTCCAATTGGTGTTGTCATAGCAATTGTTGGAACCAACAATTGCCCCCAGTATTTCCCTTAAGACAATCTGAGCTAGAGTTCATGGCAATCGATCGGAACGATCGATTGCCCCCAGTATTTTCTTTTATTAAACGTGCGCGAACGAGTCTCGTCTCACAGGGTCAAGGCTTATGTTTTCACGTGGTGTTTCTAACCTACACTCGGCGTGTTGGTGTTTGCACTCGTTCTCCCCTACGGTCACAACTTCTAGACCATTGAATTCGATATTTGATGAATTTACGCATTCGATCTGTTACTTTCACGTGATTAGATACACAACTATCAAGTCGGAAGTCTTTAAAGCTTATAACATGGCCATGGGGTGTGATGAAAGACAACGGGACCATGGAGGGATATTTCAGGTATGTGGAGCTATAAGGGTGACCAAAGCTGCAACTTCCGCCTTTCTCTCGGACTTGTCTTCTTGCCTTAAGTCGTTTGGCTACTTCGTGATGACTTCGCTTATGAGCTTGGAACTTAGAACTTTTGGGTTGTTCCTTGCGCCTTCTCTCTTTCTACTGATTTTGGATTACTTCGAGGCTTTCCAGGTTTGCCTTCTTTGAATCTCTTTTCCTCCGGGGTTCTTGTGTTTCCCGGTTTTGAACTTTGAGAGCTGTTTTTGATGTTAGCGCATTTGGATCCTGTGCCACTTGGGGCCATTTGCGGATCACTCCGTCATGCTGGTAGTAGTTCTGCTTCTTTGGACTTGTGAAGTTGCTGTTCGGAAGTCGGGCTCCTTGCATCCTTTGGTCACCGGGTCGGGTATTCACAATTAGGAGCTGATTCTGTGGAGTTTGTAGTGTTGTAAAAGAGGTCATATATCAAAAGCTCAGCGGGGGGTGTCTAGGGTTTAATGACAGGGTTTGCAAGCTTTTGGCCATGTGGTGGTGTGTACCTAGGTGCTTCGTCATTCCTGATAGTTGTATATCCGTTCTTTGTTACTTTTCACAGGTCTAAGCGCAAATTTACAAATTATCTCCTTCGGTCGAGTTAGGTTATTGCCGTTACCTCACCTTGGATGTGGTTCACACGGAGTCGTGTAAAAATGACACACTCGTTTGCTCATGGATTTCGCTCAAGACACTCTCGCGAGATTTCACTCCGAAACTCGTTCGCACATTTAAACAAAAGATAAAAGATGACGAACTTAAACTTAGATTGCCCCTAGTATGATTTTTTTTTGGGGTTGCGACAACAATTCAATAGATGTGGACCTTGAACCTCTTTGTGGGTTGTGAGTTGCAGTGTTTGGTTAGGCTGTTCAGATTTTCAGAAACAAAATGTAAGTCTTTGTATTCCATTGCATAGTCAGAAAATGATTACTTCGTGATCCTTGAAAAACGTGAGAGTGCTCCTTTTTTAGTTTTTCGAATTAATGAATAATGCTTTGCAAAAGATTATGAAAATGGAACTATGTTTTATTCAACAAGAAGAAAATGTTGGAAATTACAAACTCAGGAAAACTACCGAAAATGGTCAAGGGAACTAAACTACTACTACAAAAGTTGAAAGACAACTAATCAAGAAAGAAAAGCACACAAATGCAACATTTTTGATGAGCTTGGGCACGCTGTGGCCTACGCTCTCCACCATGTTCTTAGAATGGAGCCCTTGGTACATAATTAGATCCTGGATTCTTGTGTTGTAGGGCCATGCATGGTCATCAGTGTCGTGACCGGGCAGCTGGTGGAAGTGACAAAATTGATTAAGATCCTTCCCCAAATGAGTAGTTCCTGGCCTTAGGGTGAGCGGTTGCATCGGATATCTTCCTCGAAGCTCTTCAAGTGCTTGTCTTGGTGTTCGACCGATGTCTGTAAACTCTCTCTGTCGAGAATTCCGTCGGGGTGGTTCTACTGTCCCAATGCTCCAACCAGGTCCTCTTGACTGTTGATCACTGACTTCCTCATGTCGCGCTGGTTCTCTTGCGAGTGCAGCTTTGGATGCAAGTTGCTGCTCCCGGTTGCCTAATCACTTTCCTGAGTTCCATAGCAATTTCTTCGACATTCCCCTTCGATCCTCGGACCCTAACAGAGCCAACTTCAATGCAGTCATAAAGGGTGTTGAGAAGCCTGTCCACTAACTCATCCCGAGCTTGACGTTCGGACTCGAGGGAAAGAGCCTCTTCTTTCAACTCTTTGATAACGGCAACGTAGTTAGATTCCACGGCGTCCATGGCAGCACTATGCCTCTGTTCCATGGCTTCAATGGTGGCCATGTGCTTTTGTTCCAAAATTGCGAGCTGGGCTTCCATGTCGATTGGACCGCACTTAGGACTTGAGTCTACCTGTGTCCAAGGTGTCCATTATTAGCTAACAAAAGGAAGTGGGCTGATGAAACATGACGCTTCACAAGATAGATCGAAACAGATTAGGCTGAAAGCAAGTGGGCCAGGATACCCAGAAAGTGAGGTGTTTGAGCTGGAGTATCTTTCAGACTGTGAACTGGAATTTGGACTGAAATCTAAACAGATGGCTTTGATTGGCCTGCGAGGTGACACCTAGACCTAGGGTTTTGGGTTAGGGTCATGATAAGAAGTCTACCTAGACCAGAATGAGCCCTTGGCCGGAATGTGTTTGGGCCTGAAGTGAGGCACATGGGCTGGAATGGTCCCTAAATCACAAATGGGCCTAACTTTCTTGGGCCAGAGAAGATGGTTGCGAAGCCGAAGAAGGACTTGTGGGTAATTTAAAGTTCAGGTGAATTTCTTTTTTATGGGCCTATAAATAATTGGATAATTCAAATTGGGCCAGAAGAGAAATCACCTAAGTCTAAGCTTTTGGGCCGAAGCCCGAATGACTCACATATTAAACCAAACGGGACCTCTGGGCCGCAAACAAAAATAGAGCCGCCAATTCGGGTTGGGCTAGGTTAGGTTAAGTAGGAAAAGTCTATCAATCTGTAGGCTGTGTAATGGCCGATCATACAAGCAAACAAGGCCCACACAAATTCAACATGTCCTCACTAGACGTTAAATCCAAAGGGTATGGATCGATCCGGAGAGGTGCTTGGGGCATGGGCCCAGGTCACCTCAAAGGAATAGGGCTTGCACGCTATTTCTTTGGGCTTCCCCACTTTTTCCACATCACCTGAAGGTGTGCGTCTACGGTCAGGTCTTTGACTGACCAAACAATGGGCTAGGTAAGGGTACTGCCAGGAAAATGCTTGGGGCTAAAGCCCAGGTATAAGGGGGGTGTGGTTAGACGACACCCTCCTCTTTTCCCCCACTTATTCACATCACCTAAAAGGTGTGAGTCCCTGACAGGGGACCCTCAAACCTCCCGGGGGACCGGTTTGTGTGGACCCTCGCATCTGCATGATGCACATGATGCAAAAATTAAAGTGCGCGCAAAAGTAAACAGTAAAACAAAGTAATAAAGCCATAAATAAACATTTTCGAGTTAAGCCCTCTTTCTTAAAATTAAAACAAGTTAAAATAAGAAGTTGTCCCCAGCAGAGTCGCCAGTCTGTGAGCCTCGATTTTAAACCCTATCCTATGTTGAATAAAGTTGATTAGGATCTAAACGGGGTTAGGTCCACTTATAACCTAAGATTAATAACTATGTCACATAACAATAATTATTAAAACCTAAGCTAGCTCACTGGAACCTATTATGAGTCGCCACCTAATTTTGACCTAGATTAAATTAGGAAAGGAGAGTTCGGGTTCGGGGGCTTGATATTCGACTTATTTAGGGTTCAATTACTTTCATTACCCCTCCTAGGTCGTTTTCCTCTACTTAATTTAATTACGGCTTATTACGAGGTCGTTCTTAACCTAAGTGCGCGCTTCTGTTTTTTGTGTTTTTTAGCATTTTTGACAGAAAATTAAAGTGAAATTGAAAGCTACCTAAACTAGGGTTTTGGAGGCAGAATTAGGTCAAATTTTGTTTCCGTCCGTAGCCACGGACCTAATGTCCGAGACCACGGACCCCAGTTAACCTAAATATACAGAAAAGTCGAAATTAAAGGAAAACGAAAATTGCAAAGTCGGGGCCACGGACAGGCTGTCCGTGGGCCCGGACATCATTAGAAAAACCTAAATTTTGAATTTTCAAAATCCCGCCGCCGTCCGTGGGCGTCCGTGGTCTCGGACAACGCGTCCGAGGTCCCGGACCATAGGTCCGAGGTCACGGACAACCCACGGACAGGGGTTTTCAGAAGGTTCCCGAGGGTGTTTTGAGCTCAAATTTTAGGGTGTGTAGCCTGAAAGATGTACAAGACGTTAGTGATTGAAAGTTTTCAATTTGAATTCGAATTAAGCACGAAACTTAGCAAACAAGTTATCTGACAGAGGCTTAAATAAACAGCAACACAGAAGCCTACGAAGGTTAGTTTGAGCCCAAATTTTGAGGCAAGACAGATAATACCGTGGTGAATCAGGGAAGTGGAGTTTCTACCTGTTTTACCTTCGGATTCACAACGTTTCTTCACACCGGGACTCGTCGAGTGCTCCGTTGATGGCAGACCCGAGAGGATTTCGACCCAAGCTTCTGGTTGTTGGTTGTTCTTGCTGTTCTTCACGTTTTAGAGGTGTTTTGTGAGGTTTTGATGATTATTGGTGCTTGGGGATTGGAAAACGTGTTTAGATGGTGATTTCGGGGGATTTTCAGTATGATTTGGGTGGCCGGGTGTTGGAAAACGTGAGAGAGAGAGAGGAGGCCGTGTTTTCTGACTCTCTAGGGTTCTTCAGCATGTGAGGTTCTGATTTTATCCAAAAACCTATCCCCTTATATAGACTTTCTTAAAGATAAAGAGAATCTAGTAAAAGTAAGATTTTTCGATATTTTAACTGAGTAACTTCCCAAAGGAATTTTGCTATGAAATTTAACCACATGTCAAGAATGGATATTATGAATTTTCTGAGGTGGAAACGAATTTTTTAAATGCTGGAGCATTTTTAAATTGAATTTCTCGTCAGATTCAATCAGAAATTGCTAGAAAATTATTGGAAATTCGAAAAATCAAAATTCCAACGCCATTATGCTTAAAATGTCATCCTCTATCATGGGTTAAAATATCAAAGCATTTCGAGCTGATTTGGGCACCCTTTGGAGGAGAGAGAAAGCCTATAGGAGAACTCAGAAGCCTTAAAAATTACGAAAACGCCCCTGACAATGACGAAGCTGCTCCCCAGGCCCTGGAACACGCCGATCGGGCCGGAGTCTCTTACTGTTTGATGGAGATGGCTCTCACAACCTCGTAGACCTTAACCAGGGGGTCAAAATTTTGGGTATAACACTCAGATACCAAATTGTAACACCCACACTTTACTAAGGTGAAACCAACCCACTTATATTAGTGTTTAAACATCGTAGTGGAAACCTTACAAAAATTCCTTTCGGGTGTTACCGCCACATCCACACACCTATTGTGGATGCTAAGGCTAAAAACTTGTACCACCCCTATCCCATAAATGGTTCCATTCCTTATCTTATCTTCCCACCAAAACCTAAGTAAACTGCTTACAAAAAGTTCTATTGTTTCAAAAAAAAGAACTTAAGTAACTACTGGAAAAAAGAGCAAAACACTTCTTCACTTGCTCAACCGTCGTGGTCCTTATCCTAGCTTGCCTTGTAGCGGGACAATAGATTAAAGCTTTCAAAAGGGTCTTCCTGGTGATGAGGACTTCGACTCCTGTAACTATTCCCAAGTTGTTTACAAGATAGACATCTACACAGTAGCTAAAGGTTGATTCATCACCCTCCCACTTGACCATCCATATCAGATCAATCTGCAACCATAAAACCATACACAAAGAAAGGGGTCGTAGGTAAAGTTAGAAAAACTGAGTAATTCTTGTCACCACCTGTAAAATTCAATTTAGTTTAGAAAACACTTTAATTTACATATTAACACATGTGGATACAGCAAGTAATACCACACAATAACCTTACCAAAATATAAGATATATACCAACCAAGAAGTTACCACCACAAGTTAGTCCAAATTAATTATTCACCAATCCTTGGGCACACCAGTCTTTCGACAAAGGGCACTAAGACCCTCGGCCCCTTTGAAAATTATTTCCACCTCACCCCATGTCCTTAAGTGGGCACATCCCTAATAGGTCATCAGCTCATAGAGTAGATCATGATGGCTTCCCCACAATTCATTGGTAGTGGGAAAATCAGTGTTTAGCCTCGGATGGCTCAAAAACTTGTGTAACCAGATTCTATAGTGAGTACCAAGTGATTAGGTTGTCCAACCACGTCATTAACCTTAAAAAATTATCCACATAACATACCAAGAAGAATCAAAGCACATAACCATCATTAACCAAACAAAAACCAAGTTAAAGCACATATAAAACACCTTTAAAATACCTTAAAAATAAATCCTGTTTAAGGTCTTACCTCTGTGTAACTTCAACCTACCTTTTTACCAGTTCAATATCATCTTATGTGTAATTAGCCACGAAATCAAAACAAGATACCTCTAAAAACATCTTCATAATTTTAGTAGAAACCAGAAAGGTCTTAAAACATGTTTTTAGGTTGTATCTTACCTTAAATCATCAAAACTCAACTAGAGAACTTACCCATGAACTGAAAATATTGTAGAGTTATAAGTAATCATAAATTTTTAGCTTAAAACCCATGGATGGCATTTACGAAAATTGTACATAAAGCTAGCTCCAAGTTATAGCACAAAAATCATAGAACATGACATCAAGAATCCAAGGGTTGTTCACCAAGTTTCCCAGATCTTCTAGGGACCTATTATATATAAAAATCACCATTTAAGAGTCTAATTTCACACCATTAAAAGAGTTAGAAGAGATATGCAGCCTAAGCTTCCGAAAATAACTAAAACAGAAACCATCGCCAGAATTGACACATAAGGAAAGAATGATGAAGCACAAGAACTACCTGGCTCCTTCTTGCCATTTTTTTGACCACTATTTAGGTACTTCAACAAGATAGCAGAGGACTCCAAGATCTTCCAATAACTTTCCTGGGAACACCTCCAAAACTCCTCACTTCTACACGGCTTCAGCACTGCCTCGGTTCCTGGCTTCTGTTTTGGAGTTCTTGGTTGGCTAGCTTGTTCTACCTCTTAATTTGAGTTTTTTGTGTTTATGGAGGTTTAAGAAATAGATTTATGTGTGGTATAAGCCCAGTTTGTGGATTCTTTTTATGGACAAAGGAAATGAAACTTAATACTAAGGTAAGGCATAAAAGGATGACACATCACCTAACACCTTCTCTTCTCCCATTTTCTATGAGTTTGGCTGTTTTAAATGAAGACACATAAGTGTTGATGATGGCAAGGGCAGGTTGGCAAGGGGGCTGGCAATCAGGGGCTGAAAACTAATCATGACATGTAATAAATGGCATTAAATGTGGTCAAAAATCATAAGGCATGGTTTGGCTTGCCTTGGTTGTTTCTTACTAGTCCTAGTCTGGTAACATGTCCTACTAATGTGTAAGTGTAAATGGAAGTGAATACACTTCAGGTTATAGCTCATTTAAGGTGCCACTTTAGGGTATAAAAGAAATTAAGGTGTTTTAAGTGTAATTAAAGAACATGTTGTAGTTATTTGACTTAAAACCTAAACAATGACCTCATGACATCTTCTAATTGCTTGCTAGCTTGTGTGTATCCGAATGGACAGCATGTTAACCAATCATTTCATGACACCTCGTGCTTCCTGACACCTAGTGCTTAGGTTAACTAGGTTTCCACCTCGTGCTTACTACCTACTAGGTTTCCACCTCATGCTTAACAAGCTGCTTAAGGTGTTTCTTAGGGAGAAAAGTGATTATGAAGGTGTAAAACTTACTATAGAGGCATTTCCGGCTATTAGGGTTTTATCGGGTCTCCTAGAATTTTCCAAGGTATTCCTTCCCTGGTTAGTAAAGTTTCCTAGGGTTTTACTAAGCTTCCAAGGATTTCCTAAGGTTTTAAGACCATGTCCATGATTTCCGGGACTTTCGGGATTTTCTTAAACTAGGGTTTCTAGCATTTCCGGGACTTCCAAGAATTAGAGTTTCTAGCGTTTCCGGGACTTCCGGAACTTTAGGTTTTCCTCATCACTTGGGTATTTCAGAAAGAACTACCTTCTCTTCTTTGTATTGCGAAGGAATTCTCTAGGATTTCTTGTCTATACTTCTTTGCTCTGCTAATTAGTCACAGGTGTGTGTGTGTCTTTTGGAAGTTGTAGAGTCAATATCCTATCTTCCTGCAAAAACTTTAATCATTATTTTATGAGGAAAGTGAAACTTTATTGCTTCTCTCTCTCTTTCTTTCAAAAGCTTTCACGGTTCATCTTGGATTTCATCCTCATCTATTTCACACTCACTTCTCTTGCTGCCTTTTTGCCGCTTCACTTTGCTTGCTGCATTCCTTCTTCTTCCTCTAATCATGGCTCTGAGACCCACCTCTTGAGACTACAAAATTTTTGTTCCACATTCGGTTGCATCCAAGGTGTTCTTAGAGACAAAGTCTTCGTCTCTACTCTCCTTTCTCCTAAGCAACCTTATGCCAAAAAACAGAAACCTTATCCCTTTGTCCTTTCTCGCCCTGCCCTTATAGACACTCTTGAGGATATTAAAGCTCCAGTTGGGACCCAAATTTCCTTCTTTCGGAAAATTTACACCCTTTTAACGATTTCAGCCTAGGTGAAATACCCCAAACCTTGATATGTTTTTTAAACATTAAACTATGGTATATAAAGGTTAAAAAGTGCCTTAGAAACATTAGTGAACAATTTAAACCATAGTAAAAACAATAAAGTACCATAAACAAAGTTTGAGCAAAAACATGCTCTAAGCTTGGAGTGAACTTGGTTAGGACCCAAAGAGCCTACCAAGACTTGATAATATTCAATTATTATTGGATAAGGCTAATTAAGTCCTTAGGAAACTTGGTAGGTAGACAATTAAACCAAACAAAAACACAAGAAAACACCTTAAAGTCAATTTAAGCAAATACTTGCTCTAGACTTGGTGTAACCTTGTATAAGACCTAAAGGTCATTCCTAGACCTTATTTACATGTTAATGAACATATTAAATCAATTACTAAAGAAAACCAAACTTGAAAACAAGTTAAAACATAAAATGTGCTTTAAGGAGTCTTAAAGCACATTTTGAAAAAATTGTCTTGTAAATGAGTTTTGAGTGGCTAAATGTCCATCATTACTCTTTAATCAACATGTGTACTATTTAGTATCACATTAGCAAGCCTAAATCAATGGGAAATCAAATATTTCACAAATATGTGCCTTAATTTGTGAATGGTGCTCAAATAGTGCTAGTTTAAGTTATAAGTCAACATAAGTCAATTATTTGGTCAACAAGACCATAAATATCTTCAATATGTAAGGGGGGACGATTTCTATGTTGTGACTCACCACCATGTGCTAGTTAATTAAAAGAAAGAAAGAAAAGTAAGTAAAATGTTACTTTTTGCCTTAAAACATAAATATCTCCAAATCATACCTCTCTCTTCACTTTTCCTTCATTTCTCCTAGCCCCCACCGTCACTTATCTTCATCCTCCCTTCTCCATCTCGTTTTGCTACAGCAACTATACCATCTCCATCTTTCATTACTGTAACTTATGATTTCATGCTCCGAATTTAATTCGAGAGTACCGTTGTCTTAGTTAGAGTAAGCTCTTCATTTCTATCTTTTCAAATCTCCAAGAACTCCATTTTGGTGCCATGAAGATTCACTATTGAAGGAGCTTGAGCTCATATTTTCATGCCTTGTCATTCTCCTATGCTTCAAGGTGAGGAAAACCAAAGAAAATCAATGTTTCCACTTAGTTTTTGTGGTGACCGAGATCACCTAGTAATGGTGTTTTCTTGCTTTTTTAGCTTCATTTCAAACTCAAAGGGCTAGGTGGAGTCCTATTTGCCACTTATTCAAGTTCTCTTTCAAATTCCAAAGGTAAACATCAATTTTAGGTTTCAAGAAACTTAAAGTTGTATCTGTGACCACATTGGGGTGTTACTTATTCTTTTTATTTTCTTTCAAAAACCAAAGTGATGTACACATCAAATGTTTTATTCGTCCACTTTAACCTTATTTAAATGTTTTAGTATTAAACTTAATGCTCATTACCCTATATGTATATTGGGTAGAAGGTTGACAAGTGATAAAAGCTCCTTGCGATTTCAATCAAGAAAAACAAGAGAAAGCAAGTGAGAAAAATGGAAAACAAATAGGTAAATGACCTCTCTTAATGTGGTTATTGTACTAGGAAATTGAGCTATATTTTCTTAATAATTAACCTAAAGAGCCAATGGGAAATGAGCTAGAAAAACTATCCACTAGGTGGAAAAAAGACAGGGAGCATGTTGTGTGTATTCGCAGGTTGAAGGCATTTAAATGTGGAGATTCAGTGTTTAAGTTTAATGCAATTTAAGGGCCTAAGAGCCATGTTATTTAAGGGCTAAGTGCCAAGCAATTTAAGTTTATGCACTATATTGTGATATAGTGTAGTTTAAAGGTTAGTTGTGTGTAAAGAACATCTCTTGAGTAGATGAATGTCTTTGATGGTTAAAGAATGAAAAACCATATGTTTTTGTGTAAGGATGTGTATTATGGGATTGAGTGTTATGGTTGTTTAAAGGTGAGAAACTATGTGTTTGGTGTAAGGTGTTACAAGAGAAGCTATGGCAAAATTTAGTTGATAAACAAAGGAGTTATGTATTCTAATGAGATTTGGTGACCAAGATTGTACTAGGAATTGTTAAGTGTTAAGATGATGAAAGAAAGTTAATTAAGGTGTTCTTAAGTGTTAAGATGCCTGGGCGTAGTCTTGGAGATTTAGAGAACTAATGGATGATTTCTAGATACACCAAGGTCATGGTGGAGATGTGGTAAAGTCTTGTGCAAAGTTTGGTGAACATGGAAGTGTAACACCTTGTGAAGGTTTAATTATGAACTGTGGGAAAGACTTGAGGAGTGTGTGTAAAGGGGATGAGTGTAGTGCAAATGATGTTTAAAAGGGTGGTTATAAGGTAGTGAGGGAGTGCTTTGGTTAGGTGAAGTTTTAGGCAAGAATACAAGTTACAAGTGTAAGAAAAAAATGTCTAAGTGTTAAGGACTTAGTAAAAGTTGAGTAAAAGTTTAAGGAATTTTTGGGATGTTTAAAGAGGGTTTAAGTGTGCCCAAAAGATGTTAAAACATGTGGGAGAACATGTGTAAAGCATAGGAAAAAATTGGGATGAATTTGGAGTTCAGAAAGAGGAGAAAAACACATTAGAAAATTGGTTCTGCAGTAGACCGCCCCTACGGACCGCCCCTGTGGGGAGGTCCTGTTGTCTGCTGCATGCGTGAGAGCTTATGTTATGGACCGCCCCTGGGGACCTCCCCAGTGGGGGGCCCGGACCAGAACAAAAAAAAATCTTTAAATTAAGAAAGAGAATGAGGGTTATGTAGTAGACCCTAGTATGTATAATAAAGAAAATAGGTGTAAGATTTAGGATAAAACATGTCATGAAAACATGTATACACTTAGTAAGTTATAAGTTGAGTAAGTATTTAACCGACATTATTAATGATGTATAGGAGTTGCCTACGGTGGAAATCAATCGAAGCAGGGACCCAGGTATGGTTTTCTTGCAACCTGTGTCCTACCGGATACACTGGCTTGTATGTCAATGTGTTTTTCTGTATGTTTGCCACGTTATAAGATAATTCATGAAACGAGTTTACAGTCGTTATTGTTGTTGTGTGTTGGCGTACCGATACGGTAACCTCGAATGCGTATGAAAGGGCTAGTTAACCATTACTAGGTAAACGTAGGAGAACGGTATCCGGCAATAACGTTTCCAACCTAAGGAACGTTCTAACCACGGCTATGCGTGAGTTAGTTGCGTGATGTTGTGTGGGATGTTGCTGTATTTGTGTGACCCTCCTTTGTGTGATTAACTCGGTTGTAATACCGTATTGTGTGCTGATGTGATAGGTTCCACAGTGGAGTCTTGTCTGTGTATATTATATATTAAGGGGGGTGAGGAATCCGGTAGTTCGGTCGCGCGTGTGTTTAGGAGTTGGTTGTATACAGTTTCTTCAGCTTCCTCTCTATTGATTGTCTTCCTTCATTGGTCTTCGATCACCCCTGAGCTTAACCAAGGCTCTTGACTCACGTCGGTGGGGATTATGTATGTTGTGTTCGGGTCAATTAACCGATCCATCTTTATGTTAAGTTATCTGTTCGCCTAACAGGACAGTAAACGAGTTATGTAAACGAGCTTAGCATGAGTTTGACAGCATCCTCTGGCTCTCCCAGTGAACTAACTATGTTTGGGGCGGTTCCTAGAGAGATCCGTGCCCGTTATGTTATGTGTTGTTGATGTACTGAAATGTTATTTGCGATGTTATTATGTGCACATTGAAACGTGAAAAGTGTTGTTATGTGGTGTATGTGGATCATGGATATGAATCCCAGTTTATAAAAGAGACGTTTATGGATAACCGATTATTGGGTAAGTGTCGTCTATTAAGGAAGTAGCTCCGCTAGAGGAGAATCCTCTAGGGTTAATGAACACAATGAGTGACTTATCAAGTATGGATGTGTTATCTGTTTGTTGAGCCCATTGTGGGGGAATGTTATGTTTGTGTGTTGATAGTTTACATGCACGATTCAAATATAATCTATCGCATGCTAAGACGACAATTAGTTGTGAGTGGGCCCGGTAGCATGCGGGCTGCGGGATTACACCATACCAGCAAAGGTGCTGAGCCCCCTGGGGGGCCACTGATGAGTGTGAAATATGAATGGTTCTAATGGTCTTAATGTCTATTTTGTATACGCGAATTGATACTATTCCACACTTATCTTGCGTTTTTCTGTGGTTTGTTGTTTGTAAGGCTTGATACACTTTTTCTATGTTAAATGAAAAGAGAAAAGCCAAGGAAACACTAGATTAACTCACAAGGGAGGTAATGCAACAAACGGGGGTCGAATCGGAGTCAAAAAGAAAGAAGTAGAGGATTTTTAAGGTGTGTCCGAGCTTGTGTCCGAACTTCCAAGTTCGGACGCAAGTCGAGAGTTTGTATGCTGCGCCTGATGGGATGTCCGAACTTTGGTGTCCGAACATCGAAGTTCGGACATAGTTGAGAAAAGCCGGAGGTCTGAAGTACGGAGCATGTCCGAACTTGTGTCCGAACATCAAAGTCGGACATAGGTCGAAACTTTCTGAATTGAATCGCTCAAAGCATTGTGTCCGAACTTTGAAGTTCGGACCAAGGTTCGGACGGCACGAAAATTACAGCACAAACTCGGCGTTTTGAAGGGGAAAAAAAGAGAGAGAGAAAAGGTCTATTTAAATGACCTAATCAGAGGGAGAAGGATTCACGCATCATCGATCATTACAACACTCCCTTCCACACTGATAAACGAGGTTCTCTCCAATCATCCACGCCAATGCATCGGTTCGCCTTCATCCACATTCACCAATCATTCCATCATCGTTCTGGAGGAGCATCGGCAGAGGGAAGTGCGACTATCATCTTCAAACCTTGCACCGCATCCACGATTCTGGATAGTCAATCAACAAAAGGGTTTTCTACCTTTAGATAGTTCTATGTTGATTGTATTTATCTTTTCATTGGCAATGTCTGGCTAGTAGGGATTAACTCTGGGGTAGGGTTGTTGTTCAAGATGGATTCAATGTAGTTAAGAATTCTGCAATTTGATTATGAGGCTTGTAACGGATTGTTTTCAGGTTAATGACTATCAATTTTCTTCTCTATTAATTTCGCGAGTATAGAGTTGTTCTGCGAAACCTATTAAGATCAGACAAGGTGATTAGTAGGGAGTTCGAGTTAACCTGGGAATTTGGGGAAGGATTAGTCGGTAGATAATCTTTCCTACAAACGCTAACAATTCTTTGTGTATTATTCGCCTGTATGTGTTTTGCCAACTGCTAGATTAGAGTTGACATGTCCTGATAGGTGAGCTCTTCAATGAACTAGGATTTAGCATTGAAGAGATAGGAAGAATTGGCCTTTCCGTTCATCATTAAGTTGTAGAAGTTACTAGATTTAATCAAGAAAGAACAACCTGAACCGGGAGTTCCACTCGTACAATCAAACATCATTCATTTATGATTGCTTATTTCAATTCTGATTTGCATTTATTCGATTCGGATTCAAAAACAATTCACAACCACCCTGAATTTGCAGTTTTATTAGGATTTAGGATAGGACTTAGGCTTATTTATTCAAGTCCCACGGTTCGATACTTGGTTGCTTAACTTTCTATACTATAGTGACCGGGATTTTTGAACCCGACAGACTTATTGATTTATATTTTCTAGATTAATTGTTTAGTTTTAGTAGATCAATTACCCTGTTTGCAAATGGCGCCGTTGCCGGGGACTTGACTTTGTCAAGTCCTTTGCCTTGGTGTCAATTGTTTTTATTTTATTTGATTTGTTTTGTTTAACTGTGCAGGTGGTGGTGAATGCACGGTACTCGATCTCGAGGTCCACCAAGATTCAACTTAGACTTAGAGATCAACCTTACAGCTCGAAGAGCAAAGAAGAGCACTCACCTTCGCCATGGCTAATAACGGACCAGTCAATCCCAATGCCAATGTTGAGCAGTACACTTTGGGAAGAGAAAATATCGCCGTCAGCTGATCCTAGAAGAGGACTGTGACTCTACCAACCTCACAGCGGAATTAACAGCCAGAATGGCAGAAGTTGAAACCAAGCCATCAGACAAATGCGGTGAGAAATCATCCAGCAGGGACCTTCTCAGGCGCAGGACCCGGCTGATGACTCGACCATGTCCATCGGTTCTTAGTCCATTTGGATTCGCTGGGGATGTCTCAGGGGCTTGAGGAATATGCTCGGGCTGTGCTTATTTCAGCACAGTCTATCAGGGGAAGCCTCGAATGGTTCAACCGTCTACCACCAGGTATCATCACTACCTGGGAGCTGCTGACAGAGAGGTTCTATGAGAAGTATATCCCCATCTCCAGGACCAGGCAGATGATAGCTGATCTGACCGCTTCAGACAGTCGGCACGAGACGATCTGTGAAGCTGAAGCTGGGGATAGGTTCAAGGAGCTGCTCCGCCAGTGCCCGCATCACGGTCAGAACATGACATCTTTGGCCCAGGGGTTCTTCCAAGGGCTGAGAGATGAGCACAGAGCCGAGGTCAGAGCTGCATGGGTGGTAATTTGCTGGCTAAGAGTGGAGAGGAATTTATGTCAGCCATGGAGTCCTACTGCGAGGAGCTAAGCCAGTGGAGCAAAAGCGGTGGGTGGCAGGGTCTCACAGTTTGGCAGACCTCCTCTCGGGCTCCAGATCCTATGATGGAGCAGATTGCTGCTGAGCAGGCCCATTAAGTACCAACAGTGGGCAATATGGCAAAGATGCTCGAGAGGACACAATGGGACAGACACCGATTGCAAACCGTCAAGAAGGTGTCTCTGGTCCAAACGAGGTATGTCGTCTCAGTGTGGAGACAACCATGATTACGAAGACACTGCCCGATGGTTGCTGAGATGAGGCAGAACTGAGGAGGCGAATGTCGGGTCAGTACAACAGGGCAGCCTTGGAAGAGAACCAGCATCCACAACCTGAGTACGGTAATCCAAACAACGCCCTCAACTCACCGCAGAGGATGCCTCAGAGGGCAAGTCAGGGAGCACCACCCGGTTTTGTTAGGCCTCCATACAATCAGTTAGGCCAAAGCAGTCTCCAGCTCAGCCATCGTCACTGAGCTCGAATAATGCTAATTAAAGGAGATGATGGATAACTGATGGAGGTCGCAAGAGCAACAAACAGTGATAATCAGAACCTGGCAGCTGGCCAGCAGAAGCTTGAGAACGCCATGGTTGAGATGCAAGGAACGATGAGTCAGTGACTCAGTTCCTCCTACAGCAGAGACCGTCTGGCTCACTGCCTTCCCAAACAGACCCCAATCCTAAAGCTCAGTTGAAGGCAGTGACGGTCTCAGAAACCGTGATAGTGGAGGATTGCTCAGATACAGAAGAGGTGGCTTGCAGTTACTTTACGAAGTGGGAAGCAAATTAAACAATAGAAATCAAGTGGCTGAGGATCAAGCTGATGAGGAGACCGGTCGCCCTTCTTCTAGCACTGGTGCACCATCAGGCCCTCAGCCCCCTCCTGAGGTAGTTGTTGAGGAGACCCAGGCTCCTATTTTTTCTTCCCCTTCTATTTTGAATGCTAAAACTCCAAGGGTAAGGCGGTTCCTAAGGACCTTCCTTTCCCTAATAGATTAAAAGAAAAAGAACTTGATGATCAATTTGGGAAATTTCTGAGTGAGTGTTTTCAAAGCTTACTATTAACATTCCTTAATTGATGCTATCAAGCAGATGCCTAACTATGCTCGCTTTGTGAAGGATTTAATTTCTAACAAGCGAAGGTCAAGGAAAAGGAGATGTTCAGCTGACAGAGACGTGCTCTGCAGCTATCCAGCAGAAGCTCCCTCCGAAGTGTGGAGACCCAGGCCAGCCCATCATCCCTTGCACCATTGGAGACATGGACTGTGGGTACGGACTCTGCGACCTTGGAGCAAGCATAAATTTGATCCATATTCGATGTTTAGGAAGCTTCATGCTGGTGAGCTTATCCTATAATTTTTTAATTTGCAATTGGCTGATCGTTCCTCAATCAAACCTCGTGGTATGGTTGAGAACGTGTGTGGTAGGTGTCGGTAACTTCTTCTTCCCTGCTGATTTTGTTATTTTGGATATCGGATGAGGATGTTGAAGTACCACTAATTTTGGGTAGACCATTCCTGCGAACTGCTAAAACTGTCATTGATGTTGACAAAGGAAAAATCACCCTGAAATTTAATAATGAGGAGCTTAGTTTTGATATCACCAAAATGATGAGAACGAATGCTTCTTCTCATGCTGTCTTTCTATGATGTCGACTACACTGATGATTATGATGCATTTGTCGCTGAAAGTACTAATGACTCTTCCTTCCTGTTTGAGAATTCTGATAAATTAGAACAGGTGTTATGCCATTCGATGAGGATGATAAGGAGAGCACTGAGGTAGCTACTGTTGTCCAGCAGCTTAACCAGGGACGAACCTATTTTCGCCCTCATGCTCCTCCTGTGGAGCCACTGGACAGGCCTACTCAGAGGCTCATTCCTTCAGTAGAGAGACCCCCTACCTTGAATTAAAAACTCTCCTTCAAATCTTAAATATGCTTTCTTGGCAGAGGGTAGCGCCCTGCCGGTTATTATTTCTTCTTCTTGTCTGTTTCGCAGGAAAGCAGACTTCTGGAGGTATTGAGAAGGCACAAGGGAGCGTTGGGGTGGTCAGTGGCAGACATAAAAGGGATCAGTCCAGGGTTCTGCACTCATCGGATCTACATGGAAGACAGTATTCAAACCAGTGAGGCAACCCCAAAGGAGATTGAATCCCAACCTGAAGGAAGTAGTGAAGGCTGAGGTTTTAAAGCTGCTGGACGCGGGCATCATCTACCCCATCTCTGACAGTCGCTGGGTCTCTCCTGTGCAACGTCGTTTCCCAAGAAGGGAGGAATTGTGGCGGTGCCCCAATGATAAGGGAGAGCTTGTGCCTCAAAGACAGACCACTGGATGGAGGATGTGCATAGACTACAGGCGGTTGAACGAGGCCACGAGAAAGGATCATTTCCCCGCTGCCGTTCATCGATCAGATGGCTGGAGCGACTGGCTGGCAGAGACTACTGTTTCCTCGATGGATACAGTGGTTACTTCCAGATTCCCATCGCGCCAGAGGATCATGAGAAGACCACCTTCACCTGCCTTATGGCACGTTTGCCTATAGGAGGATGCCATTTGGTCTCTGCAAACGCACCAGCCACCTTTTCCAGCGGTGCATGATGGCCATTTTCAGCGAATTCATTGAGAAAAGCATAGAAGTCTTCATGGACGACTTCTCAGTGTATGGCCAGAATTTTGATGTGTGTCTGGGCGACTACCAATGAATTGTGGGGAAGCCATCATGATCTACTCTATGAGCTGATGACCTATTAGGGATGTGCCCACTTAAGGACATGGGGTGAGGTGGAAATAATTTTCAAAGGGGCCGAGGGTCTTAGTGCCCTTTGTCGAAAGACTGGTGTGCCCAAGGATTGGTGGAATAATTAATTTGGACTAAACTTTGTGGTGGTAACTTCTTGGTTGGTATATATCTTATATTTTGGTAAGGTTATTGTGTGGTATTACTTGCTGTATCCACATGTGTTAATATGTAAATTAAAGTGTTTTCTAAACTAAATTGAATTTTACAGGTGGTGACAAGAATTACTCAGTTTTTCTAACTTTACCTACGACCCCTTTCTTTGTGTATGGTTTTATGGTTGCAGATTGATCTGATATGGATGGTCAAGTGGGAGGGTGATGAATCAACCTTTAGCTACTGTGTAGATGTCTATCTTGTAAACAACTTGGGAATAGTTACAGGAGTCGAAGTCCTCATCACCAGGAAGACCCTTTTGAAAGCTTTAATCTATTGTCCCGCTACAAGGCAAGCTAGGATAAGGACCACGACGGTTGAGCAAGTGAAGAAGTGTTTTGCTCTTTTTTCCAGTAGTTACTTAAGTTCTTTTTTTTGAAACAATAGAACTTTTTGTAAGCAGTTTACTTAGGTTTTGGTGGGAAGATAAGATAAGGAATGGAACCATTTATGGGATAGGGGTGGTACAAGTTTTTAGCCTTAGCATCCACAATAGGTGTGTGGATGTGGCGGTAACACCCGAAAGGAAAATTTTTGTAAGGTTTCCACTACGATGTTTAAAACACTAATATAAGTGGGTTGGTTTCACCTTAGTAAAGTGTGGGTGTTACAATTTGGTATCTGAGTGTTATACCCAAAATTTTGACCCCCTGGTTAAGGTCTACGAGGTTGTGAGAGCCATCTCCATCAAACAGTAAGAGACTCCGGCCCGATCGGCGTGTTCCAGGGCCTGGGGAGCAGCTTCGTCATTGTCAGGGGCGTTTTCGTAATTTTTAAGGCTTCTGAGTTCTCCTATAGGCTTTCTCTCTCCTCCAAAGGGTGCCCAAATCAGCTCGAAATGCTTTGATATTTTAACCCATGATAGAGGATGACATTTTAAGCATAATGGCGTTGGAATTTTGATTTTTCGAATTTCCAATAATTTTCTAGCAATTTCTGATTGAATCTGACGAGAAATTCAATTTAAAAATGCTCCAGCATTTAAAAAATTCGTTTCCACCTCAGAAAATTCATAATATCCATTCTTGACATGTGGTTAAAATTTCATAGCAAAATTCCTTTGGGAAGTTACTCAGTTAAAATATCGAAAAATCTTACTTTTACTAGATTCTCTTTATCTTTAAGAAAGTCTATATAAGGGGATAGGTTTTTGGATAAAATCAGAACCTCACATGCTGAAGAACCCTAGAGAGTCAGAAAACACGGCCTCCTCTCTCTCTCTCACGTTTTCCAACACCCGGCCACCCAAATCATACTGAAAATCCCCCGAAATCACCATCTAAACACGTTTTCCAATCCCCAAAGCACCAATAATCATCAAAACCTCACAAAAACACCTCTAAAACGTGAAGAACAGCAAGAACAACCAACAACCAGAAGCTTGGGTCGAAATCCTCTCGGGTCTGCCATCAACGGAGCACTCGACGAGTCCCGGTGTGAAGAAACGTTGTGAATCCGAAGGTAAAACAGGTAGAAACTCCACTTCCCTGATTCACCACGGTATTATCTGTCTTGCCTCAAAATTTGGGCTCAAACTAACCTTCGTAGGCTTCTGTGTTGCTGTTTATTTAAGCCTCTGTCAGATAACTTGTTTGCTAAGTTTCGTGCTTAATTCGAATTCAAATTGAAACTTTCAATCACTAACGTCTTGTACATCTTTCAGGCTACACACCCATAAAATTTGAGCTCAAAACACCCTCGGGAACCTTCTGAAAACCCCTGTCCGTGGGTTGTCCGTGACCTCGGACCTATGGTCCGGGACCTCGGACGCGTTGTCCGAGACCACGGACGCCACGGACGGCGGCGGGATTTTGAAAATTCAAAATTTAGGTTTTTCTAATGATGTCCGGGCCCACGGACAGCCTGTCCGTGGCCCGGACTTTGCAAATTTTCGTTTTCCTTTAATTTCGACTTTTCTGTATATTTAGGTTAACTGGGGTCCGTGGTCTCGGACATTAGGTCCGTGGCTACGGACGGAAACAAAATTTGACCTAATTCTGCCTCCAAAACCCTAGTTTAGGTAGCTTTCAATTTCACTTTAATTTTCTGTCAAAAAATGCTAAAAAACACAAAAAACAGAAGCGCGCACTTAGGTTAAGAACGACCTCGTAATAAGCCGTAATTAAATTAAGTAGAGGAAAAACGACCTAGGAGGGGTAATGAAAGTAATTGAACCCTAAATAAGTCGAATATCAAGCCCCCGAACCCGAACTCTCCTTTCCTAATTTAATCTAGGTCAAAATTAGGTGGCGACTCATAATAGGTTCCAGTGAGCTAGCTTAGGTTTTAATAATTATTGTTATGTGACATAGTTATTAATCTTAGGTTATAAGTGGACCTAAAACCCGTTTAGATCCTAATCAACTTTATTCAACATAGGATAGGGTTTAAAATCGAGGCTCACAGACTGGCGACTCTGCTGGGGACAACTTCTTAATTTTAACTTGTTTTAATTTTAAGAAAGAGGGCTTAACTCGAAAATGTTTATTTATGGCTTTTTACTTTGTTTGTTTACTTTTGTGCGCACTTTAATTTTTGCACCCTTGCATCATATGAGAGCGAGGGTCCACACAAACCGGTTCTACCCGGGACCCGTTTGAGGGTCCCCTGTCAGGGACTCACACCTTTTAGGTGATGTGAATAAGTGGGGGAAAAGAGGAGGGTGTCGTCTAACCACACCCCCTTTATACCTGGGCTTTAGCCCCAAGCATTTTCCTGGCAGTACCCTTACCTAGCCCATTGTTTGGTCAGTCAAAGACCTGACCGTAGACGCACACCTTCAGGTGATGTGGAAAAAGTGGGGAAGCCAAAGAGAATAGCGTGCAAGCCCTATTCCTTTGAGGTGACCTGGGCCCATGCCCCAAGCACCTCTCCGGATCGATCCATACCCGTTTGGATTTAAACGTCTAGTGAGGACATGTTGAATTTGTGTGGGCCTTGTTTGCTTGTATGATCGGCCCATTACACAGCCTACAGATTGATAGGAACTTTTCCTACATTAACCTAGCCCAACCCGAATTGGCGGCTCTATTTGTTTGCGGCCCAGAGGTCCCGTTTGGTTTAATATGTGAGTCATTCGGGCTTCGGCCCAAAAGCTTAGACTTAGGTGATTTCTCTTCTGGCCCAATTTGAATTATCCAATTATTTATAGGCCCATAAAAAAGAAATTCACCTGAACTTTAAATTACCCACAAGTCCTTCTTCGGCTTCGCAACCATCTTCTCTGGCCCAAAGAAAGTTAGGCCCATTTGTGATTTAGGGACCATTCCAGCCCATGTGCCTCACTTCAGGCCCAAACACATTCCGGCCCAAGGGCTCATTCTGGTCTAGGTAGACTTCTTATCATGACCCTAACCCAAAAACCTAGGTCTAGGTGTCACCTCGCAGGCCCAATCAAAGCCATCTGTTTAGATTTCAGTCCAAATTCCAGTTCACAGTCTGAAAGATACTCCAGCTCAAACACCTCACTTTCTGGGTATCCTGGCCCACTTGCTTTCAGCCTAAGTCTGTTTCGATCTATCTTGTGAAGCGTCATGTTTCAGCCCACTTCCTTTTGTTAGCTAATAATGGACACCTTGGACACAGGTAGACTCAAGTCCTAAGTGCGGTCCAATCGACATGGAAGCCCAGCTCGCAATTTTGGAACAAAAGCACATGGCCACCATTGAAGCCATGGAACAGAGGCATAGTGCTGCCATGGACGCCGTGGAATCTAACTACGTTGCCGTTATCAAAGAGTTGAAAGAAGAGGCTCTTCCCTCGAGTCCGAACGTCAAGCTCGGGATGAGTTAGTGGACAGGCTTCTCAACACCCTTATGACTGCATTGAAGTTGGCTCTGTTAGGGTCCGAGGATCGAAGGGGAATGTCGAAGAAATTGCTATGGAACTCAGGAAAGTGATTAGGCAACCGGAGAGCAGCAACTTGCATCCAAAGCTGCACTCGCAAGAGAACCAGGCGACATGAGGAAGTCAGTGATCAACAGTCAAGAGGACCTGGTTGGAGCATTGGGACAGTAGAACCACCCGACGGAATTCTCGACAGAGAGAGTTTACAGAACATCGGTCGAACACCAAGACAAGCACTTGAAGAGCTTCGAGGAAGATATCGATGCAAACCGCTCACCATAAGCCAGGAACTACTCATTTGGGAAGGATCTTAATCCAATTTGTCACTTCCACCAGCTGTTGCCCGGTCACGACACTGACCACGCAGGGCCCTACAACACAGAATCCAGGATCTAATTGACCAAGGGCTCCAATTCTAAGAACATGGTGGAGAGCGTAGAGCACGCGTGCCCAAGCATCATCAAAAATGTTGCATTTCTTTTCTTGATTAGTGTCTTTCAACTTTTGTAGTAGTTAGTTCCCTTGACCATTTTCGGTAGTTTTCCTGAGTTTGTAATTTCCAACATTATTCTTCTTGTTGAATAAAACATAGTTCCATTTTCATAATCTTTGTGCAAAGCATTATTCATTAATTCGAAAAACTAAAAAAAAGGAGCACTCACGTTTTTCAAGGATCACGAAGTAATCATTTTCTGACTATGCAATGGAATACAAAGACTTACATTTTGTTTCTGAAAATCTGAACATGCCTAACCAAACACTGCAACTCACAACCCACAAAGAGGTTCAAGGTCCACATCTATTGAATTGTTGTCGCAAACCCCAAAATCAATACTAGGGGCAATCTAAGTTTAAGTTCGTCATCTTTTATCTTTTGTTTAAATGTGCGAACGAGTTTCGGAGAAAACTCGCGAGATGTCTTGAGCGGAAAAAACCATGAGAAATAACGAGCAGTCACGTGTACACGACTCCGGTGAGACCACATCCAAAGGTGAGGTAAACGGACCATAACTCGACCGAAGGAGATAATTTGTAAATTTACGCTTAGACCTGTGAAAAGTAACAAAGAACGGATATACAACTATCAGGAATGACGAAGCCCTAGGTACAGCACCACATGGCCAAAAGCTTGCAAACCCTGTCATTAAACCCTAGACACCCCGCTGAGCTTTTGATATATGACCTCTTTTACAACACTACAAACTCCACAGAATAAGCCAGCCAATGGTGAATACCCGACCCGGTGACCAAAGGATGCAAGGAGCCCGACTTCCGAACAGCAACTTCACAAGTCCAAAGAAGCAGAGAACTACTACCAGCATGACGGAGTGATCCGCAAATGGCCCCAAAGTGGCACAGGATCCAAATGCGCTAACATCAAAAACAGCTCTCAAAGTTCAAAACCGGGAAACACAACCCCGGAGGAAAAGAGATTCAAAGAAAGGCAAACCTGGAAAGCCTCGAAGTAATCCAAAATCAGTAGAAAGAGAGAAGGCGCAAGGAACAACCCAAAAGTTCTAAGTTCCAAGCTCATAAGCGAAGTCATCACGAAGTAGCCAAACGACTTCAAGGCAAAGAAGACAAGTCCGAGAGAAGGCGGAAGTTGCAGCTTTGGTCAACCTTATAGCTCCACATACCTGAAATATCCTCCATGGTCCCGTTGTCTTTCATCAACACCCCATGGCCATGTTATAAGCTTTTAAAGACTTCCGACTTGATAGTTGTGTATCTAATCAAGTGACGGTGAAGTAACAGATCGAATGCGTAAATTCATCAAATATCGAATTCAATGGTCTAGAAGTTGTGACCGTAGGGGAGGAACGAGTGCAAACACCAAACACGCCGAGTGTAGGTTAGGAAACACCAACGTGAAAACATAAGCCTTGACCCTGTGAGGACGGACTCGTTCGCACGTTTAATAAAAGAAAATACTGGGGGCAATCGATCGTTCCGATCGATTGCCATGAACTCTAGCTCAGATTGTCTTAAGGGAAATACTGGGGGCAATTGTTGGTTCCAACAATTGCTATGACAACACCAATTGGAACCCAAAAGCCCTTACCTCCACACCACCACTACACAGGCCCACAAAAGCCTTTACTGCACATCAAACACCACAAGCCCACAAAAGCCTTTTCCTGCACATCAAACACCACAAGCCCACATAAGCCTTTACTTTCACACATAACCACACAAAGCCCAAACCACTACAGGCCCACATAAGCCCTTACCTTACATCATACACTATACCCCACCGATGGCATGTTCATCTCCTAGGAGATAAATTACAAGTCCGAAATCTATGGTCAGGAAATGATAATTTCACCTTCCTTTTCAGTAAACAGAATTTTCTTCAAACACTGCCACGTTTGGCACCTTTTCCAACAAATTCATGTTTTGGACGAGTATCTTTCATATATTTTGATTGTGTACATCTTATCGTCATTGCCATGTTTGGCACTCCAGTGATCAGTTTTTACCATTTGCACGAGACCATTATCCTCCTAACTTATTTGAGTTCGAGACCCAAAATCGGTGCAAGGCCTGCAGATTCCTCTTTCAGTGCGAGACCCAGCATCTTCAACCAGTACGAGACCTAGTATCATCTTCCGTGCGAGACCCATCATCTTCTTCAGTGCGAGACCGAGCGTCATCATCCAGTGCGAGACCAGTACGAGACCTAGTATCATCTTCCATGCGAGACCACAGAATCGGGATCAGAGAAGAGAGTGGACAGAGCGTCATCATCCAGTGCGAGAGAGACAGTACGAGACTCCTAGTATCATCTTCCGTGCAGAGAGACCCATCATCTTCTTCAGTGCGAGAACGAGCGTCATCATCCAGTGCGAGACCAGTACGAAGACAGAGATCATTTGACGGTGAGGAGAGACCCTGGATCATCTTGATCAGAGAGCGAGGGGACCGAGCGTCATCATCCAGTGCGAGACCAGTACGAGACCTAGTATCATTCTTCCGTGCGAGACCCATCATCTTCTTCAGAGCGAGACCCGAGCGTCATCATCCAGTGAGAGACCAGTACGAGACCTAGTATCATCTTCAGTGCGAGGTAGAGCGTGATCTAAGTTGGCGGGGCAGAGGCAATAAGTCCCCATCTTCATGTCAAATTCTTGGGAGAAACAACTAGTGGGCAGTGGCAATAAGTCCCCTTGGTAATCTAGAAGTTATCCCAGCACCCCAGTTGGTGGGCAGAGGCAATAAGTCCCCATAGTATACCAACCAGGAGCATTGGAACGGGTTTCGGTCCCCCAGAAGCATCCGAGCATCATCAGCATCATCAGCATCATCAACATCATCAACACCATCGGCATTATCACCAGCATCAGCATCATTTGCATCATTAGCATTTCAGCATTCTTGCATTTGCATCCAGTTTTCACACCCTAGGCAGTCAACGCCTTAGAATAGCTTGACATCATTTTCACCACTTTAGGTAGTCAGCGCCTTAGAATAGCTCGACAGCATATCATCATTTCAGGCAGTCAACGCCTTAGAATAGCTTGACATCATTTTCACCACTTTAGGTAGTCAGCGCCTTAGAATAGCTCGACAGCATATCATCATTTCAGGCAGTCAACGCCTTAGAATAGCTTGACATTATTTTCATCATTTTAGGTAGTCAGCGCCTTAGAATAGCTTGACAATGCTTTGTAGCTTAGGTAGTCAGCGCCTTAGAATAGCTCGACAATGCTTTGTAGCTTAGGTAGTCAGCGCCTTAGAATAGCTCGACAATGCTTTGTAGCTTTGGTAGTCAGCGCCTCCGAATTGCTGGGCATCGTTAACCCGGTTTCACACAACGTGGAGGATTCTGTGGAGTCCAAAAATTTGGGGCACCACTCAAGCATCAACCAGACTTTTCACATTCGTTACAAAGTCCAGTTGACGGGGGGCAATCTGTTATACCCAAAATTTTGACCCCCTGGTTAAGGTCTACGAGGTTGTGAGAGCCATCTCCATCAAACAGTAAGAGACTCCGGCCCGATCGGCGTGTTCCAGGGCCTGGGGAGCAGCTTCGTCATTGTCAGGGGGTTTTCGTAATTTTTAAGGCTTCTGAGTTCTCCTATAGGCTTTCTCTCTCCTCCAAAGGGTGCCCAAATCAGCTCGAAATGCTTTGATATTTTAACCCATGATAGAGGATGACATTTTAAGCATAATGGCGTTGGAATTTTGATTTTTTGAATTTCCAATAATTTTCTAGCAATTTCTGATTGAATCTGACGAGAAATTCAATTTAAAATGCTCCAGCATTTAAAAAATTCGTTTCCACCTCATAAAATTCATAATATCCATTCTTGACATGTGGTTAAAATTTCATAGCAAAATTCCTTTGGGAAGTTACTCAGTTAAAATATCGAAAAATCTTACTTTTACTAGATTCTCTTTATCTTTAAGAAAGTCTATATAAGGGGATAGGTTTTGGATAAAATCAGAACCTCACATGCTGAAGAACCCTAGAGAGTCAGAAAAACACGGCCTCCTCTCTCTCTCTCACGTTTTCCAACACCCGGCCACCCAAATCATACTGAAAATCCCCCGAAATCACCATCTAAACACGTTTTCCAATCCCCAAAGCACCAATAATCATCAAAACCTCACAAAAACACCTCTAAAACGTGAAGAACAGCAAGAACAACCAACAACCAGAAGCTTGGGTCGAAATCCTCTCGGGTGCCATCAACGGAGCACTCGACGAGTCCCGGTGTGAAGAAACGTTGTGAATCCGAAGGTAAAACAGGTAGAAACTCCACTTCCCTGATTCACCACGGTATTATCTGTCTTGCCTCAAAATTTGGGCTCAAACTAACCTTCGTAGGCTTCTGTGTTGCTGTTTATTTAAGCCTCTGTCAGATAACTTGTTTGCTAAGTTTCGTGCTTAATTCGAATTCAAATTGAAAACTTTCAATCACTAACGTCTTGTACATCTTTCAGGCTACACACCCATAAAATTTGAGCTCAAAACACCCTAGGGAACCTTCTGAAAACCCCTGTCCGTGGGTTGTCCGTGACCTCGGACCTATGGTCCGGGACCTCGGACGCGTTGTCCGAGACCACGGACGCCCACGGACGGCGGCGGGATTTTGAAAATTCAAAATTTAGGTTTTTCTAATGATGTCCGGGCCCACGGACAGCCTGTCCGTGGCCCCGGACTTTGCAAATTTTAGGTTTTCCTTTAATTTCGACTTTTCCGTATATTTAGGTTAAGTTAGATGTCCTTAGAGTGTAACAAGAAACCATTCAGTGGTGGTGAAGGAAGCAATAACAGAAATCAAAACCAAGGACAAGGAAATAACCAGGGCTACTACAACAGAAACAACAATAATAACAACAACCAAGGCAAGGGTCAGACGACGAATTACAATGATAAAAGAAGTAACCAGGGAAGGCAACAACAGAAGGGAGGAGGAGAGAATCAAAGTCGAGGCTACAAGAAATAGGGGCATATCAATGTATAACCAAGGCTGAAGCAGAGGAAGAAGGAAACGTATAACATGTACTTTTCCAGTCCATAGTACCAACGCTAAAGTATTATTTGATTCGGGTGCAGCATGTTCCTTTATGTCTTCTTAATTTATAAAGAGAATAGGAATTACACCAACAATTGTGATTGATTATGCTGTGTCTACACCTACGGGAAAGATAGTTAGGTGTGGTAAAAAGATTGAGGGAGAAAAGATATATATAGAGGAAATGAGTTTGGGGTAGATGTGGTAAAGTTTGATTTAAAAGATTTTGATGTAATCTTGGGGATGGATTGGTTGAGTAAAAACAAGGCACATATCAATTGTGAAAAGCAAAAGGTGAGTTTGGAAGGGAAAAGAGGGAAAAAAATATCCACAAACATGGGTAAAGGCAGTGGGATAAGAGTGTGTGTCAGCATTAAAGTTGTGGAAGGATGTGAGGAAAGGACACCAAGAATTTCTATGCTATGTTCAAGAAGAAAGTGTCAGTGCTACAACGAAACAGAAGGCAACACCAACAACAGAAGAAATAACAGTTGTAAAAGAGTTTCCCGATGTCTTTCTAGAGGAGATTCCAAGTATGCCACTAGACCATGAAGTGGAGTTCACCATCGATTTAGTAACGGGTACAGGACCAATTTTGAAGCATCCGTACAGGATGACACCAAATGAGATGCAAGAACTGAAGGAACAACTAAAGGAGTTATTAGGTAAGGGCCATATCCGTCCGAGTGTATCGCCTTGGGGAGCTCCAGTTTGTTTGTCAGAAAGAAAGATGGAAGTATGTGTCTCTGCATTGACTATAGGGAGTTAAATCAAGTCACAATCAAGAACAAATATCCATTACCGAGGATCGACGATTTATTTGATCAGTTACAAGGTGCCAAAGGATTCTCCAAGATAGACCTAAGGTCAGGCTATCATCAGTTAAAGGTAGAAGAAGAAAAGACATAGCGAAGGCTGCTTTCAAACGAGGTATGGTCACTACAAGTTCACAGTTATGCCATTTGGATTAACTAATGCACTGGCAGTATTCATGAATTTGATGAATCGAGTCTTTAGTCCGTTTCTTGACAAGTTTGTGGTAGTTTTAATCGATGACATCCTGATATACTCCAAGAGTAAAGAAGAGCATGAGGATCATCTTCGACAAGTAGGGGTGATCATTTGGATAATTCGGTTAACCGAAATCCAAATTGTAAAAAATAAATTGGATTTCGGTTATTTCGGTTAAAAACCAAATTATCCTAAATAAGACCATGACAAAATTAACCATTATCCAAATTATCCGAAATCCAAATTTTAAAAAAAGTGAAATCCAAAATCCTAACTAAAATCCAAATTTTAGCTAGTTTGGAATTTAACTTACCAAATTTAGGGTTTATGTTTGACTATTTGTCACTAATGAGGAGAATTAGAAAATAGGATATTCTTTTGTAAAGAAAATTTGGAAAATTCGGTTAACCGAATTAGACAAAGTCAAAACCAAATCCAAACCAAATTATAATTAGGATAATTCGGTTAACTGAAATTTTCAATTCGGTTAGAAAATTCGGTTAAAAATCCAAAAAAATAAAATCGGTTAATTCAGTTTTTGGATAAATCCAAAATATTCAAACTGAATGCTCACCCATATCGACAAGTCTTAAAAATTCTAAGAGAAAATAAGTTGTATGCAAAGTTATAAAAATGTGAGTTGTGGCTCGAGGAAGTTCTTTTCTTGGGCATATCATTTCCAAGAAAGGCATATCAGTAGACCCAACAAAAGATTTAAGCAATTAAGAATTGGCCAAGACCAACTAATGTCATGGAAGTCTGAAGTTTCTAGGACTAGCTAGTTACTACAGGAAGTTTGTCAAGGATTTTTCAAAGATCGCCAGACCGCTTACGAACCTGATGAAGAAAGTAGTAAGTTTCAAATGGGATGAAATTGTGAGAAGGCCTTTCAAGTTCTGAAGGCAGGTTGACATCAGCACTAGTACTTGTGTTGCCATACGAGATGACAGGACTGAAGGATTTGAATTTTACAGTGATGCATCCAAATTTGGCTGAGGATGTGCACATGCAGCATGGAACAGGTAATATGCTCATGCATCCAGGCACAACTAAAGATTTGAAACAAGGTACCCTGCTCATGACTTAGAACTGGCTGCTATAGTTTTTTCTTGAAAATATGAAGGCATTATCTGTATGGTACATCATGTAATATCTTCACTGACCACAAAATTTTGAAGTATATCTTCACACAAAAAGTTGTATATAAGAAAAGAGGCGGTGGCTAGAGCTCTTCAAAGATTACGATTTGGAGATCATGTATCACGAAGAAAAAGCTAATGTTGTGGCTGATGCCTTAAGCCATAAGAAAGCCACAAGAACAAGCCAACTGGATACTAAAGGATGAGCTATTGAAAGATTTTTGGAGGTTGAATTTTAAGGTAGTTAAACCAGGTGAAGTTGACAAAGAATTTTCTTAGAACAGTTGAAATACCCCAAACCTAGCTATGGTAATTAAACTGTTACACTATGATATAATAAGGCTATACATGCCTTAGAAACATTAGAAACAAAATAGAAACAGAAAACCAAGGAAACACCATAAGACAATTTAAGCAAATACTTGCTCTAAACTTGGAGTAACCTTGATTAGGACCCAAAGATCATTCTAAACTTTATTAATATGTTAATGTACATGTTAAATAAATTACCAAAGAAAACCAAGCTCAAAAACAAGGTTAAAACAAAAATTGTGCTTTAAGGAGTCTTAAAGCACATTTTTGAAAATTGTTGTAGTAGAAAGGGGTTGAGTGGCTAATGACCAAGATTTACCTTAATCAACATGTGTACTACTTAGTATCACATTAGGAAGCCTAAATCACTGAGAAAACAAAAATTTCACAAATTTTTGCACTAATTATGAATAGTGACCAAATAGTGCTCAATTAAGTTAAGTCAACTTTGATTAGTTTAAATGGTCAACTAGCCCATAAATATCCTAAGAGAGGGAGGGGCCGGTTTTAAAGGGGGTGAGTCACCACCACATGCCAGCACATTTACAAGAAGAGAAGGAAGGAAAGTGAGAAAAAGACTATTCACCTTTTTAAAACAAAAATCTACCTTAGTCTACCTCTCTCCTCTCTTCACTTCATTTCCCTCCTCCTCCACCTTTTTCTTCTTCATCCTCAAAGAAAAAACATTCATGCTACAGCATCATACTTCTCCATCTTCATTTGCTTGCTAAATCCAAGCTCCTAATAAAAAACTAAGAACATATTTGTGCTAGTTAGACCAAGGCCTTTAATTCCTTCTTTTCAAAACTTCAAAAGTTCAAGTTTGATTCCTTGAAGAAAAACTCCATTGAAGGGGGAAAAGCTCATATTCTAGAACCTTGTACTCTCCTTTGATTCAAGGTAAGAAAGGTTAAAGAAAAATCAAGTTTTCTCCATTTTTATACATTACCGAAAATGACTTCTCATGGGGTCTTGATTTACTCCTTGAATTAGCTTTGTTTTAATCTCCAAGAGACTAGTGAAGGTCTTCCTTTGATTCCTTATCAAAATTCCATTCCAAATTCATAAGGTAAATACTCATTTTAATGCACAAATCAATCCTTTGTAACCTAGGAATGATTCATGAGTCTAGGTATATTTACTTAGAACTCATTACCTTATTTGAATGTTGATTAGAAGATTAGCAAGGATAAAAGACTTTGGCCGATTGCCAAACAAGAAAACCAAAGGAAGAGAAAGTGAGAAAAGTTTGGAAAACATAAGGTAAATGACTTACCTTAAGGTGGTGTAGTGTCTTAAGTGGTGGTATTTAAATAGATACTAAATGTTAGCCTAGGGATTACATATATAATGAACTATATAACCTAGGAAAGTAACATGATCATACTTGTGAACTGTGACTAAAGAGCCAATGGTAATTGAGTAGTTTAAAACAACCATTAAGTGAATTATAAGAAAATGTATAATTACTATGAGATTGATGGGTGTAATTGCAGGTTGAAGGCTATATATGTGGGAAATTCAATGTTTAAATTTATGTCATTTTAAGGGCCTAAGAGCCAAGTCATTTAAGGGTCTAAGTGCCAAACAATTTACGTTTATGCACTATATTGTGATTTGGTATAGTTTGAGTGTAATTTGTATGTAGAGAACATCCATTGAGGATTTTGATTGCCTGGGTGCCTTTAAGGATGAAAAGCTATGCTTTTGGGTATAGGATACAGTTGGGAAGCTATGTCGAATTTGGGTGAGGAAACTAAGGTTTAAAGTGTTCTATTGAATTACAATGACCTAGGAATTACTAGGATTCATTAAGAATTAAGTTGTTGGGAACTGAACTAAACTAAGGGTGTTCTTGAGGATTAGAATGCCCTAGGGTTGTCTTAGAGGATTTAGAGATTAAATGGGGTGAGTTAAACTCACCAAAATAATGGTATAAGAAAAGGTTAATACTAGTGCAAAAATCTGTAGGAAAATGAAAATATGAATTATGACTTGTGTTGATGACTTAGGTATGAACAAGAGGATACAACCTTGAGAAGTTTGGGTATAGGAGATGAGGATGCCTAATAATGCCTTAGGTGTGGTCAAAATGGTTATGAAGAAACAATTGGGTTGATTGTGGTTGTAAGAAAAATTTCCATCTTAGAAACTTAAGGAACTAAGTTACAAGTGTTAGGTAAAAAGAGTAAGAATTTGAGTAAATGATCAAGGAATTTAGAGATGAGTTAGTGAATGAGTTAGGAGGATTTAAAGTGCTAAAATGATGCTAGAACATGTAGGTATACATGGGGAAATATTAGAAGGAAATTGGACAAAGAACAAGTGTGGAATGATGTTCAAAACTGTAAAATTTAACAGTTTAATGTATGGTCCAGGACTTGGTCCTTGGATAAATTCCTAGACCAGCACTAAAAACCTGCCGAAAATCCATGTTTAGATTGGTCCGGGACCTAGGTCTTGTAATAAGTCCCGGACCAGCACAAAAAAACTACCGAGAGTATCTTCCAGAAGTGGTCCGGGACCTAGGTTAGGTACCAAGACCCGGACCACCCATAAATAAGTCCCGAAAGTTGAGCTAGGCATTGGTCTGGGACTACAGACCAGACCATGTCCCGGACCAGGCTAAATTACAAGGAAATGTGATTTTAGGTAGTAAATGAAGGGGGATAGTTGGGTAATGCTATTATATGGTTGTTAAGAGTTGTTTGGTGGAATTTTATGGTCATTAGAGGTCTGAACAAGTATGAGGTATAATGAGAAGTGATTAACGTATATGATTAAGGTTAAACTACAATGACTTAGTGGTTATTTGTTGGAGATCATTACTGATTAAATAACTAGGTTAATTAAAAGTAATTAACCACCCGATTCGATGAATGTTTTAGGGTTTATTAAGTGGAACTCCGGGGAGATTAGACAACCGAACGACCAACGGTGAATGGTATGGTTTTCTTGTAGCTTGTTTGCTAACGAGGTGTCCCTCGGCTTGTGTGCTAATTGTTTATATGTTTCGACTAAACAAGATAAAGCATGCAACCGGTTATTATATTTGTTGTGTGTTTACATTAAAGTAACACAACTTATCTTTGAGCTTGCTTACTAAATGTTTAGTAATTGATTGTATGAGAACATAACACTCAATAATATTGGTTGGTTAATACCCGAAAGAGGTTTAACTGACACCTTCGTCTTTGAGACTTCTACTAATTGGAACTTGGGGGGAGTGAGGAATCCAGAATGGTTCAGTCATGCATGTGTTAAGTAGGAGGTCGGTATCTGTATCAGATACGACTTCCGTTTGGGCTTGTCTTCGGACTTGTCGCCTAGGGTCAACAACAGACCCGGCCACTATGAATTACAGTTCGAGGTGGGAGGCCAGATTAAGATGGTGTGGTGGGATCTACCTAAATCCCAAATAATTTGAGAATTATTGTTTATTCAACCAGCGCAGTTCTCGGCCGTTGGCTAGGGTTACTTTTGACCCGACAAAAATAAACAATAGACTAAGTATAACCGAATCTAATTAAAGAACGGTTGACTTATTTGATATGAGGTTTGAGATGAGAACAAATGTTTCTCAATTTAAGGAGCCAAAAAACTAACTCACTTACTTAAGGAACGCTTTTAAGTCATTCACTGTGTTTGAGCTATGAACTATTTCATATGTTGCATTGTGTTTATTGTACTTCTAATAAAGTTGTATTAAATAATAAACTGCATGTTTACCGTACCAGTAGTCGTGCTTAGCCCTACCTTGTGGGGCTACAAGTTAATCGTACCATCGAAGGTGCTTAGCCCCTCGGGGCATCCATATTTATTTTGCAGGAAAGCGCCCGCAGAAGACCCACCTTGAGAGTAGGAGTGTGTAGACATATGACGGGTTCTATTTTTGTATGCGGGTTGGGCATGTACACCCATTAGTTGCAGTTGTTAGCAAACTATGTAGACTTGAGATACTTGATAAATCGGTTGGTATTTTGGTGCGTTGTATATATTTAAGTTCGGTATATTTTGGTAGTCAGACCGTAGCAAGGTACTGGATGATGTAAGGAATTCCGCTGTGATATTAATATAGATGTTTGATGGTTTATTGCGATAATCACGGTAATACGACTGTAACACCCCTACTACGCACAACACATTACTTGAAATCGCAGCGGAAAATAAACAACTAAACAGTAACTAAACGATTGGTGCTACAACGCCGTCAACCACCCACGTGGTTAACAAGGCTGAATAAATACAAGTGTACCGGTCTGATGATCAGACTCCCGAGCATAGAACTAATAACCATATATATACATCAACAAAATCATATACACAACGTTCACACAATCCTCACTGTATACAGCACTGTAAACTGTCATAATCAAGTATATAATACGCCACGGGAGCACAAGCGCATCCCGGGCAAACATCCAAAAGTACTCCAAAAGTAAACTACACCCTAGGATCTAGAGCCACTTTCGCTTCTTCGATCCTCATCCTGCAGTAAAAGAAATATGGATCCCCCGAGGGGGTCAGCAACCCTTGGCTGGCATGGTTAACGCGCAGCCCATCGAGTACCGGAATGCGCGCAACTATTTGTCATGATGACATGGTATTTATTTTAAAAACACACAATTCATACATATATAACATAACATGGGTATTGTACACATCATAACACACATCACACACACAATTCCTTTTAGGAAGAGAACCAACACAGTTAGTCCCCATTGAGAGCCTAGAGAATGTTGCCATGCTCATGCTTAGCTCGTTACATAACTCGTTACCGTCCGGTTAGATTGAACAGTTAACTTAACAAAGGTGCCTCGGATATAGTGATCCAAGCACACCGAAATAACACATAGTATGCCCCTGTGGCCCGACGTGAGTCAGTAAAATAGCCTTGGTTAAGCTAAAGGGAAGGTTAGAAACCAAATTGGAAACTTAACCATAACATACAGAGAGAATCGAACCGGTTATGACATCGACTCCCATACTCACACGCGTGGCCGGAACAGACCGGACTCCTCACTTCCCCCGTTAGCCCTTGTTAGTAGTTCATCATTGAACACAACAAACAATTCACAATCACAGGTCAAGTCTTGTTAGACACACACAGGGGAGAGAGAGTCATACTCAACAACATAATGATATTTAACAACGGTAAACTCTTTACATGGCTTAATCTTACAAAGTCATAAACACACAGAAAAGCAAACAACACACAAGCCGGTGTAAACCGGTAGGCAACACACTGCAAGAAAACCATACCTTGGTCCTTGCCTCGACTGATTTCCACCTTGCGAGAATCCTAAACACTTTAGTAACGTCGGTTAATTAACGCACTAGTCCATTATTAACATTATCTACTCAACATTACTAGTTTATTTTTACTTTACACTTGTTACAACTTTTTCATCCTTTTAATTGCCTTTAAAACCCACCTTACATGTCTCACATAACCTTATAATATCATTA
Source organism: Limonium bicolor (assembly GCA_023374045.1). Taxonomy (NCBI): domain Eukaryota; kingdom Viridiplantae; phylum Streptophyta; class Magnoliopsida; order Caryophyllales; family Plumbaginaceae; genus Limonium; species Limonium bicolor. The sequence continues at coordinate 123,672,057 of CM041776.1, read as the reverse complement.
CTAACCAACTACCATTTTTAGATAACAATTTCCATCTTAAAACAATAATTTTTGGTCCATACAGTGGCCTGTCCGAACTTGTGTCCGAGCTTCCAAGTTCGGACGCAAGCCGTGACTTTAGACAGAAAACACACCACACGTCCGTCCGAACTTATGTCCGGACTTCGGAAGTTCGGACGTGAGCCGAGAAAAATCTAGACAGAAATCCGTGCGTCCGAACATGTTCCGGACTTCCCAAGTTCGGACACAGTTCGAGGATAATCCTAAGGATGGGTGGGTACGTCCGAACATGTGTCCGGACTTCCCAAGTTCGGACACTGCTCGCGAGTGAAAATTCCTTTACTCAACAGGGCCTGTCCGAACTTCCACATCCGGACGGAAGTTCGGACAAGGCATTATACACCAATTCCTAAGCCTTTAAACACTTAACCAAATTTCCCCAAGGCCTCCAACACTTATAGTATCCTCTCCTTAAGTTTCTAAGTGGCATTCCTTGCCTATTCCAATAATTATTCCTAGATATTTCTTCCACACAACATCATTACTTTAACATCGTTTCTTACAAACTAAAACTCCTTATGTCATCCTTGAAATTCCTTTTTCTAAGCTTACACTTTCTCCTTATTTTACCAAAGTTTGCCTAAGCCTTCATCTAAGTCCAAAATGACTTTGGTACATACTAAAACCTCAAGATCATGCCTAAGTCCTTATTACACTCTAGAACACTTCCTAGTTCATCAAAATTCCTTTATAACATCTTGAATCCTTTATGCATCTCCTAAATTTCGACATAGGTTCTCCTAGCATTTTGTTACACCTTAGCACAATATTATCATCATTAAACACCCTAGAACACCTTCTTACACAACTTACACAACTTCACACAAATTCACACACATCACAATATAGTGCATAATTTAATTGCATGGCACTTAGGCCCTTAAAATGCATGGCTCTTAGGCCCTTAAAGTGCTTAAATCATAAACACTGAATTTCCACAATATATATGCCTTTAACCTGCGATACATACAACAAGACATATGTATATTTACTATTCTCCTTGAGAACATTTACTAGGTCATTACCATTTGCTCTTTAGGTAGTTTTAATAAGCATTTATAAGCTCATTTCCTAAGGCATTAACAACATAAGGTTAATAGATTTATCTCTTTTCCAAACAATTTCTTTCTTGTTTCACTACAAGACCGGTAGGGTATTTGATTCCTTGTCAAGTTCTAAACAATATACAAACATTATAATGAGTATTCAAGCTATAAGCTTCATCTCATTGTAAACCCTAATTTTACATTGTTTCAAAAACATTAATGTAGTTGTTTTACCTTGATCTTTGAAGAGAGTTTGAATATATAACAAGAGAGGACTCCACCTAGTCCATGAAGAGTTGAAATGAAGCTAGAACAAAGTCACACAAAGAGCTATATCAATGTGTATTTTCGGTCAAGGTAAAAACATGGGGGAAACATGATTTTTCTTTGAGATTCCTTACCTAGAAGCAAAGGAGAGTAATGATATGTCAAAATACAAGCTCAAGCTCCTTCAATGGTGGAACACCTTGGCACCGAAATGGGGCTCTTGGAGTTTTGAGAAGATAGGAATGAAGAGCTTGATGAGAGGAAGATATTGGTGGTCTTAGAATTTGATTTGGACAAGTGAGCTTGATTTAGCAAGAGGTCAAAGATGGAGTTTCTATGGTGGTAGTGGTATTACCGAGAGAGAACAGCAAGAAGGAAGGGAGAAGAAGATTGTGACCGTGGGAAATGAAGGAAGGAAAGAGAGAATGAGATAGAATTTGCTTTTAAGAGATATTTATGCTTATAAAGTAAAAAGTAAGTTTAATTAGTTTTTTTTTACTTACTTATTATATCAACTAGAGAGTGGTGAGTCACCACACTTAGAAAACCGGCCCCCTATATTATAATGAGGGTATTTTAGTCTTTGTTTGTCAATTTAATTACTTAGTACAACATATGTTATAAACTAGCTTATAAAAATCACTATTCACCTAAACAAGGCACTTAGAAGTGAAATTTTTGATTTCCCATTAATATAGCCACCCAAATGTGATACTATATAGTACACATATATATTTAAGAGTAATGATGGACATTTAGCCACTCAAAACTCATTTACAAGACAATTTTTCAAAAATGTGCTTTAAGACTTCTTAAAGCACATTTTGTGTTTAACTTGTCTTCAAGCTTGGTTTTCTTTGGTAATTGGTTTAATATGTTCATTAATATATATATAAGGTCTTGGTAAGTTCATTAGGTCTTACCCAAGCTTATCCCAAGCTTAGAGCACATTTTAGCTCTTATTGACTTTAAAGCACATTTTGTGTTTGCTTTTGTTTAAATTTGTTTACTAAGGTTTCTAAGACTCTTTTTAGTCTTATTACACCCTATTTAGGTGTTTAAACAACATAACTAGGTTTGGGGTATTTCAACGACTATTAGAGACGGGGTGTTACAATAGTTTACGTGCATTCCTTGATATTTACAAAGAAATTTTGGAGCACCAACAACAAGATGATAAGACCAAGGAGATAAAAGAAAAGGCGAAGCAAGGTGAAACAACTGATTTTGAGATTTATGAGGATGGTAGTTTAAGATTCCATGGGAGGTGGCGTGTTCCAAGCAATTGTAGTGAAATCAAAGAAAGGCTGATGAAGGAAGCTCACAACTCAACCTACTCCATGCACTCTGGAGGAGAAAAATTGTACAAGGACATGAAGAAACATTTTTGGTGGCGTAACACGAAGAAGGAGGTAGCTAAACACGTGTCAAGGTGCCTGACGTGTCAAAAGGTTAAGTTTGAACACAAGAGAACTGGAGGTATGTTATAACCCTTAAATATACCTGGTTGGAAATGGAATTCGATATCTATGGATTTTATAGTTGGACTACCAACCACTAAAGGAGGGATGAATCAGATTTGGGTGATAGTTGACTGTTTAACTAAGACTGCAAGGTTAATACCAATAAAGAACACATGGTCAATGGAACAATTAGTAGATGCCTACATCAAAAATATTGTAAGATACCATGGAGTGCCAGCTGAGATTATTTATGACAGAGATAGTAGGTTTATTTCAAGATTTTGGCAACAGTTTCAGAAAAGCATGGGTACAAGGTTAAATCTTAGCATTGCATATCATCCACAAACTGATGGCCAAACAGAAAGAACTATCCAGACAATAGAAGGCATGATGAGGGTGTGTGCAATGGATTATCAAGGTTCATGGCTTGACACACTTCATTTAATTTAATTATCCTAAAAAAACAGTTTTCATGCAAGTATAGGAATGACACCATACGAAGTGTTATATGGAAGGAAATGTAGAACACCACTGTGTAGGTCTGATTCAAGCGAGCCAACAATGATTGTACTAGAAATGACACAGGAGATGAGTCTGCAAGTCAGGAGTATACAACAAAGAGTGAAGGTTGCTCAAGATAGGCAGAAATCTTATGCTGATTTGAAAAGAAGACCACTCGATTTTGATGTTGGAGACAAGATATATCTAAAGGTATCACCTACCAAGAGTGTAGTACGTTTCAGGAAGAAAGGTAAGTAAGCACCTAAGTTCATTGGTCCTTATGAGATTTTGGAAAAGATAGGAAAATTAGCTTACAGATTAGCTTTTCCAATAGAACTGGACAAGGTGCATAACATCTTCCATGTGTCACAACTGAAAAGATATATACCAGATGAATCTCATGTGTTACACACAGAGAATGAATTGGTAATGTACCCAGTTTATCTTATGAGGAGCGTCTAATCAGAATTCTGGATCACATGACAAGAGAAATTCGGGGAAAAAAGTGGAACTTGTTAAGGTGCTATAGACACATCATGGAGTTGAGGAAGCCACCTAGGAACTTGAGAGATGAGGGAGCAATACCCAAATTTATTTGGCTAAGGTTAGTATCAAAGTTTCAGGGGAAACTTTATTATAAGGGGGGGAGGAAGGTTAAGGAAAGCAAGAGTTTGAGTTAAATAGCATGTTATGATAAGGGAGGAGAGAATATAAAAAATGAATGGAAATGGTAATATGATGACAAAAAAATATGATATTCTTGATATGAAGTGATGATGACTGATGAACTGCGAGAGTAGTGATGTGAGCCCCGGTTTTTGAAGCTTATCCTATGTTGATTGGGTTGATTAGGATCTGATTAGGTTGTAGATCCACTTATAACCTGAGCTTAATAACTATGTTATAAAACAATAATCAATAAAACTAGGGTTAGCTCACCGGAACCTATTAAAAGCCGTCACCTAAGTTTTAACCTAAGTAAACTTGGAACGGTAAGAGTTCGGGTTCAGGGGCTTGGTAATACAACTTTTCCAGGTTCAAATAACTTTCACTATCCTTTGAAGCTGTTTTTCCTCTACTTATGTCATGAAAGGCTTATTATAAAGTTGATTTAACCTAAATGTGCAAGCTTCTGTATTTTTGTGTGTTTTTTACATTTTTTGACTGAAATTAAAAGTGAAATTACTTAAATTAGGTTTCTAATGCCGAATTAGGTCAAATTTCTTTGATGTCCGTGGCCACGGACCCTAATCTATCAAATTAAACAGAATATTTGAATTTGTTAAAGGTTAAAATTTGAAGTTTCCGGGGCCACGGACAGGGTGTCCGTGGGTCCAAACTGTAACAAAAATTAAATATAAATTAAAATTTTTGATTTTTGGCGCCGTCTATAGGTGGTTTGGGGCCCGAACACGGCGTCTATGATCCCGGGTGGCATCCGTGGTCCCCGACAACCTTTTTAATTGAGTTCGTGACGGTGTTTATGGCTCAACTTTTATGGGTGTGTAGCCTGAAATATTCTAAGCACGTTAGTGATTGAAAGATTTCAATTTAGAGTAAAAACAGCCTGAAACTTAACAAAAACAAGTAAACACACAGAAAGCTAGAAAAACTCATAAACACTTAATCTGAAGTTGATTTTTGCTAGAAATTGATACAAAGAGTATGTGGAGTTTGTAGGTTTGATATTTGATTACTTCTAACCTCTTTTTGAATGTTTTAATAATTTGTTTCTTTATGTCGGGATTCCTGGGTCGGTTTATCGGTTGTCCTCTGGTTGGACAATGACATCTAGTTTCTGACTCCTTCTTCCTTGGGGTTTTCATGTTTTTCTTCTGATTTGTGGTGTTTTGATGCTTGGAAGTTTGATGGGAGAAGAAAGATTGTGTTTATAGTGGTTTTGGGACGGTTTCGGTAAATTTCAGTTTGGTAAGGTTGGAAAACATGGGAAGCAAATAGGAAAGGGTAGTTTCTGACCTTGGGAAGGTTATGATGTGCCCTAGGTCATTTGGGGGGGCCTGGTTTTATAGAAAAAATCTGGGCCAATTGATAAAACAAATTTTTGTATCAAAACTTTATAACTTTAAGAGAATCTGAATTAATAAATATGCTATAGGCCAAGATAAATTTTAAACTTTTAACTAAAGAGAAAGGAAGACTTTTATGAATTATGGGAGTTGGAATCAGGTTATTTTGATAAATAACCGATTAGATAAAAATGTTACAATCTTACACCTCTCATGATTTATAACTAATTATTGAAAATTCTAAATTTTAAAATTCCAACTGGGTTATTCTCTAAATGTTATCCTCTATCATGTCTTTAAATATCATGACATTTTGACCTTATTTGGGTATTTTCCAAACGAGAGAGAAATTATAAGAATGTTTGTATTGTTATTTAAACTTTTGGGTTAAGGTTTAAAATGAAATTTGTCAGGTTTATGACTGTGTGTGGTGATGTTAACCATGTGAACATTTTCTTTAAATTCTTGGAGACCTTTTCTTCTATTTTACGACAATTCCATATGTTATTTATTAATGAAATTAGCTTATATTATAAATTAAAAGCTATATTTCTAGAAGAAAAATTATCTGAAAATAATGAAATGCCTTTCATAATGGATATGGTGTTTGAAAGTATTTTGAGATGATGAACAAGTCATATGAAAATAGAAGACCCGAGAGTATCCTTGGAAAATTTGGACTGTGTGCATTTTGACAATTTTGCCCTTGCCATCAACTTTGTGCACTAGGGCCCTTACCGAGGATCAAAATTTTGGGTATAACAAATTTCCCCCCATCATCTAGACTTTGTAACAAAGATGAAAACACTAGATGATGCTTGAGTGACATCCCAAAATTTTGGCCGACCTTGAAGATTCTGCTCCTTGCCTTGAGCTTTCGCCGAAAATCACTTGGTTGGGCCAAGCTATTCTAAGGCGCTAACTACCTGCAAGAGGGTTTTGGAATTGTTGGGATATTCAGAGACACCGTTTACCTTATTTAGAATGATTTGGGTCCTGTCGAGTTATTCTAAGGCATTGACTTGTAATTATGATTGATGTCGTCTAGCTGCTCTAAGGCGCTGACTACCTACCTGAAAGATTGTCGAGTTGTCCTAAAGTACTGACCATCCTGTAATGATGAAGATGATGGAATGTTGTCGAGCTATTCTATGGCGCTGACTACCTAAACAAAAAAAATATAGATTTTTCCCAGGCACTTCTAGGGCATTGAACTTGTCCTTGGTGAAATGTGATGATGACTCGGATGCACCTAGGGACCGAAACCCATCCAAAGGTGTTGGCCACCTGAAACTTTATCAAATAAACTTCAACGACCTTTGAGATGTCGGGAACCTAAAAATCACTAAACTACGCTGAGCTTTGAGGCATCAGAATCTAAAAATCAATAAACTACACCGAGCTTTGAGGTGTCGGTAACCTAATAGTCAGTAAACTAAGCCAAGCTTTGAGGCGTCGGGTACCTAACACATCTGGGTGGGATAATATGGGGACTTATTGCCTCTACCCCACACAACTGGGGTGCAGGGATAACTTCTAGTCTACATGGGGACTTATTGCTACTGGCTTTTAGTTGTTACTCCCTAAAAAGTTGACACAAAGATAGAGGACTTATTGTCACTGGCCCGCCAACTCCAGCGAGCATTCTAAGGTGTCAGGAACCTAAAACTCCACCAAGCATTCTAAGGTGTCGGAAACCTAAAACTCTACCAAGCATTCTATAGTGACAGGACCTAACGATTGGAAGAGGCGTGGTATGTACTGACATTGATGTAGGTTGTTTGAAGAATGCAATGTGTTAGATGATGTTTTGATGGTGTGTTTGCTGATGCAAGGGTGCAGTGTGAATAAAAATGTGACCCGGGTGCTTATTGGGACCGGTGTAGACACCACAAATTCTCACCCCATAAAGCAATTCCGAATAATAAATACAATAAGAGGGGTCGTCGCCTTTCTTGTCAGAACGTACTAACGTGCTTGCCAAAATGAAACCATCATTTCATAACAGCTTTTAAAAAAATTTAAACCAATTTTTCAAGCATTTCATAAACCAACAAACTATTTTTGCTAAAAACAAATTTTTGAACCAATTTTCAAAGCATTCATAAAAACACGATTTTGCTAAAACAAATTTTCAAACGACAATACAGTTTTAAACTCATCACGTTTTGAATCTTATTTTCAATTGTATCCCATAATTTCATCTCACTATATTATTGTTCTCATTGTTATTGCATACTTTCCTTCTGAAACAGTAGCATTTTTTTTGGAAGAGTTATCCCGGTCTGGGCTAAAACTCTAGTTTTATTTTTTCCGTGAAGATGTTGATTTTCCGACTTAGTATAGCCGGTTAGCATGCTCTCCATGTAACCAATGGTCCCGGGTTCGAGTCTCACAAATAACGGGAGAGGTGTGTCTTTTTTTCCCTTCCGCTCACCATAGACCTTTAGTTCCGGATTTTTGTGGTAATACACCGAGTTCTGTCTTAGTTCAGTCGGTGAGCATGTATTGAGGGCGCACCAAGGCCCGGGGTTTCGAATCCAGGATAGAGCAAGAGGAGGTTTTTGTTTTCTTTTTTCCAGAATACCACCCAGGCGAGGCCTTGCCTCGGTCCACACCCAAAATCGCGGTCCTTCCTTGGCCCAAAGACCAATCAAGTCCCAATTACATTCCTGTGAAAACCCTACTTCCTTATTATAAAACTACCAAAAAAAACCCTACAGTGAAGGGAGTTTTTCTTACTCAGCAGACATCGATCCCATAATCTTCATGCTGTTTGTCTGATTCCCGGTGTTCTTCGCTCGTTCATACTCAAAAACCAAACCCAGAAAGCGTCACCCCTTCACCTTCGCTGAACCACCGCCTTCTTCATCTTCACCGGAAATCACCGCCGCAAAGCCCCACCAACACCACACTCACACCAGAAATCCCTCACCGTTTCGAATTCATCCTCATCATCAACAGAGCAAGTGGTGTCACCTCCTTCTCCATTCCTCTCTATTCTCTCGGGTATATCACGTTTTTCATCTGAATTTTTCACTTCTCCTCACCAAATGAACCGAAATCGGTAATGGTTAGAGAAGTTCAAACTCTTTCAGGACCTTGGTCCCGAAATTTGAGTCGATTGCGATGTTTTACTTCTTATCATGTATCCCCCGCTTTCACCCTGCTTATTTCACCGTTTTCTCTTTACTTTCGAAAAACCCGTGATTCTTACTGTGTATCTCCATCACAGACGAGCATCACGCCACCCAGTATGCACGTTCTCATTGTTATCTACCACTCACTACTGCTACTATGTTTCGTTTGCAAAAGCATTTAAGCCCTTGCGCGTATACCCTGTTATTTTGTCGGTATGTCACTTGCGTATTGATATTGTGGCTTGGTCTAAAAATTTGTTTGGAGCACCGACACTTTAAACTAGATTCGGAATGATGTTCTATCCCCTCTTCGGGCATCAGTTTCATCTGATTCTGTCTAAGTTCTGTATAATCTATTTGAGCTCGATGCTAGATGGCTCATGTGCCTCTCAGGCCGAGTTTCAAAGTGTTTCTGTTATCATGTTGAGTATAGAAGTCGGCCTGGATTCTTATGTTGAGATGACCCAACTCTGGTTAATCTGTTTATCCCCAAGATGGTAGATGTTGACTCGTTTTCTTGAGGTTTCTGCAAGTAGCTCTGTCCGCTAGTTATGTGTTGGAACTGGATCTGTAATATGCATTTGACATTGCTCCGGGAATTTGGTTTCCCTCCTCGTGTCCTCCACCACCGATCGAAACTGACATGGGAAGAGTTCATTCTTTGGGTCTGAATCATTCTGCTATATTTGGACATACTTCTTTAACAATTTCTTAATTCCTTTCGACTGATTATTCTATTTGAGCACATAACAAGTTGATCTAACCCATCTGTCAATTATTGTTGTGAAGTTTATACTGGAACCAACTCAGACTTCTGCGATCTTGGTCAGGGTTGGTTTATATCCCCGGCTGTCACTCTGGATTAAACCCCAGATGCATTCACCTGTATTTTGTCCATACGTTTATCTTCCGAACTGACTTTTGCTTGCTTTGACGTCACGGCCATGGGGAGTTATTTTTCTCCCTTTGGTTTATCTGTTGAACTAACGCTCTGCTTAGTCTGTGGTGTGTTTTGAGATGTTTGCAGGAAATTGTAAATACTCTCCTTCCGGTATTGATCTCTGATCCTTATATGTACTCCTTACACCTCAGTGAACATTAATGCCCAGTTCTGTATGCCTGTTGTACATTTTGTTCGTGACTGCCTTATGTTGTTTCTTGAAAGCCCTGCTGAGGAATGAGTGGTGTCAGTAACGAGAAGTTTGATGTGTTTCATTCATTTGGTGATGATTCCTGAATCTGGTTGTTACACGTTGTTTGCCTCTAAAAACACATGTCATCAGGTTAAGCTTATGTAATTTGTTCTTCCTTTCTGAGCATGAAAAAGGCTGATAGAAACTTAGGGTTTAAAGACTTGTATCTGCTTGCCTGTAACTCAGTGGGTCTAGTAGTGGCATTCCCGAAACTGTTACATCTTTCGTTCCTTTAATAACTCAGTGGCAGATCAGTTTATTTATTACCTGTTTGGAGCTTGATTAACGTCCTCTGTTTTTTTATTACCTGTTGGTTTACTTCTTTACCCTACGCATATTTGTTCATATTTATTACATGGTGATTTATCGTTATTTCAATTTGTTTTTTAAACTACTGAGCCCTAGTTACTAGACCTTTAGGACCAAGCCTTAGGATAGAGGGTGAACCCTAAGATTTAGGTGAGCCATGGTCCCACCTAATAAGCTGGGTGATCCCTAAACCCAAACCACATCTTATAATAATTTGTATTAATTTAAACACATTCCCCAAAGCTCATTCTAGTTCCATCCATTATTCTTTTCAAATCCTCCAAAGCTACAATCAGCCCACATTCACTCAAATTCGGCCCAAAGCCCATGGCCCAAACCACTTGGCCCAAAGCCCATGACCCAAATCCAACCCCGGCCCACTAACCCAATCCGGCCCAAGGCCCAATTCAAACATGACCCAAATTCTTGACCCAGCCCAATGCCCACACTCGGCCCAAAAAACACGAAGCCAATACTACATGATCCAAACCCATGGTCCAAAACCCCCAAGGACTCAAAGTCCACAAGAAAGCCCAAAACCATAAAAGGCCCAAGTCGACAAAGGCCCAAGTCCACAAAATCAAAAATCAAGTTAAGTCCACAAGAATCAAACCTTGTCCCGAAAGTTAACCTTGACCTGAATGTTGACCTTGACTGAACGTTGATCTTGACCAGAAAACTTGACCTTGACCTAGCTTTGACCAGGTCCAGCTTTGACCAATCTGAACTTTGACCAACCACACTTTGACCTTGACCTAGCTTTGACCCGGTCTATGCTTTGACCAATCCGAATGTTGACCTTGACCTCGATCCAACTTTGACCCAACCCGACTTTGACCCAACCCGAACCTCAATCCAATTCAAACTCTACCTCAGCTTCAATCCAATTCAAACCTGACTTCATTCCAATCCAATTCAAACCAAATTTAATTCAAACCCAATTCATTCAACCAAATTCAATTCATCCAATCCACACTCAACTTGTAAATTTCATTCAAACTCCAAACTCCAAAAATCTCTCTTCTCAAATTTCAAACAATCATTTGTTCGAATTTCATCAAGTTTTCAAAAGAAACCATTTTGTGAAATTTCAAAGGAAAAACTCTTCTCACATCACAGAAAACTCTTCTCAAATGCAGAAAGAAAGTTCTTCTCACACGTACAGAAAGTTTTCTCCTAAAACATTTTCAAAATCAGTGTTTCCTCATCGAGAATTCCGAACAACTTCAAAAGTTTTCCAACTCAGTTTGCAAATTCAAAACTAAACCATTTTTTGGGAAACATGGGATGTCTAACACCTTCAAAGAACGTTTTCTTCCTAGTTAGATATCACTTGTCTCTCTTCCAAAATAAAAATCCGAGGCGGGGCACTGGGGTCATAACCTCCTTGTCGCAGTCTGGATCTCTTTAGGCGGGGCATTAGGGTGACAAATCTCCCCTAATTGCAGCCTAGATTTTTAAAAGGCGGGGTGCTAGGGAAGTAACGACCTTCCTAGTTGCAGCCGGGATTTTAGAATCATCTAACTCCCTTCCGCTCGATTTCAATGTTTTCGGTTTTTAATGTTTTAAAACCCGGGAGTTAGAGACGTTATTAGGGTTCGACCGAGAACATCTCATTCATGGTGTTTCTCTCTAAATCCTATTTTCGACATAAATTAATTGCCCCATCTTTCGAGCCTCGGCACTTACCATTAATTAAGTGTCGTGTTCGAGGGGGTACATAGGGTAATCCCTCGGGATTATCCGCTCTTTTACAACAAAAACGATTTTCCAGTTTAAAAAAAAAAAATTTAAGAGAGACAATTCTGAATAAACCAATCCACATTTCCATTAGAGCTCTAGGACCCATAAACACTTCTCAACCCTCCTCTGAACCAACTCTAAGTTACATAGGACTTCCAATTCTGGAAAACTCCCAGAAACCTGAAACATCTTCAAAAACTGAATACTTGCAAGCCAGATATCCTCTTCCATACTCAATCATCCTTAAAACACGAATTCCTCTTCAACCCATTCGATCTCCAAAAACACCTCAAAAATTCGACCTCACTGAAAGATGAACCCAGCAAACCCGGGAAACTCTTCAACTCTAACAAATGATCCAAGCACCCCTTAACTCCACAAGAATGACCAAAATCCCCCTAGCCTCACAAAAGCTGAGACAAATCCAATCCCCTCAAAAATAATCAAAAACTCTCAAACCTTTGACTATTCCCACGAGCCAATAGTTCGAGACCAGCCTATCTCCTCAAACTCTTCAAAATCACCTACTCCTCAATCCGCACTCAGTCCGATCCTTTGGCTTTAATTGAATCTCTCTAAAAAGGTTTTGAAAGAAGGTAATCCCGACAATTGGACACTGAGGTTTCCTCGGGCACCAATCCAAGGTTGTGGTCATTGCCACTTCCAAGGGGTGTAACCCAGTGCGAACCCACACAGAATCTCTGGTATGATCAGATAAGTCCCATCCATAGGCAGCACATTCAGAGTCAATCAACGGTTCTTAGAACCCTTCTCCTCCCTTCCTAGTTCCTTAGGTCAAACTAGGTGGCGACTCTAGTCAATTCCGCCTTATAGAGGCATAAGTCCGCGTGGAGCCCATCAAGAGCGGGTGTAGTGCACACTTGCATTCCCTTTATGCTTTCTGGGAAAGACGGACGACTTAGTAGGTATTTGAGGGATGCCAGAATAACGGGTTTTCACCCTCCACAGAATGGCATTTTAGGATCTCGACTTCTTAGTCAGACCATATTTAGATGGACCCCCCTCATACCGAAAAATCACCTCCATAGAATGGCGACTGCTGGGGGAAAACTTGAGTAAGTTTTTCTCTAACTCAAGGAAGACTGAACTCCATTCAAAATTGTCGGGACTTCCCCACTTCTTTCAAAACCTTCAAAAGATTCATTTCAAAGCCTCTGGGATTATTCTACTCCACACTCAGAGTGTGTCTGATGAGGACAGATAGGACTTGATAGATCCTCAACAAACATTGCAACCAATGGGTTAATGGTTAGCTCACGATTAGAAAGAGACACTTAGGATTGAATGAAGCTAACTTCCCTTTAGGTTAATAAATAACCAATTTGAATCACTTTCATGATTAAAACTCTTAGTAAATAGGGTGTTACTGACTTCATCGCTTTCATATGTATGTTATGATTGTGGGGTGCATTGGGAGGGTAGCTTAGGACATGCATTCCTCTGTGTCACCCGATTTATCCACGAGTCATGGAATCCCGACCGGTCCACGGTTGATTTCCATGAGCTGGGTCATTTATATAAATGGCTAACCCACGGGGCAAGATGGTCATCGTCCTACGCCCTGCAGGCTCATGATCCAAAAATACCCTCCATTATCCGAGTCCAAGCCAGCATATAGTGAACCATGAGCCTTCAGTGTCCAGCTGCCTAATCCGGTGTCTAGACGGGTTTTACGGGTAGTCACCCCCATGTATGCCGCCTGTCTGACCACCCTTCTATCTTACCCTGAAGATTGCATGGGCTCAGTTCTCCATTGCTCCTCTGCACCACGGGTATCTCTAAAGCCCAATGTCACGCTACACGTCCATAGAGGATCCCGTATTTACCGGATACCCATACATGGCACAACGTAGTCAGTGAATAATTTGGACTTTAGACACACCTGACCGTGTAGATGACGAGAGACCCGTTCCCATGCAATACTTCCCCGAGTTTCCCGAAAAGTGGGGTGTGTCGGATCATCACTGGCTGTGGTGTATGTTTCCTTATCACTTCGGGTATCCTGACCATTCGAACTTAAGCACTCCGGACTTTCTTGATGACATGCCCCGCAAGGGCATAGCAGAGAAAAACCCCGAGAGATGACAGTGAAGGGACGATGGTTCCCCCGGTGAGACGGAATCATAATTGACCTGGAAAGTGATTATCCCAACACTAACACTTACAACTCCACATCAAATACAGCCACGATTTACTTCTTGCTATGCATGTGTGCAAACCGCTTTTTCCAACCAATCTGTTTCAAAACGTTCGGAATTCTCTTTTGCCCATCTTTTAAAGCTGTTTACGAGCTCGTTTAATTTCAAATCCCACCTAAATTTTTTCTCATAAACATTTGCGGTTTTAATCTTGCCACTTCATCTTTAGAACGTTATTCCAAAACAATTTCATAAATAGATTTCGAAAACCTACTTTCTACAAACCTACTTTCTACAAACGAATTTCAAACAACATTTTTCACCAACATTATTTCAAAATAGTTTCCGGAAACGGTTTTCAAAGTTGATTTTCACAAACGTATTTCAAAATAAATGATTTAGTCCCCATGCCGTGACCCGCTATTTTGAAGTTCTACCCACCTTCAAGAGCAGCGGTCATTACTGTGGAGCGTACTAGTCATTTCGTGTTTTCACAAAAGTGGTGGATTTTCACATAAGATTTTGTGCTCGATCATTCACCTTTTCCTTTCTCAAGAATATCCCTCATCTCCTCGTCGGAGCGGGTCGAGCTAAAAATCAGAGGCGCACCAACCCGTGGAACTAGCCGAGCGACATGAAGACCGACACCAACCGTTTAATTACAAAATCAGAGGCGTACCAACCCGAGTCAAGCGACATGAAGACTAGAGACACCGGTTCGAGTTCAAACTATTGAAAATCAGAAGAACACCAACCGGCCGCTTTGTTTGATCACAGTTTTGCTTCGCTGTGAAAGCCTGAAAATGAGCCAGCAACCGGTCAAGAGCCCGAAGACAGGCGCGTGTAGCTGGTCAAGAGCCCGAAGATAAGCGTGCCGGGTCAAGAATCCAAAGACGAGCGAGCAGCCGGTCAAGAATCCAAAGACGAGCGAGCAACCAACCAGAAGGCCGAGCGTTAGCAGCCAACCAGAAAATTCCCATTTTTAATGACTTTTTTAGAATTGATGATGTATAGGTTTTCCCCTATGTTTCTTTCTCCCTCGTCCATTTCTGAATAGATTATATGTATAAGTTTATACACTCCTTTGAATTTATTTAGATCAACGTGTATAGGGTTCCCTACCCCCTATTTTCTTTGCGAATGACCGAGCATCAAAATTCATATTAAGAAAATCCGCCACTTTGAAAACACGGTTTTTTAAAATTGTTTTTCAAAACTCGGTTTCTTTTGGCATGCACGTCTTGTTTAAAGAAAGGAACAAACATGATGACCCTTCACGTTTTATCTATCACTCTCAAAACTTTGCTTTATGGGGTGAAATTTACGGTGTCTACGGATTCATCCCCTTTAAAAAATTGTTGAAATAAAGTGACGCATATCTCTCAACATTTTCAAGATAAATCGTTTCGCACCAACATTCATTCACATTCATCACACAACAAATTTTTGTTTAACAAAACATACTGATTTACCTCTTTTTCATTCTAATCCTTGTGCATGCAGGGTTTGTGACAGTTGGCAACTAGAAAGAAAGAAGACCAGTCTACCTATAACAACGGCAGAAAGAAAGATGGAGCGAGCCCCTCGACATGATCAAGCAGTCGAAGGCCGATTTGTTCACGAAAGATTGATCCATGACCTTGTTGATGACATAGAGAAAAACCTGAAGATAGAAGAATTTGTCCAAAGAAGAATAACTAGGGTCCATGCGGGGTCAGAGAGCAGTTACAAGGAGTCCCCAACTTACTCTGCATACGATGCCTATGAATTTCAAGCAATAGACCCTCACGCTCTCTCTGTCCAAGTTCGAACAACACCAGACATGCCTCTTCACCTGTGTACAGTTCAACTCTGAGAACTTCACCCGCCACCAGAGAGGATTGGCAACCACAAATGGTCTGTGATAAGGGAAAGACACAAGCCCCACCTTCCCCCATAGTGCATTCTGGCACAAATCTCCCTTTGCCCACACACAAACATATCCTTTCTCGGCAAGCACATCCCCATTCGTCAAAGTCTGGCCGACATCTTTACCCATGAACAACCCTGCCCTCTCAACCTCTTGACACCAACCACCATGAGACAGCGTATACTTCAATTCAAAACCTTGATCTCAGAATGAGTCCAATGAAAGAATTTGTGCAAGAACTGAAGATGGAACTGGAGCTGACCCAACGTTTCAAGTCAGTAGGTTGGGAGCCAACTAACCCATATCCTGATGCTCGTCTGCAAAAAGGCATGAGTTTGCCGGAGATGGAGAAGTATGAGGGGATTGGAGACCCGAGGCATCATGTTGACAAGTATGATAAACTCATGAATCTTCATGGCCTTTCCGATGAGCTGAAAGCTGCATGCTTTAGATTCTATCTGCAAGAACCTGCTTACTCATGGATTATGAGCATAAATCTAAACGAAAAGTCAAGCCAAGACTTGTATTTAGATTTCCTCTCTCAATACGGCGACAACTTTCATCATGAAGTTACACGTAGAGATTTGGAGATCACATGCCAAAATTCTGACGAACCCGTGAGGGAGTCATAAAACGATGGAGGGTGAAGGCCGGACAAATGAATAACCGACCTAATGAGGAAGAGCAAGTGCGAATGGTAATTTCCGGGCTGAAAGATGTGTACCGACATCAGTTGAAATATCTAGGCATATGTGACTTCAGACGACTGACGGCGGTTGTGGCTGCTTTGGAAGATGCTGAAACCAAAGATCCAAACCAACAATCATGCAAAGCGAATACCACCAACCTGGGTAGGACTCTCAAAGACAGAATTCGAGTCCAGGAATGTCACTTGGTGAAGCCTGGAGAATTTTAAACGAGGGAGGTACCTAGCACCTTACAACACCAGTTCGAGGGTGAAGAAGCTTGGGCCACATCTACATGAATATTGTGATTATCATCGGATTCGTGGACACGCCACCGACGAGTGCACAACACTGAGAAACACTGTCCAAGAGTTGATGGACAGAGGGGATGTCCCTTCTTTGAAGCCAAAACGTCTATCATAGGCCCCGAAGGTGCACTCTGAGGCATCGCCGAGCTAAGCACAACCACGTGCTAATCCGTGGTGATAGTGGTTGAAAGTAGTTGAGTCATGTTTTTCTTTACCAATAAAATGAAAACGTATGAAGGGTTGCATCCCATCCCTCTCCCCTTTATGTTAGACCTATCCAGGAATTACAAAAAAAAAAAAGACAATTCTATCATGTTGACTGATGCAATGTAAGAATCACCACTCCTTAAGAGGCTAGGGTTTGATTGACAGCTAAAAATGTGGGACCACATTTCTTCCGGGACCCACTCAACAACCGACCGCCTAAAGAGCCATTGGTGTAAGACGAAGTTCATGGATCCGCAACTGAAGCCGACTCAACCGAGACTAGGTGTAGCCTTACCACGCATGCATTGCATCAAAAAAAAAACAACACAACATTCAGTCAAAACTTGAAGTCAACCATCTTCATTCATCATTTTCAGCATTTAACGCATCCTATACATAGTAATTCCATATTATCACAACGTATTGCATGGTACATCGTTGCACTTGCATACCCGTATCGAAATGACGTCTTTGGCGAAAATCTTGGTGATTGTTAGGATAGAGTGCGCGAACCGCTAAACTCTCGACCCATCAATGAACACAAGGGTCTAATTAAAATTGGCACCACAGACCAAGTGAGTAGTGTGCGAAGAGCGGTATTTTCCCTTGAATTCTGAATGAGGATATTGGACAATCCACGAGCGATCAGGGAAGGTAGAGAGACCAAAAGAGGTAAAACCATGAGCGACATGCGCATTTCTTCTGCACATGGAGAGGCATAACTTTGAGTGAGATCAATGTCGATAGCTAGTCACGAACTGTGATTCATGCAAAGATCCGAGAAGTAGTAAGAAAACAATCATTGACTAATGAGAATGACGAGGCACTTAGGAACCAAAATCTCCACAAAACCCAAAAAGCTTTGACTGCCCTGTACATAATCCCTTAGTGAGCCCCGCTAAGCCTTTCACGATAAACCTTTTTCTATGAACTCCACAATATGCCAACTCACATACACATATTACTCACCCTTGCAATAGAGGATCTCGAAGGAGCCAGAGCCATGGTCTCTCCCCACCATCTTCACAAAAACAACAAATGAAATGCTTGAAGAAATCAGTGAGTCAATGCAACTCCAAAGCCAAACACCAAAAAAGAACACCGAAAATGTTCAAGAAGATCGGATGAGTCAATGCAACTCCAAAGCTGAAAGCCAAAATACAAAGTAGAGAACGCTTGAGAAGTTGATGAGCCAAATGCAATTTCAAAAAAACAAAATGAGAAGAAAGTTCGAATCGAACACCAGAAGAGGCAAGAAGGAGAAATCCAAATCAGAAGAACCAATGATGTCCCGTAGAAATCAATAAAAGGTTATCAAAACCCGTCTAATCATTCCACCATGGCAAAGGCGGAAAAATACCCTCTATTGCGCAAAAGCTCCACAACTCCCCAAACAAATCCTCCGGTCCCATGTGACATACATCGCACCCCTCAGCCCCATTATAACCCAATAAAAGACCTCTGACTCGTTAGTTGATGAGCGTCGACTGAAAGTACCAGATCTGAAACATGAATCATAAGCTTCGTACTTGATATCAACATGTCCCGGCATACCAAAGGGACCTGGAGCGAACGAGTGTGACCTTACACCACAAGGTCTTCTGAGTGCGAGTGAATCTCAGTATGAGTACCAAATCATAAACAACCTACCCTACTGCAGGTGAGGAATTTGTAAGGGTTGGAAAGTCCGGAACCTTGAAAAGAAATTCTTAGGAAAATACTGCTCCGAGCATTGACAGTATCATTACAACATTCGCACACACAGCTATACTCACGAGAGATTGACCTGCATCCTTCCATGAGAGGAAAGTGATTCACACATTCCAATTCAACAATCACTCAAGATCGTGCCGAAGATGTTTTATATTCGTAAACCTCGTATTAATAGAGATAGGGCCATACCTTTTCTCCAAAAGTGCATATGCATTTTGCATCGTATCCAACATTAATACCTGCATGCATCATAACTAGTTCATCATCAACATCTGACCGGTAAGAACTTTGCCTAGTCTCGCTGAAAGTCAACTTCAGTTGCAGTTGTTGAAGCGTAGCTTTTGATCAAAAGAAATCTGAAACTGCGGCCATCCGAAGCCATACAAAGATTCCTGGAGTTATCCCATGTCATACTCGAGTCTCAACGACACCACTCCCAAAGCCAACTGGAGCCATGCGGGAGCCATCCTCACACTTCGAGATTATCCCTAGAGCCACGCGGGAGACATCCTCACACTTTGAGAACTATCCCTAGAGCTACACGGAGCCATTCTCATACTTTGAAACCATCCTTGGAACTACACAGGGGCATCCTAATAGTCGAGAACAATACGGAGCCACCTCAAATCCACATCAGATATATCTCATTACAAGGTCTTGCCTACAGAATTTCGAACTACGTATGGTCTGATCTCAATACGAATTGAGTAAGTAGGCAGCCCGCTCAGGGTGCGACCACCTCAAAGAAAAAATGCCCTTTCTTCCTCGCCATCACCAAATAGAGCCATCATAGCCCTTCTCGGAGCGATCCCGAGCTATCCTGGAGCCATCATGAGAGAACCCTGAAGTCATAACCGGGCCGAAGCCATCCATCCATGACCAAGAATTTGTCCATCACATCAAAATACGTCAAACACAACATAGTCCACTAATCACATCAAACACCATTCCACTCAAAATCTCAATACAAATCGAAACCCATCAACCACCCCAGAGCCGTTGCTCATATGGGGTCATGAATCATGTCGGAGCCCTCTGACCACACTGGAGCACCCGACCGCACCGGAGCCATCAATGTAATCCGGAGCCATCAGTCCATACGGAGAGCCATCACCACATGCCAAAGTCATCCGAAATTTGAAACAACTCTGGAGCCGTCTGCTCACACAAACTACAGTATCCACAAACAGGGAGTTTAATTCAATTAATAATTGGTTAATCACCTCACATCACATATCATATGCATATACCCATAAAATTGCTCAAGTCTGACGCATCTTCACACCGCTAGGCAGCTATTGCGCTACTAGCGCGGTCGATTTTTCTCATTTTACACCCGTAGACCGGCTATTGCGCTACTAGTGCGGTCGACTTTTCATTTTACATCCTGCTAGACAGCTATTGCGCTACTAGTACGGTCGCCTTTCGTTTTACACCCCTAGGCAGCTATGCGCTACTAGTGCGGTCCGACTTTTCGTTTTACACCCGCTAGACAGCTATTGCGCTACTAGTGCGGTCGACTTTTCATTTTACACCTGCTAGACAGCTATTGCGCTACTAGTACGGTCGCCTTTCGTTTTACACCCGCTAGGCAGCTATTGCGCTACTAGTGCGGTCGACTTCTCATTTTACACCTGCTAGACAGCTATTGCGCTACTAGTACGATCGCCTTTCGTTTTACACCCGCTAGGCAGCTATTGCGCTACTAGTGCGGTCGACTTTTCATTTTACACCAGACAACTACACCCTCTAGGCAGCTATTGCGCTACTAGTGCGGTCGACTTCTCATTTTACACAAACAACAGTCACCTGCTAGACTTATTTCGCTACTAGTGCGGTCGACTTTTCGTTTTACACCACTCTAGACAGCTATTGCGCTACTAGTGCGGTCGCCTTTCGTTTTACACAACCCGCTAGGCAGCTATTGCGCTACTAGTGCGGTCGACTTTTTTCGTTTTACAAACCCCCGCTAGCAGCTTTGCGCTACTAGTGCGGTCGACTCTTTTCATTTTACACACCCTGCTAGACAGCTATTGCGCTACTAGTACGGGTCCCGCCTTCGTTTTTACACCCGCTAGGCAGCTATTGCGCTACTAGTGCGGTCGACTTCTCATTTTACACCTGCTAGACAGCTATTGCGCTACTAGTACGGTCGCCTTTCGTTTACACCCGCTAGGCAGCTATTGCGCTACTAGTGCGGTCGACTTTCGTTTTACACCCGCTAGGCAGCTATTGCGCTACTAGTGCGGTCGACTCTCCTCATTTTACACCTGCTACAGCTATTGCGCTACTAGTACGGTCGACTTTCATTTTACACCACCTGCTAGCAGCTATTGCGCTACTAGTTACGGTCGCCTTTCGTTTTACACCCTAGACAGCTATTGCGCTACTAGTGCGGTCGACTTTTCGTTTTACACCCGCCTAGACAGCTATTGCGCTACCTCTAGTGCGGTCGACTCCTCATTTTACACCTGCTAGACAGCTATTGCGCTACTAGTACGGTCGCCTTTCGTTTTACACCCGCTAGGCAGCTATTGCGCTACTAGTACGGTCGACTTTTCGTTTTACACCCGCTAGACAGCTATTGCGCTACTAGTGCGGTCGACTTTTCATTTTACACCTGCTAGACAGCTATTGCGCTACTAGTACGGTCGCCTTTCGTTTTACACCTGCTAGACAGCTATTGCGCTACTAGTATGGTACCGAACTTGCATTCTAGGCTCGTCATAAGCCCTAGGGCTGGATATCAAGAGGTCCAGTTGAGGCACTCCTAAGTCCTCGTGCACTCTAAACCAAAACATTGTTAGTATCATAGGCTCGTCATAAGTCCTATGGCTAGATATCAAGAGGTCTAGTTGAGGCTCGTCATAAGTCCTCGTACTTTCAATTGCATTATAGGCTTGTCATGAGTCCTATAGTTGGATGTCAAGAGGTCTAACTGAGGCTCGTCATAAGACCTCGTACTTTTAATCACATTCATACACTCCGATCGCATCCCATCAAATCACAAACCGTAGTGAGAATTTTTGGCGCCCCGTCAACCTTGATCCAATTATGCAAAGGTTTGCATAATTGAATCAAGGGGAGCCATCTGTAGACACCAAAAATTCTCACCCCATAAAGCAAATTCCGAAATAATAAATACAATAAGAGGGGTCGTCGCCTTTCTTGTCAGAACGTACTAACGTGCTTGCCAAAATGAAACCATCATTTCATAACAAAGCTTTAAAACCAATTTCAAAGCATTTCATAAAAAACACGATTTTGCTAAACAAATTTTCAAACGACAATACAGTTTTAAACTCATCACGTTTTGAATCTTATTTTCAATTGTATCCCATAATTTCATCTCACTATATTATTGTTCTCATTGTTATTGCATACTTTCCTTCTGAAATAGTAGCATTTTTTTTGGAAGAGTTATCCCGGTCTGGGCTAAAACTCTAGTTTTATTTTTTCCGTGAAGATATTGATTTTCCGACTTAGTATAGCCGGTTAGCATGCTCCATGTAACCCAATGGTCCCGGGTTCGAGTCTCATAAATAACGGGAGAGGTGTGTCTTCTTTTCTTTTCCCTTCCGCTCACCATAGACCTTTAGTTCCGGATTTTTGTGGTAATACCGAGTTCTGTCTTAGTTCAGTCGGTGAGCATGTATTGAGGGCGCGCCAAGGCCCGGGGTTCGAATCCAGGATAGAGCAAGAGGAGGT
This sequence comes from Limonium bicolor, assembly GCA_023374045.1. Classification (NCBI taxonomy): domain Eukaryota; kingdom Viridiplantae; phylum Streptophyta; class Magnoliopsida; order Caryophyllales; family Plumbaginaceae; genus Limonium; species Limonium bicolor. The sequence continues at coordinate 123,649,618 of CM041776.1, read as the reverse complement.
TTTGTTTTCTTTTTCCAGAATACCACCCAGGCAAGGCCTTGCCTCGGTCCAGACCCAAAATCGCGGTCCTTCCCTTGGCCCAAAGACCAATCCGGTCCCAATTACATTCCTGTGAAAATCCTACTTCCTTATTATAAAACTACCAAAAAAAACCCTACAGTGAAGGGAGTTTTTCTTACTCAGCAGACATCGATCCCATAATCTTCATGCTGTTTGTCTGATTCCCGGTGTTCTTCGCTCGTTCATACTCGAAAACCAAACCCAGAAAGCGTCACCCCTTCACCTTCGCTGAACCACCGCCTTCTTCATCTTCACTGGAAATCACCGCCGCAAAGCCCCACCAACACCACACTCACACCAGAAATCCCTCACCGTTTCGAATTCATCCTCATCATCAACAGAGCAAGTGGTGTCACCTCCTTCTCCATTCCTTCTCTATTCTCTCGGGTATATCACGTTTTTCATCTGAATTTTTCACTTCTCCTCGCCAAATGAACCGAAATCGGTAATGGTTAGAGAAGTTCAAACTCTTTCAGGACCTTGGTCCCGAAATTTGAGTCGATTGCGATGTTTTACTTCTTATCTCGTATCCCCCGTTCACCCTGCTTATTTCACCGTTTTCTCTTTACTTTCGAAAAACCCGTGATTCTTACTGTGTATCTCCATCACAGACGAGCATCACGCCACCCAGTATGCACGTTCTCATTGTTATCTACCACTCACTACTGCTACTACGTTTCGTTTGCAAAAGCATTTAAGCCCTTGCGCGTATACCCTGTTATTCTGTCGGTATGTCACTTGCGATAGATTTGTGGCTTGGTCTAAAAATTTGTTTGGAGCACCGACACTTTAAACTAGATTCGGAATGATGTTCAATCCCATCTTCGGGCATCAGTTTCATCTGATTCTGTCTAAGTTCTGTATAATCTATTTGAGCTCGATGCTAGATGGCTCATGTGCCTCTCAGGCCGAGTTTCAAAGTGTTTCTGTTATCATGTTGAGTATAGAAGTCGGCCTGGATTCTTATGTTGATGACCCAACTCTGGTTAATCTGTTTATCCCCAAGATGGTAGATGTTGACTCGTTTTCTTGAGGTTTCTGCAAGTAGCTCTGTCCGCTAGTTATGTGTTGGAACAGGATCTGTAATATGCATTTGACATTGCTCCGGGAATTTGGTTTCCCTCCTCGTGTCCTCCACCACCGATCGAAACTGACATGGGAAGAGTTCATTATTTGGGTCTGAATCATTCTGCTATATTTGGACATACTTCTTTAACAATTTCTTAATTCCTTTCGACTGATTATTCTATTTGAGCACATAACAAGTTGAGCTAACCCATCTGTCAATTATAGTTGTGAAGTTTATACTGGAACCAACTCAGACTTCTGCGATCTTGGTCAGGGTTGGTTTATATCCCGGCTGTCACTCTGGATAAACCCCAGATGCATCCACCTGTATTTTGTCCATACGTATCTTCCGAACTGACCTTTGCTTGCTTTGACGTCACGGCCATGGGGAGTATTTTGGTTTCTACTAACGCTTTAGTCTGTGGCTTCTTCTTTGTTTTTTTTTTCCGCCATCTTCTTTTTTTCTTCCCTTTCTTTATCCTTCTCTGCGCTCTCTTTGGTGTGTTTTGAGATGTTTGCAGGAAATTGTAATTACTCTCTCGGTATTGATCTCTGATCCTTTATCTACTCCTTACACCAGTGAACATTAATGCCCAGTTCTGTATGCTGTTGTACATTTTGTCGTGACTGCCTTATGTTGTTCTTGAAAGCCCTGCTGAAGGAATGAGTTTTCAGTAACGAGAAGTTTGATGTGTTTCATTCATTTGGTGATGATTCCTGAATCTGGTTGTTACACGTTGTTTGCCTCTAAAAACACATGTCATCAGGTTAAGCTTATGTAATTTGTTCTTCCTTTCTGAGCATGAAAAAGGCTGATAGAAACCTTAGGGTTTAAAGACTTGTATCTGCTTGCCTGTAACTCAATGGGTCTAGTAGTGGCATTCCCGAAACTGTTACATCTTTCGTTCCTTTAATAACTCAGTTGGCAGATCAGTTTATCAACAAGAAACATGAAATGATTTTTGGAGCTTGATTAACGTCCTCTGTTTTTTTATTACCTGTTTGGTTTACTTCTTTACCCTACGCATATTTGTTCATATTTATTACATGGTGATTTATCGTTATTTCAATTTGTTTTTTTAAACTACTGAGCCCTAGTACTAGACCTTTAGGACCAAGCCTTAGGATAGAGGGTGAACCCTAAGATTTAGGTGAGCCATGGTCCCACCTAATAAGCTGGGTGATCCCTAAACCCAAACCACATCTATAATAATTTGTATAATTTAAACACCTTCCCCAAAGCTCATTCTAATTCCATCCATTATTCTTTTCAAATCCTCCAAAGCTACAATCAGCCCACATTCACTCAAATTCGGCCCAAAGCCCATGGCCCAAACCACTTGGCCCAAAGCCCATGACCCAAATCCAACCCCGGCCCACTAACCCAATCCGGCCCAAGGCCCAATTCAAACATGACCCAATTCTTGACCAAGCCCAATGCCCACACTCGGCCCAAAAAACCCGAAGCCCAATACTACATGATCCAAACCCATGGTCCAAAACCCCCAAGGACTCAAAGTCCACAAGAAATCCCAAACCATAAAAGGCCCAAGTCCACAAAATCAAAAATCAAGTTAAGTCCACAAGAATCAAACCTTGTCTCGAAAGTTAACCTTTGACCTGAATGTTGACCTTGACTGAACGTTGATCTTGACCAGAAAACTTTGACCTTGACCTAGCTTTGACCAGGTCCAGCTTTGACCAATCTGAACTTTGACCAACCACACTTTGACCTTGACCTAGCTTTGACCCGGTCTATGCTTTGACCAGTCCGAATGTTGACCTTGACCTCGATCCAACTTTGACCCAACCCGACTTTGACCCAACCCGAACCTCAATCCAATTCAAACTCTACCTCAGCTTCAATCCAATTCAAACCTGACTTCATTCCAATCCAATTCAACCAAATTTAATTCAAACCCAATTCATTCAACCAAATTCAATTCATCCAATCCACACTCAACTTGTAAATTTCATTCAAACTCCAAACTCCAAAAATCTCTCTTCTCAAATTTCAAACAATCATTTTGTTCGAATTTCATCAAGTTTTCAAAAGAAACCATTTTGTGAAATTTCAAAGGAAAAACTCTTCTCACATCACAGAAAACTCTTCTCAAATGCAGAAAGTTCTTCTCACATATACAGAAAGTTTTCTCCTAAAACATTTTTCAAAATCAGTCTTTCCTCATCGAGAATTCCGAACAACTTCAAAAGTTTTCCAACTCAGTTTGCAAATTCAAAAATAAACCATTTTTGGGGAAACATGGGATGCCTAACACCTTCAAAGAACGTTTTCTTCCTAGTTAGATATCACTTGTCTCTCTTCCAAAATAAAAATCCGAGGCGGGGGCACTGGGTCATAACCTCCCTTGTCGCAGTCTGGATCTCTTTAGGCGGGGCATTAGGGTGACAAATCTCCCCTATTGCAGCCTAGATTTTTACAAGGCGGGGGTGCTAGGGAAGTAACGACCTTCCTAGTTGCAGCCGGGATTTTAGAATCATCTAACTCCCTTCCGCTCGATTTCAATGTTTTCGGTTTTTAATGTTTAAAACCCGGGAGTTAGAGACGTTATTAGGGTTCGACCGAGAAAATCTCATTCATGGTGTTTCTCTCTAAATCCTATTTTCGACATAAATTATTGCCCCATCTTTCGAGCCTCGGCACTTACCATTAATAAGTGTCGTGTTCGAGGGGGTACATAGGGTAATCCCTCGGGATTATCCGCTTTTTACAACAAAAACGATTTTCCAGTTTTAAAAAAAAAACTTTAAGAGAGACAATTCTGAATAAACCATCCAACATTTCCATTAGAGCTCTAGGACCCATAAACACTTCTCAACCCTCCTCTGAACCAACTCTAAGTTACATAGGACTTCCAATTCTGGAAACTCCCAGAAACCTGAAACATCTTCAAAACCCGATACTTGCAAGCCAAATAGCCTCTTCCATACTCAATCATCCTTAAAACCCGAATTCCTCTTCAACCCATTCGATCTCCCAAACCACCTCAAAAATTCGACCTCACTGAAAGATGAACCCCAGCAAACCCGGGAAACTCTTCAACTCTAACAAATGATCCAAGCACCCCTTAACTCCACAAGATGACCAAAATCCCCTTAGCCTCACAAAAGCCGAGACAAATCCAATCCCCTCAAAATAATCAAAAACTCTCAACCCTTTGAATATTTCCACGAGCCAATAGTTCGAGACCAGCCTATCTCCTCAAACTCTTCAAAATCACCTACTCCTCAATCCGCACTCAGTCCGATCCTTTGGCTTTTAAGAATCTCTCTAAAAAGGTTTTGAAAGAAGGTAATCCCGACAATTGGAGACTGAGTGTTTCCTCGGGCACCAATCCAAGGTTGTGATCATTGCCCATTTCCAAGGGGGTGTACCCGTGCGACCCCACACAGAATCTCTGGTATTATGATCAGATAAGTCCCATCCATAGGCAGCAAATTCAGAGTCAATCAACGGTTCTTAGAACCCTTCTCCTCCCTTCCTAGTTCCTTAGGTCAAACTAGGTGGCGACTCTAGTCAATTCCGCCTTATAGAGGCATAAGTCCGCGTGGAGCCCATCGAGAGCGGGTGTAGTGCACACTTGCATTCCCTTTTATGCTTTCTGGGAAAGACGGACGACTTAGTAGGTATTTGAGGGATGCCATAATAAGGGTTTTCACCCTCCACAGAATGGCATTTTAGGATCTCGACTTCTTAGTCAGACCATATTTAGATGGACCCCCCTCATACCGAAAATCACCCTCCACAACCGGAACCTATCCAAAATGTTTGTGAAAATGAAATTGTTGAACGGGTGCCAAACACGACAAAGTTTGAAAGGTCTGTTTACTGAAAAAGAAATGAAATTACTAAGGACTTCAAACTTGGGAACTACTTCCTCAGAATGAACATGCTGTCGGGGGAGGTGTGAGGTGATTGTTGTGGTGTTTAAAGCTTTTGTTGTTGATCAGGGCTTATGGTGATCGACCTAAATGATTGATTGCCTCAATATTTTCTTGATTAAACATGTGAACAAGTCTTATCCTCATGGGGTTAAGGCTTATGTTTTTTGATGTGGTGCTTTCCTACCTTCACTCGATGTGTTTGGTGTTTGCACTCGTTTCTTACTTATGGTTACAACTTCTAGACCATTGAATTTGATATTTGATGGATTTACGCATTCGATCTATTACTTTCACTTGACTAAATACAAAACTATCAAGTCGGAAGTCTTTGAGCCTTATAAGGGGCCATTAGGTGTGATGAAAGACGATGGAACCATGAAAGGATATTTTGGATTATGTGGAGCTTAGGGGTGACCAAAGCTGCAACTTGTGCCTTCACTTGGATTTGTCTCCCTTGTCATGAAGTTGTCTTGATACTTGTGTTGACTTTGCTTTTGAGGGTTGGATTTTGAACTTTTGGATTCATCTTTTACATCATTTGTTGATGTTTGAGTTTTTCAAGGCTTTTCAGATTTTCCTTTTCTTCGGAGTTTCTTGTGTCTCCCAGCTTTGCAATGTTTTGACTCAACTTAGGGGTTCTTGGGTCTTCCAGATTTTGAGTTTTCATATGTTTTGATGTGAGATCTTTGATCATGGGTCACTTGGGGACCGTTTGCGGATCTTTTCATCATTCTGGTTGCGGCATTGATCTTCTAGACTGGTGTAGATGTCATCTGAGAGTCGGGCTCCTCACTTCCTTTGGTTACCGGTCGGATATTCATCATAGGATGGCTCGTTTGTGGAGCTTAAAGATTGAAAAGGGAGGATATGTATGCAAAGGCTTAACAGGGGTGCCTAGGGTTTAATGTCAAGATTTCACAAGCTTTGGCTGTGTGGTAATATACCTAGGTGTTTCATCATTCCTGGTAGTTGTGTGCCTCTCTGTTACTTTTCACATGTCTAATAGCAAATCTACAAACTATCTCCTTCGGCCGGAGTTATGCTGTTTACCATACTTTTGTGTGTGGCCTCACCGGAGTCGTGTAAAAATGACACACTCATTCACTCATGGTTTTTCCAATCAAAACGCTCTCTGAACTTTCTCTCAAAGATTTGTTTACTTGTTTAAATGAGAGTTTAAAATTAACGAACCTAAGACTTTTGCCTTAGTATTGACTTGGGGTTTTTGTGCTTTGAACCACTTTGTGGGAGGTTTTGGGATGAGCTTGTGGTGTTGTGGACAGAACATCATGTTCATCTCTTTCTGAAACAAAAAAACAAGTCTTAGTGCCCTGTTATCAAGAAGTAACTGTTTCATAGACCTTATCTCAAAAGATATTTGAAAGAGATTGACTCTAAGTGTGAGCTGTTATTATTTTAGCTTAGAAAGTTTTGGACTTAAGGAAACCAATTCTTCTCATTTCTGGTGTTAGGGCTTCAAGCTTGAGTTTTAAGAAATTATAGGATGATGAATGTCATGGTAACCTCCTGTGTGTGATAACCTATACAAAAATCACACTTTATCATGAAATAATGGAATTGTAATAGATACATTAAAACCTTTATTATATAGAAGCTAAAAATATTCAACTACATGAAATTTGTAAATGTAAGAGAAATTAAAACCTATTAACAGACTACCTAAGAATTAAAACTAACCAACACTAATGCTTTGGCTAACTACAAAATTAAACAAACAACTCCTAACGATGCTCTGACAAAGGGTTTCCTTAGATACAACCACCTTCTGAGAATCGAAACCCTAGATCAATAAGATCATGAATTTCATGCTTTAAAATCTTGCGATCATCGGTGTCATGACCAGGCAGCTGGTGATACTTACAGAACTGGTTCAGATTCCTTCCATTTTGAGGGTCTCCATGCCAAGGGGTGAGAGGCTTCAACATGTTTTTTCCTGGAGATTTGAGTGCTTGGCTCAATGGTCGGCCGATATCTTTAAATTATCTTCGCTGGAAGTTTTTGTCGCGGTAGTGGTGTCGTTCTGTGGTTTTAACCCTGTTCCCTTGGTTTTTGAACTATGTTCACCTTGTACTGCGCGTGGTGCTACTCCGGGTGTAGGCTGCTGCCTTTAATCCACAGAGAGGCCCCTTGGGTATCCGAGTTTCAGTTCCCTCTTGTGGATCTTCTCTTCTAGGATTCCAACTTGTCCCATCAGGATGTCAAAATTTGGGAAGTATGTGTACTTCAACTCGTCATTGTACTACTTCTGCATGTTTTTGACTATCATGCGGATTTGCACTTGCTCGTCCATTTTTGTAGGCATAGTTCCTCCAAAGCTTGATGAAGTCAGACATAACTTGTTGTCTTTTTGTCGAGTGCTTGCAAGATCAAACCTGATGACTTCAAGATTCTTAGCATACTCAAAGTTATGTAGAAAGGCTTTACAAACTTCCTCGTAAGTCTTTTCATTCATCTTTTGAGTCAAATACCAACGCTGAGAAGTCTCATCCAAATATCAGGCAAAGACTTTGGCTTTTTGCATGTTGTTCAGCCTTAAGATGGATACCTCTCTATTGAACATCGCCAAATGAATATGCGGATTTGAGGAACCTTTGTACAGAACAAGTGTGGGCAGCTTCAACTTTGAAGGATGAAACAGTCTACTGCATCCTAATACAATCCGATCTGATTTACTATCCTACATTACCTGGTCTTGATTATAGAATCTCGTGAGAGTGGAGAGAGAGAGAGAAAGCCTTTAGTTGGAATCGAGTGTAAGTTTGATTGCCAAATGTTGCATATCTTATTTCGTGGGGTACACCCCTATTTATAGTATTTTGGGCCTGGTTTCATGGTGACAGTCTGTACTTTACATGTATAAGTACAGTTTTACCCTCTCCTAGTATCTTTGGCCGGCCACAGACGGTCGGTTGTGCCATATTTTGTCTTGCCTAAGTCCTATTTTCATCCGGCTGGGTACGGCCGGATGCCCTATGTGTTTCTACTTCCATCCGGCTAGAGCTGCCGGATGCTCTATGTATCTCTATTCTCATCCGGCTAGAGCGGCCGGAAGTTCTACGTGTCTTGTTCTGGCTTGATACCATTTCTTCTCTTCTCATCAGTCCCACAAGTTCTATCTTTCTGAATTTTGGTGATGAAATATAGAACTTCTGTGTCTTGTGCTTTGGCGAAAAATTTAATTTTGCAACTGCGGCCAACTCTGAGGCTCCTTGGTCTGTTCGTGCTTCGTTTTTCCTTATCCCAGTCCCACAAGTTCTTTTTCTTCATACTTGGAGAAAAGGAACTTCTTATTGGCCACGTGCGAAGCTCGTGACTCAAACCTGTTGTGTACCAATTTTTGAATTTTTCCGCTGGTTTTTGGTGTAGGATACGTAAGGTCCTTCTTTCGACTAATCATCATCGAAGCGTCTTTAGGAAGCGTGTGGCCCTTTCTTTTCCTCTGCAAAAAGGTGTTTTGTTTGTACATGCATATATATATATTATTTGTTTGAGCGAGGGAAAACTTTCCTTAAAGTTTGAGTTTTTAAGCCTCTTTCTCTTTCCTCCTCTGCCCATTCGCTTCGACTATCTTCTTCTTTCGCCACTACCTGTTACCGTGCTCTTCGCTTCTTTTCACTTTCGTTTAACTTCGATTTTGTGCTAAGCTCAACAATGTCTACCTCTGCTACGAAAAAGAGTAAGCTTGCTGCAAATTTTCCACCTGCCATTGAAGCGATTAAGGGCTCTCGCTCCCCTAATGGCTTTCACCCCACGCTCCTGAAGTTTCAGAGGCCCTTTTTGTCTGGTCGAGAGCCTTCTCCTTCCTCTCTCGAATTCTCCGCTCTTTGCGACTGCCTTAGGGATATCGAAGCTCCCCTTGGTACTCAGATTTACCTGTCGTCCCCTGATTCTCACCCCAATGATGATTTTGGCCGTGGGTACGTGGTTTATGCTGATTTCTTCTGTTCCGGCCTGACCATTCCCCCACACCCTTTCGTTTTGGGCTTCCTTCTCCGTCGTTGCTGTTCTCTTGCTCACCTCCATCCAAAGGCCATTTCGCATCTCCAAGCCTTTGTCTCTCTCTACGAGGAGAGCAAGATTCGGCCGGAAGGTACTGACTTCGCCCGACTCTTCACGGTTAGGGTTGACCCCGACAGCTTAACCCTAATTGTGAAAGCTGGATACTCCCTTTTTGACTACAAGAATGTTCATGAGTGGAGCTCATGGTGGTTCGTCATCGTCCATCCATCCGGCCGAGTCTTGGGCGTCCCATACTGTGCTGAAGTCAGTAAAGGCCAGTTGATCTGTCCCCCAACTCCTCCGGCCGAGCTGCCTATTTCAAAGGTTCTGAGGGCACAAAACAAAAAACGGCCGACTGTTGAGGCGTTTTTTACAAAAGCACGTCCGTCTTCTCTGAAGACCTATCATAGTAAGTGCTTTTAATTTTTAGCGAAAGTTTTGTTGTCTTTATTGGTTCCCTTATCGTTTTAGTGTGTCATATGCAGATTTCTTCTAGAAGGGGGACAAGATCGGTCCTTTCCACAGCTGGAACTTCGTCACCTTCAAGAATGGTGACGAGAAGATTGATTTCTATGATACTCTGGATGTGGCTACTAGTGCGGCTGAGCAGCTTTTGGAGAATGCTCCCTCTTCTACAAAGCGCTCCAGGCAAGAAAGTAGAGATGACCAAGTTGGTCATTCGAAGAAAAAGAAAGGGTGGAATCCCCTGAACATGCCGCCGCCGGATTGTCATGTACTTGGCACGTGATCCCCGAATCCAGGCATCGTGTCTTTCTTCCCCTCACTCCTGGTTCGGGTCTAGACCTTGGTTCTCGCCTGGGGCGGAGTCGGTGGTCATCCGACTCGAATTTGCGAGCAGTTTCCTGATTTGTCGGGTTACTTTTCTTCAGATCCTATCTAAGAGAACACATTGGAGGCACCCGGACTCTGCTCCGATCCTCCGGCTGAAGAAGGTTTTGGCTGTTCTGTCGTTTTTCCTTGTTTTTTTTTTCTTCTTCTTTTTTTAGTATCCTTTTATTTCCAGCTTTGTATACATTTGAGCCTTCTTTTAATCAAGAGAAGCAGTCTCTGCTCCGGGATCTTGCTACCTTAGGAGAGGAGAAGGAGGCCCTTGCCGCAGAAAAGGTTGCCTTGACAAATGAAAAAACCGGGCTGGAAGAAAGGGTGAAAAACCTGGAAAAAACCATGTCCCGTCCTCAAGTTGAGAATGTTGGGTTGCCGAGCCATGGTGAGTTTTCAAATTTTGGTTTTTTGATTTCCTTCTTTCCTTTCTTTTATTTCTTACCTTTCTTGTGTTCCGGCCAGGCCTGAGCCCTGCCAATCTTTTGGAGCATATCCCGAAGCTGAATGGTCGGATGAATACGGCTAAAGAGGAGCTGTCACTGGCTAACTCCGAACGTGACAAATACCAAGCCCAAATCCTGACTCTCGAGTCTCAAGTGGCCAGGTTTATGTCATTTTCGCGGCAATCGCGGGAGGAGATACAGAAGCAAGACCATAAATGCTCATCTAAAGGAGTCCTTCGCCTCTCAGTGCCGTAGGATAGTCGATATCTGCCAGCAAACCATCTCGGAGCACTTTCTTGAGAAAGGGGAGTTATTGGATGATGACCTGTACAATAAGCTGGAGTTCAAGGCTGTTGCCCAGCGGTCTAACTTCTTCTTAGAGCTTGAGAGATTCTGCCCAGCCCCGGAGAGACATGCTTTGGTGCTGGCCAAGCCTCTTTTCTTCCGACCGGAAGTAACATCCAGCCGTCCGCTGGAGGGGTGCAGCGTCTCTCTAAGAGATCCAAGTCTTCTGAAAGTGTTGCCGGTAGTGGTGATAGACTAGCTGTAGAAAAAATAGAATAGGAGTTCTCTTTATTTTCAGAGGGGTTTTTCTTCCGGTATATACTTTTTTTATTTTGCCGGATCTTTTGTATTAACTATATTTTGTAATTGTTTTTACCCCGCTCTTGGGAAGAATACAAGTTATATTTTTAACCATCTTTGCTTATTCGTCTGCCGGAGTACTTCCTTCTTTTTAGTTAATTTGTTTATTACTGTGACATTCTCCCCCTTCTTAATGGTGTACATATGGCTTTCTTACGTAAGCCATGTTAGTTAAGTGTTTACCTTTGTAACAAAAGAAGCTTGTGGCTTGTTGATTGAACTTTTGTTTTTAGTAGGCGAATCTTTTTTCTTTCAAAGTATAGCCGTCTGGCCGAATTTTTCTTTTCTTTCGAAGTATAGCCGTCTGGCCGGATTTTCTTTCAAGGCATGATAGCCTGCGGCTCGTTGGCCGGTGCTTACTTTCAAGGCATGATAGCCTGCGGCTCGCTGGCCGGAGCTTACTTTCAAGGCATGATAGCCTGCGGCTCGTTGGCCGGTGCTTACTTTCAAGGCATGATAGCCTGTGGCTCGTTGGCCGGAGCTTACTTTCAAGGCATGATAGCCTGCGGCTCGTTGGCCGGAGCTTACTTTCAAGGCATGATAGCCTGCGGCTCGTTGGCCGGTGCTTACTTTCAAGGCATGATAGCCTGCGGCTCGTTGGCCGGAGCTTACTTTCAAGGCATGATAGCCTGCGGCTCGTTGGCCGGTGCTTACTTTCAAGGCATGATAGCCTGCGGCTCGTTGGCCGAAGCTTACTTTCAAGGCATGATAGCCTGTGGCTCGTTAGCCAGTGCTTACTTTCAAGGCATGATAGCCTGCGACTCGTTGGCCGGTGCTTACTTTCAAGGCATGATAGCCTGCGGCTCGTTGGCCGGTGCTTACTTTCAAGGCATGATAGCCTGCGGCGTGTTGGCCGGTGCTTACTTTCAAGGCATGATAGCCTGCGGCGCGTTGGCCGGTGCTTACTTTCAAGGCATGATAGCCTGCGACTCGTTGGCCGGTGCTTACTCTCAAGGCATGATAGCCTACGGCTCTTTGGCCGCGCTTACTTTTGCTCTTTTTCGAAAATAATACGACTTTATTAATGAATCGTAGGTTTTATACATAGAATTTTTTTAGACATTCTCCATGCCAAGAATGCGGCAATTCGTACCCTTCACCATTTTTCAGGCGGTATGAAGCTCGTCCTGTCTTTTGGTGTATGATGTATGGTCCTTCCCATTGTGGCTCTAGCTTCTTAGGCTGCTTAACCTCTCGAAGAACCAACTCTCCTGGGGCAAAACTCCGCTCCTTTATCCTTTGGTTGAAATATCGCTCAACTCTAGATTTATCTTTCGCCATCCTTACTGCGGCGGCCACTCTAGTCTCCTCGAGGAGGTCTAGACGATCCTATATTCCCTGATTGTTGACTTCTTCGTCATATGATTCCCACCTTATTGATGGTACCACAATTTCCGCCGCCGAATGACAGCCTCCGAACCATATGTTAGTCTGCAGGGTGTTTCTCCTGTCGGCCCCCTTTCTATTGTCCTGTAAGACCAGAGGATCTGGGGTAACAGCTCTGCCCACTTTCCCTTTCTTTCATCAAGTTTTTTCTTTATTGCCCTTACTATCTGACCATTTACGTTCTCGGCTTGCCCATTTGCCTGAGGGTGTGCTACTGATGCGAACCTTAAGTGGATCTTCTATTCTTCACAGAATTCCTGGAGGCTTTCGTAGTTGAATTGAGTTCCTTTATCAGTTATTATTGTCTTTATGCTGAACCTGCATATCACATATTTCCAGATGAATTCCTGTGATTTTCTAGCCATGATAGAGATAGTGGGCATTGCCTCGACCCATTTTGTGAAATAGTCGATGGTGACATATATGAGCTTGAACCTCCCTGGTGAAGCTTCTGGGAATGGTCCCACAATATCTAATCCCCACATAGCAAAAGGATTGGGCAGAGGATAGATTTTTGTTCCACCGGAGGATTGTGTATTTTGTTCCCGTGTTCCTGACACTTGAGACACTTTTGTATGTACTCTTTGCAATGTTCCATCATTTTTGGCCAAAAGTACCCGAGCCTCAAGATTTTGTGCGTTGTGGTCCTTTCTCCTTGGTGGTTTCCCACAGAGCCCATCATGCACCTCTTTTATTAGTTCTGCCCCTTCGGCTATGGTAACACACTTCAATGCTGGTCTTGCAAAAGATCGCTTATATAGCTGGTTATTCTCAATGAAAAATGATGCGGCCCGCCTTTTTATTATCCCGGCCTCCTTTTCTTCTTATGGCAACCTTCCTTGCCGTATGTAATCTATGATTGGGGTCATCCAAGATTCTGCCTTATCATTTGGTTCCACTGTAAACACTTGAGCCTGTCTATGCTTGATGTAGTCTTGACTTCTAACCATACCTCATTGGGTACTTTTTCGGCCATACTTGCCAATTTTGCCAAGGCATCAGCTTCAACATTCTTCTTACGAGGGAGATGCTTTAGCTCACACCTTTGGAAATTTGCTTTTAGCTCCTGAACTTTGAGTAAGTACCTCCACAGCTTTTCCTCTTTGACTTCATAGATGTTGTCGCTTTGTCTTGCTACCAACATGGAATCTTAGTATACCTCTAATTCTACGAAAGGTTTAAATTTTATGAGCTTTATTTTCAACAGGATTTTATAGGAAGGAAAAAAAAGAGAGGGTATCTTCCTATGGAACCTGTTGCCCCTAGGGCGGCAGCCACCTCCAAACCCTGGATGAGGGCTTCGTATTCAGCTTCATTGTTGGTAACATCGAAATCTAGCCGGAAGGCGTAATTTAGGCTTTGTCCATCCGGAGCTTCTACTACTATTCCAGCTCCCGCCCCACTTTTGCATCGGGCTCCGTCAACCAAGATGGTGTATGGGTTTTGGAGCCGTTTCTCTTCTCTTGCAAAGTTTGTTTCTATTATGAAGTCTGCCAAGGCCTGTGCTTTAATCGCTGTTCAGGGTAAGAAGTGAATTTCCTATTATGTTAGCTCCACTGTCCAGCTCACCATCCGGCCGGAAGCATTTGGATTGTTAGCTATTTGCTTGACTGGCCAGTTGGTCTTGACAAAGATTCGATGTGACTGAAAGTAGGGCTGTAATTCCTTGACGCCACCACTAATGCAAACAGGATTTTCTCTATGTTTGTATACCGTCCTTCTGTTGGGCTCAATATTTTACCAGTGTAGTAGACTAGTATTTCCCTCTTCTCTTCCATAATCAAGACAGTTGTAACTGCCCAATCTGTTGCGGACAAGTAAAGGTAGAGATCCTGGCGGGGGCTGGTACGCCCAATTTAGGCAAATCCTGAAGCATTTCTTTGATTTTCTCAAATCCGTCTATGCACTCTTGTCCCCACTGGAATCAGCTGTTCTTCCTTAGGATATTGAAGAACGGGATTGATTTTTCCTGAAGCTTGGAACAAAACCTGCTTAATGCTGTGAGTCTCCCGTTCAAGGCTAGGACGTCTTTGATATTTTTTGGAGGAGAAAGGTTGAGGATTGCCTGACTTTTTTCCGGATCGACCTCAATACCTCGTTGTCCAACAATGAAGCCAAGAAACCTCCCTTTGGTTACACCGAATACACACTTTTCTGGGTTCAGCTTGATTTGGTATTTGTCCAGAGTGTCGAACGTTTCCTCTAAATCCTTCATGTGTTCTTCTCTTGATGGACTTCTTACGACTATATTGTCGACGTAAGCTTCCACGTTCCGGGAAAGTTGCTGACAAAATACTTTGTCAATCATTCGCTGAAAGGTAGCTCCTGCGTTCTTCAACCCAAAAGGCATTTGAAATACCCCAAACCTTGGTATGTTGTTTAAACATTAAATAATAAATTATTAAGACTAAAAGAGTCTTAGAGACATTAATAAACAATTTAATAAATAGTAAATAAAATAAATTGTCTAAAAGGCAATAAAGGGCGAAATATGCTCTAAGCTTGGAATAACCTTGGTTAAGACTTAATAAACTTACCAAGACCTTATATGTATATTAATGAATTTATTAAATCAGTTACCAAAGAAAACCGAGCTTGAAAACAAGTTAAAATACAAAATGTGCTTTGAGGAGCCTTAAAGCACGTTTTTGAGTAACTGTCGTGTAAATGAGTTTTAAATGGCTAAATGTCCATTATTACTCTTTAATTAATATGTGTACTATTTAGTATCACATTGGAAGTTTAAATTAATAAGAAATAATATTTCACTTTTATGTGTTTTGTTATAGTGAATAGTAACTAAAATAAGCTAGTTTGTAACATATATTAACATATGTAATTTAATTGAGCTATAAAGACTAAATAACCCCTTATATGTATATGTGGGTCGGTTTGTATGTGCTGGGACGTCACTTGCTTGCTGATTGAGCAAATAAGTGAACAATCAGTGAGTATTGTAAAAGGCACTATTTGCTTTATGTATTTAATTTCTTCAAAAGCAACTACAATCATTCATTCTCCCATTTCCTTACTATCTCACGTAGCCTTCTCCTTCCTGTTCTCTCTCTTCACGATCGAACACACCAGCACCAACATACTACTTTAAATTCATATAGCTTCTTGCTCACTTGTCCAAATCTAAAACCGAGACCACCGATCTCTTAGTTTCATCAAGCTCTTCGATTTAGTCTCTTCAAATCTTCAAGAGCTCCACTTTGGTGCCAAGAGGAATCTCCATGGGAAGAGCTTGAGTCCATCTTCTTACGTATTATTCTTCTCCTTTGCTTCAAGGTATGGAAACTCAAAGAAAATGGTGTTTCCTCTATGTTTTATGTTAACCAAAGCTAGCTTAAAATTCCTTTGGAAAATGAACGTACGTTGTGTATTCAAACTATCTAAAGAGCCAATGGTTATGACTTGGAAAAATGTTCTCAAAAGACTAGTAAAAAACATACGTACTGCTGTTTGTATTTGCAGGTGAAAGGCAAATATTGTGGAAATTCAGTGTTTAAGATTATTGCATTTTAAGAGCCTAAGAGCTATGCAAATTTAATTGTGCACTATGTTGTTATGTGGTGTATATTTGGTGAAGTTTTGAGTATAAGAGTGTACTGGGAAGTTTATACAATTGATGGATGTAGAGAACTTACGCAGCAGAACTTGGAAAATGCAGTACGTCAAATTCTGTAGGTTGGGTCCGGGACCTAGGCCATGGGTAATGTCCCGGACCATTGGTGCAAATAGACCGTGAGTTATACAAAGTTTAAGGTCCGGGACCTGGTTTAAGGTTAAGGACCCGGACCAATTGTTTAAAATGGCCGAGAGTGGAATAAGGTTGTGGTCCGGGACTTGGGATGGGTACAAGGACCCGGACCACCCTGCTGAAATACGCCGATAGTTTTTACAAGTGTTGGTCCGGGACTTAGGGTAAGGACCAAGTCCCGGACCACTCTAAAAATGTTGTTAAAGGTTGGAAAATGATGTCTAAAGATGGGGAGTGATGGATAATGATGTTGTAAGGTTGTTAAGGACATGTTTGGTGAGTTATAATGACAGTTTGGTGGGTGAGAAGTTGGAGTAAAATGTGAGAGTAAAACAAGTTAAAATGCAAAGGTATTTAACTAGCTAACGGAGTTAACTATAGTCATTCGACGTTACACAAACATGTTACCCCAATGTTAATGAAGGTAACTTTAATGTACCAGTTGTTCGAGAATTGTTCGAGGAACCTAAATGGACATGGTAGAGTGGACTCCGGTGACAGGTATGGTTTTCTTGCAACCTGTGTCCTACCGGATTACACCGGCTTGAATGCCAATGTGTTTTTCTGAGTGTTTGCCACCTTGTAAGATAAAACATGTAATGAGTTTATAGTAATTCATTTATGTGGCGAATCTGGTCTTCGATACCGTTTAACCTCAAATAAGTGTTAAACCTTGGCTAACTAGAACTAGGAACACATGTGATATCGGTATTCGGATTTAACGGCCCAAACCTTGGGAACGTTCTAACCACGGCTATGCGTGAGTTAGTTGTGTATGGTTATTGTTTGTAGGTGTGTGAACCTCCCTTACATGCTTAACACGGTTGTGATACCGAATGGTGTGTGGATGTGATAGGTTCCATAATGGAGCCTTAACTACTTAACTATAAGTATATGTGTATTAATGGGGGGTGAGGAGTCCGGTCATGTTCCGGCCACGCGTGTGATGGACGGGAGTCGATGTCATACCCGTTCGACTCTCTTGGTGTATGTTAGGTTGTTTACTCATTGGTTTCCAATCTTCCCTTTAGCTTAAAGCTATGTTACTGACCCACGTCGGTTTCTGGGGCATACAATGGTTTGTTCGGTGTGCTTGGTTTACTGTACCCAACGCACCTTAGTGTTAAGTTATCTGTTCATCTAAAGAAACGGTAGCAAGTTATGGAACGAGCTTATCATGAGTTTGGCAACATTCTCTAGGCTCTAAAGTGAACTAATTATGGTTGGGTTGGTTCCTAAAGAAAACGTACCCGTTGTATTATGTGTTATGGATGTATTGCAATTCCTATTCGGTGAAAAGTTATATGTGGTAAATTGTGGATATTGTGGATTATGGATATGAATTCAGGCTTATAATAAGAAGCGTTTAAGGATAACCCGATTAATGGGTAATGTCGTCTGTTAAGGAAGTAACTCCATTAAGAGGAGAGTCACTCTAGGGTTAAAGGAAACAATGTTGATTTGTTATGTGTGGATGTATGGATGTGTTGGGTGTTTGTTGAGCCCTATAGCTGGGCGTATCAATGGTTGTGTGTTTATGGTTTACATGCAGGATTTAATTATAATCAACAGCATGCTAAGACGACAATTAGTTTGTGCGTGGCCCGGTAGCATGCGGGCTGCGGGATTACCATACCAGCAAAGGTGCTGAGCCCCTTGGGGGCCACCCTTTTCTCCTTTTTCTATTTCAGGTACAAGGAGCTGGAAGCCGTTCGAGAGTAGGACGGGGTAGATGTTTGCACATTGGTAGCCCTTTAATGGTGTATGTATTATAGGTGTAGTAAGACCGAATTTGTTGTCGGCATTGATAATGAATACTCGGTACAGTTGAATGTATATGTAAAATAATTGTTGGAAATGGATTAAGGATTGTATTGTGTAGTTGCTCGGGGATCTAGACCATCAGACCGATACAGTGTGTATGTATTAGCCTTGTTAGCCACGTGGGTGGTTAACGGCGTGTAACACCATTGTGATATGTGATGTAATGGGTCGAGGTTTCCGCTGCAGTTCGATGTGTGTGTACGGAGGCAGTTGGGGGTGTTACAAAAAGTGGTATCAGAGCGAAGTATCGCTCTGATGACTGAATTACCGAGCTTAGGAAGTACCGAGTTAAGATTTTAGTACTTTGGGTTAGGGGTTGAGTGATAGCGTGAGAGATACGCTAGTTAGGAACTACCAGTAAATACTGGAAACCTACTACATACATCCCACCCTCCACATCCCTGGTTACAACTTGGGAAAGAACGCCAGAGAGATGAAAGCCCTCTCTTACCCGGGAAGACCCGGTCTGGCTGATATTAACTATCTTGTAAGTATGGGGAACCTGTCATACGGTAGATTCTGAAAGTAGAAATCCCGGAGACGGCTCCCAGGTGAACAACTGTAACCGCACTTGATAGCAAAGAATGGAGAATCTGGTGTAAGGAAAATAGAATTTCCAGCAACCTGGGTCGACATGCCGAGCAGTCGAGAACAACCACTTGCAAAGCGCCAAGTGCGCAACAGGCAAAAAGTGGGGTAGTGAAGCCCGAGACAGTGTCTACGGGATGGCAATGTTAGGTAATTGTAATGGTACCAACGGTATACCAACCGACAAAGAACTACAACGTAGTACCCAAACAAGAGACAAGTCTCAGTACCATGACAAATGCGTGGAATGGGCTACGAAGAGACACATAATAAGTAAAAAGGGGTCTCCCAGAAGGGGAAACACCCTAGTAAATGTTTATTAGAGGAGGACAATGAGAAGTTGTGCAGGATATTAGTACCAATTAGAGTATCCAAGTAAGGACCCATGAGGCCACTGAATACGGTGTAGACAAAAACAGTACCGCAGCCGGTACATGTTGAACCGACAGCCAGTTAACAGGCGCACTTGCCGTGGCAAGTGCAGCTATAACAGGGCTGTTCGAAAAAAAAAAAAATCGACAACTACCAACTACTTAGTAAAGTACCCAGGATTTAATGTGATCATCGAAACCGTGGAAGGGCTTAACAGCCTAACCTTTGTAAATGGGAATATATCAGTCAGCAAGAAGCTAGACATGGTTGAGGCAAGAAGGTGTTGTGAAACCAGGAGAATTTTTTCTTTCAAACTCAGATATATTTCAAACTCTTTTCCTTCAAAACCAATCCTCTTTTTAACCAGTACTCCTTTTACCCTTCTTTCAAACCAGATTACCTTTGAATAACCGGACGGAAACCGGTGAACCCGAGGGTAGTAACCCGACGGTATGGATGGAGTTCAGAATAATATAGCGATGGATAAACCTTCCCTGGAATGAGTTCGGGAAGCACGGAATGTATATTGTCAGAGGACAATACAAGGGAGTTGACAACAGGATACTTCACCTAGGCGTGTACGGACACTACGAGTGTACCACTGTGTTGTGGGACGACCGCACTCCGATAGGAGCATGTGGGCCTGACAGACCTACTTATGGGTTAGTCGGGTAAGTAGTAATGTATCAGTATGATACCCCATATATGTATACGAGAAGAGTCCGAAACATGGGAAGTAGTCGACTCCATACTACGGTCAGCAGTAAAAGTCAAGTAAGAGCTAAGGATTACCACGAATGGTCGAAGTGAAGAACCCAGTTGAGAAGACTAAAGGAATTGGTAAATTCGTCCAAGAAATGTGTAGAGTCAAGAAGTGCGAAGAGCACGGATGGTTATGCAAAGACATCACGTATGTCTTAGGAAGTTGAAGGAATGAGACATGGTAGCTGGAACGATACCCAGCTAAGGAAGTAAGAAGGCATAGTCTACTCAATGTACTCATAAGTGAAAGTTAAATGTAATGGCATACCTTAGTAACACCCAGGAGTAGTCCTTGAAGGGTGTTTGGGATCAAACATTGTTGGATGGGGCAACGTAACAGAAACGTAAGAAGGGAACCCACTTAACAGTAGGACCCTAAGTTGCCAAAGAGACAACTTGGAAGGAATCGTGACGCAACGACCTTGTCTGTGAGTCAATGCTACCTCTAAACTATGCAATATTGTATAAAGAAGTAAAGGTATGTGAACAGCCTGCAGTGAGCAGAGCTTGAGGCAATAGGCTTATAAGCCACAAAAAAAAATGTGTTATGTAAATGTACTGATTGCAGAAGTATATGTCATACAAGTAAATAGAGCGGAGAACGAACCACTGTTTTAAGAGTGGGGATACCTCTCGATATTGTGAACCGCGAGAGCGGTAGTTGGGTGGACCAAGTTCAGGAATGTGTGGAGGATGGACCACGTTGTTATTACCCCAGGATGAGTTAAAAAAAAAATAAATACGAAAGAAGTGTTTGTACCAGTTGTGTACACATGAAGAGTAATAAGTCTGATAGCAACCACCATTGGTGCGTGATGCTAAATGGGTAGCGAACAACGCTTAGGGAACACAAAGGCTCGAGAATGAGCACATTCAAAAGCAGCCAAATAAGTGGCCAAACAAGCGTAATGGCGGAAGCTAATATAATAGCGGATGCAGTGTAAGTTGATGTGGAATAATGAAAGAGGATTCGGTGCGCAATAAGCGACCGTTGTATAAGCATGATTAAGTGATGGTATGACAATTAAGCAGAGTTGTGAGTTAAACCAGTGGAGATACAACAGTAAGTTATAATGAATAGCTGGAACAGTAACCAGTAACCGGTATTATGAGATAAGAATCTCAGTAAAACACGTGTGAATCCCATTGCAATCGCATGAGAGATTTACTGCCCAGAGTTACGCCTCTGCACTCTGTATGACTGAGTGTTTTGGTATTGCGTTTGCGCAATAACGATCGAGTGGATAGCTAGGATTTGGAAGATGAGAATGTGGACGGCGAACAAAGAGAATAATAACACTATAAGACCGAGGCATATGAAATTGCAAGGTCTATCAATGAAATGATACTGTACAGAACTAAATAGGGAAGCAGGACTGGCAAAATGATAAGTGACTACAGTAGCACTAAGTATTAAATATCGGTATGAAATATACCTCAGGTGTAGGAAATAACTGAAAGAGCACTACACATCAGTAGTAGCTCAACCTCAACCGGCAAAGTCGAAAGGAATTGAGGCAATAATTGAGAAATACATAGCAGTATACACTGTAAATTGTCATGGAGGTAGATGAAAGGTTTGTAACTCACCGAATTCGCTCACGGTAAGAGATACCACGTTTCGGTTGAGAAACCATGGTTACCAGGATAAGGGTAATACATTAGAGATGTACAGTACAGTAACAGTAAAGAGTGGGGAAAACTAGCTCTATGAGTACCAGAGTTGTGCAATAGAGGCCAGCGAGCCCATGCATCGAATATGAATAAGTGGCTAGTAATCAATGCCTAGAGCCTTATAGGCCAGGAACGAAACCGGTAATGAGTTAGATAAACTCCAATGAGAATCCTTGGTTAGGAACTAAACCGCTAATATGGTCAAGATCCTTTAACGGACCGCGTGGAAGTTAAACACTTCACGACGGTAGAACATTTTTAACACTATGTTCAGTGGCTGATTACGTGGACGTAATCCCTTTTAAGGGGGGTAGAGCGTAAAACCGCTTAGTGTGTTTTACCGTACAAGTGTACGTGAACTATGTTGTGCATAGCACAAAAATAATTGTTATGATGGTTGGCATGATTAATAATTTGTTATGGTGATTGGCATGGTTAAATGGTGGAAATTGCGCACAGAAGATGCGAAATACTATTGTAGGTAGGTGTGACTACCTTGGTAATGGTTGTGGGTAAGTACAAGTACTAAGGAGTAAATAAACTCCTGGGGAACTAAAGCCCCAATGGTGTGTGTTAGCATAATACCAAATGTAACACGATGTATTGTATTTTGATTAAAAACATATTATATATATAGTGTGGTGATTTATGAAGGGTATGAAACTGACATGGAACTTAGTAAATTAGATTCCCTAGGTAACTTGATTAAAAGAGAATGGAGGTAATTGATAGACTAAGTTCTATCCCTGGGAGATGTAATGATTATGACTAGAAGGATCAAAAGATAGAAAGTGGAATATGCTTGAATCAATTGTTGGTTGAAAATGAAGTGGGAGGTGGAACTTGATTTGCATGCGATCAAGGGAAGCCGAACACAAATTGGGGTGGAAGGATAGTTCAACACTGATGCTGATCACATCAGGGTTGGATGACGCTTGAAGCTCCCTATAAGTGGTCACAAATAACACCATTAAGAAGGATGCAAGAGCATAAGTTGGACCTGGAGTTGTATTGAGTTTTCAAAAGAATTTAATTGGTGGTTTCAAGTCTTCATTGGTATTTCCAAAACAGTGGATTGATATTTTGAATAAAGGATTCTCCTTGTTTACTTACCTGGTAAAGGATATTTTTGTAGTACTTGCTCACGAGCTGAGGACGTATGAGCCTTTGTCTTCGGACCGGTGACATGAGAAGTACATATGTTAAAAAAATTAAGTGAATGTTTTGATCTCCCAAGGGAACGGGGACCAGCAGGTGTCCATCGCGACCGGTTCTGCGGGGATCACAGTGTATATGTACTCAACGTGGGACTCGAGCCCATGAAGAGATGGAAAAGGTATTTCTATTTGTTATACGTTCTAAGGCATGTTGTGTGGTATGTGTAATAAATGTTACTTTGACCATGAGTCTTGATGTGGTTCAGTTCTGAGTTGATTATGTTACTTGGGCCTATGAGTCCAAAGTGGTCATGTTACCCAGACCTGAGAGTCTGAGGGTTGTTATGTGAGTACAATACTATTAAGGTACCCGGACCATTGAGTCCGAGGTAATCATGTGAGAATGATACGTTATGGATGGATGTGTATGTGAACCCGGACCTTCAAGTCCGAGGTTGTGGTGTAAGGTGTGTTGGTTATGGAAGTGTTTTATATACAAGTAATTTCCATATTCTAAACCAATGATATGTGGGAAGTGTGAACTTCGGGGACGAAGTTCTTTTAAGGGGGGTAGACTGAAATACCCCAAACCTTGGTATGTTGTTTAAACATTAATAATAAATTATTAAGACTAAAAAGAGTCTTAGAAACATTAATAAACAATTTAATAAATAGTAAATACAATAAATTGTCTAAAAGGCAATAAAGGGCGAAATATGCTCTAAGCTTGGAATAACCTTGTTAAGACTTAATAAACTTACCAAGACCTTATATGTATATTAATGAATTTATTAAATCAGTTACCAAAAAACCGAGCTTGAAAACAAGTTAAAATACAAATGTGCTTTGAGGAGCCTTAAAAGCACGTTTTTGAGTAACTGTCGTGTAAATGAGTTTTAAATGGCTAAATGTCCATTATTACTCTTTAATTAATATGTGTACTATTTAGTATCACATTTGGAAGTTTAAATTAATAGAAATAAATATTTCACTTTTATGTGTTTTGTTATAGTGAATAGTAACTAAAATAAGCTAGTTGTAACATATATTCATATGTAATTTAATTGAGCTATAAAGACTAAATAACCCCTTATATGTATATGTGGGTCGGTTTGTATGTGCTGGGACGTCACTTGCTTGCTGATTGAGCCAATAAGTGAACAATCAGTGAGTATTGTAAAAGGCACTATTTGCTTTATGTATTTAATTTCTTCAAAAGCAACTACAATCATTCATTCTCCCATTTCCTTACTATCTCACGTAGCCTTCTCCTTCCTGTTCTCTCTTCTTCACGATCGAACACACACAACCACACATACTACTTTAAATTCATATAACTTCTTGCTCACTTGTCCAAATCTAAAACCGAGACCACCGATCTCTTAGTTTCATCAAGCTCTTCGATTAGTCTCTTCAAATCTTCAAGAGCTCCACTTTGGTGCCAAGAGGAATCTCCATGGAAGAGCTTGAGTCCATCTTCTTACGTATTATTCTTCTCCTTTGCTTCAAGGTATGGAAACTCAAAGAAATGGTGTTTCCTCTATGTTTTATGTTAACCAAAGCTAGCTTAAAATTCCTTTGGAAAATGAACGTACGTTGTGTATTCAAACTACCTAAAGAGCCAATGGTTATGACTTAGAAAATGTTCTCAAAGACTAGTAAAAAACATACGTACTGCTGTTTGTATTTGCAGGTGAAAGGCAAATATATTGTGGAAATTCAGTGTTTAAGATTATTGCATTTTAAGAGCCTAAGAGCTATGCAAATTTAAATTGTGCACTATGTTGTTATGTGGTGTATATTTGGTGAAGTTTTGAGTATAAGAGTGTACTGGGAAGTTTATACAATTGATGGATGTAGAGAACTTACGCAGCAAACTTGGAAAATGCAGTACGTCAAATTCTGTAGGTTGGGTCCGGGACCTAGGCCATGGGTAATGTCCCGGACCATTGTGCAAATAGACCGTGAGTTACAAAGTTTAAGGTCCGGGACCTGGTTTAAGGTTAAGGACCCGGACCAATTGTTTAAAATGGCCGAGAGTGGAATAAGGTTGTGGTCCGGGACTTGGGATGGGTACAAGGACCCGGACCACCCTGCTGAAATACGCCGATAGTTTTACAAGTGTTTGGTCCGGGACTTAGGGTAAGGACCAAGTCCCGGACCACTCTAAAATGTTGTTAAAGGTTGGAAAATGATGTCTAAAGATGGGGATGATGGATAATGATGTTGTAAGGTTGTTAAGGACATGTTTGGTGAGTTATAATGACAGTTTGGTGGGTGAGAAGTTGGAGTAAAATGTGAGAGTAAAACAAGTTAAAAATGCAAAGGTATTTAACTAGCTAACGGAGTTAACTATAGTCATTCGACGTTACACAAACATGTTACCCCACAATGTTAATGAAGGTAACTTTAATGTACCAGTTGTTCGAGAATTGTTCGAGGAACCTAAATGGACATGGTAGAGTGGACTCCGTGGACAGGTATGGTTTTCTTGCAACCTGTGTCCTACCGGATTACACCGGCTTGTATGCCAATGTGTTTTTTTGTGAGTGTTTGCCACCTTGTAAGATAAAACATGTGAATGAGTTTATAGTAATTCATTTATGTGGCGAATCTGGTCTTCGATACCGTTTAACCTCAAATAAGTGTTAAACCTTAGCTAACTAAACTAGGACACATGTGATATCGGTATTCGGATTTAACGCCCCAACCTTGGGAACGTTCTAACCACGGCTATGCGTGAGTTAGTGGTGTATGGTTTTGTTTGTAGGTGTGTGAACCTCCCTTACATGCTTAACACGGTTGTGATACCGAATGGTGTGTGGATGTGATAGGTTCCATAATGGAGCCTTAACTACTTAACTATAAGTATATGTGTATTAATGGGGGGTGGAGTCCGGTCATGTTCCGGCCACGCGTGTGATGGACGGGAGTCGATGTCATACCCGGTTCGACTCTCTTGGTGTATGTTAGGTTGTTTACTCATTGGGTTTCCAATCTTCCCTTTAGCTTAGCCAAAGCTATGTTACTGACTCACGTCGGTTTTCTGGGGCATACAATGGTTGTTCGGTGTGCTTGGTTTACTGTACCCAACGCACCTTAGTGTTAAGTTATCTGTTCATTTAAAGAAACGGTAGCAAGTTATGGAACGAGCTTATCATGAGTTTGGCAACATTCTCTAGGCTCTAAAGTGAACTAATTATGGTTGGGTTGGTTCCTTAAGAGAACCGTACCCGTTGTATTATGTGTTATGGATGTATTGCAATTCCTATTCGGTGAAAGTTATATGTGGTAAATTGTGGATATGTGGATTATGGATTAAATTCAGGCTTATAATAAGAAGCGTTTAAGGATAACCCGATTAATGGGTAAATGTCGTCTGTTAAGGAGTAACTCCATTAAGAGGAGAGTCACTCTAGGGTTAAAGGAAACAATGTTGATTTGTTATGTGGGATGTATGGATGTGTTGGGTGTTTGTTGAGCCCTATAGCTGGGCGTATGCAATGGTTTGTGTTTTATGTTTACATGCAGGATTTAAATTATAATCAACAGCATGCTAAGACGACAATTAGTTGTGCGTGGCCCGGTAGCATGCGGGCTGCGGGATTACCATACCAGCAAAGGTGCTGAGCCCTTGGGGGCCACCCTTTTCTCCTTTTTCTATTTCAGGTACAAGGAGCTGGAAGCCGTTCGAGAGTAGGACGGGGTAGATGTTTGCACATTGGTAGCCCTTTAATGGGTGTATGTATTATAGGTGTAGTAAGACCGAATTTGTTGTCGGCATTGATTAATGTACTCGGTACAGTTGAATGTATATGTAAAATAATTGTTGGAAATGGATTAAGATTGTATTGTTGTAGTTGCTCGGGGATCTAGACCATCAGACCGATACAGTGTGTATGTATTACCTTGTTAGCCACGTGGGTGGTTAACGGCATGTAACACCATTGTGATATGATGAATGTGATGGTTTAGTTTCCGCGCTGCAGTTCGATTTTGGTGTGTACGAGGCAGTTAGGGGTTGTTACAAGCAGTACCTTGTAACAGAATGTTCCGGCTGAAGATAAGGATGTTTTTTCCGAATCGTCTTCTCTGTCATTTAATCTGATTCGATTATAGCCGGAGAAAGCATCTAGAAAGCTTACACAGAGCTTTGAGCAGTGAAACCACCAATCTACTATTGATGGTAGGGGGTAGAAATCTTCAGACATGCCTTATTCAAATCTGTGAAATCCACACACATTCTCCACTTCCCGTTTGCTTTTTTGACCATGACAACATTAGCCAGCCATCGTGGGTATTTTACCTCCCTGATGAATCCAGCTTTGAGGAGTTTCTGGACTCGGTTCGTGCAGCCAAATCTCTTTCTTCCCCTATTATACCCTTTTTCTTTGCTTAACCGCCGATGTTTAGGGTCTACCCTGAGCTCATGCCGGATAACGCTTGGGTCTATTCCGGGCATCTCGTCCGTGCCTCCAGGCGAATGTTGCCCTTCTTTTTTCCAGGAACTTCATTAAGTGAGTTTGTTCTCCACTGTCAAACGTAGTTCCTATTTTAAAAAATTTAGAGGGTCAGATTTAAATGTACCTCTCTGGGGGGGGCTTGAGTTGTTTGACAGATCCTTCCTTTTCTTGACCTGATCCCGGGAAGAAGGTAACTTTCCCTTGAACTCCTTGTCCGATCTACGGTTTGACCATCTCCTCACTAGGAAGACTATCCATGATGCGGACTTCACAAATTCGGGCCATCTTTTGGCTTCCTCTTATTGTAACCACCTTCCCGTTTGTGGTTAAATATTTCAATTTTAAGTGATGAGTGCTTTGTATGGCTTTGAAAGCATTGATTCCTTGCCTTCCAAGATACATTTATATCAAGACAGACCTGGCACAATAAAGCTGTGAGTTCTCTGTTCTCCTTTCGTCTCCTTGCCCAGGGTCATTGTAAAGTCTACTGCCGCGAAGATGTGGTAGAGACGCCTCCTACAATCCTCCTAGAACCGCCGAATATGGCTTGATTCGGTCCTCAGGCACTTCCAACCTCCTACCGCCCTCGGCCGATATGACATTTGCTCCCGCCCACCTATCGATCAGGATTCCTTCCATCATTCGATCATTTACCTGTGCACGAATGACGAGTGAATCGTTGTGTGGGTATACACTCCATCTTCATCTTCGTCGGAGAGAAGATTGGAGGAAAACTTTTTTTTTGGCGATTTTCTTCTCCGGAGTTCTGATGCACTTGATGAATGTTCCTTTTTCTTTCATTAGGGGTTAGCGGTCCTACCTTCCGAAAAGCCCTGTGAGTTTTCTTAGAGAAGTTGTTGTTAGCTTTCTTCTTTGGGAGGAAAGGGGGTTCACTGTAAGAAATGCAAAAAATGGAAAGTCCGTTTTCCTTTTTTTTTAGTAACGTGATACTTGACATTTTTACTCATATATGTTCAGATTTTACTAGGAAAACAGGAGATATAAGATTCTCATCTTAAAGCAGATTACAAAGGTATACTAAACTTATCAGGGATGTTCTGGAGTAACATAAAAGCAAAATGTCTGAATGTGTAATTCCGAATGCAATCCGATGAAAAGAAGGAACTTTTGCTTTCCTTCCTCACCAAGCCTGTTATCATACCCACCGATTTCGCCAGGATTAAGCCTGGGGTGAATCTCTTCCTCTTGTCGTCCACGTGGTGCGTTCTGGCCTCCGCCCTGTTGACTACCGTATTGCCTTTGTGCTCCGGCTGATTGTTTTCCCTTCTTCTTATTCTCCTCAATGATTCGAAGCTCTTTGGCTAAGGTAGCACAGTTTACAGTCCGGTGGCTGCGGTTTCCGTGGTATTCGCAGAATGCAACCGGAATTTCTCCTTGCGTGGCTTTCTCGGCTGAGGGAGGTATCCCTCTCTTACTGCACAGCATATTTTCCCTGGGTCAATGTAGACAATGGCCCTTGCCCCTTGATGCTGTGGCCCCTAAGGGAAGATCTGGCAGTCGACTTGCCATAATATGGCTTGTATCTTCACCCCTCCTCTTCCGGCATTTCCTCCATGCCCTTCTTTCTTTCTGGTGCCGCTGCGGTTTTGAAGCTATCTGCTACTCCTTAGCCTTGTTTTCTGCTATCTCAGATTTCAAAAAATCATGGATCATTTCAGCTAGCTCTCCATGAGTTTTCGGTGCTTTTGTTGCGATCTTTCCGGCAAGCCGAGGTTGAGCCA
Organism: Limonium bicolor; assembly: GCA_023374045.1. Taxonomy (NCBI): domain Eukaryota; kingdom Viridiplantae; phylum Streptophyta; class Magnoliopsida; order Caryophyllales; family Plumbaginaceae; genus Limonium; species Limonium bicolor. The sequence goes on along the minus strand of CM041776.1, from coordinate 123,620,902 downwards.
AACCGTTACCAAAGGCTTTGATCAAGATCTTCTCATCGATATCATCAATTTCATTTCCGACCTTCTATGGAAGCATTCACTGTACTCCTTCACTGTTTCCCCCTTTCGCTGCTTAACGTCCATCAGCTCTATTGTTTCTTTTTTAACCCTCTTACTCGCAGCGAAGTATTGCTGGAATTCTTCGGTCAGCTGTTTGAAGCTCGTGATGGACTGTGGCGGTCTCGTGGAGATCCATCCCAATGCTCTCTTTGAAAGCGTTCCGGGAATAAATTGCAGAGAGCGAGGGAGTTGATCCCCGAGTGTTCATGGCAAACAAGAACTTCTTAATATGCTGAGCGGGTCTCCTGTCCCATCATATTTCTCAATCGTCGGGGCAACGAAACGCGGCGGGAGTTTTGCTTTCTTACCGCTCTGAGAAGGGGTACAAGCTCATGTCTATCTGGTCATCCTCTTCCATTTCTTCTTCACTAATGATTTAATTGTGTTTCGATCTTGGCTTCTTCTCCATTACTGCTCTGGAATCTTTGTTTCTCAGCGCTCTATGGCCTCAGTCATTTCGTCCCATTTCTTCTGATATTCCTCGTCCCTTTGCATTAATTCCTGCTGTAGAGTCTCGTTTCCCTCTACAATCTTTCGTCAATCGATCTACTAGTCCTTTTAGCATATCCTCGAGATCTTTATTGAGATGGCTTCTGGCATCTCCGAGCTCATTTCTTCTTCAACGCGATTGTCATCCTCGGTGGCGTTCTTCGGTGTTTTCTTTGATTTTGGAGCCATTTCTCATATTCAAATCCTGCAAAAAATGTCATTAGTCGTTTCAGGATTTCCACTACAAATCGTCATAGATTACTTCCCTGTTTCTAGGTGGTCTCGTGGTCGCTTCTTGTTGTTCGTTTCCCACAGACGGCGCCAAATGAAACAGTCTACTGCATCCTAATACAATCCGATCTGATTTACTATCCTATATTACCTGGTCTTGATTACAGAATCTCGTGAGAGTGGAGAGAGAGAGAGAGAAAGCCTTTAGTTGGAATCGAGTGTAAGTTTGATTGTCAAATGTTGCGTATCTTATTGGGGGGTACACCCCTATTTATAGTATTTTGGCCTGGTTTCATGGTGCCAGTCTGTACTTTACATGTATAAGTACAGCTTTACCCTCTCCTAGTATCTTTGGCCGACCACAGACGGTCGGTTGTGCCATATTTTGTCTTGCCTAAGTCCTATTTTCATCCGGCTGGGTACGGCCGATGCCCTATGTGTTTCTACTTCCATCCGGCTAGAGCTGCCGGATGCTCTATATGTATCTCTATTCTCATCCGGCTAGAGCGGCGGAAGTTCTACGTGTCCTTGTTCTGGCTTGATACCATTTCTTCTCTTCTCAAAGGAAGATCAACCTCGGGATACAACCCCATGGAAAGGTAGTCGAAGCTGACTAGTTTGGCTTTCTCCAAGTACTTGACCCTCTTCAGCATCCTCTTGATTTTGCAACTAATTGGTTGTCAGGAGCAATTTTCCCAACATGCCCTTGTGAACACATGACTCCAATGGATCGAATTCAATAAACTCATGCTCATATTTGGTATACTTTCCCCAGTTTCTTCTGAATTTGGTGGATAACCTTGAGGGAGTTGACTTTATTTTTCAATTCTTCAATAATGGAGACATAACTGTTCTCCATGGCGGCCAATCTATCCTCAAATTGATCGGATTTCCTTCCTCCTTCATACTTGGGATTCAGGCTTACCTAATTTCAAAGTGTTAATCATTAGCAAATACATAACCAACATAAGGGAATGGATCTAAATTCTAGATTATGGAATGGGCACTTGATCTAGAGGCACTTGGGGCTGAAATTTGTTTAGACTGAAAGCAAAGCAAATTGGCCAGAATGCTTTAGGACTATTGAAGGCCTTGAGCCAGGATATTTTGAATTGGTAGTAAGGCACATGGGTTGGGCTGTTTTAAGAATATGACGCTTGGGCCAGAATGTTTTTGAGCAAAAGTGAGGCGTATGGGCCGGAATGACTTGGTATGATAGAGGCATATGGACTAGATATATGGTAGACTACTGGGCCAAGAGGGACTTCAGAGTCCGAGTGAAATCAATTTTTTTAGTCTTGTGGATTACTTCAAGTTCATGTGGATATCTTTTCTATAAGCTTAAACCTAAATGGGTCAAAATGGATGAATCAAACTTTTGGGCCTAAGATATATCACCCCGATCCCTGGTTTTGGGCCCAAGCCCAAAACAAAAGGCTTACCCACTAAATGGGCCTTTGAGTCGAAAAACTAATTCAATAACAAAAATTTACCTGAGCCCCAACTAATCTTGTAAAATTCAATCATAGAAGCATCAAAACATAGAGGTTAACAACATAGGAAAATCACACTAGGGTAGTACGCATGCCCTTGCTAGGTGATTCCATCAACTTGGTAAGGACCGATCCGGGGAAATGCTAGGAGCTTGGACCCAGGTCATCAAAAGGGATAGGTTTTACGCGCTATCCTCTTTGAGATTTCCTACTTTTACACATCATCATAAGGTGTGTGTCCACGGTCGGGTCTTTGACTGACCAGACATTGGCTCGGTAAGGGTACTACTGGAGAGGTGATAGGGGCTAAATCCCAGGTTAATGGGATGTGGTTTACACAACATCCTCCTCTTTTCTCCCACTTATTCACATCGCCAAAAGGTGCGAGTCTCATACAGGAACCGCCTAAAACGGGTCCGGGTGAAGTCGGTTTGCATGGACCCTCAACGCTCCTGTATGATGTAAAATGATATAAAAGGGAAATAATGCACACAAATGTAAATCAACAATATATAAGCACCCTAATGACATCTTCGAGTTAAGCCCTCTTATCTTAAATTAAGCTAGTTAAAAGTAAGAATTATGTCCACGGTAGAATCGCCAATATGTGAGCCCCGATTTTTCAAACCTTATGCTATGTTGATTGAGTTGATAGGTTCTAGGTCCACTTATAGCCTAAGCTTAATTAACGTTGTTATAAAACAATAATCATTACTAGGGTTAGCTCACTAGAACCTATTAAGAGTCGTCACCTAAGTAAACTTGAAAAAGTAAGAGTTGGGGTTCGAGGGCTTGGTAATACAACTTTTCCTCCGGGTTCAAATTACATTCACTACCCTTCGAAACTATTTCTCTCTATAATTATATCATGAAAGGCTATTATACAGTTGATTTAATCTAAATGTGAAAGCTTCTGTATTTTTCTATTTTTTTACATTTTTTGACTGAAATTAAAAGTAAGTTGAAATTGAAATTGCCTAATTGGGTTTCCGATGCCGATTAGGTCGAATTCCTTTGATTTTCGTGACCACAGACCTAGTGTTCGTGACCATGGACCCTAATATATTGAATTAAACAGAATATTCGAATTTACAAAAGATTGAAATTTTGAAGTGTCAGGGCCATAGACAGGGTATCCGTGGGCCCAAGCTTTAATAGAAATTTAAAGACAAATTAAAATTTTGATTTTTGGCACCATCCGTATATGGTCTAAGGGCATGGAGGCGGCGTTCGTGATCCCGTATACGGCGTTCATGATCCCACACACGACGTCCGTGGTCCTGGACCACCACTGGACAACCTTTTTATTGGTGTTTCCAATGGTTTTTTGGCTCAAAGTTTATGGGTGTGTAGCTTGAAAGATTTCTACTAAGCACATTAGTGACTGAAAACTTTCAATTTAAAGTCAAAATTAGCTCAAACCTTAACAAACAAATAACACACAACAAGCTAGAAAAACTCAAAAACGCAATGTGAATTGAGTTTTTGCTAGAATTTTGTTGTGAGAAGTACATGGAGTTCGTAGGCTTGAGAATTGATGACTTCTAACCTATTTTGAGTGCTCCAACGATTTGTTTCTTTATGTCGGAATTTCGTGGTCAATTTATCGGTTGTCCTCTAGTCGGGCAACGGCTTATAGCTTTTGAATGCTTCTTCCTTGGGGTGTTCTCCATGCTTTTCTTATGATGTGGTGGTGTTTTAATGCTTGAAATTCGATAGGAGAAGAAATATTTTGTTTTAAGTGGTTCAGGACGGTTCGATCAATCAAGTTCAGCTTGGTAAAGGTTGGAAAACGTGGGAAGCGGATTGGAAAGGGTATTTTTTGACCTAGTGAAGTTTGATGTGCTCTGGGTTTTTGGCAGGGCCTGTTGTTATAGAAAAAAGCTTGGCTAATTGATAAAACAATACGTTTTATCAAAAATCTTTGTAAGCTTTAAGAGAATCTGAATTAATTAAATATGCTACAAGCCGAGAAAATTCTGAATTTTTATCCATAGATAATGGAATTTTTTTTTATATAAATTTTGAGAGTTAGAATTAGGTTATTTTGATAAATAACCGATTAGATAAAAATGTTACAATCTAGCACCTCTCATGATTTAAAACTAATTATTGAAAATTCAAATTTTGAACATTTCAATAGGGTTATTCTCTAAATGTTATCCTCTATCGTGTTTGCATATCATGACATTTTGACCTTATTTGGGTATTTTCTAGAGGAGAGAGAGAATTACAAGAATGTTTTGAATTTCTCGTTAAAATTTTAGGTTAATTTTTAAATTTAATTGTTAGGCTTATGACTATCGGTAGTCATTTTAACCATGTGACAGTTTATTTAAATTATTAAAGACCTTTTCTTTCTATTTACTGTAATTCCATATGTTAATTATTCAGGAAATTAGTTCTATAATTAAGTTAAAGGCTTATTATATGAAGGCTTCCTTCTTTGGTCCTTTGTTGAATGATCGTCAAAAGGCTTCTTGACCCTGTCATTGTCCTCTCAGAATCGTTGAGGACAATCTTTGATATGATGTCCGCGCTTTGAACACCCAAAACACTTGTCATTGTTTTTCTGTTGATCATCCGACTCCTTGGACTCCTTGTCTTTCCTCATTTTATTTCTTATGAACTTTCGAACGTACCTCTTAACATAGAGAACCATTTCATCATTGTCGTCCTCCTGACTCGGATCTTTCATTTTCAGCTACTTGAGGGGCTATGCCTTTCCCTTTATCTCTTGATGATCTTTCTGAGTTTCTGTGTTATAGTTTAACTTTAACGAAAGCCATTAGAGATCCTAGCATGTCTGCCAGAGACATCTTGGAGAGATCATGCACTTCTTGCATGGCATTGACTTTGCTGTCAAAGGTGGCAGGAAGAGATCTAAGGACTTCCGAATTTGATCCTCGTTAGAGATAGTTCTTCTTAGCACCACCATTTCGTTGATCGCTTAGTGAATCTTGTATGCATTTCAGAAATGCTCTCCTTTTCTTCCTTCTTGAATAGCTCCTAATGAGTGAGTAGCAACTCAATGCGAGTCTTTTTAATCTCATCATTTCCCACCATAAGTAACCCCAAGAGTTTTCCAAATCCTTTGGGCTGTTTTTGGCAGAAGCAATCTTGGAGTATTGTCAGGTAGTAGTGCACAGTGAAGTATTCTTACAGCTCGAGCATTGAATACCAGCTTCTTGATTTGATCATCCGTCATGCTATCGATAATATGTCTTGTCCTTGAGTATTCTGGAAGGTGTATTCTCCATGTGTTATCACCCTCCACATTCTTGGATCGTCAGACTTGATATGAAATTCATCATGATTCTTCCAATGAGTGTAGTAGTCTCCATTGAAGAGTGGTGGTCGATTTGGTGCAGAACCTTCTTCTGCTGCTAGAATGCTTGCATGAGACATCTTGATCATCTTCCAAAGCAGTTAGCTTTCTAGAAGAGACTTGCTCTGATACCAATTGTGACTGGCTAGTGCTCCTGATGCGTTTCCGACCGGTCGTGGACATATCTATGACTGAATTAAACTTTGATGGTCCAAGGGAATCGATACGAGATAAACTTAAACTGGAAAACATATTTCGATTGAGAATTTACACAAACAAAATTCACTCAACCTCCCTTGCCCCACACACGGACTCCCGGGACAGTTTCGACTTTACCCCTAAAGTCGTCAACCCCTCTCCTGACTATCGGCCTACGGTTCACCGACTGTTCCTCGACCTGTCGTTCTATCAAATACCCAATGTATTGATACTCTAACTCAATCCTCTCTAGCTCACCAACTCTCTAGCACTTACACACACTCCTAAGTCTGATCCACACTTGCCCAGATTATCTCATTCTTTTCTCTCGTACAGGCCTATCTTACAAAGGACATTAATGCACGTATATATACAAGTTAGTTAAAATGTAAACTAACATCCTATGAGTGTAAACTCTAAGAGTAGAGTACTTCTTCTTCTACGAATATAATAGTCACACCAACTTTAGATTTTCTTCCAACTTGATATGAAGCCAACAACACACGTGTTGCCTTGTGAATAGGCAAGTTGGTGGCGTGTCTTCCAAGTGGTCGTTCACCACTAGCATCCTCAACTTGTCTGACCTTGTCTGGTCCATTAATGCTCATAAATGCTCTCTTCTGAATTTATTATAGCTATGTAATGATGTTCATTAATAGCCTTTGCTTATCTTGTTATCTTGCACATTAATGAGCTTCATCTTTTGTCGTGAGCTAGTTGCTGGAATGAGTGTGATATATCGGAGTGAGTTTGTTGATGTTGCTAACACATTTCATCCTTGTACGATGTCTGATGTAAGAGATACATGATGGTGTGGTTCTTGACTGCTTGTGTGTACTAGAAATCCTCCGGAGCTCTCGCTGACAGGTGCCTGACTGGTAGAGCACATGTCGTGTGCTGAGCGTGCTCGCAACCTTGCGTGCTAAGCCACTTATGACTTAAGTGTGCTTGCAACCTTGCGTGCTAAGCCACTTATATACCTGTATATCTGAACCATGAATCTTGACAAATGCATTAGATAGACAATACACGGTTTGCTATCATCAAAACTAAATGATCTTGTCAAAACAAGTTCACATTCATTAATCACGCATGAATCGTACTCACCTTAGAAAAATTACATAATCACATGTTACATTTCCAACACACCTCACACGAGCAGTCATCACGTTTTACAAGCATTCACATGCAATCACATTTGTCAGATTTTTCTTTCTATTGTGTTGGTTATATTTGCAGGTAATCAACTGTCTTTACCCACTAGTGAAAGCATGATCTTTGGGGACTCAAACCTTTCCCATTCGGCATACCATGTACATAGAGACCAATAACAACAAAAAGCATATACCAGAAAAATCATACATCCAAAATCCAAAAAAATTATACATCCAAAAATCCTAAAAATCATACCTTAAAAAATCCCAAAAATGCAGGCACTGTCATATCGTGGGACCACAATGTGGCAGTGGTCAATCCCTAAAAGTCCAATACTCAAGGAGACAATCATCAACCGAATATCATTCTGAAACAACCTCTCTCACATCATACCCAACAACTAGACCATCTACAAGGCCATATTGACGGGATGAGCTTCATGGACCATTAGCTGAACCGATTCAACCGAGAATAGTTGTAGCCTTACCACTCATGCATTGCATACAAAAAAAAAAAACAAACAAAACAACAAAATAACATTTGGTCAAAATTCAAAGTCAACCGTCTCCATTCATCGTTTTTCAACACCCTATACGTACTAATTTCATATTACCACAATATATTGCATCGTAAATAGTTGCATTTGCATACTCTCGTATCGAAACGACACCTTGGAAAAAATCTTGGGGGATTGATTGAACAAAGTGCATGAACCACTAAACTCTCGACCGTCGAATGACACAAGGGTCTAATCAAAATCAGCACCACAAACCAAGAGTGTAGTGTGCGAAAAGCATATTTTCTCTCGAATTCCAAATGAGGGTAATGGACAATCCATTGAGCGATGAGGGAAGATAGAGCGAGTCCATAGAGGTACAACCACGAGCGACATGTGCATTCCTTCAGCACATGAGAGGCACAATACATAGTAAGATCAATGTCGATAAACAGGATATGAACTGTGATTCATGCAAAGATCTAAGAATAGTAAGAAAACAATCATTGACTAATGAGAATGACGAGACACTTAGGAATAAAAATATCCATAAAACCAAAAAACTTTGAGTGCCCTTTACATAATCCCTTAGTGAGCCCCACTGAGCCTTTCACGATAAACCTTTTTCTGTGAACTCCACATCGTGCCAACCCACGTACATATACTAACTTGCCTTGCAATAGAGGATCTCAAAGGAGCCGGATGTAACACCCTGGATTTTCTAACCATTTATTTGGTCAATTATTTTAACGATTCAAGTTAATATTAATAAGAAGCGGAATTAAACCTAATCCGGAGTATTACTACCACACTCGCAATTAAATGAGTGCTAAGGCCTAGAAACTTAACTAAATTACTAAATCATTCTTTTTTATTAGAAAGTCCAACGTCCATACTAACAATTACTTACAACTGTAGAAGTCTCAAAGCCTAAAATAAAATTAATTACAAATAACCAGTCTATGTGGAGTCGTCTTCCCAAACCCCAATCACATCAACACCTATGGCATAGATCCAAACAAACACAGAAAGAGCCACAATAAAGTCAGAGAAACTGAGTAAGCTACCACTTCACTTGTGTAAAAACATTTTCTCTTTAGAAATCATTATTTTACAATATATTCACACACAACATACAAATCATTTCACAATATTATCACACAACAGTAAAGCAATCATTGCATAATACTTCATGTTTGGTTCTTCATAATCCAAAAATATATTAGTCAGGTTATTTTATTATATTCCTTGTCCCAACACGCAGCCAGGACAAAACAACCTTTCTCAACTTTTGAGTACAACACGCAATTGTAACCCGGACCCCAACACGCAGCCGACAAATCCAACTTTTCTCACTTTGGGTACTACACACGCAGCTATAACCCGGACCCAACATGTAGCCGGGAATCCAACTCGCCACTAAATCGTTAAGTGTGCACACCCCCAATAGTACAAAAGACTGGAGTAGAAATAAGGCTAATTGTGTCCTAATGCGGCCCACAGTATCTGATAGTAATGAGTCCTAATGCGATCCGCATTTATCATCTCATTCATGTGTCCTAATACGGCCCACATACACCATGGTTTTCTTCTTTTTTATAATTATTTAACATATTTATTAATCATCACTTCTCATCATAATCCACACTTTCATCAAATACATTGTGCAATAAATCATGGTGATTAAATAATTTCATTTTCACATACATCTCGACATAACTTCCACAATAATTCGGACTAATCACTTTATTATCAAATAACCATATAACCATCGATCCAACAATAATATGCTCAATACATAATTCCACAACCATTCAGTTTCACCACGCGATCATTCACACACAAATTTCACATCCACCATAAAATGTTATTTTTACGAAGGTATTAAAATCTAGTGAACGCAGTAACTTACCTAAAATTCGGGTGAACCTCGCACCGCACATCAACCGGTGAATAATCACTACTCCTCACTAACAAACTAAGAGCTTTCTCATTTTCTACAGGTGTAGACGTAAGAAGAAATAGAGGCACAACAGAGGGTAGCAGGAGTCCAGGGTTTTTTTTTTTCTATGGGAGGAATAGAGTACTGAGAGTGTGAGCGATAGCAGAGTCTGAAGGTCAGTCGAGGAGAGGGGTGCATATTTTTGTAGAGATACTCGGGAGCGAGCGTAAAGTGAGGGTGATATGCCCTGATAAAAGAACTGGTGACTTCAATCATAGAAAGCTAGAGTAAAATCAACGGAAGTAGGGGATACCAATCAAATAATAATGACTTTGAATGGATTCACATAAACTAATTAAATAAATTACAGAAAAATCAAAGGATAGGAAATAAGGAGGGTTAAACTTATTCTTATTAAATAAAGTTGAAATTTGAAAAGTTATAAATTATTAACTAAAAGTAAACTAGGAAATACCAAGGTAAAATCAATTTAAAAATGATTCACTTAATGTAGTAAAATCATAGTAGTATTTAAATCATAACATAATCTATAACTTAATCTTTAATAAGTAAGTATATCAAACTAACCAGATAAATATGGTGATAATTACAACTACATTAAAAATCATAACTGACTTATTAATTATTTTTTAAAACCGGGTTATTTATTTAAACGAATCATCTTTATTAGATACTATATAATATGCTTGTAGTAATGTAACGTACTTATAAACTATATAATATGCTTGTTATTTATTTAATATTTTTGTAATATTTATAATATTCATATTCTAACATTTACGGGTATTTCATCATTCCCCCCTTAAAATAAAGCTTCATCCTCGAAGCTCGAACTCACACTACTAACCAATGTGCTAATAATCAACTAATCATTTCTAGCTAACTTCCCCGAAGGTGTTTAACATATCACTAACCATGATAATTTAATTTACCATATAAACTTTGGGTATTGCAGTCTACCTCCCTTAAAGAATATTACGTCCTCATAATAAACTTCACAATTAACTCTTACCTTACTCAAAGACATGAGAGACAATTCGATAATGTTTTGAGATGCAAGAAATCGCTCATAAGTTCGCAACCATAGATTTATCCAGACAAAATTCCTATCATTCCCAATTATATATAATTCGTTACGGAGTTCTAATCATCTAGCATTTATTCAATAAATCCTTCAATATACGAAATTTCATAACAAATCACTTGAGCACCGTAATCACTCAACACATTCGTCAAAGAACTTTTACTCATATCATAATCATCACTTATGTCTTCATGACAATATATATCTCAATCAATACTTCAATATCTCAAGCATAAATGATTCAATCCACAACACATACAATATATATATATATATAAATGCATTGAACACAAAGAAAACATCTGAAATACCCACAAAATAGCGAGTTAGGTATAATATAGTATATAGTTAGAATTGACACGTTCGAGGTTAGTGTTAAAGTGGCTCAGAGAAATTAAATGACATCCTTATACTACATTAATCATTCCCCCTAAAATTTCATCTTCTCTCTCCAAAGTATTTCAAATGCTAATTATTAGAACTCGCCTCTAGTCTTTTAATATTATTTCTCTCCTTTAATATAAATCTTCAATTATTAAATTAGTAAATCTTCCTTTATTATATAAATTATTCTATTTAAAAGACTGACTTTCCCCACTACTCCTCATTCACATCGTGCCACCATTACGCTCTTCCTCTTCCAGTTTCTCAAAATTCACGCCATCATTCTACACTTTGATTGACGTATTCACGTTTCTCCCTTCTTCAAGCTCTAAACAATTTCACTCTATCTTCCTGATGAGGTCTAATCGATTCCCTGGCGCCAATTAGGAACTGCTTGGGTAATGTGCTCTAGCTGGATAATGTAATTGTTCTTTTCGTTGCCTTAGTAGATTCTGATTGTGAGTATTTATTATCTAGACTCCGTCTACATCGCCGACAGTTGCCACTACTGATCCTACAAAATTAACTCTTGAGGAGATTGTTATCCAGGTAAATTATGTGCTCATTGATTGGATTTTAATGTGGATTGTTTTTTTTTCTATCCTAAAATGTTTTAGAGAAACTCTATTGGAGTTTTGGTTAATGTGATGGTGATTTCTTCACTATTGTAAAATTGTGGTGCTCTAGAATTTGGAATCAGTTTGTTTTTGGGAGTTCTTCACTGGAATTGATTATTTGGAGTTCTTGGTGCTCCCTGATTCACCATGTTGGTTCTCTGCACCCGGAGCAAGAATTAATTACACTGACATATATATATACTTTGCGCTGGATACAATGACTGCAGTTAAGCTCTATGCTCTACTCTATGGACTGATGATTCATAGGGGGTGCACACTTAAGGACTTAGGGTGAGGGTATTTGGTATTTCGGTCCGTTTGTGACTGTCTGGATATTAATATGGTTATTCTTGTTGAAGACTCCCCAATGGAATTGTGTTCGTTGCACTGTAATTGTTTTTATTACTACGGTTGTTGAATCGGTTTATTTAAGCATATCAAATTGCTTTCAAAATGTATTTTACATGATGAGATAGAGTTTACTTAGTTTTGCTGATTTGCGTGATCCCTTCGTGCTTTTGTTGTTGTTTTTTCTGATCGCAGGCACTGAGTGCTAAAGTGGGGATGAGGACGCGTATCACCTAGCTTAGGACGACTGAGATTTATAAGTCAATGTTTTTGAACAATATTGTTTTGTTTGAGTATTTCTCCTTAAGGTTTATGAATCAGGTTTTTACTTGAAAGATTGGAAAGTTATTGGCAAGTTTATTTAGTAATAACGGTATTTGATTTATGAGCTTCCACGTATTCAGTTGGTATAATTAATTGTTTGGTTGATGGTTTTAGTCTAATAGCCTGAGCATCCAGAGACTTGGATGTGGCGGTAACACCTTGGTATTTTAACGACTTTCCGCTGTTCTTTTCAAGGTAAAAATGCACTTCACCTAACAAATTACTTTTAGGTAACTTTCCCTTGGTTTCATATGAATTTTGCTCTTTTATTGCTTTGATTTTTGTCCCTGATTTTGCAATTTGGGACCTGTCCAAACGTCCGTCCGGACATCTATGTTCGGACAGGCCCCGAAAGTTTAAAGAGATTTTGCTGCTTTAGTCGTGTCCGAACATCTGTCCGGGCTTCAATGTTCGGACAGTATGCTAGGACGAGTCTGACTTGCAAGTCTCGGCTTATGTCCGAACTTGTAAGTTCGGACGAACGTTCAAACGTGCGTAAAAGTTTTCCGGGATTTTGAAACTCGACTTGTGTCCAAACTTCAAAGTCCGGAGACAAGTTCGGATGTGTTTGTCTTCTGTTTTTTCAAGTTTCGACTTGTGTCCGAACATCGATGTCCAGACACAAGTTCGGACACCTTCACTTTCCAGGTTTTCAACTCTCGATTTGTGACCGAACATCAATGTCCGGACACAAGTTTAGACAAATGGTTTTCCACAGTCTGTTTTCTTCGGCTTGTGTCTGAACATCCTATGTCCGGACATAAGTTCGTACCGACTCTAATTTGCACTTTTAGGACTCGTTTGTAGTCCTTTTTTGATCCCGTTTGCGCCATTAGATTTGTATTTCATAAGCTATATTTTGAGGTAAAATCCAGGGTGTTTGAAATACCCTGTAATTAAAAATAGTGATTAATTAGGCTAATGAATAATTTAGAAGCTTAATTAAGTGTAAATAATCATGAGGGAACAAATCCGGAGAAAATGGATCCTTAAAACGGATTAAAAACACTAACGAACCTTAAAGCGAGTTTTCCGAGGTAACCGGGAAAACGTGTCTTTAAGCGGGTCAAATAGACTCGTAACAATTTTGGTCAACTAAATAGTCATTAATAATTATTAGTGAAGCTTTAGAATCAATAAAATCAATAAAATGATAAATTAGTAAAAACTGTCAAAAACGGGAAGTTGTGGGGTAAAAACATAAATAACCAAAACTTATGTGTCCGCTTTTAAAATAAAAAGTAACGATTGTGTGTGTGGGCTGTGGGTGTCCGATTTCTATCCCTCTCTCACACACTCACTTATTCCCTCTTATTTGCAAAACAACAAAACAATAAAGTAACCCCACTCTCACCTTTATTCTCTCTCCTCTATTCTATTCTCTTCACTCACGTACACACTCACCTTCTCCTCTCTATTTCTCTTCTTCCTCAGCCGACAGCAATGGAGGAATGAACAAACCCACACAAAACACTACTTCTCTCCTCTTGTTACCCTCTTGAACCTCTACCAAAAATTACAAAAATTACACCATTGTCTTCCTCTCAACAAGAGGAACACTTCTATCTTTTCAAAATCCGAAAAGGACAACTTTCATCTCCATGGGTATGGAGCATTTGGAGCTTCAAGACTACCACTAGAACCACCTTCTTCTCCTTATTATTTTGAGGTAAAAATCTTCTTGAAACCTCATTGTTTTTCTAGCCTTATGGGCAAAAAGAAATTTAAAGCTAAACTCTTGTTGCTCCTTTGTACTCTAGCCGATTTTGGCACTCTTGGAGGGTGAGAAATCTTGTTCTTGAGCTGTTCCAAGCATTACATATACCCTTGCAAGGTAATGAAATTCCTAAACCCAAAAATGTGCATTAGATCTTAAAGAATGGTTAAGGTTAGTTTGGTGTATTGAAAATGTGAATATATGGATTGTAGTGTTAGAGGATTTGAGTTCCTAAACCGGTGGAAAGAGAGAGAAGGAAGGAGGAAGGAGAAAAAGAAAACTAGAAGGGAGAACAAGGTAATTATACTCATCTTTGTGTAGCTTTGTAAATGCTTATGTAACAGATTTTTAGTAATGAAAATATGTATTGTAAGATGGTAGTGTAATGGTAGTGTAATGTCACTAGTAGAAAAAACATTATATAACACGCATTTTATAACACGGTTATAGTGTAAAGGTGTTATAAAATATTTTACAACACGGTTATACAATATAACCGTGTTATATTATGTGAGAGGAAATATCTACTCGGAAAAATAGGGTTTTTAACACGGTTATTTTCTACCCGTGTTATAAGAGTATTAAATATAACACGGTTCTATCTACCCGTGTTATAAACTTCATTTTATAACACCGTTGTACAACCGACCGTGTTATATTGTCTTCAATTTAACTCCACTAAACACTAACATTATTGCCTCGCGAACCATATCACTCTCCTTTTCCCCGCCCCGTTCTCTCGCAACTCCCGCGCGCCCTGTTCTCTCTCGACTTCTCAGCAATCTCACCGACGACGCTGCATCGTCACCATCGGCGCCACCACATTACAAACCGTAGACACCGAACAAGGAACATACACCTTCTGTGTAGTCTTCATTCTCTGATTCGATGGCTAGGAAAAGAAAAATCAAACCCTAAACTCACACTGCCTCTCTACTCTCAACAAGCCCTGACCGACGAAAAGGAACATACAATTACGTGCCTCTCTTCCCTTTCTTCTCGTGCTGCATCCGGTAAAGGATTTTCAATGATGAAACGAAGTTGGTAAAAGCTGGAATAGGAGAGGAAACCAGAGGCAATGACCTGCGCTGGTTCAAACCAAAAACAAGAATTTGAGGTAAGGGCTTCAATCGTTGCGCCTGTTCTGATTTTTCTTGAATCAACCATAATTTTCTCTTCATCTTGTTCTCTGTTTCGAAGCTAGAAAACGCCAGGAGTTTGGCTACAATTGAACCGAAATATGAGCTGTTTATTAATTGTAAAATAAAATATTTAGAATAAGAAGCATATATTAAGCTCTCAGTCATGAAACCACGATAAAAGCTGCACTATATCATGGTCTGCTAAATGCAATATGTTTTCATAGTTTTAGAGTCGTTAATTTTCACACTCTTAGCACCTTGGGAAGTCACCCATACTGAAACACCATTTCAGGAAAGGAGAATACATGAATCTCGTTTTGTATTTAGCCTTTTTGATTGCTGGTCTACCTGGTATGTGCGGCATACCTCTCTGTGTCTGATGTCAATATTCAACAAGAGGCAGACAAATGAAGATAGGTGTCAGTTAGTGGAAGTCAAGAGTGCCCATCCTGTTCTACGTGTCTGCTATGAAAGTGGAAAAGCTGATTCTGTTTCCTTTAATTGTGGAGGGTTAAGTGGGGTAATGATTATGACTGATTGATATTATGTAATAGTTTGGATCTTGCATGATTGCAATATATGAATACTTATCAAAAAAAAAGGAAACCGAAACACTAACTTTATGCATACTTCATTCAGTTTCTCTTTGCACTGCATTTAAATTGCTTTCCTATCTTTCCCAAGTGTGCACAAACCTAAGTAAGTGTATTAGATAGGTTTTAAGTTTGTTAGCAAGCCATTTCAACCCACTTATTCCTACTGTGTGACAGTTATACAGGGGCACAATTATAGAAAACTGAAACCGATCCTGCTTGTAGTTGAGAGTTCTAATAATATTTAAAACTGTTAGCAAGCCATTTCTCTCTCTTTGCTGGCTTATGTAGTTGAGAGTTCTAATAATATTTAAAACTCCTGACAACCCAAAAACAATCTGTTAACTTTACACAACTTGCTGATACAGAACTGAGGATAAGGATTGTAAAAACTGGAACTGAAATATAAGAACTTGATAACTTCTCTTCTTTTCTTTTTTTTTCTGTTTGATCACGCATTTGACTTTCAGTATTCTTCCCAATTTATTTACTCACGTGGGTAAGTGTTTTATCAAGCTATGTCCTAATCCCAAAACCACCTAGGCAACCCTGTTAACTCCACTGAAAATTCAGTATACAGAAGCAAGAAACTGAGAATCTGAAAAACAAAAATTGTGTGTTCTCCTCTTCTGTTTTCCTTCTCGGTTTTTTTTCTTACTCTGGTCTTTACTAGCTATTGTAGTAACCGTTGGATGACATTATATTCCCCTAGTCTCTCAGCCTAATTCACTTACTCATTCTGATTTGGTCTTTGTTTTACTGAAGTTGCATACAAGGCATATCCCAATCATAACAGGAAAACTGAGACACGTAATCCTGCATTTCAATTCATTCAACTCTAGTTTTTTTTCTTACTCACTGGCTACCAATCTCCCAAATGTATATAAGAACCTAGTTCAGTATTTTAGCACGCCTTGGATTAATTCTCAACCCACAGTGCACTCTCAATACCTCGGTAATTCAGTGATACAGCAACTGAAAGAAAAGAAATGAAAACTGAAATCATGGTTTAATGTATGTTCTTTTATAGTCTTCTAAGTTGCTAGTTGTTTCCTTTCTCGCCTCCCAATTTGTTTATACTTAGGATTGCTAGTGGCAAGGCTTTGAGCTTATAACCCCTTACGCTCCCTCTGTCACAGGGTTACACAGAAAACAAATTTTTAGGAAAACTGAACCTGAAACTTAAAACCTGAAAACTGATGCTCACGAACTGGTGGTTTCCTTCTATTTCCAGTTTTTCTTTTCAGATAGTTTAATTAGGATTGTAGTATGGCATCAACCTTAAAACAGACCCACCACAATATAGACAATAGCTCTGGGTTTTGTTATACAGAAAGGTAGCTGTTCTAAGATCTGTACAGACGACTTAGCTAGTGCAGTACCTTGGGTTTGTTGGAAATCAAGCAACTCGAAATTTGTTTCTGCATCAGGTTGTCATTATTTTTTTCTGTACATTTTGGATTATGCAACAGCAGAACAAGAGGAAGGTTGGGTGAGTAATCTGAAGTCCCTAGTAGCACTAAAACAGAAGGCAAAAGTAGGAAAGTACAGTAAGAATATAACTGATATGAACGGTTGCTCCCTCTTCTGAAAATTACTATTCCTTATTAAGCACAACAACAGACTCCAAGTCACTTAGATAACTCTCTAAGGAACTCTCACCCAGAAACACAAATCTGTAAATTTGGGCTATTATCTGTTACAGTTTTATTCTCTGTTTGTCTTTCTGTTTCATTGTTAATCTGTTTCTCAATTTTTTTCCTAAGCATTTGCTCACTTGATTCAATGTTCCAGCTATTATTTAAACTCAAAAACTAACTACAACCACTCTGTTACTCCCACTGGTGAAATCTTATACTGAAACAAGAAAGTGCAGGAACCGGTTGATAAACTGATACACCTTCCTTCTGTTTCTTTTCTGTCTGTTCATCAATCTGATTTTTTCCAATTTCCCCTCACGTTTCCTAGCTTCCTAGTCAAGTGTTGTGATATAATCTTACTCTCAAACAATGCGGTTACTCCTTCTGAAGCTTGTTCATACAGAAGCAAGAACTCAGAAACTAAAGACTGAAACTAAAACAGGAGAATTCTAGAACCTGGAATCATAACCTGAACTATTCTCTTATTTGCTCACTATATGTTCTTCTAACTGCCTTACGATTTATACCAACATACTTTCTTACTTAGTTAAGTGTGCTAGGAAGTTTCTAAACCCAAAACAACCCACAAAAGTTTGGTTGATGTTGCAGATATGGCCTAACACTGAAACTGGACAACCTAGAAAACCTGAAACCTAAGACTGATTCATTACCCTCTATTGTTTTCTTTTTGTTCTTGATTCTGTTTTCTGTTTACCCCACATAGCTCAAGTATTTAATCGGGATTATAACTCCGAGGAAACCAAAACCATCCCGGTGATGTTACGAAAACTAAAGTCTTCTCGAAATCTGATATGACTTCAGTTGTCCTAAGTGGAGTAGCTGTGTTCCACAAACTGAATTAATCAAAGTTTTAATTCTAAATCTTTCAACCTATACTTTCTTGAAATCTGATATGGATAAACTTAAATCACTTTTTTTTGCAAAAAACAACCGTGTTATAAAACGTTTTTTCCACTAGTGATAGTTTTTATTTCAAGTGGTTACTTCTATGTTATATGCATAAGATTGCAGATCTTCCCCCTCTGGTTGCTTCTTGAGTGACTAATGTTTGTACATTCAGATTCAGTGCCAGTTTTTTCAAATAAAGTGATGTACGTAGTTTTTCTGCCTGCTTTGCTTATGACTTGCAATAGAAGTGTATTATTTACTTTGGGCATTGAGCATTCCTAAATCAAGTGCGAAGAAAAGAAAAGGTTAGCATCACAAGTTTTTCCTCTGATTTATACTGCTGCTATACGTACTTACTTTTAGTTGTCTTAAATGCAATTTGCTTCAGTTTTAGTCTCTGTTAATAGGCATTAGTATGACACATGTTCAAACTTGTTAATGTTTTGATTTTAAGCCTCTTTTTGCTTCCGCACTAGTAGAAAAAACTTGAATGTTTGTTTTCCTGTTTATTTGGTTACACCTTTCACTGGTTTATGCTGCTGCAGCTATATGCATTTCTGGCCTGCTAGAAGCGTTTGATAGAAGCGCAAAAGGTGGTAGACCGTAAGAGGAAGTTGTTGGTTCCAGAAGCTTTGTATACGAAGTTAAGTAAGCACATGAAGATGCTTTATGACAAGATCATGCAAATGCCAAGTGACATAACAAACATAAGTCTGAAGCTTCCAAGCAGGATATTCCATTATGAGGAGGATATGGGTGTCTCAATCGGTTTTGAAGACATTACAGAAGTGATGCGATGGCAACATGTCAATGTATCTATCATCCAAGCTTATGAAGTGTAAGTATTTATGTTATGTTTTATTTTCTATATTATAAATTTATATGAATTAATTATTTTTAATTTTTGATGAAGTATCTGCTCAAACTCGATTTGCAAAAGAGCTGGATTGGCGAAAGTGATCACTTTCTTGTGCCCCCAGTTGACATCGTTCGATAAGGCAAAACTAGAACGGAAAGCATTTGTGTCATATCTTC
This sequence comes from Limonium bicolor, assembly GCA_023374045.1. Lineage (NCBI taxonomy): Eukaryota > Viridiplantae > Streptophyta > Magnoliopsida > Caryophyllales > Plumbaginaceae > Limonium > Limonium bicolor. The sequence continues at coordinate 123,601,657 of CM041776.1, read as the reverse complement.
ACCGTGGATTGTTGGCAGCGAAAGCAAAGCGCAGCAATTTTGTTTTCATCCCGCACCATGTAGTGTAAGTATCAAAATAATCTTACTAAAATCAAACTTATTGATTGTATGTGTATGTTATGGACTAATATGTATGACGTCTTATACATGCTAGCAATCATTGGGTCATGCTTATTATCTCTATGAATACATCCACCTTGTTCGTGCTTGATCCGATGGGAAGAGCTGCTACTAAGATTGAAATTTTAAACCAGATAGTACAGTGAGTTATTTGCTAAATTGTCAATTTAAGTTCTTGATTTTACCTTTACAAAAATGACATATAATTGTCTAATCATTATTCTACAGGTCTTATAAGAAGGTTAGACTTGGTGATGATGATAATCCCAGTAGTATTGACTTGAAGATCCGTCACTTCGAAGTATGAATGTTTGTTCTACATTATATGTTGTCACTTTAGTATGCTGTTTGAATATATTTAATTTCTGATCCACCGCTATATATTGTGTTGTTAGTGTCCTCGCCAAATGGATTGTGTGAGATGTGGATATTTTGTGATGAGGTACATGTATGACTTCTGCACCAACATACACCTCAATTTTACTAAAAGTGATGACGCGGTACGTAAAGTGTGGTATTATGTTATTTGTTTATAGTTTAGTTTTTGTTTGTTACGATTTGCTCGATACTTCACACATGAGTTTACGTGTTATATTCTCTAGATAATTGTCGTAATGAATTTACTCTTGTCATTTGATTTTGCTACTACTAAAAGTGATTTTGCTGCTACCTTTTTAATCCGATGTTGCTTGGTTTCATGTGATTGTTCCACCCATGTGTATAAGCCAATTCTATAAAGATCCTGTTTCTATAAGCCAATTCTGGTGCATAATGTTCACAAGTTCTGGGACCTTGGAATTAATAATGGGGTGGGATGTCTGCCTAATACATTTTTTCAGATCTGAACATTGTTTTTTAGCGGTTTTTTGCTTTTAGCTCCCCCATTTTATTTCAACTTTCGCGTATGCTGTTACATTGGAGATTTGTGTCTATTCTGGAATACTGCTTATATTTTCACAAATCTACTGAAAACACCCTCAAATACCCATAGTCCAGCTATTATTTGACCATTTCACTCATATACTACTAAGCTGCTTATGATTAAGGAACACTTCTTAGATATCAATCTTGTTCTAATATCTCTATTGTTTCATATATTAGGTATATGAATACTTTCACAATGTTGGCTGTACTTACACTACGAAGGACCTTGACTTCGTGAGAGAAGAATTGGCACAGTATTTAATGACACAGTATTTTATTACACAGCTCTAGCGGGCAGGTATGTAAAGTGTAGTACCATTTTTGTTTCTTTTTTCAACACTTATTAACTATATAAACTTGTTTTAATATTTCTATTGTTTTTAAATATTAGGCGTATGACTGGTTTGACAATCTTGTGGACAGCAACACTTACAACGAAGTGGACATTATAAAAGAGGAACTGCCACTTTTGGATTGCTCTTAGTATAGAGTAGGTGGTAATTCTTTTTGTAGTACTTGTACAAGAGATCGATTGCTGAATTTGGTGAATGTTACAAAGTGTATATATATGGCAAATGAATTCAGTGGCTCTTTTGAAAGCTGGTGTGGCTGTACACATTGAATGTGTCACGTGTAATAGACAGGATTGGTTGTTAATTGTAGTTTGTGAAGCAGTATAACAAAACAGAAAAAATATTTTAAAAAAAAAACAAGATTTATAACACGGTTGTATATATAACCGTGTTATAAAATAACTTCGTATTATTGCGGGAAACCACTTTATAACACGGTTACATGACAAACCGTGTTATAAAACTAGACTTTATAACACGGTTTTTAGAATGAACCGTGTTATAAAACGCCTTGAATCTTCGTATGAAAAGGTTTTATAACACGGTTACATGACAAACCGTGTTATAAAACTAGACTTTATAACACGGTTTTTATAATGAACCGTGTTATAAAACGCCTTCAATCTGCGTATGAAAAGGTTTTATAACAAGGTTTACTTAAAAAACCGTGTTATAAAATGGGCTTTATAACACTTTATAACACGGTTGTCATATAACCGTGTTGTAAAACTAGACTTTATAACACGGTTTTAAGAATGAACCGTGTTATAAACTATTTTGGCGCAAAAAAAGTAGCGTGGTTAGCATATTTATAACACGGTTTTGGTATAAAAAACCGTGTTGTAAAACCTGTATATAACACGGTTATCAACCGTGTTGTAAAATCAAGAACAATATACCACCGCAACATATAACACCCTTGATAACCGTGTTATACACATGAAAAAAAAGTAGCGTGGTTAGCATATTTATAACACGGTTATCACTGGAATTGATTATTTGGAGTTCTTGGTGCTCCCTGATTCACCATGTTGGTTCTCTGCACCCTGAGCAAGAATTAATTACACTGACATATATATATACTTTGCGCTGGATACAATGACTGCAGTTAAGCTCTATGCTCTACTCTATGGACTGATGATTCATAGGGGGTGTGCACACTTAAGGACTTAGGGTGAGGGTATTTGGTATTTCGGTCCGTTTGTGACTGTCTGGATATTAATATGGTTATTCTTGTTGAAGACTCCCCAATGGAATTGTGTTCGTTGCATTGTAATTGTTTTTATTACTACGGTTGTTGAATCGGTTTATTTAAGCATATCAAATTGCTTTCAAAATGTATTTTACATGATGAGATAGAGTTTACTTAGTTTTGCTGATTTGCGTGATCCCTTCGTGCTTTTGTTGTTGTTGTTTTCTGATCGCAGGCACTGAGTGCTAAAGTGGGGATGAGGACGCGTATCACCTAGCTTAGGACGACTGAGATTGATAAGTCAATGTTTTTGAACAATATTGTTTTGTTTGAGTATTTCTCCTTAAGGTTTATGAATCAGGTTTTTACTTGAAAGATTGGAAAGTTATTGGCAAGTTTATTTAGTAATAACGGTATTTGATTTATGAGCTTCCACGTATTCAGTTGGTATAATTAATTGTTTGGTTGATGGTTTTAGTCTAATAGCCTGAGCATCCAGAGACTTGGATGTGGCGGTAACACCTTGGTATTTTAACGACTTTCCGCTGTTCTTTTCAAGGTAAAAATGCACTTCACCTAACAAATTACTTTTAGGTAACTTTCCCTTGGTTTCATATGAATTTTGCTCTTTTATTGCTTTGATTTTTGTCCCTGATTTTGCAATTTGGGACCTGTCCAAACGTCCGTCCGGACATCTATGTTCGGACAGGCCCCGAAAGTTTAAAGAGATTTTGCTGCTTTAGTCGTGTCCGAACATCTGTCCCGGCTTCAATGTTCGGACAGTATGCTAGGACGAGTCTGACTTGCAAGTCTCGGCTTATGTCCGAACTTGTAAGTTCGGACGAACGTTCAAACGTGCGTAAAAGTTTTCCGGGATTTTGAAACTCGACTTGTGTCCAAACTTCAAAGTCCGGAGACAAGTTCGGATGTGTTTGTCTTCTGTTTTTTCAAGTTTCGACTTGTGTCCGAACATCGATGTCCAGACACAAGTTCGGACACCTTCACTTTCCAGGTTTTCAACTCTCGATTTGTGACCGAACATCAATGTCCGGACACAAGTTTAGACAAATGGTTTTCCACAGTCTGTTTTCTTCGGCTTGTGTCTGAACATCCTATGTCCGGACATAAGTTCGTACCGACTCTAATTTGCACTTTTAGGACTCGTTTGAAGTCCTTTTTTGATCCCGTTTGCGCCGTTAGATTTGTATTTCATAAGCTATATTTTGAGGTAAAATCCAGGGTGTTTGAAATACCCCGTAATTAAAAATAGTGATTAATTAGGCTAATGAATAATTTAGAAGCTTAATTAAGTGTAAATAATCATGAGGGAACAAATCCCGGAGAAAATGGATCCTTAAAACGGATTAAAAACACTAACGAACCTTAAAGCGAGTTTTCCGAGGTAACCAGGAAAACGTGTCTTTAAGCGGGTCAAATAGACTCGTAACAATTTTGGTCAACTAAATAGTCATTAATAAATATTAGTGAAGCTTTAGAACCAATAAAATCAATAAAACGATAAATTAGTAAAAACTGTCAAAAACGGGAAGTTGTGGGGTAAAAACATAAATAACCAAAACTTATGTGTCCGCTTTTAAAATAAAAAGTAACGATTGTGTGTGTGGGCTGTGGGTGTCCGATTTCTATCCCTCTCTCACACACTCACTTATTCCCTCTTATTTGCAAAACAACAAAACAATAAAGTAACCCCACTCTCACCTTTATTCTCTCTCCTCTATTCTATTCTCTTCACTCACGTACACACTCACCTTCTCCTCTCTATTTCTCTTCTTCCTCAGCCGACAGCAATGGAGGAATGAACAAACCCACACAAAACACTACTTCTCTCCTCTTGTTACCCTCTTGAACCTCTACCAAAAATTACAAAAATTACACCATTGTCTTCCTCTCAACAAGAGGAACACTTCTATCTTTTCAAAATCCGAAAAGGACAACTTTCATCTCCATGGGTATGGAGCATTTCGAGCTTCAAGACTACCACTAGAACCACCTTCTTCTCCTTATTTTGAGGTAAAAATCTTCTTGAAACCTCATTGTTTTTCTAGCCTTATGGGCAAAACGAAATTTAAAGCTAAACTCTTGTTGCTCCTTTGTACTCTAGCCGATTTTGGCACTCTTGGAGGGTGAGAAATCTTGTTCTTGAGCTGTTCCAAGCATTACATATACCCTTGCAAGGTAATGAAATTCCTAAACCCTAAAATGTGCATTAGAACTTAAAGAATGGTTAAGGTTAGTTTGGTGTATTGAAAATGTGAATATATGGATTGTAGTGTTAGAGGATTTGAGTTCCTAAACCGGTGGAAAGAGAGAGAAGGAAGGAGGAAGGAGAAAAAGAAAACTAGAAGGGAGAACAAGGTAATTATACTCATCTTTGTGTAGCTTTGTAAATGCTTATGTAACAGATTTTTAGTAATGAAAATATGTATTGTAAGATGGTAGTGTAATGGTAGTGTAATGTGTAGGAGATAACAAAGGTTTTGAACCTTTAAAAGACATGTAAAACTTGTTGAAACCTAAATGGGAATTGAATGTAATGTGTAGGAATTTTTAAGAGTGTTTAGTGTTGGTATATATGTATGGGAGCCTTGTATATATACGATTGTTGAAAACAGGTGAGATGATGTTAATGTGTGAGGAAACAATGTGGTGAGAGTGTAAAAATATAGGGGAGATTATGTCAAAATTTACCTAGGATTAGAACACTTAGTGGACTAGAAACTAGGTGAATAATATATGTTGTAACAGATTTTGAATGGAGCTAATTGGTGGGTAGATTGAGAGAGGTAGTTAATGTATTGTAATGCACTAGAAGTGTTAGAAATGACATTAGAAGAGGGAGCAATTGATGGTGATAGTGAGAGTTAAAAACCTGTAGCATAAAGCAACTAGAGGAAAAGAATGTAAGTGCTGGAATGAGAAATTAGAAACTTAAATAGGTGAGTGAATTAGCATAAAAGGTGTAATGGTTTAGCAATGGATTTAAACATGTTTAGGTGAATAATTAGGTGCTAAAATAAGTAGGATTAAGTGTAGGAACAATGGGGAATTAATTAGGCAAAGTTTGGTTTGTAACAGACAAAGAAAACTGTAAAATCTGTAAAACTGATAGCAGGGTCCGGGACTTAAGTCTTGGACTAAGTCCCGGACCAGTTGAATAAAATAGCCGAGAGTTGCAGTAAGGTGGTGGTCCGGGACTTAAGTCCCATACAAGGACCCGGACCACCCCTGTAAAACACCCCGAGAGTTTTGCAATGTTAAGGTCCGGAACTACCTCTTGTAAGAGGACCCGGACCACCCCTATAAAACACCCCGAGAGTTCTGCAATGTTAAGGTCCGGAACTACCTCTTGTAAGAGGACCCGGACCATAGTAAGAAAACATGCCGAGAGTTTCAAAGCCTTGGGTCCGGGACTTACCTTAAGTATAAGGTCCCGGACCATAACTGACATTAGGCCGAGAGTTGAGACCATGTGTTGGTCCGGGACTTAAGATCCGGACAAGGTCCCAGACTAACCAAAAATTTCAAAATCAAGTGTATTAAATGGGTATTAAGGTAAGGAAGTGAATGGTAATGATAGTATAAGATAATTAAGACTTAATTAAGGAGGTTTAAAGGTCATTAAGAGTATAAACAAGTTTTAAAACTAAGGAAGAATAAGTAAACCATATGCAAGTATAAGAATGGTAAAGATGTAGTAAGTATGACTTAGGAAACATAAGAGTAGTCGAGTTAAGTTAATGATGGTTAGATTAATCACTCGACTGTGTGTATATCATAGGATTTGATTTGTGAACACCGGAGGAACATCGGATACAAGTACAACGGTGAACGGTATGAATTCCTCATGCCCTGTATGCTATCTTGGTTACTTGTGAATATGTAGTGTTGTATGTGGTGAATATCTTCTTTAAATCTTAGTTTGTATAATTCATGAAATGTATGAATGATAATGAATGTGGGTATGTATGATATATTGTATTGTGACCGAATGTGTTTGAGATTGGACTTCTAACTGATTCCTAACAAGCTAACCAATCTAACTTAAATTGGTAATTAAATTGGAATGAGTAGAAGTCCGATATAGTTTCGGCCACGCGTGAGGATGCGGAGACACAAGAGGTTGGATCCAAGTCCTGACTCTTAAATTGGTCTGTGGCCCAAATCCCTTAAGTGGGTAGCATCCCGGATTGGTGAGTCAAGTAAATCCCGGTGGTGGGACGGTGTAGTCCCCGGGCCGGAGGTCACACCGACTTAACATGAGTATGAGTAAGTAAGTAAGAATGAGTAAGTAGTAAGTGAATGAAAGTAAGTAAGTAAAGTAAGAGTAAGTAAGATGTAATGAGTAAAAGAGTAATAAGCATACCGATCAACCCGGATGCGTAATTTGGCTAACACCGTGAAGGTAAGTGAAGTGTATGTTATTGCAATGTTGCCTTGATCTGTGTAATGTATTGTATATGCATGTATGTTGTATGTAAAACATGTTTGTATGAAATAAATGAACCGCATGCCTATTCGACCTTAAATAGTCGGCGTGCCCTAGCTAGCACGCGGTATATGTGGAATTAATGCGCAGCTTTTGCTGAGCCCCTTGGGGCGATGTTTTTACTACATGCAGGTACACGAGAAGGGTGAAGATGATGAAGACTTAGGTAGATTTCTTTTTGTCTGTAAACAATGAATTGTGAATGGTGTACTAAGTAGTACACGGCTGTAGGTTTTTGTTAGCCGGTGTACCATGGGGTACACCCTTTTGATAGTGGAAGTATTGGAATTGGGTATAGATGAGTAGCTTGTAGAAACTCATTAATTTTGGTAAACTTAGGAATGTTGTAATTGAATATACTTTGGCACTCGGTAATCCATTAATGTAAGTATTCGGTATTTGGTATTCGGTAAGAAATGTAGTAGAACGGTATACTATGATCATCAGACCGTGACTGTAAGTAAGGTAAGCCTAGCTAGCCGTATGGGCGGTTAGCGGCGTTGTACCACCTGTCGTAGTAAGTAGTAGTCTTCCGCTGCGAACTGATAGAACTAAGGGATGATTTAGACGGTAAGCATAGAATTAACGGTAGGGGTGTTACAAAAAGTGGTATCAGAGCGTAGTTACGCTCTGATGTCAATAGTTATCGAGCATAGGGATTACCGAGTTAGGATTTCAACTGTCTTAAGACGGATACTTAGAAACCTAACCAGGAACTACCGTTGTTAACAACGGATACCCTTGATGTTCTTAGGAATGATACTTTGCTTAAATTTCAAGACCCTTAGGTCACATGTTATGAAGTCTAATGTAAATGCTAAATGTTCAGATGTCAGGACGAGGTCGAGGCCGACCTAGGGGAGAGACATCTGATGGACCTGGCGCGCAGACGATAGTAGAGATCATCGCCGCCACGGTAGCACAAATGCTACCACAAGTAATTACCGCAATGCAACAAACTCAGCAAAATCAGCAAACACAAGCGGGGCCAATCCCTCCCCCTCCACCCAGAGAAGTGAACTGGGTAAAAGCTGTAGCGGAACTCCGCCCTCCTTGCTTTAGGGGCGAGAGTGATACGGCTAAGCTAGAAGCCTATATCTCCGAGATGGAGACAGCGTTTGAAACCCTTGAAGCTCCTGCTGGAGTTCGAGTTAGAGTTGCAGCCTACTATCTGAAAGATGCAGCCATGGATTGGTGGAAGCTAGTCAAGCATGAGCATGTCAACGACCCCACCTTTGATTGGGAGTCTTTTGCCTCTCTCCTCCGTTCCAAATACTACCCGGAGCATGTGAAAACCAAGAAAAGGCTAGAGCTGGATGCCTTGAAAATGACAGAGAATATGTCTGTCGACGAGTATTACAGAACCTTCACTTCTATCCTCCGTCTTCTACCCGACCTAGGGTATACCGGCCAGGTGTTGGTCGATCGCTTCTATGGCGGTCTGAGCCATCGCCTTCGGTATGGTATGGGCTATACCAGGTTTACCTCCCTTCAGGTAAAAATCGGTTAACCCTTAGTATCATTTCAATTCCTTGAATTCCTTAAATACTTTACCTCTACCTCTATCTCTTTAAATAAGAATCCCGGCTAATACCTGAAACTTCAGGAGTGTTATCACGCGGCTTCTCGCGTTGAGATCACTTGCCAACTTCGAGATGAAGAAACCGCGCTAAAGCGCAAGGCTAATGGTAAGAACACTAGTCTTGAGGAGCAGAACCAAGGGAAAAGCTGGAAAAAGAAGAAAGGGAAATTCTTCCACCAAACCCAAAAGAACTTCCCGAGTGAGAGCAGTGCCCATGCTGAGTAGGGCAAACCGGTTGAGCTACTCCAACTAGGTTCTTCTGCGCCGGTGGCTGCGAAGCCACTGAGATCACACCCACCTAAGGGTAAACTTCGAATATAAACCCGTATTTGCATAAGTATCATACCTTGTATTCCTGCACAAATGTGCTAATTCTCTAACCCTTAGGTTCTGGCTCCGGTTTCACTAAGAACTTCTCTGACGGCCGCGCTTATGTGTGCCGCAAGTGCAACCAAGATCATCCCGGCAAGGATTGCCAAGGGAGAGAAATCCGGTGCTACAATTGTCAGAAGCCCGGACACCGAGCCAATGTATGCCCCGAGAATGCTAAACCGAGAGGGAACTTCCAAAGCTACAAGCAAAGGGAAGGCAAGGAGGTTGCATCGGGCGATGCACCGACCCAGCAGGCACCACAGGGACAGAGATCCCGGGGACCTCAGAGGGGTGCACCTCAGAGGCAGCCTGTCTCGCATGTGATTGACCGTGACGGGTCCGGTTCTAAGTCCGGCCCAGGTAATTGTTCGAACCTTTAATCCTTGAAGAAGCATGACTAAGTAGTAGAGTAACTGTTTGAATGAATGCATGATTGAATGAATTGGGATATGTAATGAGCATGAAATGAAGTAGTTGAAACTAGTACTCACCGTAGATGAAATTTATAACCATAGGAAGCTTTAGTATCTGTTATCCGATACCGGTAAACCTGAATCAAGAAGAGACCGACATCACCAATCACTACTACACCAGTGAACAGTGTCAGGTCATCCGCCCAGGTATGATTTTATTAAGGGGATACCTGACACCCGAAGCACAAATCTTAATCATCCGACGATGCAACGAACTAGGAATGGGCCAAGGAGGATTTATACACCCGAATTTCCCGGTGGAGCAAAGATGAAGCTGAAGATGATGTGCTTGGGAAAGGATTGGAATCCTTATACCAAGACATACCAAGAGACGCGAACACAAGACGGAGCGACGCCACCGACAATACCTTCAGAATTTCAGACACTTGTCACACAAGCAGTAGAACTTGCACAACAATGCGAACATGATCCGATCCCCGCACTTGAAGCGGACCTCTGTATTGTCAACTTCTATGAGAAAGAAGGACGACTTGGGTTACACCAAGACAAGGACGAGACAGCGGAATCTCTTGAACAAGGAGTGCCCGTAGTGTCTTGGTCCATTGGTGATGACGCCGTTTTTATGTATAGCGAGCAGAAGCGTGTGGACCTCGTAGAGAAATTGGTATTGAGATCAGGAGATGTCCTAATCATTGGTGGAAATTCTAGGATGCTGTATCACGGGATCAACAAGATCAAGTTGAATACGGCACCACCGGCAATAATTAATGCCACACACATGAAACCAGGACGCCTGAACCTTACCTTTAGAAAGTATTAAATTCATGGTATCATGTAATGTATTAGTAACGTGTATTAGAGACACGGTATGTATGATGGTTGGTTTATCAATAAAGAGCAGTGTTTATTTAAATTCCACTTGTGTCCACCATCAATACTTAACCACTTGTGAATCCAATAGGTTGTGGACTCGGTACCGAAGGTAACCTGAGTATCCTCACCGAAGCACAAGCCGACAAAAGCGGCACCATCTTAACGGGAACCTTCCCAGTGAACGGCATTGAAGCCAATGTGTTATTCGACCCCGGCTCATACCTTCGTATCACCATCTTTTGTGAAGAGGTTGAAGCTAGATGCGGATGAGCTACCAAATTTTCTGGTTACTCTCCCATCGAAGGAGTGAGTAAAATGCACCAAGTACTATCAATCAGCCACAATCCAAATCAAGGGCGAATCGTTTCCCATCTCCTTCATCGAGTTTAACGGATTGGGATTCGACTTAATAATCGGAATGAATTGGTTGGAGCGGCACAAGGGTAGAATCCTTTGCGCTGAGCATCGATTGCTGCTCAAGAGTCCTTCTGGGGTTACTGTATCTTACCGCCAGAGACCGAGAGAGCCTTCGACCACACTCATATCTGCTATGGCTATGTACCGGGAGCTCAGAAAGGGCCATGAGGTGTACTTATTTTATGTACAAGACCTGGAGAGAGATCCAGAGTTCAATCCTGATGTACCGATAGTATCTGAATTCCCCGACGTATTCCCTAAGGAGCTACCCGGCATGCCACCTCAGAGAGCAGTGGAATTTGAGATTGACGTCTTGCCAGGTACCGGTCCCATTGCTAGGGCACCGTACCGTATGGCATCTGCTGAAATGACAGAGCTGAAAGAACAGTTACGAGACCTACTTGACAAAGGGTTCATACGCCCGAGCGTATCACCCTGGGGAGCACCGGTCCTCGTTGTCAAGAAGAAGGACGGTAGCCTCCGACTTTGTATTGACTACCACGAGCTTAATACGGTCACAGTCCAAAATAAATACCCATTGCCACGCATCGACGACCTATTTGATCAGCTGAAAGGAGCATCAGTCTTCTCCAAGATTGACCTCCATTCTGGGTATCATCAGATTGCTATCAAAGAGCAAGACATCGAGAAAACGGCATTCCGTACCAGATATGGCCACTACGAATTCACGGTGATGCCATTCGGTTTGTCAAATGCACCAGCAAAATTCATGGACCTCATGAACCGTCTATTCAGTGAGTAGTTGGACACCTCAGTTGTAGTATTTATTGATGACATCCTTGTATACTCAAAATCAGCAGAGGAACATGAAATTCATTTGAGAAAAGTACTTAAGACACTGCGCGAGAACCAGCTTTATGCGAAGTTCTCTAAGTGCGAGTTCTGGCTAGATCAGGTATCATTCCTTGGTCACGTCATCTCGAGCACGGGTATCTCAGTTGACCCTTCAAAGATAGAAGCTGTACGATCATGGCCTAGACCTAAGACTGTTACCGATATTTGGAGCTTTCTTGGTCTAGCACTTCTCGAAAGTCGCTAAGCCCATGACGACACTGATGAAGAAAGATGCACCGTTTGTATGGACAGACGAGTGCGAGTTATCATTTCAGAGCCTTAAGGACTCATTGACCTCAACGCCCATCCTTACTCTTCCAAAGGGCACAGAGGGATTTGAGGTATATTGTGATGCATCAGGCAAAGGAATGGGATGCGTACTCATGCAGCATGGCAAGGTTGTAGCTTATGCCTCCCGCCAGCTGAAAAAGCATGAGGAGAATTACCCGACACACGATTTAGAGTTAGGAGCCATTGTCTTCACCTTGAAGATATGGCGACACTACCTCTATGGGGTAAGCATCACCATCTACTCCGACCACAAAAGCTTACAGTATATATTCACACAGAAAGAACAGAATTTGAGACAGAGAAGGTGGATGGATTTCCTTTCAGATTATGACATTAACCTACAGTATAAGGAAGGGAAGGCAAACATCATAGCCGACACCCTGAGTCGTCAAGCACACTCGCTCCATTCGCTACTCGCGTCTTCTAGCTTGGTTGACGAGGTGCGAGACGCTCAGTTAAGCGACCCTTATCTGACCGAAATCAGACAAAAGATTGAGAATGGTACATTTGAGAAGAAGAAGTATGACTTTAAGCTGCATGAAGATGGTTTGATTCGGTTGAATGGCAGGCTATGTGTCCCCCGAAGCAATGCTGAGCTAAGGGATCACATCCTGCGAGAGTCACACAGTTCCACATTGTCAGTCCATCCGGGAGCCTCCAAGATGTACAAAGACATGAAGAGGTACTTCTGGTGGTCTGGAATGAAATCAGATGTGACAAAATTTGTATTGAGATGCTTGACATGCCAATAAGTGAAATTTGAACATCATAGACCGGGCGGAATGGTACAATTGATGCCAGTTCCGGAGTGGAAATTTCATGATATCTCCATGGATTTTATTGTAGGACTCCCACCTGCTAGGGGAGGACTTAACATGATCTGGGTCGTAGTCGATCGTCTTACCAAGGTCGCCAGATTCATACCGATGAAGGACACTGTTGGGATAAAACCTAACGACAAGTGTACCGGTCAATTCTAGCAAGTTTTAATAGAGCATTCCCTAAGTATCGAACCAGAGGAGGCGATGTGTCTAGTTTAAATCTTTATTAAACGGAAAGTAAAATAACAAATTAAAACAGGAAATTAGGGTTTGATATGATGACAATTAAAAACTGTAAACAAAATGTGAAACAATAGCAAGCAGGAAAAAAAATGTTGTGAAACTGATTTGGAAAGGAGATCCCGGTTTACTACTGCACCCTAAATCTGTAATTCCTATCCCTAAGTGATTTCCAAGATAATTCTGAGCAAAACCCTAGAACAAAGATAATTTACCTCCGGTCTCCCGCATAGCAAATACTAGTTAGCAAAGACCGAATTCTAACTCTCGTTACGAACCCACTGTTTACTAACCGCCTTAATAACAATCTAGTTTATTGGTCAATTAGCAATTTAGAGGAATTACCGTCTCTAAACTAACCGGTTATTTTCCTGTAATCAATTGAAAGCCGCAGTTGTCACATATAAGCTAACAAAATACTAATCTTTATAATTGGCCAAATTATAACGATTAAAGAAATTAAGCAAGGAAAATAACTTTACTCAATAGAATTGCATTAAATCACAAAGGAACAAGAATAGTCAATTTAGGGATACATAGCAAACCAAAATCTAAAGGAACTACTTAGCCATTGACATGGTTACAATAAGCAAAACTATAATGAGTAATAATGAAGAACAAGAAGAAACTCTGTTCTGAGACTTCTGGTGAAGTCTCCGTGATGAATCTCTTTCTCTACTCTGCTCCAGGCTCCCAATCAGAATCAATTTCAAACTAAGCTAATCTCTCTGTGTTGTATCATGACTAACTGTGGTGTGTCTAAGTGTATCTCTAACGTTTGCGAGACTCCTTTTATAACAAACAGAAATCTATCTTTAATCTATCTCTAATATAATTTAAATAAGCGATGGCTAAAAGATATAGTAACAGGTATTAAAGATAGAAACCAATTCCGTTATCTCCGTAGCAAAATCTGGCGCTCCGCTTGTATTGGTCCGGGTTTGCAAACAAGTACGCAAACCCGGACCGCGTCTGAAAATAGGCAGAAGGTTCTCGCTTGGGATGGTCCGGGTTTGCAAAGTAGGACACAAACCCGGACCGCGTCTAAAAATAGGCAGAAGGTTCTCGCTTGGGATGGTCCGGGTTTGCAAAGTAGGACACAAACCCGGACCGCGTCTGAAAATAGGCAGAAGGTTTGCGATGAGATGGTCCGGGTTTACAAACCCAGCTCCAAACCCGGACCCTCAATAAACACGACAGTGGTCAATAAAAACTGCCTTTTGACTCGGTTTGACTTCACTTGTTGCTCCAACCTCTAAAATCTTCATTTAAGCACTTTGTTGAGCATTTTATCCTGAAAACATATCAAATCGATCATTGGAGACAAATATAACAATAAAGAGTAAATAAAGCATTACGGAGGGAAGTTAATGTCATAATGTAGAAAATTAAGCATGAATTAGTCTAGTAAACTTAGACAAATTCACTAGTAGAAAAAAGGCCTATTTCGGCGGTTCCAATGGGCCTATTTCGGCGGTTGTGAACCGCCGAAATGAGCACCGCCGAACTAGATGTACCTATCTCGGCGGTTCTTAGAGAACAACCGCCGAGATAAGCCACTGGGATTGACCGTGTGTGAGATTGACCATGAGTCTATCTCGGCGGTTGTTAGAGAACAACCGCCGAGATAGGCCACTGGGATTGACCGTGTGTGAGATTGACCATGAGTCTATCTCGGCGGTTGTTAGAGAACAACCGCCGAGATAGACCCATGGTCAATCTCACACACGGTCAATCCCAGGGGCCTATCTCGGCGGTTGTTCTCTAAGAACCGCCGAGATAGGTATATTTTTTTTTGTTTTTTTCCATCCCAGCTTATATATAATATATTCACCACATTTGATTCAATCAGACCTGTAATAATGCTTCATCCATACAGGGAGCTCCAGCACACATTTAAAAAGTTATAAAAGCTCCCAATTAATACCAACGACGCACCACAATTTGAGAGTTAACAAAACCAATGCAATTACACTTACTTTCACACTTTCAATACAAATAAAAAACACCATTACTATTCAAATCTACCATTACACCATCCACAAGTGTACAGAGTTATATTTACATACTCAAAAAAGTTAGCAAAACATCTTCATGATCATCAATTCATTAAACTTGTGCAGACGAACTCCGACCATTCTTCAAGCATCTCAACAATTTGAGCATCATCATACTGACCACCTTTGAACACTTGTTCGTAAGCCTTGAAAAAAATGAACATTAATCTAAAACGTACAAGTCTAACAACATGTAAAGAGCATAACTGAAACTTTCAAAGAATGTTACCATGTCTAACGAGTGCTCTGGTAAAAGGTTCGCCGCTCCTACTATGTCACTCATGAATCTCATGACATAGTATCCACATTCTGACCCCCCAGGCTGCACCGGACACTATACAAACACACATATTGACAGTTATAAACAAGTTTAAACATTATCACACAAATTTATCAATTAATAGAGTACCTTGACAGTGTTCCAAGGGATGTTACTTCTCTTTGTTATACCCTGGAGTCTTAATGCAGCTCTCATGGAACTATATACATCAGCAATATATATAGTTTTAAGCATCAGTAGCAAGTTATGAAACAGTTAACGTTAAGTAAAATAATTGTTGTTTACGATAACAAAATAATTACCCCAGTATTGCGGTGGAAAAATAGGCGAGGGGACCTTCGGAGTCTTTCGGAGTGAGTCAAATTGCAAGATTCGTGGGTGCTTCCCCATCACCAGCACAAGCAATGACCAATGTCGACTGTCCACAAATTACACAATGTGTTGAAATCATTAAGCAACTAACACAAACTATATGTTTTAGATAATACTAAGAGAAATAGTCAAATATCATACCTGAATGATATGGCAGCATAATAAATGACTTGTTCGAACATTCATAGAGGGCATTCGTCATATATTGCATAAGGCTTTGCGGATCACTTGTCATCTGGACTTCACTGCACATAGCAGGACACAGGAATCCAAATCTTCGATCTTCAAAGACATTGATCGCCTTATCATGCACCCACCTATGAGGCAATATCATTAGTCATTAACTTTTTATTCAAACATCTAATTCATCACCAATTAATGAATTCAAAATATAAAAGGTAGAAGTCACTCACATGGCGGCCGACTTGATAATCGACACATTCAACCAATCCCTCCTGAAGCACTCCTCGAAGTCGGACATATAATCCCAAATCGATGTATATCTTCTCCTTGAACTATATAGTGAAATATCCGCTCGGGATCTTCCACAATGAGGGAATCACTATCCGGTGGTAGCACCAACAACGAGGAATGCAGAATCTGCATATTGTCGACAAGCCGGCCAATATTCTCTTCTCCACCAAAGCAGGTCTAAGCACAAAATTTGTGGATGCCTTTGATTGCACAGGTGTGGCAATTCTTTTTCCTTTGCCCTTATCAGTCTTCGGTGGGGTCATATCCTATGATATTAGTCTAATTAAGTATATGGATGCAAGGTGGTACACCAATAGTTTTATAGCAACGGTTAAGAGTAATACCTGCCCAGGGAGTCTGACCAATCGTGCAGGCCACTGCACTGTCGCAGTTTGTGCAGAACGCACGGTAGGTCTTTGTGGGATCGGCACCGGTAAACCGACGTCAGCATGCTCTGCAACAAATTCGTCTAGAAGCACTCGTGCATGGTAATGTCGGAGTGGTTCACCGTGCACAATATCACTTGGACGAGAGGGGAAAAGTTTTCCCCATGCAACCATGACCTCTTGTACTCCAATTTGTAAAAACAGATGGCACTCAGTGGGTGCCTGAGTGTTATGTGGAACTTGTTTAGATAAAAATTGAGAATTCTTCTATGATGATATTAGTGATCAAGTTAAAAATCATAATCGTCATGTACTCAATTGAAATGTTAGTCTAACCTGTAGAGATGCATAGGGAAACGGATCAGCCGAGTGGACACTACTTCTCACTACCGGTGCACTCTGATGCTGAATGGGTGACTGATCAACTGGTGGTCGAGAAACCTCTTGGCTTTCATGGCTGTGGCTGAATCCTTGATATAGCCTGAGCGATCCTCTCGTCGACGTTCTGAGTAATCCTCTGCTCCATCTCAGCCAACACTCTCA
The DNA here is from genome assembly GCA_023374045.1 of Limonium bicolor. Lineage (NCBI taxonomy): Eukaryota > Viridiplantae > Streptophyta > Magnoliopsida > Caryophyllales > Plumbaginaceae > Limonium > Limonium bicolor. The sequence goes on along the minus strand of CM041776.1, from coordinate 123,584,564 downwards.
GGTGCTCCTCGTAGCTAATCGACTGTCCCTTGCTGATTCTGGACCCGGGTGCGCCAAATGCCTGGCGGATACCAACGTGCCCACCAAACCCAATGGCACGACCTGGATGATCCTTCTTACCAAGAGCGCATGTAAGAGGATCATCATTCCTCTGTGAGGTCCAGGTGCCCTGGGTGAGCTGAGAGCTTAATTCACCCTAATATAACACACAAATACAGTTATTAGTTTAACATAAGTTCATATACAAAGGAAATGAACAGTTTGACTGAAAATGAAATGATATCACTTACCATTTGAGCAATAACTGCTCTCGTGGCTTCATCATATTGAGGATTTTCGGGAGTAGAGTTCTTCGGAATGTGGCTTAACTCCCACACTTTCATTCTTCTGCCACTGGCATCCAATGAGCCATCCGTGGGCAGATATCCCTTTTGCTCCCATTCTGGTACCCTTTGAGCAATACTTTTTCCACCTAAGTGGTGAGGGTACAGATTCTTCTTAGCATTTGCTTGTTGTTTCGCACGGAGAGCCTGCATAAATTAATGGGATCATGTTAAGTGAAATTGAACACAAAAAAACATAAGAAATTAAGATTAATTTATGTATGTATGACAATAAAGTGCACCTGGAACTCCGGTGTGTGACGCCTCTCAACAAATTGTAGCCATTGCTCTTCTGTTATGCCCTCGTAAACCTCCCATGGTGGTCTCACACCGTCTCCACCATGATCTGGCTCATCTGGATCTTCTGGAGTAGGCATCTTGTAGATGTACTTGTCAGCCAACTTATTCTTGTGGTCCCGGAACTGTTTCGACATCGCTGATAGCACATCGTTTTTAAGTGCGGGATCCACGGAGAAACGAGACTACGTACATGATCATTCAGTTAGTAAAGTAAACATAAATGTTCTATTATTTCACAAAAGATCATAGTAATAATGTAGAGATTTACCTGAAGACGCTGAAACATAGTATCCTTCAATGATTGAGGCACTTGCTTCCAGGTGTGGTTTATGTCGCAATATGACTTCACCAAATGGCTACCGTAAGCGGTGAAGTCATTCTTCCAATTTCCATGGGGCTGGTTGAATTGATTGAAGTCGACCGGTTTTGTAGGAGGGCCCTTGTTAGCCTTCAGCCCACGTGTTGCACCTTTTTCTTCTGCTTCTTCGCCTCTGGTGGCACAACCGACTCCTCTTCGGTCTGCTGTGAAGGGCCAGCCTCAGTCTCGTGTACTGCTACCTGGTTCTTCTTCTTCTTTCCTCCTCTCGTGACCCGCTTACTTGGTCTATTTGGCTGTGGCTCAGGTTCTCCAGTCGAGATAAGCCGTCCAATGGGGTCATCTATAGGGTGATCATCCACTGCAAAAAAAAATCATAAAGCATTTTCATCAGTTAAACTCATAACATAAATACTATGATGCATAACAATAACAGGTAAGATGATATTACAGTCTACATTCTACTAACAACATTACCTGACACGTACAAAAACATAAATCATTTCATATTTTCTACCCAAACACCCTCATCATGGTCTGATCGTGCGTAGAGCAAATCGTTTTCAGGTTGAACAAATTCAATATAGCTGTCAATTTCGTGTACTTAGTGCAAGTAGGATACAACGCCGTTTTGGATGCGTCCAACAACCTTTGATACTCATCCGGCCGGTCGACAAAGTTATCCTCAACGTTACCAAGCATCTCGTCAATTTGTTCATCATGATAAGTCAACTCACTGTCAACATTGACTCCGGAAGCGCTTGGGAGTTCTGACTCGTTAGTAGTATCGAATGTCTGCTCGGTTCTTGAGTTACACCGATCATGACTGTAGGAAGATGAAGCATTATCTTCAACACGTTCTCCATGAAAAATCCATTTTGTATAATGTGGCATGAAACCACGGGTCTTCACATGGAGTTGTACGAGGTTGATGCTTGAATAATGTCTAACCACACCACAATCAACACAAGGACATGGAATTTTCTCCGCCTTTGTCCTGTCCTTGTGTTGCACTGCAGCTTTGCAAAACTCTTTCAGCATTTTGTCAAAATGTTCGCCTCTATCACCATACATCCAGTCACGCTCCATACTACATGTGCAACAGATCACAGGTGTGAGTTAGATCCTTTGTAGAATATGGCCTATATTAAGTTGCACATGTTTATTTCCTAATGGAGCATGACTGGGATGATTGACAATTAGTCTAGCCTAACTCTAAGGTTGCAAACACAAAATAAACTACCATTTAAATTAAGACATTGTTGCACTTCTAAAACAGAAACCGGTGTTTAAAACAATATTACGAATACTTTTTCTACAAAAAATTTGGCATGACCTTTGCATAATTGTACACATCCCGTGCTTATTATTCAGCACTCACCAAAGTCATCACAACCACAAACATTCCAACAATGGCAAATTCAGATCATCAAATCAACGCTTTCAATTCTCCACTGTATAAGTTCAAACCGGTTTAGAGATTACCAAAGAATCGAGAGTTAGAATACGTACTTGTTTTTTAAGGATTTATGGACAGGGGAGACTGGTGCCTGAGAGGTAGGCTTCTGTGCGAGTGAAATACCCCAAACCTTAAAATGTTATTTAAACATTAAAACATGATTTATTAAGACTAAAAAGAGTCTTAGAAACATTAGCAAACAATTTAAAACATAGAAAATACAAGTAATTACCTTAAAGGTTATTTAGGGCGAAAAATGCTCTAAGCTTGGGATGAGCTTGGTTAAGGCTTGATAAGCTTACCAAGACCTCATTTATATATTAATGAACATATTAAATCAATTACCAAAGAAAACCAAGCTTGAAAACAAGTTAAAACACAAAATGTGCTTTAAGAAGTCTTAAAGCACGTTTTTGAAAAATTGTCTTGTAAATGAGTTTTGAATGGCTAAATGTCCATCATTACTCTTAAATATATGTGTACTATATAGTATCACATTTGGGTGGCTATATTAGTGGGAAATCAAAAAACTTCACTTCTATGTGCCTTGTATAGGTGAATAGTACTTTTTATAAGCTAGTTTATAACATATGTTGTTATAAGTAATTAAATTGACAAACAAAGACTAAAATACCCTCATACTAATATAGGGGGCCGGTTTTTGTAGTGAGGAGTCACCAAGTATGTTAACTTGTTAAGTAAATAAATGTGACTCATAGGTACTATTTGCTTTAAGGCTTAAATCTTCAAAAAGTAAATTCAATCTTCATTCTCTCCTTTGCCTTCTTCTTTCACACGGTTGCAAGCTTCTTCTCCCTCCCTTCTTGCTCTCTCTCACGGTAACACACACACCACCATTAAAACACAACTTCAATCTCTTGCCAAATCTTCCTCACTTGTCCAAATCAAGAACAAACACCACCATTCTCTTCCTTGCATCAAGCTCTTCATTTCTATCTTCTCGAAACTCCTAGAGCTCCATTTCGGTGCCAAGGTGTTCCACCATTGAAGGAGCTTGAGCTTGGATTTCTACATATTATTACTCTCCTTTACTTCTAGGTAAGGAATCTCAAACAAAAATCAAGTTTCCTCCTTGTTTTTGTCATGTCCGAAAATACACATTGAAAGAGCTTTTTATGTGACCTTGTTCTAGCTTCATTTCAACCCTTCTTGGACTAGGTGGAGTCCTCTCTTCATAGACATTCAAACTCTCTTCAAAGATCAAGGTAAAACAATCACATTGATGTTTTTGAAATAATGTGAAACTAGGGTTTACAATGAGATGGAGCTTATAGCTTGAATACTCATTATAATGTTTGTATATTGTTTAGAGCTTGTCAAAGAATCAAGTACTCTATCGGTTTTCTAAAGGAAACAAGAAAGAAGTTTGGTTGGAAAAGAGGTAAAAATACTAACCTAATGTTGTTTAATGCCTTAGGAGAATGAGCTTATAAATGCTTATTAAAACTACCTAAAGAGCAAATGGTGAATGACTTAGTAAAGTGTTCTCAAGAGCTTAGTAAAAGGCATATGTGTTGTTGAGTGTATTTGCAGGTTAAAGGCATATATATTGTGAGGAAATTCAGTTTATGATTTAAGCAATTTAAGGGCCTAAGAGCCATGCATTTTAAGGGCCTAAGTGCCATGCAAATTAAGTTGTGCATAATGTTGTAATATAATTGATTTTAGAGAAGTTTTGTGTATGAGAGTGTTCTTGGTGATTTTAGGTGTTTTTGTGTGTTTGATGAAGAAAACAAAGTGTTTAGGCTTAGTAATGTTCTAGGAGAACCCATGTCAAAATTTAGGAAATATCTAAGGAGTTCTAGGTATTAATGTAAGGTTTGGTGAACTAGAGATGTTAGAAAATGACTAGGTGTTACTAGAGGAGAAACTATGTCTTAGAGTGTTCTAGGTAAACAAAAGGACTTAGACATTAACTAGAGTTTAGGTTGGTGAGAAATGCTTTAGAGATGATGTTGTAGTGGTGGGAAAGCATTTTGGGATAGTAGTTACCATAGGTGAGAAACACCATCTAGGAACCTAGTATAAAATAACATAAGTGTTAAGGAATTCTTACAAGGAAATAAGTAAATGATTCAAGGAATTAGAAAATGAGTTTCATGGATGTTGTATGTGGATGTAAGGTTACCAAATGTTGTTAGGAAGCATTAAGAGGCCTTAGGAGAAGTTTTGGTGAAGAATTGGCAGGTTTGGGTAAGTTTAGAGGGCGACCGACCCAGGGGCCGACCCAGTTTTTGGGTCGGTCGAGCCTCTGTAAAATGTTAGGAAAATGTTCGGTAATGGACCGACCCAGAAGGTTGGGTCGGACATGGGTCGGTCGGACAAGTTTCAAGGAGGGAAAATGTTCGCACATGGACCGACCCAGAATGGTGGGTCGGACGTGGGTCGGACGGGTATGATTATAAGGAAGTTAAAGGGTTCTGTAATGGACCGACCCAGAAGGTTGGGTCGGACATGGGTCGGTCAAGGTAAGGTTCTTCAGACCCGAAAACCACTGGGAGGGTCCGACCCAGTTGTGGGTCGGACGGTGGGTCGGTCGGACCAAAACTTGTAAAAAAAAAACAGAAAAGAATGTGACTTATGTAGTTAACCCTAGGGTGTTTAATGAAGGTAACCTAGGGTAAGATAGGCATTAAAACATGTCATACAAGCATGTTGAATACATAGTAAGTGTGAAGTTAAATAATTAATTAACCGACCTTACTAATGTGTATAGGATTCTCTCGAGGTGGGAACGAAACAAGGCAAGGGCCAAGGTATGGTTTTCTTGCAGTCTGTTGCCTACCGGTTTACACCGGCCTGTGTGCTGTTTGCTTTTCTGTGTGTTTACGACCTTACAAGATTAAGGCATGAAAAGAGTTTACGGTTGTTTATATTATGATGTATTATTGTGACTCCTATCCCTTGGCGTGTCTAACAAGACCTATATGCTTGCTTGTGTGTGACTTAACAGATCACTTGTATGATCACTAACAAGTGCTAACCGGGGAGTGAGGAGTCCGGTCTGTTCCGGCCACGCGTGTGAGGACGGGGGTCGATATCATCCGGTTCGACTCTCTTGGTGTATGTATAGGTTGTTCTCCAATTTGGTTTCCAACCTTCCCTTAGCTTATCCAAAGCTAGTTACTGACTCACGTCGGGCCACAGGGGCATACGTATGTTATTTCGGTGTGCTTGGGATCACTATATCCGACACACCTTGGATTAAGTTAACCATTCAAATAACGGGATGGTAACGAGGTATGTAACGAGCTTAACATGGGATTAATGAAAATCCTTAGGCTCACTTGGTATTCTAACCATGATGGAATGTTCCTTGTGAGAGCCGACCTTGTGTGTTATGGATTGTTAATGTGCTATGTTATGGTGAATAAATACATGTATATGATGTTTTGTTTTTTAAAGAACTCCATGTTATCATGACAAGTGGTTGCGCGTATCCCGGTAGCCGATGGGCTGCGCGTTAGCCATACCAGCAAAGGTGCTGACCCCCTCGGGGGCTCCATTTTCTTTTTCATTGCAGGATGAGACTCGAAGAGGCGGAATGGTTGTAGGTTTTAGACCATGATACTTTTGTTTATTTTGGATGTTGGCCCGGGATGCGCCTGTGCTCCCGTGGCGTTATATTTTGGTACTGTTAGTTGACGGTGGAGGATGTTATGTTGTAGACGGTATGTAAATTAAATACTCGGTTTTGATGGTTATGGTTATGTTTGGATGTTGGGTCCTATTGCTCGGGAGTCTGATCATCAGACCGATACGTTGTTATTTATTCTGCCTAGTTAACCACGTGGGTGGTTAACGGCGTTGTAACCCAATTTGTTAGTTGTTGTTTAGTTGGTCATTCCGCTGCGACTGTATTTTATTGTTAGGCGCGTAGTAGGGTGTTACAACACGAGAGATGCGCAATACCACTTCTGATATGTCTCTGCAAGGGAGCAACAAAAATAATTAAAAAAAGAAATGCATCAACAAATAGGGAATGAAGCTAAATTATGTACTAGCACTTATATTTTAAATAGATAATTGCATTTACTAACAAAAATAAGGTTTAGTTTACTTACTTGTGCACAGAGGAGGAAAGAGGAACAGTAATGGAAGAAGGGGAACCAAGAGGGTGATTCACGGACCTGATAAAAAAATTAGATATTGTTAGACATATACACATCAACTCAAACAATATTAATTACGAAGAGATTTTAAAAAAACGGCATGACTTTTGCATAATTTTACCTATCCCATGCTTATTATAAGCATTCACCAACCATTCATCACACAAATTTCCATCACAAATCAAACTAATACCAACTTTATCCATCAAACCAATTTTAATAATTTGTGGAAATCACATACAAGTAAAATAAAGACAACACTATCCTATTATTAAGCATTCACCAATTATTCCAACACCACAAATTTCAATCATAAACCAAACTAATATATCCAAATTCATTCATCAAACAAATTCCATAATTTGTGGAAATCAAATACAAGTACAAAAGAGAAAATGCTAATTAGATTTATTACCGGTTCGAAAATGAATTGCTCTCCGCTCCGCTTTCAATCTACCATCATGGTAAAGAAGCTCCTTAAGTATTTATCTGTAGAGACCAAAAGAGAAAAAATAAGTTACATTATATTACAGTGAGTGAAGAGAATGAAGAGTTGAATTACAAAAAAAATACCGGTTCATAAATGAATTGTTTTTCAGCCCTCTTCTCAATCGGGCGTGCGAGACTTGTGTAGCACACAACAATCTCTACAGAGGCACGCATAAAATTTGAACAACATTCCGATTCATTAGAATATTTTATATTAACTTAACGATAACATACTCATATATATATAAATATATATATATAAAATCATTCTCACCCTCTACTTCAAACCGCTACTAAAACGGCTAATACCTCACCTACTACAATATTTTCTACTATGACTGCTTGTTCACGCTCTTATTCAATTATACACTACGAAACGTTCTACTCTTTTTCTACACTTACATTACATCTTTCATGTGCTGCACATAAAATTATTTACCACTTAACACTTCACAGAAATCAACTTAACGCATACATAGGAAATTTTCACAACCCCTTACACACCTTGTCTATTACTACCTACACTTTTACTACGAATTTAACTTCTTACACTACTTCAGGTCTTCCACTCTTTTTACTAGCACTTTTTCTCTTATCATTTCTAAAACACTTTTTTACACTTTTATCTGCTATATCATCATTCTGCTCACTCATTACTTTACCCTCTTTCTTCTTTACTATTTCTTTCTTCTAAACTCACTCCAAATTTGATTATTTATACTTTGCGTTACACTTTCCAATTCACTTGCTCACAAAGCACTGTACATATACATTTCATAACACTTTTCTCTAATTCTCCACACACGGAATACTTTACTATATAAACCACTACTCATACTTAATGCTCATCTTAATTAACAACATATCTTTTACTCGCAATCACTATACTTATATTTATTGCACATATTACAACACTCATTCATACGTTTATAAGCTTAATAAATCTAGCCCAAATAAGCTAACCTAACTATACTTAAAAGAAGGGCCAAAAAACACAAAAATTCACTCGGACATTTCGTCGAACACCTTGTGTGCATACATAAATTTAATAGTTTAACAACCAAATCTTGCAAAGATTTCACACACACAATAAATATCATCATCCACAATCACAATGTGACAACAATCTATCAATTTTAACAACAAATTAACATTTTATTAAACAAAACCGAAACATATATTATGGTTTTCTCACCTCTGTTCGCCTCTGTTGAATGGCGGAATGATGGCGGCGACGCCAACCGAAGACGACCACATACCGACGGCGCGACACCGGCGACACCGAGAGGAGGAGGAGGGCGGGCGGGCGACGGCTGTGGTGGCGGTGGTGGCTTCGGAATCGCCGCGGAACAGAGAGCGAGAAGAGGGGTTAGGTTAATTAGCTGTAATTGAAACGTAATTGTTTCGAATCGGGCTGGGGGGGTTAATTAAAAGGACCTATTTCGGCGGTTGCTAGATATGAACCGCCGAAATAGGCCCTTTTTAATAATAAAAAAAATTAAAGAGACCTATTTCGGCGGTTCCTAACAAAGAACCGCCGAAATAGATGATTAAATTTTAAAAAAAAGAAAATAGAAACACCTATTTCGGCGGTTTCGTGTAAGGAACCGCCGAAATAGGTCTCTTTAATTTTTTTTATTATTAAAAAGGGCCTATTTCGGCGGTTCATATCGAGGAACCGCCGAAATAGACCCCTTCTTTACATACGGTATACATCTCGGGCCCCTATTACGGCGGTTTTAAATTCCGGACTTATCAACTTCCTCACACTTAATCTTTGCTTGCCCTCAAGAAAATAGAAACATACTGAAATCTTACAGAAGGGAGTCGTCAGTTTAGAACTGTGCACAAGGAGATCTAATAATGAAAAGCAGTCATAGAGAACAATGATCCACACTTGCAGGTTTTCATAAACAGTGAATTGAGAAGTATTTTGCAAAGGCTTAAGACACATAGTAAAACCACTGACTCCAATTTCACTCAGGGACTACTTTCCAATTAACTTCCCACAATCCATGGACGACAAGGGGTGAGAAGTAATATCTTATTCCATATTACCTTTCATCACCACGTACTCATAATCAAGAAAGACTTTGCACTTTGCATTTGAAATTAACAAATTTCTTCAACTTTCTAAACAAGCATTAACTTTCTCTTTTATGTCCCTCAGACTTTTCTCTCCATTCATGTAGCGGTGTTGGGTCTTCTATCCCAGATCAGATGACCTTAGGTAGATGGGTGATGAGGCACCCCGAGGACTTAATTACCAAATGGGTGAGGCCTGTTTTCTGGGTTAAAAGTTCGATTAGAGGAGTACCTTGCCTTTGTCCTTCCTTCCTTTCATTCAATAATCATTCCCAAAGTCCCCAAGTGAAATCAAAGACAAATAGCTATACTAATAGACTTAACTTTTTAGTGAAGAAATAGACAAGCATTAATCAAAAACTATACATACAAGCAGTGCAACCAAAATTCCTACAACTGTTTTCCAGCTTCGATCTCACAAAAACTAGTGCTACTCGTGTGGTGTTCCAAACCAACTTATCCAACCACTGAATAAGACTCAGGTATGTTATGCAACCAAATATTTTTGAGGGCCAACAAAAATATAGTGAAAATGGAGTGATAGCCTTAATAAAATGTTCAAAATTAGCACATTCGAATGTAATGGAGCATGAGCATGTGTAATTTCCCTTCCTCACACTTAAAAATTAGCAATGCCCTCATTGCTTCATGAAAATGATTAAAACGAAAGGAAAAACACAACTTCGCAGAAAACAACGTTTGAAAAAATAAAAGAAGTTAGAAAATCACGCCCTTGGAGTATGGTGAGGACAACATCCTCACACTTATGTAAAACAGCGGGGTGTTGAATTCTGCAGAAAATTCGACAGAGTTTCATTTGGTTCCCTCAATACCTCACACGCAGCAAAATCAAACCTGTAGCTCAAGAAATAAAACCAAAGCCATCACTGACTTGCAGAAACAGTGAGTATGCGGGTGAAACATCATAGGTAAGTGATACAGACGTAATGAAGCAGGCAACATTCGAATCCAAAGTAAGATAGAGGTATACGAAAAACACGCCAGTAAGTATTGCGCTTGTGCGGTCCGGGTTCGCAAACCAATACTCAAACCCGGACCACGTCTAAAAGTAGTCAGTATGTAGCGCGCCCGCTAGGTCCGGGTTTGCAAACTCGCTCCTGAACCCGGACCACCCATAAATCATCCCAGTAACTTCGCCAAACATACAGTCCGGGTTTATAAACCAAGCTCCAAACCCGGACCACCCTCAAAAGTGGCCAGAAACTCAAATTGGTAACTGATGTCCCTCCAAACTCCTGAATTCACCTTCAAACCCATGAAAAACTAAACAGAACATGTCTAAGAAATTCATTAGCCCAAAAATAAAGAATGAAAAACAATAAAACTTACGAGAAATAAACAAAAACGAAAATAATAAAACTCACAAAACTGGGTTGTCTATCAGCTAGCCGCTCGTGTTTTCGGTCTCTGGCTAGACCGTGCCTCATTCTCTCAAGAGACTCCAGATGATTGAGCTGTCTTGGGGTCCCAGCGACTAGAAGTTCGAGATGCTTCCAAAACTTGTTTTGAAGACCTACCAGCATAAAACAGTAGTTGCTCACCTTCTGCATTCAAAGTGATCGTACCGTGAGCAACTTCGATTCGAGCATCGGCTGTTGCTAGGAAGGGTATTCCGAGGATGATTGGAACTGTTGGATCTGCAGCCATGTCGAGTATGACAAAATCGCAAGAAAAGTACAGATGCTCCACCTTAACCATCACATCCTTAGCAATTCCACAAGGATAAACCATTGAGCGATCTGCTAGCTGAAGTGTCATTCGTGTAGGCTGTAAGTCCCCAATCCCAAGATTTTCAAAAATAGTGTATGGCATGAGACTGATTGATGCTCCCAAATCAGTAAGACAGTGGTCAAAGTCAATGTCTCCTACTCTGCACGGAATTGTGAAACTTCCAGGATCTTTGCATTTTTCTGGTTGGCGCTTTTGTATGATCGCTGAACAAGTTCCTGTAAGCTGAATAGTCTCTGTCTCAACTAACTTTTCCTTATTAGATAAAAGCTTCCTTAAATACTTGGCATAGTTAGGCACCTTCGCAACTAACTCAACAAAAGGAATATCAACAGATAGTTGACGAAGTAAAGTAAGAAACTTATCGAACTCACTATCCTCCTTGAAACGCTTGGTTCTGCTTGGGAAGGAAACTGGAGGAGAAACGCCAACTATAGGCGGTGTAGGTGGAGGAGATTGGGTGGTTTTGCAATTATGCTCATTCTCTAGCACCGGTTCCTCTATATTCACCACCTCAAGCTCATTAGTTTTACCTTTACCGCTCCTAGTAGTTACCTTCTTCACTGTTTCCTTTTCCTGCAAAGAAGATTTTTTAGCCAAGATGTCATCTACTACTTAGCATAATTTGGCATAAACTTAAGCACTTCAAAAAAAAGGCATATCCTTAGTTGATATCTTAAAAATGATAAGAAATTTTCCAAGCTGTTCATCGAGGTCCCTTTTCTTTAACCTGTCAGGAAAAGGAATAGGTTCTTCACATTTACGATTAGAAACAGAAGAGTAAGAAGGTTGAGTTTCAGGAGACTCCTTCTCCTTGGGTGTTTCAAAAGCTTTACTAGAGTCCTCAACCTCTTTTCGAACGGGCTGAACGACAACAACAAGTGGAGCATCATCTTCCATAACAAAAACAGCTTTGGCATGCTCTCTTGGATTCTGCTTTGACTGACTAGGCAAAGAACCCAAAGGACGCTGAACTAGCTGCTGAGATATCTGAGACAGCTGAGTCTCGATGTTCCTGTTGAATGTCCTTTGATCAACGTTGAAAGTCCTCTGCTCCTGATTGAAAGCTTCCAACTCATTGAACTTCTTCGTGTTAACTGAGATGAAATCATTCATCCTGGCCAAAACTTCATCCATACTAGAAGACGCTCCAGCACCCGAATTCTATGCTTGCTGATTCTGCAGCGGCTGCTTCTGATAGGAAGGATTATACTGCTGCTGAGGTCTCTGATTGTAGTTGTTGTTACCACCAGCTTGGTAACGGTTCTGCTGCTGAGCTTGGTAACCCGGATTGCCTTGATTCCCAAAATAATTACTCGGTCTGTTACCAACATAATTTGTTGCCTCTTCTTGTGGTGGAGAGCACTGGCACATGTTAGAAGCTCTACCACAATACTCGCAAGGTGGAAAAACCTCAGGAGCTGCTGCTGCACTTGACTGCGGATTCATCACTGCACACATACGCTTAAACTGCTTTGACCTTGCTTCTATCTTGGCAGCCAAGAAAGTATTTGAATCTACTTCATAAACCCCAGCTGGTTTCTTCGGTGCAGCTTCTCTAGCTCTTGTACCTCCCTACTGATTAGCTGTTATAGTAATAGTCTCTAGCAGCTCTTTAATCCGTGTAATGGGCAGCTCCATCAAACTACCTCCAGCACAAGTATCAACCAACAACCGGCTAGACGGATCCAAGTCCTTGTAAAAGGACTGCAGTATAACCTCTTCACCTAGTCCGTGATGTGGTACCTTCCTTACTATCCCCTTAAAACGTTCCCAAGCTTCAGACAAGGACTCACCGGCAAACTGTTTGAAGTTAGTGATTTCTCCTCTCATGGTCAGCATCCGAGAGGGTGGAAAATATTTCGCCAAGAATGCATTAGCCAGCTCTTCCCAAGTAGTGATACTGTCAGGCGTCAGCGAATTTAACCATTCAGCTGCTCTATCCTCAGGGAGAATGGGAACAGAGTGAGCCGAGCCACCTCCTGCGAAGCTGGTGTCGAACACGCTCCTACCAACCTCAGGAATGTAGTGAGATGGACATTCGGGTCTTCAGTGACCGTCCCGCTGAACTGAGGCGCGTTCATGACCATGGTCACATAGTGAGTCTTGAACTGCCACTGCACTCCCACTGGCAACGCTGGGATCACTATCGGCGACACCAACCCCTCAACACTTGGGCGGGTGTAGTCCCTCATCTGTCTCTCGTTGTTCGCCATGTTCACTACTGGTTGAACTTCTGGAACCTCTTCGTCAACAGGCGGTTCAAGGACCTGCTCTCCAACTGGGGGATCCAGATTCAAATCCTTGCGAAGCTATCTTGCAAACCTCTCGATCTCAAGATTGAGCTCGAACTCCGGTTCTCCAGCAGAGGGGGTTTTTAACCATAAACCGAGAGTTAGTAAACTGAAACGAAGAAAGCGTAAATTAAAAGAACAGTAGCAATCGAAATTAAACAACAAAAACCAGAGAAAGATAAAAAGAAATAAACACACAAAACATTAAAATCCTAATTACTAAACACAAAATATTCAAATAAAGAAATAAAATCAGAAATAAAATTTGGAAGATAAAAGAAAATCTAAAATCAAACTATAAATGAAAACAAATTAGAGATAAAATAAAGTAAACTAGCAAAACTGCTACTAAACAAATGTTAACCTGAATCAAAAGCAAAACAGATTCGGAAAAAAAAAACAAATTAAGGACAGAGAGAGAAAATCTCAAACAAAATGTAACAGTTAAATGATAGAACTATTCTACCTAATCGCTAGGAACCGAATAAAATAAAACCTGAATGCTAATCTGATTGAATAAACATCAAAACAGATTAGATAAAATAAGAACTAGCAGAATGAGTAAAATTAAAGATAGAAAAAGAAAATCTAAAACAAAACTGAAACGATTAAACTAACCCAAAAAACTATACTAATCAAAAACAAAAACATGGAACAAAAAATAACAGGAATAACAAAATAAATTAAACGAACAAATTCATCAAAATAACAGGAAATAAAACACAGTAAATCTAAATGGAATAGAAGAAAATAATAAAAGACAAAATAAAGATTAAACTAAATAACTGTGCCTCCCCGACAACGGCGCCAAAAACTTGTTGGAATAAAACATAACGGCAAGTGTACCGGTCAATTCTAGCAAGTTTTAATAGAGAGCATTCCCTAAGTATCGAACCAGAGGAGGCGATGTGTCTAGTTTAAATCTTTATTAAACGGAAAGTAAAATAAAAAATTAAAACAGGAAATTGGGGTTTGATTTGATGACAATTAAAAACTGTAAACAAAATGTGAAACAATAGCAAGAAGGAAAAAAATAAATGTTGTGAAACTGATTTGGAAAGGAGATCCTGGTTTACTACTGCACCCTAAATCTGTAATTCCTATCTGTAGACACCAAAAATTCTCACCCCATAGAGCAAAATTAAGACAAATAAACAAAATAAGAGAGTCGTCGCCTTTCTTTTCTCGAAACTTATTCATGTGCATACCAAAATGAGACTGTCATTTTATGACCAATTATTTAAATCAATTATCACATCATCCATTTTCAAAACTGTTCCTTTTGTTGATTACTCACTTATTATCCTACCAATTTGCTTTTATTTTGGTTTATGCTATTTTTTACTCGTTTATGTTATCTCATTTCATTTCATTGATACTTCTACTTGCTTTCATTTTGTCTATATCATTATTACTTTCATAATCATGTTCATCATTTTATGTACATATTTCGTTATGTCGCCAATTCGATTTAACTCGCTCTCATCTCATTTCATTTTGTTACTTCTTTTTCTATCTTATTTACTACTATTCGTGCATAGTTGATTCAGTTTCCATTTTTAAGATATTCACTTGTATCTTTACTTCCATCGTACTAGCATTATTTCATTGTTTCATATATTCATTATCACGGTGTTTTGTTATTTTATGTTTTTTTATGTTATGTATTTTGATTATATACATTCCTTTATTTCATGACCCTCAATAAGAAACCAATTCATTTTATTAGATTAAACTTTTTCATTCCATTTTTTCGTGAACTCATTCAGTTCGAACTAGAGCTCAAGTGTTATTTCTTACGTCTGTGTATTGAGTTTTGAACTAGCATAATTGGTTAGTGCATTCGCTGAGAAGGTTGTTGGTTTCAGGTTCCAATCTTGACTATAGTAAGCGGCGTTTTATTTTCTCAGCCCGTCTAACATTAGAGCTCTATTCTCATATCTTGTGGCAATATACTGAATATCATTACAACTTAATTGGTTTGGGCATTCAGGGGATAGCTGGAGGTTCTGAGTTCTCGAACCTTGTGAGAGGAGCAGCCCATCTTCCTTTCATTTTCGACAATCTCTAAAGCTCAACCTGGCAACCAGCCCAACACAGCCTCAGCCCCTTTCTTTTACCTTCATCCAGACGAAGCCCATCACCTCCATACTCACGATTAGAAAAACCTAGCACCCACACTCCCTACTTATAAAAACAAGAGAAACCCTCTTCCCAAGACGAGCAACGGTAGCCGTCAAGTCCCAGTCCCAAGATATTTGTTCTCGTTTCTTCATTCCCTTCAAACAGTTGAAACAGGAGCATACTTACTCACACTGGGCAAACGAGCCTCATTCTCTTCTTCACGGAAATGTGCAACCAAACTGGTGATTAAGCAACAACAGCCGACATCGTTCATTCTTCATCTTCTCAAAGCATTAAAAAAAAACATACATGCTCCTACTTCTATTCTTCACGCCAGTAATTTTGCAACCCCAAAGCTGTCAAAACTCTACTCCATCCCCAAACTGTCGAAACTCTACTCCGTTCTCTTCTTCACGGTTAACGTAGTCCAAACTGGAGACAAGCATACAAGCTTTGCACTCCGATCTCTAAACTCACGGTATGTTTGCTACCCAGAATGTCGAACAAGATACATACATCTATGCTACCTTCATTCTCTTCAACATCAGAAACGCCTGCTCCTACGATCTCCTCATTCCCGGTATATTTGTAATCCGGAAGGAGCAATATGCTCCTCTCTGTTCCTTTCTCTCCAACAACGGTAATTTTGCAACCCACTGCTGAGCGAGTAACATACATGAATCATCTCCTTCATGCTCTTCATCCACGGTACATTCAATGCAATGACTAGCGAACAGATGCACATACTCTGCGCTTTCACTTCCTTCGACCGAACAACAAGAAATGTACCTGCTCCCCTCTTGTTCCTCTTCCCATGCTTGTCGAACATGTAGGGGCGTACTCGTCTGCACATTCTCTTACCGTCGCTGACAAACAAGGAGCATCTTGCCATCAAGGAATATGTATGCTCTGGGTTTCTTCACCCTCTTCATCCGGTGAACACGAGCGTATGCTCTGCTCCTCTTCATCTTCTCTATCCTTGGAATACTCGCAGCCCATTGACCAACAAGGAACGAAG
This sequence comes from Limonium bicolor, assembly GCA_023374045.1. Taxonomy (NCBI): domain Eukaryota; kingdom Viridiplantae; phylum Streptophyta; class Magnoliopsida; order Caryophyllales; family Plumbaginaceae; genus Limonium; species Limonium bicolor. Next base: position 123,568,214 of record CM041776.1, on the reverse strand, counting down.
TGCTGCGACTTCCTTATTCTCTTCAGAACGTGTCTTTGCAACCCAAACTGGCGAAAAGGAATTATACAAGCTCTGCTGCTTCCTTCCAATTCAACAGACGAACAAGGAGTACGCAAGGTCTGCGCATCCTTCATCTTCTTCAAACTATTGAACTTCGGAACAGACATGCTTCTCTAACACTCCTCTTCACTGTCGGTAATTTTGCTATCTCGTCAGTGAATAGGGAAGTACGTTTTGTTCTCATTCCAGTATTTATCTCTAACCCAAATGAGCTTATAATCTTTCTGTGATTGTTCAGTGCATATGTAATGCTCTCTGATGTTTCGTACATATCTCGAATCAATTCATCTTGGCATGGGCATATTTCTTATTTCCGTCGTATGTGTTATTGGTAGTATGTTAAGTCTACTACAATTATTATATATATAAAAAAAAGACAGAGAGCTAAAAAAAAAGAGTGGTCATGATATCCCGATTTACATTTAAAACTAGTAAACAAAAAGACGGGATTAGTCATTAAATTCCTGTGTTCGTTGCATTTTTTTTTAGTTGTTGTAATCTTTTATCAATATGGATTTAGGACATATCTTTATAGACTTTGGTAACTTCTCTGTATATTTTTGTTTTGATTTGAGTAATTATTTTTAGAGGTTAAATACTTTATTATGAATTTTGTTCACGTACATACTTTCTTAGATTTTGTTGTATATGAATTGTTATTTTAGTTTGACTTATTCTATTGTACTGTATTATAATCTTTTTTTTGAATTGAACCCGTTTGGGTTGCTGCAAACCCTCAGCCCAAATTTAATTTCAAACTCCGGTCCAGTTCATTGCTAGCCAAACCAGGCTAGAACAGATGGCCCTAGATAGCCCTCTAGGTCACCCATTTATTGTGTTCAAGTCTTGGAAGATACCCCACAACTAGCATATTTCTGATTTGCTTTGTGGGGAGCAATATCTTCCAAAACTTTGAAGATCTCTTGTAAGACTTTGAAGGTACCCCACAGCTAGCTTATTTCTGATTTGCTTTGTGGGGAACAATATCTTCCACACTTTTAAAGCCTATCCCAAACCACCCCTTCATTTCATTAAAAAACTTTACCAAAAAAAAGAGAGAATAAATTCAAAATCCAAATTCAAATTCAATCCCAATCTGGTCCAAAATCAATAAGGCCCATTCGGCCCAATTTTCAAAGATCTAAAACAAAAACCCAATTCGAGGCCCAAGTCCAAATCTCAACTTTGGCCCATCAATTCCAAAATCAGTCACAAGCTCAACATCCCCATAAATCATTTCAACTCATCTCTACTATCAAATCAGTCCATCTTTACTTCTAAAAAACCAGCCCAAATTCAAAAGACACACTTCAGCCCAAGCCCATTTTGGCCCAAATCCACTTCAGCCCATAAATAAAAAATCCAATTCAACCCAAAATCAAGGCCCAATTCGGCCCAAAACACCAAACAAGACCCAATAGCCTAACCAAGGCCCATTTCGGCTCGAAACACCAACCAAGGCCCAATTCGGCCCAAAGACCCAAACAAGGCCCAATTTGACCTAAAACCCCAAACAAAGCCTGCTTTGACCCGAACCCAATTTTGACTTTGACCAAACCTTGACTCGGTCCAACTTTGACCAACCTGAACTTTGACTTCGACTCGGCCCAATTTGGCTTGAACCCAACTATGACCCAACCCGCTTTCCAATCCGGGCCCAAATTCAATTCAAACCCAATTCAAATTCAGTTCATTCAATTCAATTCAAGCCAAATCCAAATTTCAATTCAAATCCAAATTCAAGTTCAATTCCAAATTCAATTCAATTCCAAACTCATTCAAATCAAAATTCAATTAAATTCCAAAGTCATTCAAATCCAAATTCCAAACTCATTTAAATCCAAATTCATCTCAATTTCAATTCAAATCAATATTCATTCAACTTCGATTTCAATTTAATTTCAATTCCATTCAAATTCCTCTCACACTCTAAATGTCTCATAGACCCAAGCGTCTTACAGACTTTGTCATTCCAATGATTCGAATGTCTCACAGACCTGAGCGTCTGCGTCTCACAGACCCGAGTGTCTCACAGACCCAAGCATCTCATAGACTTCAACATCTTAAGATTTCAAACGTCTTATAGACCCGAGTGTCTCACAAACTTCAATACCTCATTCGTTCCACCATCTGAATATCCTAAATGTCTCATAGACCCGAGCGTCTCACATATTAACATCGCAAACCCGAAAATTCTCGAAACTCCGAACCCTTCTAAATCTCAAACACCTCAAATATCTTCAAACTCGACAAACATCACGACTTCCAAAACCTCAAATCTGAACTACGTAAGGTCTGATCTCAACAGGAAGTTGAGTACGTAGGCAACCCACATAGGGTGCGACCTCACACCAATCAAAATGCCATTTTCACTCAGCCATCTCACCTCCAAACAACCCCGTATTGTCTCACAGACCCGAGCGTCTCACAGACTTTGTCATTCCAATGATTCGAATGTCTCACTGACCTGAGCGTCTCACAGACTCGAGCGTCTCACAAACTCCGACATCTCAGGGTTTCAAACGTCTTACAGACCCGAGTGTCTCACAGACTAACATCCGAAATCTAAAAACTTCTCGAACTCCAAATTCCACAAAAGCTCAAATCCCTCAAAACTCTTCAAAAACCCCAAAATTCTAAAAACCCTAAAAATCCTGAACTACGTAAGGTCTGATCTCAACAGGGAGTTGAGTACGTAGGCAGCCCATCTAGGGTGCGACCCTATTCCAATCCAAAAAACCCCTTTCCCTCTCTAAGGTGTTCTTCATATCTCTCGAAACTGTCAAACCTTCTTCGGCTCCCACGAACTTCAATCCATCAGACTCTAAGTCTCGTTCATTCACTCAACCTCAAACTTTTCCCAAATTTTCATTCTATACTCATTTGAATTCATCAATTCTTCTTCTTGGCAGAAAAGCTTGCCTCATTCACTCATTCTCTCTCTCTTCCCGTCCTAATCCTATCCTTGGCTTTTACATGAATCTCTTTAGATAAGGTTTTGAAAGAAGGCAATCCCGACAATTGGAGACCGAGGTTCCCTCGGGCACCAATCCGAAGTCATGGTCGTTGCCACTTCCAAGGGGTGTAACCCAGTGCGAACCCACACAGAATCTCTAGTATGATCAGATAAGTCCTACCCATAGGTAACAAATTCAGAGTCAACCAACGGTTCTTAGAACCTTCCTTCTCCTCCCTTCCTAGTTCCTTAGGTCAAACTAGGTGGCGACTCTAGTCAATTCCACCTTATAGAGGCATAAGTCCGTGTGGGGCCCATTGAGAGCGGGTGTAGTGTTCACTTACACTCCCCTTACGCTTTCTGGGAAAGACGGACGATTTAGTAGGTATTTGAGGGATGCCAGATTAACGGGTTTTCACCCTCCATAGAATGGCATTTTCTAGGATCTAGGCTTTTCAGTCAGACCATATTTAGATAGACCCCCCTCATACCGAAAAATCACCCTCCACAGAATGGCGACTCTGCTGGGGAAAACTTGAGTAAGTTTTTCTCAAACTCAAGGAAAACTGAACTCCATTCAAAATTGTCGGGATTTCCCCACTTCATTCAAAACCTTCCAGAGATTCATTTCAAAGCCTCTAGGATTATTCTACTCCACACTTTGAGTGTGTATCTGATGAGGACAGATAGGACTTATTAGATCCTTAACAAACATTACAACAATTGGTTAATAATTAGCTCACAATTAGAAAGAGACACTCAGGACTGAATGAAGCTAACTTCCCTTTTGGTTAATAAACAACCAATTTGGAATCAAAACTCTCAAGATAAAACTCTTAGTGAATAGGACAGTGTTGATTACTTTATTTACTGCTTTCATATTTGTATTGTGGTTGTGGGGTGCATTGGGTGGGTAGCTTAGGACATGCATTCCTCTGTGTCACCCATTTTATCCACGAGTCACGGGATCCCGACCGGTCCATGGTTGATTCCCCTTGAGCTAGGGTCACTTTATAAGTGAACAAACCCACGAGGCGGTATGGTTTCCGACCGACGCCTTGAGCTCATGATCCAAAAATATCCTCCATTATCCGAGTCAAAGCCAGCATATAGTGAACTTTGAGCCTTCAGTGTCCAGCAACCTGGTCCGGTGTCTAAGACAGGTTTTATGGGCAGTCACCCCTTGTATGCCGCCTGTCTGACCACCCTTCTATCTTACCCTGAAGATTGCATGGGCTCAGTTTTCCATGATTCCTCTGCACCACGGGTGTCTTTAAAGCCCAATGTCACGCTACAAATTCATAGAGGATCCCGTATTTACGAATACCCATACATGACATAGCGTAGTCAGCGAATAATTTGGACTTTAGACACACCTTATCGTGTACACAAGGGGAGACCCGTTCCCGTGCAGTACTTCCCCAAGTTTCCCAAAAGTGAGTATGTTGTGATAATCCGCGGCCGTGGCTCGTGTGACTGTATCACTTCGGGTATCCTGACCTTTCGAACTTAAGCACTCCGGACTTTCTTGATGACGTGCCCCACAAGGCATAACAGAAACCCCGAAAGATGAACAGTGAAGGGACGACGGTTCCCCTGGTGTATAGAAAGCATTGATTGACCTGGAAGGTGATTATCCTAATCATTCGCACTCAGCTCCACATAAAATCAGCCACGATTTTCATTTTGCGCTTACATATATGTGTGATCACGTTTTAAAATTGGCAAAAATCGGAAAATGAATCATGTCAAACACTCTAATGAAATATCTTCAAAGTCGTCTATCTCGAAGGATTTCGAAAGATAATGATTTCAAAATTGTCATTTCCACAGCAGTTTCAAAGCCAATTTAATCAAAATCTTCAAGAAAAAAACTTTATCAAACAGTTTGCAAAAACAGATTTCAAAAGTCTACTGCTAACAAATGATTTCAAACATTACTTATAAATTTCATTTCAAACACTATTTTCAAAATCTCTACAACAAATTTTCAAACAACTTTTTTCATGAATTTTATCTCAAACTTGTTTTGAAAACAATTTTCAAGATGATTTCAACAAATGTATTTCAAAACTAAATGATTTAGTCCCCATGTTGTGACCTGCTATTTTTGAAGTTCAACCCACCTTCAAGAGCAGTGGTCATTACCGTGGAGCGTACTAGTCATTTCGTTTTCACAAAAGTGGTGGATTTTCACAAAGATTTTGTGCTCAATCATTCACCTTTCCTTTCATAAAAAATGCCCCTTGTTTTCCTCGTCAGAGCAAGTGGAGCGCGTGGATATCAACAACAATAGTTCAAGTCAAGAATCCGAGGAACACCAGCCCGAGTCGAGCGACATGAAGACCAGCAACGGTTGTTCGAGTTCAAAATTTCTAAGATTCAGGAGAACACCAACCGGTTTTGTTTGATCCAATACCGCTTCGCTGCAAGAGCCCGAAGACGAGTGAGCAGCCGGTCAAGGTCCCAAAGATGAGCGAACGGCCAATCAGGAACCCGCACATGAGTAAGCACTCAGTCAGAAGCTCGAAGACGAAGTAGAAGAATTCGGGAGAAGTTTTTAAGCTCAAACTCCCCCATTTAATGACTTTTAGAATTGATGTATAGGTTTTCCCTAGCAATCTTTTCTCTCTTGTCAATTTCTGAATAGACTTTGTGTATAGGTTGTACATTCCCTTGAATTTATTTAGATCAATGTGTATAGGGTTCCCCACTCCCTATTTTATTTGCGAATGATCGAGCATCAAAATTTCTATTGGGAAAATCCACCACTTCAAAAACACGTGTTTTCAAAACTGTTTTTTTTCAAAAACTTTATTTCTTTCAGTATGCACGACTTGCTTCTTCCCATTTTCAGTCAGTTCACATTCGTTAATCACGCATGAATCGTACTCATCACAGAAAAATTGCATAATCACAAGTTGCATTCCCAACACATCACACAAGCATTCATCCCATTTTTTCAAAGCATGCTAACATTCACATTTGTCATATTCTTTTTCTGTTATAATGACTGTGTTTGTAGGTGATCAACCGCGTTTGCCCACAAGTGAAAGCATGACCCTCGAAGCGATAGCAAGAAATACCAGGGATTCAAGCATCTTCCCATTCGGCACACCATGTACATAGAGACCAACACCAACAAAAGAGCATAATCCAAAAAAAAAAACGCATACATCCAAAAAAAATGCATACATCCAAAAAAAATCATACATCCAAAAACACAAAAAAATGCACACATCCGAAAGTCCAAAAAAAAATCATACCTTCAAAAATCCCAAAAAAATGCAGTCACCGTCATATCATGGGGCCACCATGCAGGAGTGGCCACTCCCTAAAAGTCCAAGGAGCCAATCATCAACTGAATACCATTCTGAAACAGCTTCTCACATAGACCATCTTCAGGGCTTACAATGACGGGATGATCTTTATGGACCATCAACTGAAACCGACTCAAGCGAGACTAGGTGTAGTGTTACCGTTCATGTATTGCAAAAAAAAACATCCAATCAAAATCCAAATGAGTCATTTTCATTCTCATCTTTTCATGCATCCTATACATAGTAATTCCATATTACCACAACATATTGCATTGTAGATAGTTGCATTTGCATACTCCCATATCGAAACGATGTCTTTGGTGAAAATCTTGATTGATTGTTTGAACAGAGTGCTTGAACCACTAAACTCTCGACCCTTCAATTTACACATGGGTTTAAATCAAAATTAGCACCACAAGCAAAGTGAGTAGCGTGCGAAGAGCAGTATTTTCCTTTGAATTCAGAACGAGGATACTAGGCAATCCCCTGAGCGATGAGGGAAAGTTGAGAGAGCCAATGGAGGTAAAACCACGAGCGACATGTGCATTCCTTCAGCACATGGAGAGGCACAATTCAGAGTGAGACCAACGTCGATAAACGAGATATGAATTGTGATTCATGCAAAGATCCGAGAAGTAGTAAGAAAACAATCATTGACTAATGAGAATGACAAGGCACTTAGGAACAAAAATATTCACAAAACCAAAACGTTTTGACTACCCTGTACATAATTCCTTAGTTAGCCCCGCTGAGCCTTTCACGATAAACCTTTTTCCGTGAACTCTACAACATGCCAACCCACGTACATATATTTACTTGCCCTTGCAATAGAGGATCTAGAAGGAGCCGGAGTCATGATCTCTCTCCACCATCTTTCACAAAAACAGCAAATAAAATGTTTGAGAAGATCAGCGAGTCAATGAAAACTCCAAAGCTGAAAGCAAAATTGAAAAGCCAAAAGAGTAAGCAGAAAATGTCCAAGAAAGTCGATGAGCCAATGCGATTCCAAAAGCATGAAGTAAGGAAGCGAAAATCATACACTGAAAAGGAAGAAGAAGGAGAAGAATGAGAACATCATACACCAAAGAAAGAAGAGAAGAAGAAGAAGAAGACCAATGATGTCCCACAGAAACCAACAAAGGATTCTCAATAATCGGCTGTCCAATCCATCCACCTATGGCGAAGGTGAAGCATATCCTCTATTGCACAAAATCTCCACAATTCCCAAATAGATCCTCCAGTCCCATGTGACATACATTGTACCCCCCAGCCCCATTATAGCCCAATAAAGACCTCTGACTCATAAGTCAATGAGCGTTAACTGAAAGTATCGGATCTGAAGCATGAATCATAAGCTTTGTACTTGTTATCAACATGTCCCGTCATATGCCAAAGGGACCATGAGCGAATGAGTGTGACCTCACCCCACGAGGTCTTATGCGTGCGAGTGAATCTCCAATCTAAGCACCAAATCATAAACAACCTACCCCATTGTAGGCGAGAAATTTGTAAGAATCAGAAAGTCCAAAAACCCCAAAAAGAAATTCTAGGGAAAATGTTGCTCCGAGCATCGAGAGTATCATTACACTATTAGCACACACAGCTATGCTCACGAGAGATTGACCCGCATCCCTCCATGAGAGGAAAGTGATTCACACATTCCAGTTCAACAATCACTTAAGATCAAACTGAAGATGTCTTATATCCGTAAACCCCATATTAATAGAGATAGGGTCATACCTACTTTTCAGAAACTACATATTCATTTTGCATCGCATCTAGCATTTGATATCTGCATGCATCATAACCACTTTATCATCAAACATCTGGCTGGTAAGAACCATGCCTAGTCTCGTGGAAAGTCGACTTCAGTTTCCGCTATCGAAGCTTAACTCCAGACCAAAAGAAATAAAAAATGTGGCCATCCGGAGCCATGCGAAGATTTTCCCGGAGCTATCCACTGTCATACTTGAGCCTCATTGGCACCTCTCCCAAAGCCAAGCTAGAGTCATACGAGAGCCATCATCCGACATTGAAACCATCCTCAAACATGGAGACCATCCCAGAGACCACCCCTAGGGCTACACACGAGTCATTTCCTCACCAAGACCTTGCCCACAGAGTTTCGAACTACGTATGGTCTGATCTCAATACGGAATTGAGTACGTAGGCAGCCCGCTCAGGGTGCGACCACCTTAGGCGATAATCCCCGTTCGCTCCTCGCTATCATCAAACGGAGCATCCCGAAATCATGACGCAGCCATCTCGGTGCCATGATCAGAACTACACCGAAGACATCCAACCATGTTTGGCCATTCACATATGATAACAAGTTCACCCACAGTAAATCCATCACCAAAGCCTTGCATGCAAAGTGATTGAACTACGCATAGTCTGATCTCAATATGGAATTGAGTACGTAGGCAGCCCGTCCAGGGTGCGACCACATCAAAGGTGAAAACTTCCCTTTTCCTCTTCCTTTGGCGTCATCGAAGTGAACCAACCAAAGCATCGTCATGCTCAATCGGCACAAGTCATCCCGGAGCTATCCATGGAAATCCTGGAACCTTGATGAGAACTACGAATAAAGTCATGCAACCGTGTTTCATCATTCGCCCAAAAAACCATTCACCCACTACAAAGTCCACAAAAAAGAAAAATCTCATCAAATCGCAACAAATCCATTGCTGGAGCCATCAAACTACTTCGAAAATTTTTCAACCAAACCTGTCCACCACATCGAAGTATTTCAATCACATCAAAACCCACCAACCATCCAAAATGATCACATCACATCAAAAACACACCAACCATATCAAACCCACCAACCATCCCGAGACCATTGGTCACACCGGAGCCATCCGCGCATACCGGAGCCATCCGTGCATACCGGAGAAATCAGTGCATACCGGAGCTGTAACACCCCTACCGCTAATACCATCATTACTATACAAATACTTACCTTCGCAGCGGATACTCCTTACACACCGGCGGGTGTACAATGCCGTTAGTCACCCACGTGACTAACAAGGCGAGTTACAGTACTGCATACTATCGGTCTGATGAACATGAACATACTGAGTACTCTACACGATACAACACTTCCCATTGCATACTCATCCATAATCCAATTACAACTCCAATACATTACTATACCGAGTATACTACAATCCTTAAATTACCGATACAGTTTAAGCTTCCAAATTCGCATTACAATACAAGTGCCAATCCCCACTATACAACTACCCATGCTTACGTAGCAGTCCCCGTCCTACTCTCTCGAACGTTGATCAGCTTCGGGTACCTGCACACTAAAAATGGTCCCCCGAGGGGGTCAGCTTACGCTGCGCATGAAATTCGCATATACCGTGTGCTAACCGCGGTACGCCGACTACTTTGGGTCGGATATACATGGAGTTCATTTTACATGCATACATACATACTCATGCTACAACAATACATTCACAATACCTACATACACATACAAGGTTCAATACTTACTAAGGAAGACAATTCGATAGTCAACCGTTCATACTAGCTATTTGTTCAATACTCTTTCGTTGCGTTACTCGTTACTCTACTCATACTCACTCCTTACTCTTGTATACTCATCACTCCATGTTCAGTATCCTACTCGTACACGATCCTTACTCTGTACTCGTTACTATACTTGTGTATACTTGCTACTCAATACACCATACTTACTCATACGTACTCAGTACTCAGTACTTACTCATACATACTCAATACTCGGTACTCATTACATACTCATACTCACTTCTTACTCAGTACTCATTACTTTGCTCATACTTACGCAATACTCATTACTCATTACTTTGGCCTCTGGGCGGAGTCATACACAAGACTCGCCACCGGACCTACAATACGAGGGCTATACGCTTAGCTCCTCAAATACTCAAATGTCCGTTTTACCGGACTACTCAAATTCCCTACACTCTTCTCTCAGAGTATAATACAATCTCATGGATTAGCCTAGAAGTGTCTCTCTCGATAACCTCTGCTAGCTTAGGGAATTATCACCGTCTAGTATCCTCAAATTTAAGGGTTTCCCCAACATATCGAATACTCTCTCGTTTGGGGCATACTTACATCAGTCGGGTCCTCTCATAATGGGTCGACTAATTGCTAAGGGGTTTGGAGATCCCTCATCATTCTTTACTACTCTCATGGTTCATGTCTTGCACCAAGATTAATTCCTCTATTAGAGGTTATTTGTATACTTCCACTACTTATTAATTGTGGGTCATTCATTTCGGTTCTCCTACCGTTATCGGGAGGTTATTACTCCCGTACACTCCCTCACATTCTAGTGAGTTCATTTGTGTTATCGTTATTGATTCGATAGTTTAGTGTTGCTACGTTTCCATTAGTTCACAACGTGACTCTTACTACGCGTCACTACAAAACAAGACTCATCTATGAGTCGTACTACGCACTAAATGAAGCCACACGGTCAAACATGAAGGGTTAGCTCACACAACATACATCAAGACATACAATGAAGGCAATAAACCATTTTCATGCTTTAGTCTTGATTAGCCGGCATACAGCACACAAATCAACGTAACTCGGTTAGCATACGGGGCATGAGAAAATCATACCTTTCACCGGAGTTAGCTCTACCATGTGTTCCCTCGTTCGTTGGTTCACACTTGTTCCACTGATAATGTTCCAACATTATTGTTAATTCCACACTGCTACGATACGCAAAGAATTACTACTCCCGTACTTACCCCGTTATCCCGGTGTACTTAATGTTCTCATACTCTCAACTTTCTTGGTTACTTTTATACTTGCTTTCCTACTCATATTCTTACTTTCTTACCATTACTACTTCATTAATGGTGTATTACTACATATATATGCATATATGGGTATAGGCATATATATATACATATGATTACTATAATCATATAATAAAACATTTTCTTTTTTTCTTGACTCGACCGGACTTGCAGGGTCGGTCGCAAGTCCGGTCCATTCCAGTAGCTATCAGTATGGAAATTTTCTGTCTCGACCGAACGTGCAAGTCCGGTCGCAAGTTCGGTCCATTCCAGAAGCTTTCATCTGTGGAATTTTTCTGGCCGACCGAACTTACAAGTCCGGTCGCAAGTTTGGTCCATTCCAGAAGGTTTTAGACGGGAGAATTTTCTGGTCCAACCAAACTTGCAAGTCCGGTCGCAAGTTCGGTCCATTCTAGAAGGTTTCCCATCTTTGTAATTCTGGGCTCGACCGACCTTGCAAGTTCGGCCCCAAGGTCGGTCCGGCCCAGTACTTCAGTTTCAAATTCTGTTTTCAGTTCTATACTTTGCCCATTGTTTCCCCAATCTTCTTACATGTAATCCCACATGTTTTAACACTACTTAGGCCCTCCAAATTGCCTTAGTTCATCCCCCAAATTCCTTACTCATTCCTAAATCCACATACACAATTCCTCCTCACTTTCTCTCAACACTTCCATTAGTTTCCTCTCCTCTTATGCTACAGATTTTCATTTTAATCTTTACCATTCAATACTCTTACTACTAATACCACTACTAGCATCACAAATACATTCCCAAGCAATTACAACATCTATACCTAAGTCCAACATCCATTTTACTAAGTCTTGCACTCTCATTCTTCCTAATTCCTCCAAGAAAATCCAATACCTCTAGCTACAGATTTTTACATGTTTCATCCTCCTTCCCCAATTACCAATCCATGGTCATTATCCATCTCTACTAACCCCAATACATTCCTTGGTTCTCCTACCACCAAGTCATTCCCAATACGCAATTCCTACTAAAATTTCGCCATAGTTCATCTACTTTCCTTGCTTATCCACACACATCCTTTCTCATCAAATTCATCCCTATTCTAGCCAAACCACAAGGGTTCTACCAGCACACAATACAATATAAATTCAGCTCAATACATCAATACTCCATCAAACAACAATTACTCATACTCATTCACAATATACTTGGCCCTAAGGCCTACAATTTACTTACTAGTTCCCAAATGCTTTAAAACTTCATAACTACACTACTATTACAATAGTTTAGGTTCTTTTATTTGGTTACCCATTCCCATTACAATAATGCATTAAATTTAAGCATTATGAAGAAGCTCTTACCTTGAGCCCATAATTCCCTCCATTCCTTTTCAATTCTCTTATTCCTCTCTTCCTTGTCCAAGTCGGTTTTGTGGGGGAATGGAGTTGTCAAACCCCATTCCCATCACCCAAGTACACAAAGACAAGTATAATCAATACACTAACCCTTGGATTTATGCTAGTTCATTGAAGTATTCAAAATACAATTTCTAGGGTTTACCTTTGGAGGTCTTTGAGAGGGATTCTCACCCTTGAATCAAGAAGGGGATTACTCCACCATTGGAGGGTTGAGACAATGCTCCAAAACAAGAGAAAAACAAGGTAAGAGAGAGACCAAAAATCGGCCATGCCAAGAGATGGAGAAAAGTGAGGTCTTTCATGGAGATTTTTACCTTGTTGGAAAGAGGAGACTCCAAGCTCCATAATGGTGTGCTTTTCTTTTCAAATGGGGAAAACCCATGGAGATGAAGTTGCTCATTTTCGGATTTTGAAAAGATAGAAATGTAGAGCTTGAAGAGAGGATTTCAAATATGTATTTTATTTACATTTGGAGCTCAAATGGAGCTAGAGCTTGTGGAAGAAAGTGAGGAAGCCATGGGAGCTTCCTTTGGGGCTTTGATGAAATACCCCTAAATTAATTTAAATTAATTTAGGGGATTTCTTTTATTAAAAATTAAATTATTATATGGAATTATGAATATTAAATTATTACATGGAATTGTGAAATTTATTTAGGGGTTTTCTCCTATTTAAACCTAATTATTATATATTATTGTATAGTATTATGAATTTAATAATAAGATTTATAAGTCAATAAATCTTGGGAAAATTTATAAACACTCCAACTATATTGTAAAGATTTTAGGAAGTGTTGGAACATTGTTTTGAAACATAAAAGTCAATATAAAATTCTAGAAACCTTAAAGCTTATTAAGCCTTGCTAGAGTTGACTTTTTGAGAATGGTCAAACCAGGCCATGAAACCTATACCAATAAATAGGTTATGGAAAACCATGAAGATCGATAAAAAGAACGTCAAAAACGGATCATCCTAGCCAAAGTTATGCTAGATTGAAGTTTTGAATCAAAATTTGAAGAAGTGCCACGTGTCACTCTGTAATGGGTCGCCCACTTAGCCGATTTCCTTCCCTGATTTTCATAACCGATTTCACTTCCTAGCCCTAACTTTAGACGGCTATAACTTTCACATTACTCAATATTTTTCCATGCCGTCTTCACCACTCTCTTCTCCTACAATTCCTCTTTACAACCATTACTCGTACAAACCCTAGATCTATCTGAGTCAACCGGAAAATCGAGCCAAAGTAGCCACCTTGCGAGACTGTTTCCAGAATTCCAGAATTTCCTTCGTTTTCAGGTAACTTGTGTCAATCATAACTTCTTCGTTAATCAACCAAAATTCGATTTCTTTAGCTCATTGTAAAGATCTCTAATCCCTCTACAACTTTCGTGTTTATGCCCAAGTCTGAATCGCAACCAGTTGGGAGATATAGAGGTCTAAAGTTTCGGTCTCAACAGCACACAAAATAACACCGAAACAGAGAGGTAAACTCGTGTTTTGTAACTTCAATATCTTTCTGTATGGTGCGAGTTGGGTTTATTTCTTGCTACCAATACGTAGATCTACAATTCTTCTTTCCAATGAGCCCTTACTCATTATCTAACTAGTTTTGTACTGCTAGTTATAGATCTGCAAAGTTGGCACCACGAACTGTATCAAGTTCGAGTTTTTTTTCCAGTTTCCGATTTGGAATTCACCAAATTCGCACAATCCGGTGAGTCTCCGATCAAATTTCTCCGTTGTTGCTGTTCGTAATGGTATTTCCGATCTAACCCATGTATCAATTTAGTCAATTACATGTTAGATTAGGAGAATTTGATAGAATTGAGTTCGAATCGAATTCTGTTTCCAGGAAGAACCTTAACTTCGAACTAAATTCGAAACCCACTGAATACCACATTATAATTGGGGAAATTAGCATCATTAGAACCGAAATTTGATTACGAATCCATAGAAACAAGAATCATTCGATTTCGTTCTGTGGATTGAGAGAATTTACGAATTTAGTACTCGGGTTCGATTTGTCTTTCGCTGATGAACTCGCTGCATTTCGGCCGTCCGATGATAGTTAAGAGATTTGGACGGCTGAGATTAAAACGTTTCAGATTTAGTTTTAATGAATTCCAGTAAATAGTCCTAACTTGTTGAATTAATTTAAATACCTTCCCGAAGGTATTTTGACTTGAAATTTTAACCATAGATTCCTTATTTTATCTAGTTTTGATGTAAATTATTATGGTTTGGAGTTTTAAACATAAGTTATGATTTTTACAAGTTACGGGTTTTCTGGAATTATTTGGCTAAATTAAAAAGATATTTTTATGAAATGAAAATTTTATAATATGTCTAAAATGTTATAGTTACTGTATACTAAATTTGGGAATTTTTGGGCAATGGTAAAGGGCTTTAAAAATTGTGTTTATGAGGTTTTCATAAGAATAACCTATAATATAAGGTTTTTAATGTGATCAAAAATTAAAGTATAGTTGATTAATGAACTTTATAGGTTGGGGAAAATATAATAAGACTAATTAACATTTAATACAGTATGTTTATAAATATTTTGGGTATTAACTTTAAGTGAAGTAAGAGTTGTTACATATATTTATATATAATTTATATGAGAGAAATAAATAGAAACTTATATTAAATCAAGGAATTTAAACTCTAAAAGAACAACTACATTTATTTTATATATAATATGGAAGCTAATAGTTTAACTAAAGCTAAGGGAAATACTCTATTTTATAAACCATAAATCAGTTGTGGATATGTCTAAAAGATATTAAATATAATTAAATACAATAGAATTTCTTAAAGAATGTTCTGGATAAATCTGGATATATGTGGATATATATATATATATATATATATATGTATGTATATAAATACAATAAAATAGATAAAGGAAATAACATTCCTTGTGAGAAATATAATAGGAAGGATATATATATATATATAATAAATAAATAATAAAATAAAATACCTTATAGAAAATATAATATGAAGGAATTAATGAGTTAAACTAAACCTCTACAGGATACTAATAAAGAATATTATATGAGGTGGTATTTTTATAGGTTGAGTTTTTAGTTATCTTTGAGTTTCTAAGATTTATATAAACCTTATTTAAGCACACGTATATATTTAGTCGATGACCACAATGTAAATCTATAATTTGGTTAAGAAATTAATAAGTTGAAATTTAGGAATATTTGGAATTGGTTTACATAAAGCGTTACACAAATAGATCTTATTATATAATTAATAATAAAATGAATGAAATACTTTTACATTTAAATGTTCTTATTATATAAACAATAATAAAATAAATGAGTTACTTTTACATCTAAATGTGAAGAGGATAAATAAGTCTAGATTTAATTTTTTCTTAATATTTATAGTATTGAGTAATAACTTAATATTTTAAGATAAAATCATTAAAAGGGATTATGATATAAAACTACATTAAACTATGATTAGGAATTTAATCTAAATAATAATCCTTAAGTTTCTTACAACTAGTTAAGCCATATAAACATTTAACACCAATATTCATGATGTGAGTTTATAGATGAATTAGGTTACATAAGAGATTATATTGATTTACCTTTTGACACTGGAAATATTAATGTGTCATTTGAATATAAGGTATGGAGATTGTTCAGATATATTATCTTATTAAGTAATTGACAATTTCACTTACGAACCAGAATTTAATTCTTTGATAAATTCTACCTCATGCTAAGATATAATGTCCATCCTAAATACAATAAAGGGAATTGATTTATTAAGTTATTCTTTTGAAACTTTAGGTTTTGTAAACAATATAAAATGTATTTAAGACTTGAGTTTAACGAAGTTTAATATAAAAGGATTATACATGGTCTATAGAGAGAATGTGTGTAAAAGTAAAAACAGTTAGGGAATTAAATGTAAGTAAGGATACATAAAAGGTTATCTTAAGACACCTTATTATTAAGTTATGGTTAGTAAATAATATACCTTGTGGATACTAAATGTGAGAGTTCGATAAGTTTGAGTTAACTATAATATGGTTATTTCAAGATGAAAAGTAATTTAACAACTTATGACAAGATTAATAGATGGTTGTAGTTAAAGGCCATTCTGAACTAAAATAAGATAATTGAGTTTAGTAGCTCAAATAAGTTATACTAAAATGCATCTACAACACTACGATTTCAGTATACGGGATGTAGATCTTAATTAAGTTAAGGGGGAAGGCTTAGTTATAATGGATTATCTAGTAGATATTGATAAAGATACACAGTCAATAAATTGTGAAATAATAGTATAGTATTCTAAGATAAACCCATCATAGGTCATAATACAATGTTTATTCTAAATTAAGAATAAAGGTATTTAGCTTAAGATTATTATTGAAATTCTTAGATTTAATTATATAACATAAACACATTTATGATATAGAGGTCTCAAAAGTCCTTAATGTGAGGATTGTGGTTAAGTATGAATAAAGTGGATAGGAGTGGACAATTAGCAAATGTTAATCGAATACATTCCTTGATCTTACCACCTTGGGCTATACAACGTTCCCAGATAACACAAAGATTATACATAACATTTAAGTGAGGGCTTAAAAGATAATTGAGACTTTGAAATAAGAGTAAGGAGTTTATTTAAGTGTAACATAGGCTACAAGTGATTGATGATAGACTACCTTTAATATTCTTCAGTGTACTATTGATTGTTTGCGCAAGTTGACTAGAACTGCTACAGCGTTACCCAGGTACGATTTCTCGTACTCAGCTTGACGTGTTTTGGACTTTATGGAATGTTTTGTACGATTTCTCGTACTCAGCTTGTTGTGTTTTGGACTCTATGGAATGTTTTGTACGATTTCTCGTACTCCGATATTTTTGCTGATTGACTTGTGGAATGTTTTGGAAAACGCTAACTGACTTTAAGAGGAATTTCTAAAAAGGAAATGGTTGTGTGACTAACTCAGCTTGTGTGACTAACTGAGCCTTGGATGTGAAACTTACATGGGTATTGGTTCCTTCTATTTGGTTGTTCCATTAGACATTGACTACTTAGGGTTTACGCTTCTGCACTCTGTAGGACTGAGTGTCTTGGTATTGCTCTGGGTAGTTGGTGATCTAGTGGGAATTTGGAACAAGGTCAATCTTGGAAATCTGTATTTCGACGTGCGCACGTCTTCAATGGTAACAGCAGGGGGCTGTATATCCCTCGCCCATAGGGGCATTGATATTTAACAGCAGGGGGCTGTATATCCCTCGTCCATCAGGACATTTTTAATTTAACAGCAGGGGGCTGTATATCCCTCGCCCATAGGGGCATTGATATTTAACAGCAGGGGGCTGTATATCCCTTGTCCACCAGGACATTTAAATCTGACAGCAGGGGGTTGTATATCCCTCGTCCATATGGACATTGATATCTGGCGGTGGGGGCATCTCTCCCAATTGAATATTCCACTCTTGAGTTATTGGTTCTTGGATCTATCTTATTATTCCTAGTCCTTTGTGACTATCTGAGTCTTTATACTCCGAATGGGAATTGGTTCTAACTCAACAATGGATGCTTACTAACTATGTGGTGTGACTACTTAAGTGGATGACTTGTTTGGAAGTTCTTTATCTCTATCTTTGCTTGTTTTCTTTTCTCTTTAACTTGATTGTTTTGAAGTGCTTTATCTCTGTTTTACTTTTAAGAGTTTGTTTTCATGTTACTGTTTATTTTGAAGAGTTATGTTTTATAAGTTTGTTTTTGGAGAATTGTACCAGTTCCATTCCAGGGAACTGACTCACCCCCTCGGGGTGGGCTGCTTGGTTTCATCTTGCAGGTACAAATTGATTTACAGGTGGCCACGAAGAGCATGAGTGATTGGGATGGGATTAGGTTTATGGAGAGTGAATGTATTTATTTATTGTTTTGTTTATATTAAGTTTTCTCGAAGTTCAGACCGTAACGTAGTTAATTGTAATGGTTGTAACTGGTGAGGTTGGTACCGGGTGTTTGGAGCCCGATGGTCTGTAATCGCCATTAGAGATTTAATTCCGCTGTATTTATTATAAATAGGGGCGTTACAGAAAGTGGTATCAGAGCGTAGTTACGCTCTGAACCCGAGAAAACAAGCCGAGTGAAATACTTAGATTATAGGTGCACTTAACACTGGGGAACTGGGGTAGAATTGGGAAGTGAGGACTCCAGTAAGGAACGACTCCTAACCCTTTTTGGAATTGTGAACGATTCCTTTACACACTTTTCTTTTATGAATGTTTGTTGAGTGTGATGTGTTGTTATACCGTTCCAACAATAAACTACAAATATATATATATATAAGTTTGGAACATCCTATATTAAGTACGATAAGATTTTGGTTGAGATAAACCAAATATTAAGCTATTTTCCAAAAGCATACTCATGGAGAATACATTGCTAAAAATACAATCCTTTAAAAGCTAGTACACAAATTCCTAGAATTTTAAAGAATACTTTTGGTTGAAAATAGTATACAAGTAGAACTTTACATAATTAAATTAGTATTGATATTATGTGAAAATACTTCAACTCCTTTAAAGTTTGAAAATAAATCTCATGAACTACTTGGTATCAATTTATTACCTAAAGATAATGTTTAAGATAAATCTTAAGTCTAGAAAATTATTAAGCTAACAAGAACTAGTAGCGTATTAGAAAAGATCAACATCTGAACTTGTAAAACACATTAAAACTCTATGTTAACTTTAGAAAGAAAACACCTAAACCTAACACCCTACGGGAAGTGCCTGGTGCGACGAACTCCTAGGCTAAAAGTAGTGGGGGTGCACACCCACTTCTGGAAGTTTAGGGGCTAGACAAGCCTTGTCATCTAACCGTATATAATCTTCTACGCATGTGATGGATTGTGTTGAACTTGAGGGGAAGTGGTGGTAAGACGTTACCATCATGAAATCTTGAGCTAGGCATATTTCATTGCTAACCACAATGAACAAATCAAAATTTGTATCTTAAGATCCGGTATTAAAACTCATAAATGTAAAGGGTTTATTGAGTTAAATTTTTGGTGAAAAACCTATATATGGAGGAAGGGGATTAAGTTTGGGTACTCCAAGATACAACATCTACCCCTGGTTGGATATAAAAAAAATCAATAAAAGAGGTTACTTAAAGATTGAGTGGAGTAATACTAAACTAAGTATCATTGATCCTTAAATACTTGAGTATTGAGCATCTTAAAAAAAAAATTGAGAGTTACTTAAAGATTGAAAATCCTCATGTTTACTTGGAAGTTTAACATTATACAGGTATAAAATTTTAAAAGACACACTAAGAGTGATATTTACCAAAAGCCACCATTGTCTAAGAGAGTACTAAGATTTAATAATCAGAAGAATACTTACATAGAACAAACCTTAAGGAAAATAATTATCAAGAGTGAGTGAGTTTTCATTAGACTAATGCATTTGGCCTAAAATTTTATACAGGGTCCCTACCTTAAAAATATATATATAATGTATAAATTTTAAGATAAAGGAATCAGATTTTGGATGAACTTTCCAAAATTCTGCCTTGGGTGAAGTTATATAATAAGTAAATTTTATAAAGTAAACATAGAAACAATTGAAACTTGAAAAGTCACAGAAAATATTTATCTTATAGAGTTTTAACATATGGTTGGCCAATAAACCTTTGAAGATAATTTTGGAAGATTATTGAGGATTATTAAATGATCGGGAATATTATGTTAAACTACTCAAGTACGTTACACCCGAGGTATAGCTTAGTAATATAATTAATATGATAAATGATCATATATGGACATATAATTCGTATCAGTCATTAAATGAATGGATGATAATCATAAGATAAAATTTTATAACCACCAAGGAATTACAAATACATAACAATCAAGAGATACAGATATATATATAACGATCATAGATATAATCAACGGTGCAGTAAAATTCAACAAAGCTGGTTAATAAGGTGTTGAATTCTTTGAATGTGCCACTAGTAGCGGTACGAGGGCGTACCTTAGCTCTTTTAAGGGGGATATGCTGGCATACTCCTCCTTCGTTATCTCATCCGGATTATGCCTCGTTGCATTGTTAGTAATGAGAGGTGTAGGTATGTACGTAGTTTTACGTTGTGGCACAGTACTTTGTCACGTTTGTGTTGTGTTTTGCTTCAGTTTATACTTTGATTCACGTTGTTATGGTTTTGGTACTTTGATTTCGGTACCCTTGAGTGGAATGTGGAAATGGAGATAAAGGATTGGAATGGTATGGAATATCATTGAAGTTATTATTGTCTTAGCACACCCGAAGCGGTGTTAGTGCCTATTAGTTGATTGTTAAACTTCGAGGCGAAGTTTCTCTTAAGGGGGATATGCTGAAATACCCCTAAATTAATTTAAATTAATTTAGGGGATTTCTTTTATTAAAAATTAAATTATTATATGGAATTATGAATATTAAATTATTACATGGAATTGTGAAATTTATTTAGGGGTTTTCTCCTATTTAAACCTAATTATTATATATTATTGTATAGTATTATGAATTTAATAATAAGATTTATAAGTCAATAAATCTTGGGAAAATTTATAAACACTCCAACTATATTGTAAAGATTTTAGGAAGTGTTGGAACATTGTTTTGAAACATAAAAGTCAATATAAAATTCTAGAAACCTTAAAGCTTATTAAGCCTTGCTAGAGTTGACTTTTTGAGAATGGTCAAACCAGGCCATGAAACCTATACCAATAAATAGGTTATGGAAAACCATGAAGATCGATAAAAAGAACGTCAAAAACGGATCATCCTAGCCAAAGTTATGCTAGATTGAAGTTTTGAATCAAAATTTGAAGAAGTGCCACGTGTCACTCTGTAATGGGTCGCCCACACTTAGCCGATTTCCTTCCCTGATTTTCGTAACCGATTTCACTTCCTAGCCCTAACTTTAGACGGCTATAACTTTCACATTACTCAATATTTTTCCATGCCGTCTTCACCACTCTCTTCTCCTACATTTCCTCTTTACAACCATTACTCATACAAACCCTAGATCTATCTGAGTCAACCGGAAAATCGAGCCAAAGTAGCCACCTTGCGAGACTGTTTCCAGAATTCCAGAATTTCCTTCGTTTTCAGGTAACTTGCGTCGATCATAACTTCTTCGTTAATCAACCAAAATTCGATTTCATTAGCTCGTTGTAAAGATCTCTAATCCCTCTACAACTTTCGTGTTTATGCCCAAGTCTGAATCGCAACCAGTTGGGAGATAT
Organism: Limonium bicolor; assembly: GCA_023374045.1. Lineage (NCBI taxonomy): Eukaryota > Viridiplantae > Streptophyta > Magnoliopsida > Caryophyllales > Plumbaginaceae > Limonium > Limonium bicolor. The sequence continues at coordinate 123,546,387 of CM041776.1, read as the reverse complement.
AGAGGTCTAAAGTTTCGGTCTCAACAGCACACAAAATAACACCGAAACAGAGAGGTAAACTCGTGTTTTGTAACTTCAATATCTTTCTGTATGGTGCGAGTTGGGTTTATTTCTTGCTACCAATACGTATATCTACAATTCTTCTTTCCAATGAGCCCTTACTCATTATCTAACTAGTTTTGTACTGCTAGTTATAGATCTGCAAAGTTGGCACCACGAACTGTATCAAGTTCGAGTTTTTTTTCCAGTTTCCGATTTGGAATTCACCAAATTCGCACAATCCGGTGAGTCTCCGATCAAATTTCTCCGTTGTTGCTGTTCGTAATGGTATTTCCGATCTAACCCATGTATCAATTTAGTCAATTACATGTTAGATTAGGAGAATTTGATGGAATTGAGTTCGAATCGAATTCTGTTTCCAGGAAGAACCCTAACTTCGAACTAAATTCGAAACCCACTGAATACCACATTATAATTGGGGAAATTAGCATCATTAGAACCGAAATTTGATTACGAATCCATAGAAACAAGAATCATTCGATTTCGTTCTGTGGATTGAGAGAATTTACGAATTTAGTACTCGGGTTCGATTTGTCTTTCGCTGATGAACTCGCTGCATTTCGGCCGTCCGATGATAGTTAAGAGATTTGGACGGCTGAGATTAAAACGTTTCAGATTTAGTTTTAATGAATTCCAGTAAATAGTCCTAACTTGTTGAATTAATTTAAATACCTTCCCGAAGGTATTTTGACTTGAAATTTTAACCATAGATTCCTTATTTTATCTAGTTTATTTTGATGTAAATTATTATGGTTTTGGAGTTTTTAAACATAAGTTATGATTTTTACAAGTTACGGGTTTTCTGGAATTATTTGGCTAAATTAAAAAGATATTTTTATGAAATGAAAATTTTATAATATGTCTAAAATGTTATAGTTACTGTATACTAAATTTGGGAATTTTTGGGCAATGGTAAAGGGCTTTAAAAATTGTGTTTATGAGGTTTTCATAAGAATAACCTATAATATAAGGTTTTTAATGTGATCAAAAATTAAAGTATAGTTGATTAATGAACTTTATAGGTTGGGGAAAATATAATAAGACTAATTAACATTTAATACAGTATGTTTATAAATATTTTAGGTATTAACTTTAAGTGAAGTAAGAGTTGTTACATATATTTATATATATTTATATGAGAGAAATAAATAGAAACTTATATTAAATCAAGGAATTTAACTAAACTACATTTTATTTATTATATATAATATGGAAGCTAATATGTTTAACTAAAGCTAAGGGAAATACTCTATTTTATAAACCATAAATCAGTTGTGGATATGTCTAAAAGATATTAAATATAATTAAATACAATAGAATTTCTTAAAGAATGTTCTGGATAAATCTGGTATATATATGATATATATATATATATATATATATATATATATATATATATATATGTATATAACAATAAAAATAGATAAAGGAAATAACATTCCTTGTGAGAAATATAATAGGAAGGATATATATATATATATATATATATGATAAATAAATAAATAAAAGGAATAAAATACCTTATAGAAAATATAATATGAAGGAATTAATGAGTTAAACTAAACCTCTACAGGATACTAATAAAGAATATTATATGAGGTGGTATTAAGTTATAGGTTGAGTTTTTAGTTATCTTTGAGTTTCTAAGATTTATATAAACCGTATTTAAGCACACGTATATATTTAGTCGATGACCACAATGTAAATCTATAATTCGGTTAAGAAATTAATAAGTTGAAATTTAGGAATATTTGGAATTGGTTTACATAAAGCGTTACACAAATAGATCTTATTATATAATTAATAATAAAATGAATGAAATACTTTTACATTTAAATGTTCTTATTATATAAACAATAATAAAATAAATGAGTTACTTTTACATCTAAATGTGAAGAGGATAAATAAGTCTAGATTTAATTTTTTCTTAATATTTATAGTATTGAGTAATAACTTAATATTTTAAGATAAAATCATTAAAAGGGATTATGATATAAAACTACATTAAACTATGATTAGGAATTTAATCTAAATAATAATCCTTAAGTTTCTTACAACTAGTTAAGCCATATAAATACATTTAACACCAATATTCATGATGTGAGTTTATAGATGAAATTAGGTTACATAAGAGATTATATTGATTTACCTTTTGACACTGGAAATATTAATGTGTCATTTGAATATAAGGTATGGAGATTGTTCAGAATATATTATCTTATTAAGTAATTGACAATTTCACTTACGAACCAGAATTTAATTCTTTGATAAATTCTACCTCATGCTAAGATATAATGTCCATCCTAAATACAATAAAGGGAATTGATTTATTAAGTTATTCTTTTGAAACTTTAGGTTTTGTAAACAATATAAAATGTATTTAAGACTTGAGTTTAACGAAGTTTAATATAAAAGGATTATACATGGTCTATAGAGAGAATGTGTGTAAAAGTAAAAACAGTTAGGGAATTAAATGTAAGTAAGGATACATAAAAGGTTATCTTAAGACACCTTATTATAAAGTTATGGTTAAGTAAATAATATACCTTGTGGATACTAAATGTGAGAGTTCGATAAGTTTGAGTTAACTATAATATGGTTATTTCAAGATGAAAAGTAATTTAACAACTTATGACAAGATTAATAGATGGTTGTAGTTAAAGGCCATTCTGAACTAAAGATAAGATAATTGAGTTTAGTAGCTCAAATAAGTTATACTAAAATGCATCTACAACACTACGATTTCAGTATACGGGATGTAGATCTTAATTAAGTTAAGGGGGAAGGCTTAGTTATAATGGATTATCTAGTAGATATTGATAAAGATACACAGTCAATAAATTGTGAAATAATAGTATAGTATTCTAAGATAAACCCATCATAGGTCATAATACAATGTTTATTCTAAATTAAGAATAAAGGTATTTAGCTTAAGATTATTATTGAAATTCTTAGATTTAATTATATAACATAAACACATTTATGATATAGAGGTCTCAAAAGTCCTTAATGTGAGGATTGTGGTTAAGTATGAATAAAGTGGATAGGAGTGGACAATTAGCAAATGTTAATCAAATACATTCCTTGATCTTACCACCTTGGGCTATACAACGTTCCCAGATAACACAAAGATTATACATAACATTTAAGTGAGGGCTTAAAAGATAATTGAGACTTTGAAATAAGAGTAAGGAGTTTATTTAAGTGTAACATAGGCTACAAGTGTTGATGATAGACTACCTTTAATATTCTTCAGAGTACTATTGATTGTTTGCGCAAGTTGACTAGAACTGCTACAGCGTTACCCAGGTACGATTTCTCGTACTCAGCTTGACGTGTTTGGACTTTATGGAATGTTTTGTACGATTTCTCGTACTCAGCTTGTTGTGTTTGGACTCTATGGAATGTTTTGTACGATTTCTCGTACTCCGATATTTTTGCTGATTGACTTGTGGAATGTTTTGGAAAACGCTAACTGACTTTAAGAGGAATTTCTAAAAAGGAAATGGTTGTGTGACTAACTCAGCTTGTGTGACTAACTGAGCCTTGGATTGAAACTTACATGGGTATTGGTTCCTTCTATTTGGTTGTTCCATTAGACATTGACTACTTAGGGTTTACGCTTCTGCACTCTGTAGGACTGAGTGTCTTGGTATTGCTCTGGGTAGTTGGTGATCTAGTGGGAATTTGGAACAAGGTCAATCTTGGAAATCTTTCTTTCGACGTGCGCGCGTCTTCAATGGTAACAGCAGGGGGCTGTATATCCCTCGCCCATAGGGGCATTGATATTTAACAGCAGGGGGCTGTATATCCCTCGTCCATCAGGACATTTTTAATTTAACAGCAGGGGGTTGTATATCCCTCGCCCATAGGGGCATTGATATTTAACAGCAGGGGGTTGTATATCCCTCGTCCACCAGGACATTTAAATCTGACAGCAGGGGGCTGTATATCCCTCGTCCATATGGACATTGATATCTGGCGGTGGGGGTCATCTCTCCCAATTGAATAATTCCACTCTTGAGTTATTGGTTCTTGGATCTATCTTATTATTCCTAGTCCTTTGTGACTATCTGAGTCTTTATACTCCGAATGGGAATTGGTTCTAACTTCAACAATGGATGCTTACTAACTATGTGGTGTGACTACTTAAGTGGATGACTTGGTTTGGAAGTTCTTTATCTCTATCTTTGCCTTGTTTTCTTTTCTCTTTAACTTGATTGTTTTGAAGTGCTTTATCTCTGTTTTACTTTTAAGAGTTTGTTTTCATGTTACTGTTTATTTGAAGAGTTACGTTTTATAAGTTTGTTTTTGGAGAATTGTACCAGTTCCATTCCAGGGAACTGACTCACCCCTCTCGGGGTGGGCTGCTTGGTTTCATCTTGCAGGTACAAATTGATTTACAGGTGGCCACGAAGAGCATGAGTGATTGGGATGGGATTAGGTTTATGGAGAGTGAATGTATTTATTAATTGTTTTGTTTATATTAAGTTTTCTCGAAGTTCAGACCGTAACGTAGTTAATTGTAATGGTTGTAACTGGTGAGGTTGGTACCGGGTGTTTGGAGCCATGGTCTGTAATCGCCATTAGAGATTTAATTCCGCTGTATTTATTATAAATAGGGGCGTTACATTTGAAATCGCCAACAAGAAGGGAGGAAGGAAGAAGAGAGCTGCAGTGAGGGGGTTCCATCGTAAGAGAGGGAAGGGAGTTGGAGAGAGAAGAGAAATGAGAGAATAAGAGGAGAGAGGGGGTTATTTACTTTTGTACTTTTTACTTTTTGCTTTCTTTGATATACTTATTTGTTACTTGTGTGTGTGTGAGAGAGAGAGCTGTTTACACCAGTAAAACCGGGCCCCTGTGTAATACTAGCTGGAGCGTTTTTCTACTTTTATAGAAAACGATCGTTATTTTTCCCGGTTTTGATACTATTCACTAACCGGGCCCGTTTTCTGGAATTTTCTCATTTCTTTATTTTTATTGGTTATTAAGCTTCTGTAAATGCTTAATAATTATTATTTAATGATTTATAATTTTTACGGGTCCGGTTGACCACTTAAAGTCACGTTTTCGGGTTTCCTTGAAAAACGTGCGCTAAAGCTCTTTTCGTTTTAATACATTTCTTGGATACGTTTTCTTCGGGAATCGTTCCCGTATACTACTTAGGTATGAATAAGCCTTAGGAATCCTCATAATACTCTAACCGAGGTCTCGTACCTCCTTTGGTTATTTAACGCTTATTTTAGCGTTCTCCGCTTTCTAAGTGTTTCCTCATTTCTTTTGGATTTATTTTCCTTACCAAAAATTACTTAGGCACTATTAGGCCCGTAAATACCATAGTAAAATATTCTAATCACCATATTTAAGTTCGGGGTATTTCAATCTACCCCCCTTAAAGAACTTTGCCCTCAAAGTTGGTGAATCTAATATTGTTACTTGTATAAATACTCTATGCTGAGGTTATGACCTCTACATATGAAATACCCCGTAATTAAAAACAGTGATTAATTAGGCTAATTATATTTTTAAAAGGCTTAATTACACTTAAATAAATATGAGGGAACAAATCCCGAAGAAAACGGACCTTTAAAATGGGTTAAAAGCATAAACGAACCTTAAAGCACGTTTTTCGAGGAAACTGGGAAAACGTGACTTTAAGCGGGTTAAATAGACTCGTAACAATTTTGGTGAACTAAATAGCCACTAATTAATGTTAGTCAAGCTTTAGAACCAATAAAATTAATTAAACGAGGAAATTCCGGAAAACGGGTACCGGTTAGTAAGAACTGTAACAACCGGTAAGTTGTGGGGTGAGAATGCAAATAAACAAACTTGGTGTGTCCACTTTGAAAATAAAAATCAGAAAGTGCAGTGTGTGCAGTGTGTGTGACCGGTGGCAATTGCCCCTCTCACTCCCTTCACTCACCTAATACACTACAAGACAAAACAATAAGTAAAAAAAGCAAAAACATTCTCTCTCCTCACCACTCAGCCCTCTCTCACGTATTGCCCTCCCCCTTCCTTCTCTATTCTCTGATTTTTCTCTTCCCATGCGACAGCCATGGAGAAATGAAGAAACCCACTTAACTCTCTCCTTCTCTCCTCTCTTTGAGTACTCAAACCTTCTCCGAATCCAATAAAAATTACACCATTGGAATCCCCTTGCAAGGGAGACATTTTCATCCTTTCAAAAATCCAAGAGCTTCACTTTCGATTTTATGGGTGTTCTCCATTTGAAGATTCAAGTCCACCATTAGAAGCACCTTCACCTCCTTATCATCTTGAGGTAAAAAGAAGTTCGGAAATCCATCGTTTCTAGCCCTCATTAACATTTTAAGAATTTTCAGTTTTTGAATGCTTTCTTCTTCATGCTCCAGCCGATTTTGGCTTCTTATTTGGGCTAGGAATCTTGTTCTCTTGCTAGTCAAGAACTTCATCCACTCATTGGAAGGTAATATTCTCTTCTAAACCCTAAACATTAAATTCTAGGGCTAGTGCAAACTTGTATGTTAAATGGTATTGTGTATTGATATGGGTTGTAGAACTTGTGTGTGAATCCCATTCAAAACCGAGAACAAAGGAGAAGAAAGAAGAAGAGAAAGGAAAGAAAGAAAACTAACAAGACAAGGTAAATACCCTTACCTTGAGTTAGTTGTGTATATTGTGTAATGTAACAGTTTTTGGAGTAGTAAAATGAGTAATGAATTGAGTAATGAGTAGTAAGTATATGTAGTGTAATGAGGAATGATATTGTAACAGTTTTGAAGTTTTAAATGAGTTTTTAAAACTTGGGAAAACATTGGGTATTGATGGAGTATGTGCAGGAATTTTATGTTGTTGAAGTAGTGTGAATTGTGTGTATGGTGTATTGAATAAACAGGTTGTGAATGAGAAATTTGGGAACTGAAATAGTGTGTGAGCAAAGTAAAAATATAGGGGAGACTATGTCAATTTCGTGTAGAAATGAGAGGACTTAAGTTGTTTAAGAAGAGGAAGTATTTGGAGAAGTTTAAAAGGGATGTCATTAGCTTGTAACAGAATTGGAGAATGAGTATGTTAAGGGAATGTAACTAGAAGTGGACTAGTGTATTTAAGATGCCAAGAGTGACATTAGTTGAGGAAGTAATGGAGGATAGAAGTTTGAGTAAAAATCTGTAGCATTTGAGGAAAGAGCAAAATCTGTAGCATTAGTGAAATACAACTAGTATAAGTGTTGGATTGAAATGAGGAAGAAGGTGTAAGTGAATGTAGGGATTGAGTAGTAAGTTTGGAGGATGAACCAAGGTGATTTAGAGGGCTTAATTAGTGCCAAATCATGTGGGAAAGTATTGGTAAAGATTGGGGAAACAATGGGTAAAGAAAACACCCAAAAACAGATTTTAAAACTGAAGTACTGGGCCGGACCGGACTTGCGACCGGACTTGCAAGTTCGGTCGAGCCCAGATTTACAAAGACGGGAAAGCTTCTGGAATCGACCGGACTTGCGACCGGACTTGCAAGTTCGGTCGGACCAGAAAATTCTCCCGTCAGAAACCTTCTGGGATGGACCGAACTTGCGACCGGACTTGCAAGTTCGGTCGGCCAGAAAAATTTCCGTAATGCGAGCTACTGGAACGGACCGAACTTGCGACCGGACTTGCAAGTTCGGTCGGGCCAGAATTTTCCCGTACTGATAGCTACTGGAATGGACCGGACTTGCAAGGTCGGTCGCAAGTCCGGTCGGGCCTTAAAAAAAAAAAAAAAAAAAAAAAAAAAAAAGAGTATTTTTACCATATGATTATAACAATCAAATGTATATGTATATATACATATATGCCTATATACCTATATGCATATATATGTGGTAGTAAATTATAAACGAAGTAGTAAAGGTAAGGAAGCAAGAATAAGAGGTATGAGAAAAGAATGGTATAATAATCAAGTATGAATGTAAAGGAGTAGTAGGTATATATTAGGAGTGTTAATGAAGGAATAAGTTGGATCAATAATAGACCATTGATCATACAACTTCATGTATGTATAGGAATCAAATAGTTGAGCTCCAAAGGAACCGGTAGTACGAATACGACGGTGAACGGTATGATTTCTTCATGCCCTGTATCCTAACTTGGTTACCCCGATTTGTGTGCTTATGTGATCACCAACAAGATAATGCATGAATCGGATTTATATTGCACATAATTGTGTTTGAACTATATTGTTCTTGTTTACTGCTCTTGAACATTTAGTTTGTATAATTCATGAAATGAATGAATGGAAATGAAGTGTATGTGTAAGTATGAGTATTTGTGTATTGTATGTATGTATGGAAGTAAGAATGGACTTCTACTAATTCCTAACAACCTAACTCCTAACATGAGTAATGAGTAAGATGGAATGAGTAGAAGCCCGATATAGTTTCGGCCACGCGTGAGGATAAGGAACCACAAGAGGTTGGAACCGCATCCTGGCTATGATCTTTTCCTTGGACCAATTCCCTTTGTATGGGTAGCATCCTGGATTAGTGGGCCACCCTAAAGCCCGTGGTGGGAGGTAGTACTCCCTGCCCGGAGGTCACACCGACTTAACGGACAAAGACTGGATTAAAGTACTGTAAGGAGTAAGTATTGTATGTGTATTGGTCTTGACTATTGTAAGTCATTGACCGGAAGTAAAAGAGTATTGAACACCCGACTAACCCGGGTGTGTAAAGAAGCTAACAACCTTCTGTGTGAATTGGAGAAGTGTATCTCCGTATTGCGTATCGAGTATGTAATGAGTACGTATGTGTATGTGTATCTGAGATGGTAAGTAAGTATTGGTGACTTGTATGTCTTCCAAGTATGTATTGTACTATGCGTATGTATGTATACCTTGTGTAGTATTGTAGTATCGTGAATGAAAGTATGTATGTATGTAAGTATGTATGTAAGTATGAATGCATGTATGTATTGCAAAATGAATTGCATGTATTCGACCAAATGGTCGGCGTACCCTCGCTAGTACGCGGGGTATGCGGTTATCATATTCAGCGAAAGCTGACCCCCTCGGGGGAACGTTTTTAGTGCGCAGGTACCGAAGCGGATGTGGTCAAGGTGAGAGACCGGCGACTACACTTCGATAGGTAGAAGTGGAATGTAAAGGTGTACTAAATGGCACACCCTTGTACTTAGCAAGTATGTAGTTGTGAGAAATGGGTAGTGGTTAGACCTTTAAAGGTATGTATGAACTTGGAAGAGCATCGTATTGTATCGGAACTTAGTAAACTCGGTATGTGTAGTGTATTATCTTGTATTGAATTATGGAGTATTGTATTGGATGGAGTATTGTATCGAATGGAGTATTGTAGTACTCAGCAGTAATGAGTATGTATTGTATTGTGTAGTACTCGGATATTCCGGTCCATCAGACCGATGCTGTATGTAGTAGTAGCTTGTTGGTCACGTGGGTGACTAACGGCAGTGTATCACCCACCGTTGAGTATGTAAGTATCCGCTGCGTGGATCTGTATTGTATAAGGAGATTGGACGGTAATGACGGTATTAGCGGTAGGGGTGTTACAAAAAGTGGTATCAGAGCGAAGTATCGCTCTGATGACTGGAAATACCGAGTCTAGGAATACCGAGTTAGGAATTAGAAGCTTAGGGCTAAGGGCTGAGTGTTAGCATCAGAGATATGCTAGTTAGGAACTCCCGGTGAGTACCGGATACCTACAACACCAGTCCCGCCCACCGCAATCCCCATTGTATAACTTGTGAAAGGACGCCAGAGAGAAGAAAAGCTTTCTCATACTCGGGGAAAACCCGATCTGGCAGTTGTGAGGTCATCACACAGTAAACAAGAACTGACATGTAGTAGATTCCAAGAACTGGAAGTCCCGGAGATGGATCCCGGTTGAACCACAACACCCGCACTTAATAGCGGTAGGATGAGCACTCCAACCACGAGAGGCAGCAGCTTACAACAGCATGGGGCGACGTGCTTAGCAGTCGCGAAACCTAGCTAGTCAACCAACAACAGGAAAGAAGCACTAACCGTGCAACGAAATGGAAACGGGAGCAGTAATGAAACCCGAGACACAAGTCTGCGGGACAACAGTAATAGCCAAGCAACACCACCAACGGTGAGCTAGCTGGCTAAGGACATAGTCGGGAGTGACTGACTCCAAAACCACGACGCCATTAAGGTTGCAATACCTGGCCAATATAGCTCAGACAAATACAAGAACAACCATGAGATACAATCTAATAGGACTACAAGCGTAGTACCTAAACAAGGAAGGCTCAGTAACCACCCCAAGGGTGTGGGAGCGAGCCACAAGGAACGACACTAGACCAAATAGAACGGGAACCTCCAAGGAGTGGAGAAGTACCGAGATCTACGACAGCCATGTCTAGACCACCGAGAAGCTACCTAAAGGATCGAGTATACCAATTGTAGATCAATAAGATCAAGGGAAGAGTCAACAAGACTACCAAATGCGAGTGGAAACCATACCGTGATCGGTATAGGATTACTCAAAAACCACCAGTACCACGCACTTGCCACGGCAAGTGCAGTAAGAACATGAGTATGTGAAGGAGCACTAACACGTCACGAGTACATAGTAATGTACGGTGACCGTAACGAAACAACTACAGGATCACACATCCAAACGACTAGGAGTATGGAACCTTGGAAAGGCCTAACGGCCCGACCACCGTATCTAGAATATACCGGTCAGCGAGAAGCTAGACTTGGTCAAGACCTCAAACATGGCTATGCCATGAGAGACTTCTTTAACACCGAACCATATTTTAAAACCCAAAAATTTTCCTTTCAAACCACAACCTTTCTTTAAAACCTTGGATTTTAAAACCAAACCAACAGAATTACGGTGAGTATCATAGAATGATACAAGAGGAGTTGGCAACAGAATACTTCACCTAGGCGTGTGACGAACACTACGAGTGTACCCATTACGGGATGTGGGACAACCGCACTCCGAAGGAGCTTGCGGGCCTGACATATAGTTGGGTAAGTGGTAACGTATCAACATGGTACCCCACGTATGTATACATGTAGTGTACGACACACGGGAAGTAGTCAACTCCGTTCTACGGACCATGAGTAAATTCAAACCAGAACAACTGGACACCTCAGGCGATCCAGGAGAAGGAACTCAACTAAGAGATAAGTATAAAGGAACTCAGAGAATCCATCTGAAGATAAGGAATGAGGATTAGGAAGTGCAAAGGGCACAAACTGGTAAGTATAGGCATTGGATATGCCTCAAGGACTTCAAACAACTACATGGCAGCTGGAAAGTATACCCAGCCTAAACACAGTAAGGCAGTTGCCTAACGTGAACACCACAATGCTCAACAAACGGGACAGAACTCCCTTAAGCAATCACAAGATTACTACGAAGCACAATCCACCATCAAAGAGAATATTAAACCTAGTCTTAAGCACTAGGAGCAAGTATAAACAACCTACCAAGAACGGGAGACGCTATAACCCTAAAGGGAATAGCTCAAACAATACCACAAGGTGGTGTAGCAGACAACATATCATAAACATTGGCCGGATGTAACGACATACCTAATAACACCCAGGAGCAATCCTGGAAGGGTGTCAGGGATAACACCAATCGAACAAAGCATCATGATAAGAGCACGATAACCAGAACGAATATTCGGTTAGGACGCCGAAGGGATTTCACTTAACAGGAAATACCCTCAACCACAAGAATGCACCGATTAGCACCGGATTGCCTAAAGGGCCTCCTATGAATGGAAGCGTGATGTCACGACTTACCATGGAGCCCAGTAAATACCTCCAACCTATGGGGTACGCAAAGAATGGAAACGTGTGTAAGCAGCTTGCAGAGAGCATAGCTCGCCGCAATAAGGCTTGAAAGCCACTTACCAACTACGTTATGTAAACTTGAACGGTTGCAAAACCGGCACCATTTACTAACAAGCTTGCAAGAAATGCTATCACATACGACAAGAAATCAACAACTGGACCATCAATTCAAACCCAACGTCCTGAGTGACTTGGTGTATTGGTCAACTCAGTATCACTGTCACTAGTGCACCAGTCTAGCATACAGTTGACAAGCTTTTAATCACCTTCATGCCTTCTGTAGCAATGGTACACAGAGACATAAGAATCATGATAATGCCAACATTGGCCTAGTCCCCTCTTGGACACTACGAGAAACCCAAGGGAATGAACCCCTCGTTAGCCAAAGACCACCAATGCGGTGATGATGTGAAACCTTAGAAATAGGCTTCCGTCTACCATAACAACAAAACTTGTGCATACAGATATTGCCAAGGGACAACGAATAAGGAAATGAGATTTCCAAACCACTACGCCTACAAGAGGCTGTAGACGGTAGAAGCACATCGCTTCAGAGCATCGAAGCTCGAAGGAGTAAGTATACTCCTTATGCACCCAAACATGTGGCGAACCATTGTGTAAATACTTGCATGGTAAACCTGTCATGAGACATATGAGTGGAAACACACCCCTCAACGAGAACTTTCACCTACCAGTGATAGAATACCCTTTAATTAGAGAACGGGACCAGAAAACCCTTGAAGCTTCTTGGGATGTCCCGGTAATGTACATGCAAAAGTAAAACCGCATAGCTGGAGCCTATGATCAATGCTCAGCACTATGGAGACAATAATTGTCAAAAACAATCAATGAGTGTGCACATTACACACCACGAATGACCGGCGCTCAAGAGAGCTTGCAACCGATAAACCACTTCATCCTTGGTCAACCAGTTATTTGGCAAACTATATCATGAATGAGGAAGTAATGTGAGGTAAGCTAACCTACACATGAAACCTAAATTGAAATAAAACATCCCCACAAGGGAAGATAATGTATTGCGGTATGCTATGACGACCGTCATACGTGACTAGGAACCTCCTAGTGTGTTCACACCATAAGGAAGTGGTGCCAATGACAATGGCAATGAGTAAAGACAAACTACTACAGTAACGAAATCAGTAAAACGATGTTGTATAGTGAGTAAGAATACGGTGCGCAACAAGCGACCGGAATGAGGAAGTAGTTGGACAATGACACGAAGTATAAGTATGAGATGACAAGCAGAAATATTCATCCCTATCACATAAGTGATTTACTGCCAAGCGTTTACGCCTCTGCACTCTGTATGACTGAGTGTTTTGGTATTGCACTCGCGCAGTAATGATCTAATGCGATAGCTAGGAATATGGGAAATGTAAACCGCAGTAAACCCTTCTTTCACCAACAACATGGCATAGGCCAGTCAAGCAAGCTTAGCAACAAACCGTGCGGCCTAAGGCCAAAGAAGCACGGAGTGTAAGCACACTAACAATCACAAGATGTGAATTCCATTGGAATAAAAGGTGAAAGATGACCGAAGAAAGTCACTTGGACCGACGCGTTGAGAATGCAAGGTCATACAAGCAAAGAACACTTGTACTGAACCAGAAGAACTGGTATTATTCAGAAGCTAGTGACAACAGAGGAAGCACTGCAACTAGGTAGTGACTTAACCTCGCCCGACAACAAGTCGGAGGAACGTAGGGAATAATCGTGGGAGTACGAATAGTACGTGTAATAGATTACCAGAGAGCTGGTTACAATCTAAAAACTCATTGAGTTCAAACAGCGGTAAAAGAATACCACACTGTTGGTAAACCTTATTTCCACAATAGAGGGATAAAAAGGTGATGTATAGCACATTAAGGATAACATGAAGGGTGAGTAACCCAAGTTATCGGGGTCGCACAGCAGAAGCTAGTGGGCCCTAGCTAGACTACCTAGTAAGTATGAAAGAATGGCTATTAATGCCTTGAAGCCTAATAGGCTAGAACTGAATTAATTATGAGTTAAATAAACTCATATAGGAATCCTCGGTGCAAAGACTAAACCATTGGTATGGTTAAGACCCTTTGACCAGAGCATATTGTATAGTGTATTGTAGTGAAGCTAAACGCTTCAGATTGCCCCAATCGAGTGAACCAATGTTTAAGTAACATATGGTAGATCACGTGGGCGTAATCCCTTTTAAGGGGGGGAGCGAAAACCGCTTAACGAAAGTTTCATGAATAAAACACAGAAACTATAATGTGCATAGCACAAATGAGAATCGAGTTGATGATTAGTACTTATGTCAGATAAACATAAGTATTCATTCATATTGTAATTGCGGTAATTAGGCACAAGAGGTGCGAATACCATTGGATGAATATAACCATCTTGTAACCCTAGTGTAAAAGTATTAGTAAAGAGGAGTATACTAACTCTTGGGGAAACGATAATCCCGGTAGTGTGTGCCTATCTGAAGTTAGACATGGCATTACGATGCTTGAGTCGGTATAAAACCATGTATAACCTAGAGGAAATCGAGTTCCCTAGGTGATTGTCTTGAGACAATTGAGAATGAGTAGTGGACGGAGCTCCACAAGTATTGTATTCTTAAAGAAGTAGTACGGGTTAACTATGAGTAGTAGAGGAATGTAACCCACGAGTGGTGTATTCGTAAGTATGTTATTGGAAGTAAATTGAGGACAGCGGAATTTCATAAGTAATGTATTCCCTAGTCAGAATAGTAGAGATAATAGAGGGTAATGGAAGGAAGTAGAGAAGATTGATGAAATGAGCATTTAGGCATCGAATTCTGAGGAAAGTATTTGGGAAGTAGATTGAGAATGATTGATGGACTGAATTCCATCCTTTGGAGTTGTGTGAAATTGTAATTATGACCAGGAAGAGTAAAAAGAAAATGAAAATGATCGAATTATCTGTTGTTTGAAACGGATGTGGGAAGTCGAACTTGATCCTGATCAGATCAAGGGAATCCGAACACAAAATGGGGTGGAAAGATAGTTCAGCACTGGTGCTGATCACATCAGGGTCGGACGATTCTTGAAGCTCCCCTCAAGTGGTCACAAGAATCACGCATATGGTAGAAGCAATAAACACAAACTGGAATTGGGAGTTGTATGCTTTGGAGAATTTCTAAGTAGTAGTTGGGAAAGAATTTTTCTTAGCCGAAGATAAAGGATTTGCTAGAAGCGTATGCCTGAGAAGGTAGTAGAGTATCGTATGGTATTATTCCAAGGGCAGCGGGACAGAGAAGAGTCCTGTGTCTAGATGACCTGAGTGCCTGCGGGATTGTAATGTGTACTGCATTGCTTCGGGTTAGCATTGCGTAGTATGTATTGTAATTGTACTTTTTGGCACATGTAGTGCTAATTGTATTTTATTGGCACAAAGTAGTGCTAGTAGTATAGTATGTAGTGTATGGTATGTGCGTAATGAGTAATGCATTGGTGTTGTACGGTATACAACACGAATGACATATGAATGTATTGTAATGTATTGTGGATGTACACTGTGAAGTGTGTATGAATTGAGTATTGCGTATAGTATTTGAATCGAGTATGGTGCATAGTATCTGGATTGTGTATGCTGGTAGTGTAAGAATTGTGAACACCTTGTAAGGTGATAGTAGTATGCATTATGGCAATTGATTGCCAAATGAGTAGAAGTAGTAAACCGTAAACCTTGAGCAACTTTGAGGGCAAAGTTTCTTAAGGGGGGTAGATTGAAATACCCCGTAATTAAAAACAGTGATTAATTAGGCTAATTATATTTTTAAAGGCTTAATTACACTTAAATAAATATGAGGGAACAAATCCCGAAGAAAACGGACCTTTAAAATGGGTTAAAAGCATAAACGAACCTTAAAGCACGTTTTTCGAGGAAACTGGGAAAACGTGACTTTAAGCGGGTTAAATAGACTCGTAACAATTTTGGTGAACTAAATAGCCACTAATTAATGTTAGTCAAGCTTTAGAACCAATAAAATTAATTAAACGAGGAAATTCCGGAAAACGGGTACCGGTTAGTAAGAACTGTAACAACCGGTAAGTTGTGGGTGAGAATGCAAATAAACAAACTTGGTGTGTCCACTTTGAAAATAAAAATCAGAAAGTGCAGTGTGTGCAGTGTGTGTGACCGGTGGCAATTGCCCCTCTCACTCCCTTCACTCACCTAATACACTACAAGACAAAACAATAAGTAAAAAAAAAACAATTCTCTCTCCTCACCACTCAGCCCTCTCTCACGTATTGCCCTCCCCCTTCCTTCTCTATTCTCTGATTTTTCTCCTCCCATGCGACAGCCATGGAGAAATGAAGAAACCCACTTAACTCTCTCCTTCTCTCCTCTCTTTGAGTACTCAAACCTTCTCCGAATCCAATAAAAATTACACCATTGGAATCCCCTTGCAAGGGAGAACATTTTCATCCTTTCAAAAATCCAAGAGCTTCACTTTCGATTTTAGGGTGTCTCCATTTGAAGATTCAAGTCCACCATTAGAAGCACCTTCACCTCCTTATCATCTTGAGGTAAAAAGAAGTTCGGAAATCCATCGTTTCTAGCCCTCATTAGCATTTTAAGAATTTTCAGTTTTTGAATGCTTTCTTCTTCATGCTCCAGCCGATTTTGGCTTCTTATTTGGGCTAGGAATCTTGTTCTCTTGCTAGTCAAGAACTTCATCCACTCATTGGAAGGTAATATTCTCTTCTAAACCCTAAACATTAAATTCTAGGGCTAGTGCAAACTTGTATGTTAAATGGTATTGTGTATTGATATGGGTTGTAGAACTTGTGTGTGAATCCCATTCAAAACCGAGAACAAAGGAGAAGAAAGAAGAAAAAGGAAAGAAAGAAAACTAACAAGACAAGGTAAATACCCTTACCTTGAGTTAGTTGTGTATATTGTGTAATGTAACAGTTTTTGGAGTAGTAAAATGAGTAATGAATTGAGTAATGAGTAGTAAGTATATTGTAGTGTAATGAGGAATGATATTGTAACAGTTTTGAAGTTTTAAATGAGTTTTAAAAACTTGGGAAAACATTGGGTATTGATGGAGTATGTGCAGGAATTTTATGTTGTTGAAGTAGTGTGAATTGTGTGTATGGTGTATTGAATAAACAGGTTGTGAATGAGAAATTTGGGAACTGAAATAGTGTGTGAGCAAAGTAAGAAATATAGGGGAGACTATGTCAAATTTTGTGTAGAAATGAGAGGACTTAAGTTGTTTAAGAAGAGGAAGTATTTGGAGAAGTTTAAAAGGGATGTCATTAGCTTGTAACAGAATTGGAGAATGAGTATGTTAAGGGAATGTAACTAGAAGTGGACTAGTGTATTTAAGATGCCAAGAGTGACATTAGTTGAGGAAGTAATGGAGGATAGAAGTTTGAGTAAAAATCTGTAGCATTTGAGGAAAGAGCAAAATCTGTAGCATTAGTGAAATACAACTAGTATAAGTGTTGGATTGAAATGAGGAAGAAGGTGTAAGTGAATGTAGGGATTGAGTAGTAAGTTTGGAGGATGAACCAAGGTGATTTAGAGGGCTTAATTAGTGCCAAATCATGTGGGAAAGTATTGGTAAAGATTGGGGAAACAATGGGTAAAGAAAACACCCAAAAACAGATTTTAAAACTGAAGTACTGGGCCGGACCGGACTTGCGACCGGACTTGCAAGTTCGGTCGAGCCCAGATTTACAAAGACGGGAAAGCTTCTGGAATCGACCGGACTTGCGACCGGAATTGCAAGTTCGGTCGGACCAGAAAATTCTCCCGTCAGAAACCTTCTGGAATGGACCGAACTTGCGACCGGACTTGCAAGTTCGGTCGGCCAGAAAAATTTCCGTAATGCGAGCTACTGGAACGGACCGAACTTGCGACCGGACTTGCAAGTTCGGTCGGGCCAGAATTTTCCCGTACTGATAGCTACTGGAATGGACCGGACTTGCAAGGTCGGTCGCAAGTCCGGTCGGGCCTTAAAAAAAAAAAAAAAAAAAAAAAAAAGTATTTTTACCATATGATTATAACAATCAATGTATATGTATATATACATATATGCCTATATACCTATATGCATATATATGTGGTAGTAAATTATAAATGAAGTAGTAAAGGTAAGGAAGCAAGAATAAGAGGTAATGAGAAAAGAATGGTATAATAATCAAGTATGAATGTAAAGGAGTAGTAGGTATATATTAGGAGTGTTAATGAAGGAATAAGTTGGATCAATAATAGACCATTGATCATACAACTTCATGTATGTATAGGAATCAAATAGTTGAGCTCCAAAGGAACCGGTAGTACGAATACGACGGTGAACGGTATGATTTCTTCATGCCCTGTATCCTAACTTGGTTACCCCGATTTGTGTGCTTATGTGATCACCAACAAGATAAATGCATGAATCGGATTTATATTGCACATAATTGTGTTTGAACTATATTGTTCTTGTTTATTGCTCTTGAACATTTAGTTTGTATAATTCATGAAATGAATGAATGGAAATGAAGTGTATGTGTAAGTATGAGTATTTGTGTATTGTATGTATGTATGGAAGTAAGAATGGACTTCTACTAATTCCTAACAACCTAACTCCTAACATGAGTAATGAGTAAAATGGAATGAGTAGAAGCCCGATATAGTTTCGGCCACGCGTGAGGATAAGGAACCACAAGAGGTTGGAACCGAATCCTGGCTATGATCTTTTCCTTGGACCAATTCCCTTTGTATGGGTAGCATCCTGGATTAGTGGGCCACCCTAAAGCCCGGTGGTGGGAGGTAGTACTCCCTGCCCGGAGGTCACACCGACTTAACTGGAAGTAAAGTATGTAAGGAGTAAGTATTGTATGTGTATTGGTCTTGACTATTGTAAGTCATTGACCGGAAGTAAAAGAGTATTGAACACCCGACTAACCCGGGTGTGTAAAGAAGCTAACAACCTTCTGTGTGAATTGGAGAAGTGTATCTCCGTATTGCGTATCGGGTATGTAATGAGTATGTATTGTGTATGTGTATTCTGAAAGATGGTAAGTAAGTATTGGTTGACTTGTATTGTCTTCCAAGCATGTATTGTACCGTGCGTATGTATGTATACCTTGTGTAGTATTGTAGTATCGTGATGAAAGTATGTATGTATGTAAGTATGTATGTAAGTATGAATGCATGTATGTATTGCAAAATGAATTGCATGTATTCGACCAAATGGTCGGCGTACCCTCGCTAGTACGCGGGGTATGCGGTTATCATATTCAGCGAAAGCTGACCCCCTCGGGGGAACATTTTTAGTGTGCAGGTACCCGAAGCAGACCTGGTCACAGAAGAGACCGGTGGACGTGCCTAGTTTACTAGGAAGGAAATGTAGATTGCAGTAAATGGTATAAGACTTGTAGCCTGGAATGTAGAAGTGTACCAAGGGGTACACTATTACGTAAGATGCAAGTATGTTGTGAGAAATGGGTAGTGGTTAGGCTTTAAAGAGTATGTATGAACTTGGAAGAAGCATCGTGTTGTATTGGGAACTTAGTAAACTCGGTATGTGTAGTGTATTATCTTGTATTGAATTATGGAGTATTGTATTGGATGGAGTATTGTATCGAATGGAGTATTGTAGTACTCAGCAAGTAATGAGAGTATGTATTGTATTTGTGTAGTACTCGGATATTCCGGTCCATCAGACCGATGCTGTATGTAGTAGTAGCTTGTTGGTCACGTGGGTGACTAACGGCAGTGTATCACCCACCGTTGAGTATGTAAGTATCCGCTGCGTGAATCTGTATTGTATAAGGAGATTGGACGGTAATGACGGTATTAGCGGTTGGGGTGTTACAAAAAGTGGTATCAGAGCGAAGTATCGCTCTGATGACTGGAAATACCGAGTCTAGGAATACCGAGTTAGGAATTAGAAGCTTAGGGCTAAGGGCTGAGTGTTAGCATCAGAGATATGCTAGTTAGGAACTCCCGGTGAGTACCGGATACCTACAACACCAGTCCCGCCCACCGCAATCCCCATTGTATAACTTGTGAAAGGACGCCAGAGAGAAGAAAAGCTTTCTCATACTCGGGGAAAACCCGATCTGGCAGTTGTGAGGTCATCACACAGTAAACAAGAACTGACATGTAGTAGATTCCAAGAACTGGAAGTCCCGGAGATGGATCCCGGTTGAACCACAACACCCGCACTTAATAGCGGTAGGATGAGCACTCCAACCACGAGGAGGCAGCAGCTTACAACAGCATGGGGCGACGTGCTTAGCAGTCGCGAAACCTAGCTAGTCAACCAACAACAGGAAAGAAGCACTAACCGTGCAACGAAATGGAAACGGGAGCAGTAATGAAACCCGAGACACAAGTCTGCGGGACAACAGTAATAGCCAAGCAACACCACCAACGGTGAGCTAGCTGGCTAAGGACATAGTCGGGAGTGACTGACTCCAAAACCACGACGCCATTAAGGTTGCAATACCTGGCCATATAGCTCAGACAAATACAAGAACAACCATGAGATACAATCTAATAGGACTACAAGCGTAGTACCTAAACAAGGAAGGCTCAGTAACCACCCCAAGGGTGTGGGAGCGAGCCACAAGGAACGACACTAGACCAAATAGAACGGGAACCTCCAAGGAGTGGAGAAGTACCGAGATCTACGACAGCCATGTCTAGACCACCGAGAAGCTACCTAAAGGATCGAGTATACCAATTGTAGATCAATAAGATCAAGGGAAGAGTCAACAAGACTACCAAATGCGAGTGGAAACCATACCGTGATCGGTATAGGATTACTCAAAAACCACCAGTACCACGCACTTGCCACGGCAAGTGCAGTAAGACAGAGACATGTAGAGGAACTAACACCACAGTACATAGTAATGTACGGTGACCGTAACGAACAACTACAGGATCACACATCCAAACGACTAGGAGTATGGAACCTTGGAAAGGCCTAACGGCCCGACCACCGTATCTAGAATATACCGGTCAGCGAGAAGCTAGACTTGGTCAAGACCTCAAACATGGCTATGCCATGAGAGACTTCTTTAACACCGAACCATATTTTAAAACCCAAAAATTTTCCTTTCAAACCACAACCTTTCTTTAAAACCTTGGATTTTAAAACCAAACCAACAGAATTACGGTGAGTATCATAGAATGATACAAGAGGAGTTGGCAACAGAATACTTCACCTAGGCGTGTGACGAACACTACGAGTGTACCCATTACGGGATGTGGGACAACCGCACTCCGAAGGAGCTTGCGGGCCTGACATATAGTTGGGTAAGTGGTAACGTATCAACATGGTACCCCACGTATGTATACATGTAGTGTACGACACACGGGAAGTAGTCAACTCCGTTCTACGGACCATGAGTAAATTCAAACCAGAACAACTGGACACCTCAGGCGATCCAGGAGAAGGAACTCAACTAAGAGATAAGTATAAAGGAACTCAGAGAATCCATCTGAAGATAAGGAATGAGGATTAGGAAGTGCAAAGGGCACAAACTGGTAAGTATAGGCATTGGATATGCCTCAAGGACTTCAAACAACTACATGGCAGCTGGAAAGTATACCCAGCCTAAACACAGTAAGGCAGTTGCCTAACGTGAACACCACAATGCTCAACAAACGGGACAGAACTCCCTTAAGCAATCACAAGATTACTACGAAGCACAATCCACCATCAAAGAGAATATTAAACCTAGTCTTAAGCACTATGAGCAAGTATAAACAGTCTACCCAAGAACGGGAGGCGCTATAACCCTAAAGGGAATAGCTCAAGTACAATACCACAAGGTGGTGTAGCAGACACAACATATCATAAACATTGGCCGGATGTAACGACATACCTAATAACACCCAGGAGCAATCCTGGAAGGGTGTCAGGGATAACACCAATCGAACAAAGCATCATGATAAGAGCACGATAACCAGAACGAATATTCGGTTAGGACGCCGAAGGGATTTCACTTAACAGGAAATACCCTCAACCACAAGAATGCACCGATTAGCACCGGATTGCCTAAAGGGCCTCCTATGAATGGAAGCGTGATGTCACGACTTACCATGGAGCCCAGTAAATACCTCCAACCTATGGGGTACGCAAAGAATGGAAACGTGTGTAAGCAGCTTGCAGAGAGCATAGCTCGCCGCAATAAGGCTTGAAAGCCACTTACCAACTACGTTATGTAAACTTGAACGGTTGCAAAACCGGCACCATTTACTAACAAGCTTGCAAGAAATGCTATCACATACGACAAGAAATCAACAACTGGACCATCAATTCAAACCCAACGTCCTGAGTGACTTGGTGTATTGGTCAACTCAGTATCACTGTCACTAGTGCACCAGTCTAGCATACAGTTGACAAGCTTTTAATCACCTTCATGCCTTCTGTAGCAATGGTACACAGAGACATAAGAATCATGATAATGCCAACATTGGCCTAGTCCCCTCTTGGACACTACGAGAAACCCAAGGGAATGAACCCCTCGTTAGCCAAAGACCACCAATGCGGTGATGATGTGAAACCTTAGAAATAGGCTTCCGTCTACCATAACAACAAAACTTGTGCATACAGATATTGCCAAGGGACAACGAATAAGGAAATGAGATTTCCAAACCACTACGCCTACAAGAGGCTGTAGACGGTAGAAGCACATCGCTTCAGAGCATCGAAGCTCGAAGGAGTAAGTATACTCCTTATGCACCCAAACATGTGGCGAACCATTGTGTAAATACTTGCATGGTAAACCGTGTCATGAGACATATGAGTGGAAACACACCCCTCAACGAGAACTTTCACCTACCAGTGATAGAATACCCTTTAATTAGAGAACGGGACCAGAAAACCCTTGAAGCTTGGGATGTCCCGGTAATGTACATGCAAAAGTAAAACCGCATAGCTGGAGCCTATGATCAATGCTCAGCACTATGGAGACAATAATTGTCAAAAACAATCAATGAGTGTGCACATTACACACCACGAATGACCGGCGCTCAAGAGAGCTTGTAACCCGATAAACCACTTCATCCTTGGTCAACCAATTATTTGGCAAACTATATCATGAATGAGGAAGTAATGTGAGGTAAGCTAACCTACACATGAAACCTAAATAGAAATAAAACATCCCCACAAGGGGAAGATAATGGTATTGCGGTATGCTATGACGACCGTCATATGCGTGAACTAGGAACCTCCTAGTGTGTTCACACCATAAGGAAGTGGTGCCAATGACAATGGCAATGAGTAAAGACAAAACTACTACAGTAACGAAATCAGTAAAACGATGTTGTATAGTGAGTAAGAATACGGTGCGCAACAAGCGACCGGAATGAGGAAGTAGTTGGACACTGACACGAAGTATAAGTATGAGATGACAAGCAGAAATATTCATCCCTATCACATAAGTGATTTACTGCCAAGAGTTTACGCCTCTGCACTCTGTATGACTGAGTGTTTTGGTATTGCACTCGCGCAGTAATGATCTAATGCGATAGCTAGGAATATGGGAAATGTAAACCGCAGTAAACCCTTCTTTCACCAACAACATGGCATAGGCCAGTCAAGCAAGCTTAGCAACAAACCGTGCGGCCTAAGGCCAAAGAAGCACGGAGAGTGTAAGCACACTAACAATCACAAGATGTGAATTCCATTGGAATAAAAGGTGAAAGATGACCGAAGAAAGTCACTTGGACCGACGCGTTGAGAATGCAAGGTCATACAAGCAAAGAACACTTGTACTGAACCAGAAGAACTGGTATTATTCAGAAGCTAGTGACAACAGAGGAAGCACTGCAACTAGGTAGTGACTTAACCTCGCCCGACAACAAGTCGGAGGAACGTAGGGAATAATCGTGGGAGTACGAATAGTACGTGTAATAGATTACCAGAGAGCTGGTTACAATCTAAAAACTCATTGAGTTCAAACAGCGGTAAAAGAATACCACACTGTTGGTAAACCTTATTTCCACAATAGAGGGATAAAAAGGTGATGTATAGCACATTAAGGATAACATGAAGGGTGAGTAACCCAAGTTATCGGGGTCGCACAGCAGAAGCTAGTGGGCCCTAGCTAGACACCTAGTAAGTATGAAAGAATGGCTATTAATGCCTTGAAGCCTAATAGGCTAGAACTGAATTAATTATGAGTTAAATAAACTCATATAGGAATCCTCGGTGCAAAGACTAAACCATTGGTATGGTTAAGACCCTTTGACCAGAGCATATTGTATAGTGTATTGTAGTGAAGCTAAACGCTTCAGATTGCCCCAATCGAGTGAACCAATGTTTAAGAGTAACATATGGTAGATCACGTGGGCGTAATCCCTTTTAAGGGGGGTAGAGCGAAAACCGCTTAACGAAAGTTTCATGAATAAAACACAGAAACTATAATGTGCATAGCACAAATGAGAATCGAGTTGATGATTAGTACTTATGTCAGATAAACATAAGTATTCATTCATATTGTAATTGCGGTAATTAGGCACAAGAGGTGCGAATACCATTGGATGAATATAACCATCTTGTAACCCTAGTGTAAAAGTATTAGTAAAGAGGAGTATACTAACTCTTGGGGAAACGATAATCCCGTAGTGTGTGCCTATCTGAAGTTAGACATGGCATTACGATGCTTGAGTCGGTATAAAACCATGTATAACCTAGAGGAAATCGAGTTCCCTAGGTGATTGTCTTGAGACAATTGAGAATGAGTAGTGGACGGAGCTCCACAAGTATTGTATTCTTAAAGAAGTAGTACGGGTTAACTATGAGTAGTAGAGGAATGTAACCCACGAGTGGTGTATTCGTAAGTATGTTATTGGAAGTAAATTGAGGACAGCGGAATTTCATAAGTAATGTATTCCCTAGTCAGAATAGTAGAGATAATAGAGGGTAATGGAAGGAAGTAGAGAAGATTGATGAAATGAGCATTAGGCATCGAATTCTGAGGAAAGTATTTGGGAAGTAGATTGAGAATGATTGATGGACTGAATTCCATCCTTTGGAGTTGTGTGAAATTGTAATTATGACCAGGAAGAGTAAAAAGGTAGAAAATGAAAATGATCGAATTATCTGTTGTTTGAAACGGATGTGGGAAGTCGAACTTGATCCTGATCAGATCAAGGGAAGCCGAACACAAAATGGGGTGGAAAGATAGTTCAACACTGGTGCTGATCACATCAGGGTCGACGATTCTTGAAGCTCCCCAAGTGGTCACAAGAATCACGCATATGGTAGAAGCAATAACACAAACTGGAATTGGGAGTTGTATGCTTTGGAGAATTTCTAAGTAGTTGGGAAAGAATTTTTCTTAGCCGAAGATAAAGGATTTGCTAGAAGCGTATGCCTGAGAAGGTAGTAGAGTATCGTATTGTATTATTCCAAGGGCAGCGGGACAGAGAAGAGTCCTGTGTCTAGATGACCTGAGTGCCTGCGGGATTGTAATGTGTACTGCATTGCTTCGGGTTAGCATTGCGTAGTATATGTATTGTAATTGTACTTTGGTTGGCACATGTAGTGCTAATTGTATTTTATTGGCACAAAGTAGTGCTAGTAGTAATATGTATGGTAGTTAGGTATGTGCGTAATGAGTAATGCATTGGTGTTGTACGGTATACACGAATGACATATGAAGTGTATTGTGAATGTATTGTGGATGTACGACTTGGTATTTGTATGATTGAGTATTGTATATGGTATTGAATCGAGTATGGTGCATAGTATCTGGATTGTGTATGCTGGTAGTGTAAGAATTGTGAACACCTTGTAAGGTGATAGTAGTATGCATTATGGCAATTGATTGCCAAATGAGTAGAAGTAGTAAACCGTAAACCTTGAGCAACTTTGAGGGCAAAGTTTCTTAAGGGGGGTAGATTGAAATACCCCGTAATTAAAAACAGTGATTAATTAGGCTAATTATATTTTTAAAGGCTTAATTACACTTAAATAAATATGAGGGAACAAATCCCGAAGAAAACGGACCTTTAAAATGGGTTAAAAGCATAAACGAACCTTAAAGCACGTTTTTCGAGGAAACTGGGAAAACGTGACTTTAAGCGGGTTAAATAGACTCGTAACAATTTTGGTGAACTAAATAGCCACTAATTAATGTTAGTCAAGCTTTAGAACCAATAAAATTAATTAAACGAGGAAATTCCGGAAAACGGGTACCGGTTAGTAAGAACTGTAACAACCGGTAAGTTGTGGGGTGAGAATGCAAATAAACAAACTTGGTGTGTCCACTTTGAAAATAAAAATCAGAAAGTGCAGTGTGTGCAGTGTGTGTGACCGGTGGCAATTGCCCCTCTCACTCCCTTCACTCACCTAATACACTACAAGACAAAACAATAAGTAAAAACAAAAACAATTCTCTCTCCTCACCCTCACCCTCTCTCACGTATTGCCCTCCCCTTCCTTCTCTATTCTCTGATTTTCTCCTCCCATGCGACAGCCATGGAGAAATGAAGAAACCCACTTAACTCTCTCCTTCTCTCCTCTCTTTGAGTACTCAAACCTTCTCCGAATCCAATAAAAATTACACCATTGGAATCCCCTTGCAAGGGAGAACATTTTCATCCTTTCAAAAATCCAAGAGCTTCACTTTCGATTTTATGGGTGTTCTCCATTTGAAGATTCAAGTCCACCATTAGAAGCACCTTCACCTCCTTATCATCTTGAGGTAAAAAGAAGTTCGGAAATCCATCGTTTCTAGCCCTCATTAGCATTTTAAGAATTTTCAGTTTTTGAATGCTTTCTTCTTCATGCTCCAGCCGATTTTGGCTTCTTATTTGGGCTAGGAATCTTGTTCTCTTGCTAGTCAAGAACTTCATCCACTCATTGGAAGGTAATATTCTTCTAAACCCTAAACATTAAATTCTAGGGCTAGTGCAAACTTGTATGTTAAATGGTATTGTGTATTGATATGGGTTGTAGAACTTGTGTGTGAATCCCATTCAAAACCGAGAACAAAGGAGAAGAAGAAGAAGAGGAAAGGAAAGAAAGAAAACTAACAAGACAAGGTAAATACCCTTACCTTGAGTTAGTTGTGTATATTGTGTAATGTAACAGTTTTTGGAGTAGTAAAATGAGTAATGAATTGAGTAATGAGTAGTAGTATATTGTAGTGTAATGAGGAATGATATTGTAACAGTTTTGAAGTTTTAAATGAGTTTTAAAACTTGGGAAAACATTGGGTATTGATGGAGTATGTGCAGGAATTTTATGTTGTTGAAGTAGTGTGAATTGTGTGTATGGTGTATTGAATAAACAGGTTGTGAATGAGAAATTTGGGAACTGAAATAGTGTGTGAGCAAAGTAAGAAATAGGGGAGACTATGTCAAATTTTGTGTAGAAATGAGAGGACTTAAGTTGTTTAAGAAGAGGAAGTATTTGGAGAAGTTTAAAAGGGATGTCATTAGCTTGTAACAGAATTGGAGAATGAGTATGTTAAGGGAATGTAACTAGAAGTGGACTAGTGTATTTAAGATGCCAAGAGTGACATTAGTTGAGGAAGTAATGGAGGATAGAAGTTTGAGTAAAAATCTGTAGCATTTGAGGAAAGAGCAAAATCTGTAGCATTAGTGAAATACAACTAGTATAAGTGTTGGATTGAAATGAGGAAGAAGGTGTAAGTGAATGTAGGGATTGAGTAGTAAGTTTGGAGGATGAACCAAGGTGATTTAGAGGGCTTAATTAGTGCCAAATCATGTGGGAAAGTATTGGTAAAGATTGGGGAAACAATGGGTAAAGAAAACACCCAAAAACAGATTTTAAAACTGAAGTACTGGGCCGGACCGGACTTGCGACCGGACTTGCAAGTTCGGTCGAGCCCAGATTTACAAAGACGGGAAAGCTTCTGGAATCGACCGGACTTGCGACCGGACTTGCAAGTTCGGTCGGACCAGAAAATTCTCCCGTCAGAAACCTTCTGGAATGGACCGAACTTGCGACCGGACTTGCAAGTTCGGTCGGCCAGAAAAATTTCCGTAATGCGAGCTACTGGAACGGACCGAACTTGCGACCGGACTTGCAAGTTCGGTCGGGCCAGAATTTTCCCGTACTGATAGCTACTGGAATGGACCGGACTTGCAAGGTCGGTCGCAAGTCCGGTCGGGCCTTAAAAAAAAAAAAAAAAAAAAAAAAAAAAGAGTATTTTTACCATATGATTATAACAATCATATGTATATGTATATATACATATATATGCCTATATACCTATATGCATATATTGTGGTAGTAAATTATAAATGAAGTAGTAAAGGTAAGGAAGCAAGAATAAGAGGTAATGAGAAAAGAATGGTATAATAATCAAGTATGAATGTAAAGGAGTAGTAGGTATATATTAGGAGTGTTAATGAAGGAATAAGTTGGATCAATAATAGACCATTGATCATACAACTTCATGTATGTATAGGAATCAAATAGTTGAGCTCCAAAGGAACCGGTAGTACGAATACGACGGTGAACGGTATGATTTCTTCATGCCCTGTATCCTAACTTGGTTACCCCGATTTGTGTGCTTATGTGATCACCAACAAGATAAATGCATGAATCGGATTTATATTGCACATAATTGTGTTTGAACTATATTGTTCTTGTTTATTGCTCTTGAACATTTAGTTTGTATAATTCATGAAATGAATGAATGGAAATGAAGTGTATGTGTAAGTATGAGTATTTGTGTATTGTATGTATGTATGGAAGTAAGAATGGACTTCTACTAATTCCTAACAACCTAACTCCTAACATGAGTAATGAGTAAAATGGAATGAGTAGAAGCCCGATATAGTTTCGGCCACGCGTGAGGATAAGGAACCACAAGAGGTTGGAACCGAATCCTGGCTATGATCTTTTCCTTGGACCAATTCCCTTTGTATGGGTAGCATCCTGGATTAGTGGGCCACCCTAAAGCCCGGTGGTGGGAGGTAGTACTCCCTGCCCGGAGGTCACACCGACTTAACTGGAAGTAAAGTATGTAAGGAGTAAGTATTGTATGTGTATTGGTCTTGACTATTGTAAGTCATTGACCGGAAGTAAAAGAGTATTGAACACCCGACTAACCCGGTGTGTAAAGAAGCTAACAACCTTCTGTGTGAATTGGAGAAGTGTATCTCCGTATTGCGTATCGGGTATGTAATGAGTATGTATTGTGCATGTGTATTCTGAAAGATGGTAAGTAAGTATTGGTTGACTTGTATTGTCTTCCAAGCATGTATTGTACCGTGCGTATGTATGTATACCTTGTGTAGTATTGTAGTATTGTGAATGAAAGTATGTATGTATGTAAGTATGTATGTAAGTATGAATGCATGTATGTATTGCAAAATGAATTGCATGTATTCGACCAAATGGTCGGCGTACCCTCGCTAGTACGCGGGGTATGCGGTTATCATATTCAGCGAAAGCTGACCCCCTCGGGGGAACATTTTTAGTGTGCAGGTACCCGAAGCAGACCTGGTCACAGAAGAGACCGGTGGACGTGCCTAGTTACTAGGAAGGAAATGTAGATTGCAGTAAATGGTATAAGGACTTGTAGCTGGAATGTGACTGTACCAAGGGGTACACTATTACGTGAGATGCAAGTATGTAGTTGTGAGAAATGGGTAGTGGTTAGGCTTTAAGATATGTATGAACTTGGAAGAAGCATCGGTTTGTATCGGGAACTTAGTAAACTCGGTATGTGTAGTGTATTATCTTGTATTGAATTATGGAGTATTGTATTGGGGAGTATTGTATCGAATGGGTATTGTAGTACTCAGCAAGTAATGAGAGTATGTATTGTATTTGTGTAGTACTCGGATATTCCGGTCCATCAGACCGATGCTGTATGTAGTAGTAGCTTGTTGGTCACGTGGGTGACTAACGGCAGTGTATCACCCACCGTTGAGTATGTAAGTATCCGCTGCGTGGATCTGTATTGTATAAGGAGATTGGACGGTAATGACGGTATTAGCGGTAGGGGTGTTACACGGGTTAATGTGACGATCTATACCGATCACAAGAGCTTGAAATATATATTCACTCAGAAGGAGTTGAATCTCAAACAAAGGAGATGGTTAGAGTTTCTGAAAGACTATGACATTGACCTCCAATACAAAGAAGGGAAGGCCAATGTTGTAGCAGACGCCTTGAGCCGTCGAGCACACTCACTCCATTCGCTAGTCTCTTTCTCCAGGTTGATGAGGTGCGAGAGGCTTAGAGGACAGATGACTATATGAGAGAGTCAGACAGAAGCTGACATATGGTACCTTTGAGAGTCAGAAATATGACTTCAGACTACACGACGATGATTGATCAGACTTAAGGGCCGGTTATGCATACCACGGGGCAACACGGATCTGAAAGACCGTATACTTATAGAATCACACTGTTCTTCAG
Organism: Limonium bicolor; assembly: GCA_023374045.1. Classification (NCBI taxonomy): domain Eukaryota; kingdom Viridiplantae; phylum Streptophyta; class Magnoliopsida; order Caryophyllales; family Plumbaginaceae; genus Limonium; species Limonium bicolor. The sequence continues at coordinate 123,516,104 of CM041776.1, read as the reverse complement.
TTTCCATCCATCCGGGAGCCTCTAAGATGTATAAAGACATGAAGAGATACTTCTGGTGGTCGGGGATGAAGACAGATGTTACCGAGTTCGTCTTGAGGTGTCTCACTTGCCAGAAGGTGAAATTCGAGCACCGACGACCGGGCGGAATGGTACAGTCCATGCCAGTTCCGGAGTGGAAGTTCCATGATATCTCCATGGACTTTGTAGTTGGACTCCCACCTACTAGGGGGGTCTCAACATGATATGGGTGGTGGTGGATCGCCTTACCAAGTAGCCCGATTCATACCGATGAAGGATACTTGGAAGGTGACCAAATTAGCTGAGTTGTTTGAGAAGGAAATTATGAGGCATCACGGGATACCGAAGACCATAGTGTCAGATAGAGATACCAGATTCCTTTCGAGGTACTAGAGAGCCACTAGAGAAGCGTTGGGTACAGAACTGAAGCTGAGTACGCGTTCCATCCTCAGACAGATGGTCAGACTGAGCGTACGATTCAGACACTCGAGGACATTCTGAGGGCATGTGCCTTAGACTTCCAGGGAAGTTGGATTGACAAATTAATCTGATCGAGTTTTCATACAAAACAGCTATCACGCTTCGATCAAGATGGCACCTTTTCAAGCGTTGTACGGTAGACCATGTCATACACCGCTCTGCTGGGATGAGTCGAGTGAGACGGTCATTATAGGACCAGAAATCTAGATCAAGTTAAGGGGAAGTTTCAGCAAATCAGGGAGAATATGAAAGCTGCTCAAGATAGGCAGAAGTCGTATGCTGATGTTCGACAACGAGACCTGAAGTTCGCAGTGGGCGACCGGGTATTTCTGCGGGTATCACCGATGAAGGGTGTGTTAGATTCGGGCAGAAAGGCAAGCTGAGCCCCAAATTTGTGGTCCTTATGAGATTACGGAGCGGGGGGCCCGGTTGCTTACAGGTTGAATTTACCTGCTGAACTGGGTAAAGTGCATGATGTTTTTCACGTTTCACAGCTAAAGAAATACATGCACCACCCCTCCCATGTTTAGAACCTGAGAGGTTGACATTAGAACCGAATATGAGATCAATGGAGATTCCTCAGAGAATCTTGGATAGTAAGACTAGGGACACTCGCCATAAGTCAGTGCGACTGGTGAAGGTTCTGGTCTAACCAGGATGTCGAAGAGGCCACGTGGGAATTAGAGGATAAGATGAGGGCGAAGTACCCTTCTTTGTTTACTGACTAGATCGTCTGTATAGGGTACGGGCTGTACCCCTTTTTAAGGGGGGTAGAGCTTCCTCGCTTTTGAGTTAGGAAACGAACATGTTTGTCATTTGATTGGTTGTGTAAGATGTGATTTTGTGTAAGTTGCTACACTTTGGTGATAAGTTTGAGATATGTATAATACTTATGTATTGTATTTGTGATTGACCATTGAGCTTGAGATGTGTGAATGAGAATATAAGATGTGGTATTAAGATTAAGAAATTGAGTACCGTGAATGATTTAGTACACGTGTGAACTTTGGGGACAAAGTTCTTTTAAGGGGGTAGATTGAAATACCCCAAACCTAGATATGGTATTTAAATGATAAACTAAGGTATAAGAAGGCTAAATAATTCCTTAGAAACATTAAAGAAACTATTTTAATCAAAGAAAACATAAGGAAACACCAAAAGAGCAGTTTAAGCAAAAACGTGCTCTATGCTTGGAGAGACTGGGGAACACCCAAATATCATTCTAAGACCTTAGTAATATCCTAATGGTCATTTTAAACCAATTACCAAAGAAAACCAAGCTCAAAAAACAAGTTAAAACACAAATTATGCTTTAAGGACTCTTAAAGCACATTTTTGAAAATATGTCTTGGAAAGGGGTTTTAAGTGGCTAAATGCCCATGATTACTCCTTAATTAACTTGTGTACTAATTAGTATCACATTAGGAAGTCTAAATCAATGGGAAATCAAAAATTTCACAAATATGTGCACTAATTTGTGAATAGTGCTCAAATTGGACTAGTTTAGCATTAAGTCAATATAAGCTAATTAATTGGTCAATCAAGACCATAAATATCTTGTTTATTAAGGGGGTGGCCGGTTTTGATGTGGGAGTCACACTTGACTCATCAAATAAAGAAAAAAGAGAAGAGATAAGGCAAATAGTATATTTACCTTTTAAATAAAATCTTACTTTAGCTTACCTCTCTCCTCCTTTCTTCATTCTTCATCTTCTCCATCGATTTCTCTTGCTCTCTTTTTCTCTTTCACGTAAGAAGCAACCTCCATGCTAGCTCCATCTTCTTTTGCCCACATCTGCTCATTTAGGCTCCAAAATCAAAACCAAGCACATATATCTCTTAGTTAGCTCAAGCTCTTCCTTTCTATCTTTTCAAAACTTCAAGAGCCTCATTTTGGAGCCAAGGCAAACCGCCATTAGAGGAGGAAACTCAAGCTTGGAGACTCCATTAGCTTCTCCATTCTCTTAAGGTAAAGAATATGTAAGAGAAATGAAGTTCCCACCATTTCTTCACATGTCCGAAAATTATCACTCATGGGGCTTCATGTTTATGCTTTTTTCTAGCTTGTTTCTACTCTCCAAAGGATAAAGGAGGTCCTTTTTTACTCATATCCAAGCTTTGTCTTGAGAAACCAAGGTAAAACAATCAATTTAATACCTTAAAACACATTTTTAACCTAGGTTTTATTCCTTAAGGTTAGTGTGTTGTTTAGTACTCATTGGAGTCATTGAATATTGGTTAGAACATTGGCAAGGAGAACTTGATTTTGTGACCGAGATTAAGCAAGGAAAAACCTAAGGAAGAAAGTTTGTGAAGCTTGAAAAAGAACAAGGTAAATGTCTTACCTTAAGGTGTTTAATGCATTAAGGGATGGGATTTAGGTATATGATGAGTGTAGCTTAGGGTTTACATTAGAAAAGGGCTATATGCAACCTAGGAGAAACAATGACTATGTTGAGAACTTGTGACTAAGGAGCCAATGAGAAAAGAGATAGTTAAACAATGTTGAGGTGAATTACAAGAAGCATTTTATTTCAATGGGAGCCTTGTTGTGTGTATTCGCAGGTCAAAGGCAAATATATGTGGAAATTCAGTGGTTAAGATTATTGTCATTTAAGGGCCTAAGAGCCAAGCATTTTAAGCTTATACACTATATGATGATGTGGTGTAGTTTTTGGTGTAAATTGTGTGTTAAGATGATGTAATGAGAACTTGAGTGATCTTGGTTGTTTGATGGTGAAAAACCAAGGTTTAGGTGTAACAATATACTAGAGAACCCATGGAAAAATTTAGTGAAGAACCTAAGTGTTTAAGATGTGTAAGGAGATTTATGACTAATGAAGTACTAAGAAACTTTAGGAGTCATTTTGATGAAAAAGGGTGAGTTTAAGGTGTTTTAATGAGTTAGAATGACTTAGGCATCATCATGGAGGATTTAGGAATCAAATGAATGTCTTGGGATATACTTGTGATTTAGGACTAAGGCAAATATTGGTAAACTAGTAGAAAGGAAATAATGTGTTGGAAGAAGGAGGCATAAACTTGTGTAGGAACTTAAGTAGTTGCATAAAGGAATTTTAGATGGTGAAAGATGCTTGGGAGATGATGTTATAGTGGTGAGGAAGCATTTGGCATAGTGGTTATATTAGGTATGAACCACCACTTAGAAACCTAGTGAAAAACATTACAAGTGTTGGCATGATTATAAGGAAAATGCATAATGACTAAGGTGGATATTGGTGAGTGATTTAATGAATTTAGTGGATATCTTAAGGTGTATTTGAAGTGCCCAAATGAGGATAGAACATACTAGGATATATGAGGTGAAGTTTGGAGTCAAATGGGAATTTAGAAGCAAAGTTCTGGAGCCGACCGACCTTAGGGACCGGACCTGCAAGGTCGGTCGAGCTCAGTTTACACTACCGGAAAGAGTTTCTGGAATGGACCGACCTTGGGGACCAGACTTACAAGGTCGGTCGGGCTTGTGTTTTGAGTACGGATTGAGTCTCTGGAATGGACCGACCTTGGGACCGGACTTACAAGGTCAGTCATGCCTAGAATTTTGCACGGGAATTGGTCTCTGGAATCGACCGAACTTGGGACCGACCTTGGCAAGGTCGGTCGGGGTAAAACTTTCAAACGGTAATATGTCCTGGAATGGACCGACCTTGGGTAAGGTCGGTCGGTAAGGTCGGTAGAGCCAAAAACAAAAAAAAGAGAAATTTTAAATTCTAAAGATGTTTACTGGTATTAGGGTATGCCATTGGTAGGGTAACAACAATTAAACCTAAGAACCTAAGGAATCAAGTTAAGTTAAGTATAAACCTTAATGTTTAAAGTTAAGTTTATAAGGTTAAGTGGTAAAGACTTAAGAGGGTATCGAATGGGAATCTTTAGGGACTAAGCGAGTTAAGTAAGGTGCAAATAACTAATGGCCTAAAGATGAATGAATGTTTTAGGTTTGTGAATTGGGACCCCGGAGAAGGTTAAACAAACGACAGGCGACGGTGAACGGTACAGTCTTTCTTGTGACCTGCTTGCTAACGAGGTGTCCCTCGGCTTGTGTGCTATCTGTTTATTTGCAATGACTAAGACAAGATAAAGCATTCAACCGGTTATACTTATTCTCGTTGTGAATGTGTTTTCTTTATACTAACCCATGAGACTTGAGGTTGTTACTAACTAAGTGTAGTACTTATTGAGTTAAGAAAAGGAGTTAAGTATTGGTATTTGTTGGTTAATACCCGTTAAGGTTTAACTAACACATGGTTTGTAAGATTTTCACTAACTGGAACTTAAGGGGGGAGTGAGGAACCCGGAACTGACTCCGTTCATGCATGCTAAGGAAAGGGGGTCGGTATCTGAATCAGATCCGCCCTCCGCTTAAGGACTTGTCTTCGGACTTGTTGCCTTGGGTCGGTTGCCGGCTCAGCTACATTGGACTCCCGTCCAAAGTAGGTGGCATTAATATGGTGCGGTAGGATCACCTAAATCCTAAGTTTAAGTTAAGCTACAACCATTTCCATTCTAGGAACGGTTTGTACACTGAGGTTAATGTAAGGTTAAGACTGAGGTAAGTTAAGGAGGACTGAGGATAAGAGGAATCAGATCTGGAGGAGGTTATTACTAACCCACCTGTTAAGGGAACGCTTGAGTCGTTCATTTGTGTGAACTATGTATGTTCATTGGTGATCGGTTGATTTATTGCACTTCATGTTAGTTTGTGTGTCTAATCAATCTCCATGCTATCGACAATTAGTCGTCGTAGCCCCGTTAGCTTGGGGGCCACGAGAGGGTCGTACCAGCATTCGTGCTGACCCCCTTTGGGGGCTGTTTTTATCTTGCAGGTAAGCGTCCGATGAGGAGTCACCCTGAGAGTGGGGGTGGTTAGACTTAGGATGGGTCTATTCATTTTGAGCACGGGTCGCGCCTGTGCGCCCGTCTGTTTATATTAACTGATGTAAGTTTGTGACTATGCTTAGATACTTAAACTCGGTTGGTTGGTGGTATTTTGGTGGGTTGTGTATTTTGGATAAGTGTTGTAAATCGGTTTAAGGTTCGGTATATTCTAATGATCAGACCGTGGCAAGGTCCCGGTGTTTGTTATTTCCGCTGCGTCGTTTTTCTTTTGATTAAGTGGTAAGTTTGCGATAACTACGATTGGCTTGGACGGGGTGTTACACCTACTAGCTTACACTCTTGTTCTTCCCAAATTCCATTTCAACACTCACATAGTTTCTTCTCTAGTTGCATTTTGCTACAGATTTCTACTCTAGCTCTCTCCATCCATAGCTTCCTCTTCTAATGTCATTTCTAAAGCCTCTAATGTATTACAATACATTAGTTAATTCTCTCAATCTACCCTCTAACTATCTCAAACAAAATCTGTTACAAACACATGTTTTTCACCTAATTTCTAGTTCATAAGTTCACTAGTTTCTAAGTAAATTTTGCCATAGTCTCCCCTATATTTTTATACTCTCACCACATCATTTACTCACACATTGCTAACCATCTCACCTGTTTTCATCAATTACCAATATACAAGGCTCCCATACACAAATACCAATCACTAAAACACTCCAAAAATTCCTGCACTCAACATCCCATTCCCAACTATGTTTCCACTAGTTTTACATATCTTTCAAAGGTTTAAAACACTTGTATTCTCTTACACATTACACCACTACTCATTACTAGATTCAATACACATTTAATAAGTTACTAAAATCTGTTACATACATATATACAAGACTACTCAAAGGTGAGCATAATTTACCTTGTCTCTCTTCTAGCTTTTCCTTTACTCCTTCTTGCTTCTTCCTTCTTTCTTCTCTCTCTTTCCACCGGTTGTAGTAACCCAAATTCTCTAACGCTACAACCCATTCATATATACACACCATTTTAATACACTAACTAACCCTTAATTTTCCTTTAAAGCTTTAATGTATATTTTAGGGTTTAGAAATTTCATTACCTTGCAAGGGTGTAGGTAATGCTTGGAACAGCTCAAGAACAATATTTCTCACCCTCCAAGGGTGCCAAAATCAGCTAGAGTACAAAGGAGCAAACAAGAGTTTAGCTTCAAATTTCGTTTTGCCCTTAAGGCTAGAAAAACAGTGAGGTTTCAAGAATATCTTTACCTCAAATGAACAAGGAGATGAAGGTGGTTGTAATGGTGGTCTTGAAGCTCCAAATGCTACATACCCATGGAGATGAAAGTTGTTGTTTTCGAATTTTGAAATGAAGGAAATACTCTCCTTGATAAGAGGAAGACAATGGTGTAATTTTTATAATTTTTGGAGGAGATTCAAGGGGGTAACAAGAGGAGAGAAGATGGAGTTTTTGTGAGTTGCTTCAAACCTCCATGGCCACTGGTTGGAGAAGGAAGGGAATAGAGAGGATGAAGGTGGCTGTGTACGTGAGTGAAGAGAATGTGAGGATAGGAGAGAGAGAGAGTGTGAGGTAGAGTAGTAACGTAGTACCCTTTTTGCTTTTTAATTGTTTTTGTCTTTTGCAAATAAGAAGAGAGTGTGAGGGAGTGTGAGGGGGGCATGGAACCGGCCCACAAAGCACACACACACAGAGTTTACATTTTTATTTTAAAAGTGGACACATAAGTTTGGGTTATTTATGTTTCTACCCCACAACTTCCCGTTTTTGACAGTTTTTACTAATTTCTCGTTTTATTGATTTTACTGGTTCTAAAGCTTCACTAATATTTATTAATGACTATTTATTTGACCAAAATTGTTACGAGTCTATTTGACTCGCTTAAAGTCACGTTTTCCCGGTTTCCTTGAAAAACGCGCTTTAAGGTTTGTTAGTGTTTTTAATCCATTTTATGGATCCGTTTTCTTCGGGATTTGTTCCTTCATGATTATTTATGCATAATTAAGCTTCTAAAATATTTATTAGCCTAATTAATCACTATTTTTAATTACGGGGTATTTCAATGTCCCAGAAACCCATTTTAGCATGTGGTCCGGGTTTGTAAACAAGTACATAAACCCGGACTAATGCAAAAACAAGGCAGAATGGTTTTTCCGGGATTGGTCCGGGTTTGTAACCCCATACACAAAACCCTGACCAGTCTAAAAATTGTCCAGAAAGTGTTTTTAAGTGTTGTTATGATAGGGAATTGATTGGGGATGGTTTTAAATGATGATTAGGCCTTGTTTGGTGACTTTTAAAGGCCATTGGAAGTATAAACAAGTTTGAGAGTGAATGTGTAAGTTGTGAACTTTAGATCACATAAGTAAGTTAAAGATAACGGGACAACGGGGTAAGTACGGGAGTAATATTAGCTTACATACCGTATGTCATGATGTTAATAAAAACATTTGAAATACTACCAGTTGTTCGAAAACTACCCGGGGAGCGTGAGACGATGTTGGAGTGAATCCTCGGGGACACGGTAGAGTAACTCATGGTGTAAGGTATGGTTTTCTTGCAACCTGTGTCCTACCGGGTTACACCGGCTTGTATGCCAGCTTGATTTTCTGAATGTTTTCCACCTTACAAGATAACGCATGTAATGAGTTTACAGTAATTCAATTATGTGGCGTACTTTGTTCCGATACCGTTTAACCTCGAATATATGTTAAACTGTAGTTAACCAACCTTAGGATCACATAAGAGATCGGTATTCGGATTTAAACGTCCCAACCTACGGGAACGTTCTAACTACGGCGTTCTGTGCGTTAATTGTGTAATGTGGTTGTGTGCGATGGGTGTTGTTCCTTTAGTATGTCGTTATTTAACGATTGTTGTTATTCATGTATGTCGAATGGTATGTTAACTCCCTTGTTGTTTGACTAAGTTTGTAACACCATATGGTGTCATGATGTGATAAGTTCCATAAGGGAACTTCTAACTAAAATATATTATGGGGGTGAGAATCTGGGGCGTCCCGGTCGTGCACGTGTGTTTGGGAGTTGATATCTATAATTGATTTAATTTCCTCTCTGTTTGGTTGTCTTTCCTTCTTGGATTACAATCACCCACAAGCCTAATAAGAGGCTTTTCTACCTTGATTATTATTCGGGGCTAGGGGATTTGTGTATGGTGTGATCGGGTTTATATTAAGACTGACACATCAAAGTAAAATTATTGTGTATGGTGTAATCGGGCCTATATTATGGCCGACACATCTAAGTAAAGTAAATATGTACGGCGTGTTTGGACCTATATTTTATCTGACACATCTTCAGTAAAGTGTACGTTCTCTAAGAAGAACGGTATTATGTAGTGTATATGTTATTACGTGATGTGTGTTGCTATGTTGTGTATGTTGATCACCGAAATCAACCCCATATTAATATAAGATGTAAATATGTGTAACCCGAATAGACGGGTAAGTGTCAACCAATAAGAATGGAGCCCTTGAAGTAAAACCCCTCATGGTCTAAAGACCAAGTAAAGTGATTTAGTGAACGTCAATGTGTTATACTTGATAACCGTGTTTCTGTGTTGATTACCTGTTGTTTGTAATGTGTGTTTATAGCTTTTCATGCATGATTTAAATATAATCAACCGCATGCTCACACAACAATTAGGTGTGCGTGGTCCGGTAGTATGCGGGTTGCACGATTATCATACCAGCAAAGGTGCTGAGCCCCTTTGGAGCCACCCATTACTTTTCAGGTACAAAGAAGTCGTCCTTCGTTCAAGAGTAGGACGGGAATGGCAGAGCATGGGTAGTGTATGTTGTGTTAGGCATATTTGTTAGTAAAGTGAGACCGAACTTGTTATCAGAAATGGAATGTAATAGACTCGGTACAGTTGGATTGTAATGTATTTGTTTTCAGTTTAGAAATGGAATTGTAATGTAATGTTAAGTGTAGCGCTCGGTACTCTAGTCCATCAGACCGGTACATTATGTAAGTATTAGCCTTGTAAGCCACGTGGGTGGCTAACGGCGTGTAACACCGCCCCTTTTGATTAGTGTTTATGATGTATTTTCCGCTGCATTTACTGGCTAAGTGTAGAGTTTATAGTTGGGGTGTTACAAATTTAGTATGTGTTTTTGCACTTCTCTGCTGAATTGTGACAGTTTTCACTCAATACAGCTTGAGTAAACTGCTGCACATGCTTCCTTTAGTTGGCAATTATGTATTCTATTTCACTAGCTTTAATGTCAATGAACTAAGCATGTAATGGTCAGTTTTAATGGTCACTGCCTTGCTATTTTGTACCTCTTCGTTAGAAAATTCAACTATGTGTGCCTCTGAAGCACCAAAAATAAGCAATTCTAGCAAAGTGATCGAGAGATAAGAATACATTCTTATCGACCATCACAATGGATAAAACACAAACAACATCAATGATGCTAGGTTAGCAAGAACTAAAACTAGCAATCAGAGAATGATTATCCTTTAATTTCAATCTCAAACATTATTGTTATAAAACAGGATATTAGACTGTTCAAAAGACTGATTAATGGGACAGAATTGTCGAGTAAAAACCGCTTATATTTCATCGGCAGACAAAGAGAGGACATGTTCTAGATCATAAATGCATTGGTTTCTACAAAGCCTTTATCCACCTCATTACCAAAAGAAACTCAAGGATTCCAATATGAAACATAAAAAGAATAAGAACAAGTGATATTTGAGTAGAAAACCTGATCAACATTGCATTCATTTACACACCTCAATGAATGGGGTATGTGATAAGTGTCCAAATGAGCATGTTTTATAGGTATATTTCATATAATATATTAACACTTTTCTTGCTCATTTCTCCACTTCGGTAGGTTTTCCTCTAGTTATGTTTTATTGGTTATCTCACAAATTTATTGGGTTAACATGAGGAAAACCAAGCTGGGAGTAAATTAGACGAAGAGACGAACGCATAGACGCAAACGGCTCAGAAAACGAGTCCAAACGAAGAATCTAGAGCCGGTCAAAATTCGTAGAAGAAAATATGTTCGTAGAAGAAAATATGTCACGACCACACTTGTGTCCGCGTGAGGACAGGCGGACAGGGAGGCGGACTCTCCCTTGTGTCCGCGTCTGGCTAGGCGGACGTCAAGGTGGACAGACCAGCAACCGCTTGGTTTCAGGCGGACGTCAAGGCGGACAGACCAAGCAACCGCTTGGTTTCAGGCGGACGTCAAGGCAGACAGATCAAGCAACCGCCTGGGGATGGGCGGACGCCAAAGCGGACATGACTAAAAAAACAACGCCAACAGTTTTCTTCTTCGCATTCTGCCATATCCATCTACTCCGAGCGGCGCCTACCTTATTTCCTTCACGCGTCTTCAGCTCTGTCCCCTGCAATTAATGAGCAATCAATGAAGCAATCAATCTGCAATCAATTCTTACGGATCTGCCTCTTCCCTTCCTCTATTTAAACCCAGCTCCTGCAACCTTAAACAGGCGTACGGAGAAAACCAGAAAATCAGACCATCGCTCACCTCATTCCATTCTCTTCCATTAATTCTGACCCGAACACCACAACACATCATTCAGTCCCCAGAACTCAAACACTCCAAATCACTCATTCCACATATAATAGCCTACGTACACGCTTCATTCTTCATTCTCTTCATTTCTCCATTCACCATCCACACCTCCGTACTAATATTACGTCCAACCTCTGTCTGATTTATTACCAGTTAATATGTCAGGCTAAGGAGGATTTGCTCCGGGCGAGGGTTTAATTATGGTTTGTTAGTTGTGTAATATATATTTCTACAGGTTAAAATAAATTCAGTTTGTTACGATTAAAGTTTTATTACGCTCCCTTTTTAATAAATTTCATCGATTTATTAAAAAGCCTTACTAAATCTGTTTTTAATCTGATCGGTGACGAACAGACAGGTTAATTAAGCCGTAAAACTGTAGGAACTTATTTTCATCGTTTAAGTTAATACAAGTTGCAAGAATAAAATTCCTCACACTCCTCTGCCGTTTATACGCATTCTGCTTGAGTTTTCATCGGACCTTGCATTTTCAGGTAAACGAGTTCTTATGAGTTTTCATCGGACCTTAAGATAATAATAGGAATCTTGCCAAATTATTTTACTAAACCGGTAGAGATAGCACAATTTATCAGATCATATTAACCTGATCCCGGAGTCCGTTTAATTCAACTTCAGTTCACTAAATTCAATCTGTTATTTACTTTTCAGAAACAAGTCAATTAACTCCCCCCTTTAGTGACAGCTTAGGTACTACTTATTTCACTATAAGTCCCACGGTTCGATATCCGGTCGCTTACACTTAACTATACTACAACACCGGGATTTGTTTGCAGCCCGACGGATATTTTGAGTTTTAATTTCTTTTCTTTTATTTTAATTACTCCAGTTCTAACAACTCACGATAACACGTTCTGCAAAATGGCGCCGTTGCGGGGACTTGATTTATTCTAGTCCCTAAGCCCCGGTTAATTCACCTGTTATAATATAATCATCTGTTAATATTATTTTGTTGTTAATCTAATTTTGGACATCTAACTTTGGACTACGGACATCTGACTTCTAACATCTAATTACTAACTCTTTATATTATTGTCATTTAATTTCCATTGTCCTTAACATTTAATTTCCATTGTCCTTCAATTTCCAGTATACTAACTTCAAATTTCCAGTATACTAACTACTAACTTTAATTTTCTGTCATTTCTTTCCATTGTCATTTCAATTTTCTGTCATTTCTTTCCATTGTCTCTAACTACTAACTTATAATTTTGTCAACTAATTCCTAACATTTTTATTTATTCTAACACATAACAGTTTCTTTTCTCTGTTTTGAGTGGTGAATGCCTTTTACCAGGTCAAACAGCCTCCCAGAAATATTAATAATCACACGGTTGGTTACAATCCAGAGATCGAGAGAACCTTTCTGCGCACCCTAAGGCAGAGACGAACTCAACAAAACATTACCACCACAGTGACACAATCTGACCCGGAAACTAACATGGCATCTACACCAGCGACAGTTCGAAATATCAACAGGCCGTCTAACCAAGGACAACAGCCTGCTATCATCCTTCCTCACCTTAGCCCATCCGAATACGATGAGTGGCAGAAGCTGAAGCCATATCATCAAATCAGATGTGTAAAGGAGTTGGGCATGTTTGATGGTTCCAGTCCAGACGAAGCCCTGTTACATGTTACTAAATTCTTGCAACATGCCAACAGTTTACTGCAACCGACGCAGTACTCCAGTACGCAAGATTGTCATTATTCCCTCACAGCCTGACGGGAAGTGCGAGCAAGTGGTATCATAGCCTGACACCAAGTACCATTGGTACTTGGGATGACATGGCCACCAAGTTCTACGACAAATTCCTACCCCCGAGCCGAACGTTGGAGATGATTGCTGAAATTTATAATTTCAAGCAACCAGGGTCGGAGAATATTTGTGAAACTTGGGACCGTTTCAAAGGTCTACTACTTACTTGTCCTCACCATGGTCTGACGAAAGAACAAGTATCACAATTGTTCTACAAAGGCTTGATCGGTTCGTGCAGAACAATGGTACTGTCCTCGTTAGGGGCTGACATTCTGAAAAAACCAGGAGCACAATTTCTGAACAGCATGGAGTCTCTCTGTGAAGAAATCAGAGACTGGGCCTCCGGTGGATCAAGGAGCGGTACTCCAGGTTTATACCATGTTGGGGAAAGTGATAACAAGTTTGACCAGCTGATGAAAAGCCATGAGCAACTCATGGAAAGCAATGCTCAGCAGGCAACAAAAGTAAGTACTCTGCAAAAAGTGGTTGAGCAGATGGCTAGGAACTCCTACCCCCAGCAAGCTAAGTCGATGATTTCCCGATCATCTACAACCCCTCCAGGCTATGCACCTCTGTCCCAATCATCTCCTGTTATTTCTTGTACGCAATGTGGTGGGCCTCATGACTATGAACAATGCCCCCAGCTACAAGAATTGAAAGCAGCAGAGGAGGCAAACTATCTCACCAACAATTCAGGATACAGACAACCTTGGCAACGTAACATGCAATCCAACCTTCGCTACTCAAACACCGACAATATCCAAAACCCACATACACTTCAACCATCTCAAAATTACAGACCTTAGTCCAATTTCCAAGGAGGCCAAAGGCAATATCAGCAACATCCTTATGGCAATGAAGCTTCTTCGAGTCGACCAACTCAACCTCCTTCGAATCCTGAGTCTGAAATGTCTCAAATGCAAGAGATGTTTAAAGCAATGATGGGTAAGTCCCAAGACACACAAGAGGAGGTCGCAGCTCTGCGCAACGACCAAAAAGCCTTGCAGTCTCAAATACAACAACTTCTAACTCAACAAAGGCCACCTGGTAAATTTCCCTCACAAACCAATCCAAATCCAAAAGAGTATGCAAGTGCAATTTACGTAGTGGACCAGCCCATCACAATAGCTCAAAAGGAGCAACAACCCGAGAGTGAAATGGTCCCTGAAGTGGAGCAGCAGGCCGAGGAAGAATACCTCGACATGAACCAATTGAAGCTCTATGCCAAATTAGTTGCGATAAACGAAATGATGGAAGGTCCACTAGACCTTACATCACAGCAACCGGAGAGCAAACTGGTTCATATAGTGGACGACTTACCTGGGGATTTGAGTTACTCTTTACCACCACCCCCGTTCGAAAATGAGCAAACGGCATCAAATCTTCTGTTTGAGCTTGAGGACAAGCCATCAGAGGACAACTTCTACCTCAACTTCATGGAGTCTCCTCCCTCTGAAGTCAATTACCATTATTTTCCCTCCTTCTCTGTGCTATATCCAGAAAATGAGGATAGTTACATCCTCAAAAATGAAGAGGAGGAAATGCTCGCTCCTGTCAGAACATCCAAACAAAATACCAATATCACCTTCAAGGAACCACCTCCCTCTGAAGTTGAATTCAATCAAGGCTCTTCCTATGAGCCTCTCAAAGAAGACGAGGATTATTACATCCTCAAATTTGAAGAGGAAAAGCCATCCAACTTTGATCTTCATCTGGAGGATCACAGCCTTCCCCTCTTATGCAACAAAGAAGTAGGGTGGAAACTCGAAGTCAGCTCGCTAAGTGAGAAGGCCACCTTTCCATTTGATCCAGGGTCAGAATTTGAAGATACAAATTTCCCCGAAGTTCTCCCTGAACCACTCAACGCAGTTAAGGATGTCTTCATCCTTAAATTTGAATGGGCGTCTCCACAACTAGATGATACTCACACTAAGGATCATCCATTGAAAAATTTGGGCCCTTCGATAAAGAAAAATAATGCCCACCCAACCCACCCGTTGAAGCCCACTTCCACCTTCATTTTCATTCCGGGGGAGGAAATTTACATCCTCGACTCTGAGCAAGCACCACCACTACCATCTTGCATCCATACGGCTAAACAACAAAAGGAGAATGTTTACATTCTCCAATTTGAGGAAGCACTACAACCATCACCCGGTTTTCAATACAATATTAATGGCAGCAAACATCTCCTTCAAAACCAGGTTTTGTGGAGTTTGAATTTTCCTACTGTAATTATTGCCGTAATACTTTGTTTTGATCCAGGTGGTTCGGTCCAACACATTGCCATTTTCCTGTTCCCGGTACTACCATTGTCAACATTCATTTATGATCCGGGATAATAAAGAACATACGTCTAGCTAGAGACGTTAAACCCGGGCAGCTTGGTGGGAGTCAACCCACTATCTATCTTTTATCTTTCCTTTAATTTAATGTTGTTTTCTTTTTTGTACTATATTTCCCTTTTATTTGTTATAATAAAATGCAGGTTTTACTTGAGTTCTTCTCGCTGTGTAGAATATTCTTTACAGGTTCATTTCATGACATTCCACAGCTGCACTCAAGTGTGGGGGAGCTCTACACACTCTACGAAATCTGGGGAGTACACTCTTCCTTTATTAATTGCATGCCCTATTAATTTAATTCCATCTACGCAATGAGGGCATTGTTTGAGCTTAAGTGTGGGGGAAGAGCCTTTTCAGGGCATTTTGTGCTTAGATTGTTTAAATCTCTCTGCTTATCTTGCATTTGTTCAAAAATTAAAATTATTACCCTGCTAATGTAGGTTGTTCTCTTTAAAAACAAATACTATTATGAATTGTGGGATAAATGGTACAAATTTTAAAAATTTTCATTTGATTACTTTTGAGGAGCATTTTTCTTATGCGGTGTGACCAAATATCTGCAATGGTTGGATTTTATTGCTCAGGGTTTCTTTCTGTCTTCTCTCTTAGGGATTGCTAAGGGGTACTTCTCTGTTTAAAAAAGAAAGAAGAATACAAAAAATAAGGGACTTGCGAGACACCATTGGTAACCAACAAAGAGAGTTGAGTGTTCTTGAATACAAAGGCGTTATGCCTACATTTTCTCATCCCGTATGCAAAAGTGAAGCAAATGCATAAATCTTTCTTCCTTTTGTTTTCTCCTCAATGCCCATTCTTGAGAGAAGTTGGCCATGGTAAAAGTTCTTAGAGTCACCTAAACAAAAGAAACATTGAAGTACCTTAGATCATACCCCGAAACTCTATATTTTGTTTTTACCCTGAGCACACCTATGCCACCAGCAAGTGATTTGTCACACTCCTTAATAAGTTAAAAAGATCATGAATTGTTCACCTCTTTATCCTACCCTTCATAATAATATTTGTTAGTATTGAGCATTCCCTACTTACTTGGGTACGTGGTTTTGCTTGAGGACAAGCAAAAAGATAAGTGTGGGGGTGTGATAAGTGTCCAAATGAGCATGTTTTATAGGTATATTTCATATAATATATTAACACTTTTCTTGCTCATTTCTCCACTTCGGTAGGTTTTCCTCTAGTTATGTTTTATTGGTTATCTCACAAATTTATTGGTTTAACATGAGGAAAACCAAGCTGGGAGTAAAGTAGACGAAGAGACGAACGCATAGACGCAAACAACTTAGAAAACGGAGTCCAAACGAAGAATCTAGAGCCGGTCAAAATTCGTAGAAGAAAATATGTTCGTAGAAGAAAATATGTCACGACCACACTTGTGTCCACGTGAGGACAGGCGGACAGGGAGGCGGACTCTCCCTTGTGTCCGCATCTGGCTAGGCGGACGTCAAGGCGGACAGACCAGCAACCGCTTGGTTTCAGGCGGACATCAAGGCGGACAGACCAAGCAACCGCTTGGTTTCAGGCGGACGTCAAGGCGGACAGATCAAGCAACCGCCTGGGGATGGGCGGACGCCAATGCGGACATGACTAAAAAAACAACGCCGACAGTTTTCTTCTTCGCATTCTGCCATATCCATCTACTCCGAGCGGCGCCTACCTTATTTCCTTCACGCGTCTTCAGCTCTGTCCCCTGCAATTAATGAGCAATCAATGAAGCAATCAATCTGCAATCAATTCTTACGGATCTGCCTCTTCCCTTCCTCTATTTAAACCCAGCTCCTGCAACCTTAAACAGGCGTACGGAGAAAACCAGAAAATCAGACCATCGCTCACCTCATTCCATTCTCTTCCATTAATTCTGACCCGAACACCACAACACATCATTCAGTCCCCAGAACTCAAACACTCCAAATCACTCATTCCACATATAATAGCCTACGTACACGCTTCATTCTTCATTCTCTTCATTTCTCCATTCACCATCCACACCTCCGTACTAATATTACGTCCAACCTCTGTCTGATTTATTACCAGTTAATATGTCAGGCTAAGGAGGATTTGCTCCGGGCGAGGGTTTAATTATGGTTTGTTAGTTGTGTAATATATATTTCTACCGGTTAAAATAAATTCAGTTTGTTACGATTAAAGTTTTATCACGCTCCCTTTTTAATAAATTTCATCGATTTATTAAAAAGCCTTACTAAATCTGTTTTTAATCTGATCGGTGACGAACAGACAGGTTAATTAAGCCGTAAAACTGTAGGAACTTATTTTCATCGTTTAAGTTAATACAAGTTGCAAGAATAAAACCTCACACTCCTCTGCCGTTTATACGCATTCTGCTTGAGTTTTCATCGGACCTTGCATTTTCAGGTAAACGAGTTCTTATGAGTTTTCATCGGACCTTAAGATAATAATAGGAATCTTGCCAAATTATTTTACTAAACCGGTAGAGATAGCACAATTTATCAGATCATATTAACCTGAACCCGGAGTCCCGTTTAATTCAACTTCAGTTCACTAAATTCAATCTGTTATTTACTTTTCAGAAACAAGTCAATTAACTCCCCCCTTTAGTGACAGCTTAGGTACTACTTATTTCACTATAAGTCCCACGGTTCGATATCCGGTCGCTTACACTTAACTATACTACAACGACCGGGATTTGTTTGCAGCCCGACGGATATTTTGAGTTTTAATTTCTTTTCTTTTATTTTAATTACTCCAGTTCTAACAACTGACGATATAAACGTTCTGCAGTATGTCAACAAGTTCTCCAATAACATTGTGATCGATACTTGCCAGCTACAAAATGGTCAAATTAGTTGAAAGAGATACATTAATAAAGACAATGAGTGTGAAATTAATACAAATATATATACACAACTTGCAACAAAAAAGGTGGTGCTTTGTTAAGATTCCAAAAAATCTTTCGATTATTTCATGCCAACTATAAGAAATAACCCTAAGGCTCATCTCATGAAAGAATGAGCTACCAACCTAAATAGCATTGAACAATATTATCATTCTTAAGTGTGAACAACCCATTATGATTACAGTATAAAAAAACGGGTTTACCTACAGACATTTCCGTGGGTAAGTCGTAGGTAATCGTTTATACCCACGGAATACCTACGGAAAGTATCCGTGGGTAAATGCCTCGTCGGTAAATTAGTTACCCACCAAAATATAATCCCGTCGGTAATTACCGACAAAATACCCACGGCTTCTCTCGTTGTTAAATGCCTACGGAAAAGTCCACGGATAAATACCCACAGAATACTAACGGATATAATGTTAGTTTGTAACGTGTATAGCCACGGAATACCTACGAGAAAAATACCCACAAAACATCCTCGTAGGTATTACCTACGGATTACCCACTAACAGTGTTTTGTTTTCCTGTATAGTTTACCCACGGAATACCAACGAAAAAACTTCCCACGTCTGCAGCAGCAGAAGCTTTGATTTATCTCTGCAGAAAAACAGCAGCAGCGACAGTGATTTATCTCTGCATACACAAGAAGAGAATGAGGTGAGACGTGTGTATGGTCCTTGTTCGGCTGAAACAAGAAGATAAGTTCGAGTATATTACCAATACCTGAATGTTCCCGTGAAATACCCCAAACTTTGGTATGTTGTGTAAATGTTAAACTGTGGTATTTAAAGGCTAAAAAGTGCCTTAGGAACATCAGTGTACGATTTAAACCATAGTAAAATGCAATAAAGCATTAAGACACGGTTTGAGCAAAAACATGCTCTAAGCTTGAAGTGAGCTTGGCTAGGACCCAAAGAGCCTACCAAGACTTGATAATGCTTATTTATGATTTTATAAGGCTAATTAAGTCCTTAGGAAACTTTGGTAGACAATGAAACCAAACAAAACACAAATAAATACCTTAAGGTCAATATGGGCTAAAATGTGCTCTAAGCTTGGGATAAATGTGTATAAGGCCTAATGGTCATACCTATGCCTTATTTATATGTTAAGGAACATATTAAATCAATTACCAAAGAAAACCAAGCTTGAAAACAAGTTAAAACACAAAATGTGCTTTAAGGAGTCTTAAAGCACGTTTTTGAAAAATTGTCTTGTAAATGAGTTTTGAATGGCTAAATGTCCATCATTACTCTTTAATTAACATGTGTACTATATAGTATCACATTTGGGTGGCCATATTAGTGGGAAATCAAAAATTTCACTTCTATGTGCCTTAGTTTGTGAATAGTAACTTTTACAAGCTAGTTTATAACATATGTTGTATTAAGTAATTAAATTGACAAACAAAGACTATATTACCCTCATAATTATAAGGGGGCCGGTTTTCTAAGGTGTGGTGACTCACCACTCTCTTGTTATTTTGTGAAGTAAATAAAGATGACTAATATAGTTACTATTTACTTTACATATAAATATCTTCAAAAGTAAGTTCTATCTTCATTCTCCCTTCCTTTCCTTCATTTCCCACGGTTCCAAACACCACCACTAACCTCTCTTCTTCATTCTCTCACGGTTTGCAATAGTACCTCTCTTCTCCATCTTCATTTCCTTGCCAAATCCAACTCCATGCTCCAAATCAAATTCTAAGACCATATTTGTCTTAGTTAGGTCAAGCTCTACACTTCTACCTTTTCAAATCTTCAAGAGCTCAATTTTGGTGCCATGGAGAATCACCATTGATGGAGTTTGAGCTTGTATTTCTACACATTATTACTCTCCTTTGCTTCAAGGTAAGGAAACTCAAAGAAAAACCAAGTTTCCTTCATGCTTCGTGTTGTCCGAAAATTCACCATTAATGGTGTTCATTGTTGCTTTGTTCTAGCTCCATTTGAATCTTTCAAGGACTTGGTGGAGTCCTCTCTTGATATATATTCAAGCTCTCTTTCCATTCCAAGGTAAAACAATCATCTTAATACCTTAAGATAAATATGTAACCTCGGGTTTACAATGAGATGAAGCATTAAGCTTGTATACTCATTTTAATGATTATACATTGTTTATTAGTTGACAAGGTATCAAATACCCCACCGGTTTTATAAGGAAACAAGAAAGAAGTTTGCTTGGAAAGAGGTAAATATACTAACCTAATGTTGTTTAATGCCTTAGGAAATAAGCTTATAATGCTTGTTAAAATACCTAAGGAGCCAATGGTGAATGAGCTAGTAAAATGCTCTCAAGGAGTTTATTAAAGGAATATGTATTGTGGGTGTATTTGCAGGTCAAAGGCATTATTATGTGGGAAATTCAGTGTTTAAGGATTATGCAATTTAAGGGCCTAAGAGCCATGCATTTAAGGGCCTAAGTGCCAAGCAATTTAAGTTATGCACTATATGGTGATTAGTGCTAAATGTGTGAAGTTTGTGTATAAATGTGTTTGATGGATTTTAGGTGTTCTTTAATGAAGTAAGGTGAAAACCTAAGTGGTTGGATGTGGGTATATACTAAGAAGCTATGGCCAAATTTGGGAAATGTGTAAGAAGTTCTAAGTGTGGTAAGTGAGTTTTGGTGAACTAGGAAGGGTTAAAGGTGAATGAATGTTTACTTGAGAAGAAAACATGTATTAAGGTGATTTAGAGTGATGTGCAAGGTGGGAATAAGGTATAGATAAGGTTTTGAGAAAGGAATTTAAGGAGTTGTGAAGAGAAGATTTAGTTAGTAAAAAAGAAGTTGGAGATGATGTTAAGGTATAGAGGAAACACCTTGGTCTTGTGGTCATTATAGGTGAAATGCCACCTAGAAATAATAAGGAGAAACATTGTAAGTGTTAGGAATTTTGTGAAGATATAGTAAAGGTTTAAGGAATTAGAAAAAGAGTTTTGTGAGTGTATAAGGATATCTTAAGGTTGTTAAAGTGCCAAATGATGTTAGAACACATTAAGAGGCCTTAGGAGAAGTTTGGTGAAGAATTGGCAAAGTTTGGGTAAGTTCAGAAGGCGACCGACCCAGGGGTCCGACCCAGTTTTGGGTCGGTCGACCTCTGTTAGATGTTAGGAATGTGTTCGGTAATGGTCCGACCCAAAAGGGTGGGTCGGACATGGGTCGGTCGGTCAAGTTTCAAAGGAAGAAAATGTTCGCACATGGTCCGACCCAGTCGAGTGAGTCGGACGTGGGTCGGACGGGCATGATTATAAGGAAGTAAAAGGGTTCTGTAATGGACCGACCCAGCTGTGGTCGGACGGTGGGTCGGTCGGACCAAAAACATGGTTTAAGGTTATGAAATCGTATGTGATGATGGGGATTGGTAGGTAATGATGTTATGAGGATGTTAAGGACATGCTAGGTGAGTTTTAATGACAATAAAGTGGGCTAAAGGTTGTATTAAGATGCGAGAGTAAAACGTGTTAAAAATGTAAAGTTATTTAACCAAGTTAACGGGGAAAGTTATAAGCATTAGACTTTAAAACAAACATGTTACCCCAATGTTAATAAAAGAACATGTCATGTCAACAGTTGTTCGAGAATTGCTCGAGGTACATAAATGGACAGGATAAGTGGACTCCGGTGACAGGTATGGTTTTCTTGCAACCTGCGTCCTACCGGATTACACCGGCTTGTATGCCAATATGTTTTCTTGAGTGTTTGCCACCTTGTAAGATTAAAACATGTAATGAGTTTATAGTAATTCATTTATGTGGTGAATTTGGTCTCCGATACCATTTAACCTCAAGTATGTGTTAAACCTTAGCTAACCAAAACTAGGAACACATGAGTGATCGGTATTCGGAGTTGACGGCCCAAACCTTGGGAACGTGCTAACCACGGCTATGTGTGAGTTAGTTGGATATTGCTGTTGTATGCAAGTGTGTGAACCTCCCTTGTGTGCTTAACTCGGTTGATACCGTATGGTGTGTGGATGTGGTAGGCTCCATAATGGATCCCTAACTACTTATTTATAAGTGTATATGTACTAATGGGGGGTGAGGAGTCCGGTTGTTCCGGCCACGCGTGTGATGGACGGGAGTCGTTATCTTATCCGGTTCGGCTCTCTTGGTGTATGTATAGGTGGTATTCCAATTTGGTTTCTACCTTCCCTTAGCTTATCCAAAGCTAGTTACTGACTCACGTCGGGCCACAGGGGCATACGTATGTTATTTCGGTGTGCTTGGGATCACTATATCCGACACACCTTGGGTATAAGTTAACCGTTCTATATAACCGGACAGTAGCGAGGATGGTAACGAGCTTAACATGGGATTGGCAAAATCCCTAGGCTCACATGGTATACTAACTATGATGGAAGGTTCCTTGTGAGAACCGATTTTATGGTGTTATGTAATGTTATGGTGCTATGCAAATTCCCTTGCTATGCTATGGTATATATATATATATATTCGATGTTTTAAATGGATGCGACGTCATCATATGTACGTTGAAACAAGAAAGGTGTTGTTATGTTTTATTATGTGAGAAATGAGATATGTTTATGATATGGAATGTGTGGGGATTCATGGAAACGAATCCCAGTTTGCGACAAGAGGCATTTAAGGATAACCCGATTAATGGGTACATGTCGTTGCTAAGGAAGTAGCTCCGTTCTAGAGGAGAGCCACTCTAGGGTTTAAGGAATCATTGGATGGTTGGTTAAGTGTGGATGTGTTGGTTATAGGTTGAGCCCGTTGAGGCGAAATGTTATGTGTTGCATGTCTATGGTTTGTATGCATGATTTAAATATAATCAACTGCATGCTAAGACGACAATTAGTTGTGCGTGGCCCGGTAGCATGTGGGCTGCGGGATTACCATACCAGCAAAGGTGCTGAGCCCCTTGGGGGCCACCCTTTCTCTCCTTTTCTATTTCAGGTACAGGGAGCTGGAAAACGTTCGAGAGTAGGACGGGGCAGATGTTTATACATGGGTAGCCATTTAAATGGCGTGAGTATGGTAGGCGTAGTAAGACCGAAATTGTTATCGGCAGTAGTTTGTAAATACTCGGTATAGTTAAAGGTGTATGTTGTTTTGTTGTTGTAAATGGAAAGGGTTAATAATGTATAGTTGCTCGGGAATTTAGCCCATCAGACCGGTACAATGTATATGTATTAGCCTTGTTAGCCACGTGGGTGGTTAACGGCGTGTAACACCATTGGAATAAGTAATGTGATGAGTTGAGTTTCCGCTGCATTGTTATTACGGTTTGTTGTTGGACGGGGTGTTACAAAAGTGGTATCAGAGCGAAGTATCGCTCTGATGACTGAATTACCGAGCTTAGGAAATACCGGTTAGGATTTAAGTACTTTGGGTTAAGGGTTGAGTGATAGCGTGAGAGATACGCTAGATAGGAACTACCAGAATACTGGAAACCTACAATATCCACCCCACCCTCCACAATCCTGTTTTATAACTTGGGAAAGAACGCCAGAGAGATGGAAGTCCACTCTACTCGGGAATACCCATCTGGCTGTTACTAAATACCTTTAGGGTACGGGGAACCTGTCATACGGTAGATCCCGAAAACTGGAATCCCGGAGACGGTTCCCATCAAACAGTGTTAACCGCATTCATAGCAATGAATGAAGGAACTTGTATAAGAGAATAGAATTTCCGGCAACCTGGGTCGACATGCAGAACAGTCGAGAATGACCAGCTTGCAACGCACCTACCGTGCAACAGGCAAGAAGTGGATTAGTGAAACCCGAGACGAGTGTCTACGGGACCACAGTTAATAAATAACACACCCACGGTGTACCAACCGGCAAGGGGACTACAATGTAGTGCCCAAATACGTGGAATGGGCTACAAGAGAATACAATACTAAGAAAAAGGGGTCTCCCAGAATGGGAAACACCCTAGTTAATGATTATTAGGTGAAGACAGTGAGAAGTCACCTAGAGAATTATTATCAAGACAGTAAGATCAGTGAGGGCCAACAAGGCCACTGATGACAGTATGGGTAAAAATAATACCACAACCGGTATGTGTTAAACCGATAGCCAGTTAGCATGGCGCACTTGCCATAGCAAGTGCTGCTATAACAGGGCTATTCGGGAAAATTTAACCACTACAGAGTACTTAGTAAAGTACCACGAAGTAAGTGTGAACATTATAACCATGGAAGGGCTTAACAGCCTGACCTTTGTAATTGGAAGTACACCAGTCAGCAAGAAGCTAGACTTGGTTAAGGTAAGAAGATGTTGAGAAACCATGAAAACTTTTCTTTCGACCCAGATTTATACAAACTTTTTTCTTTTTAAACCAGATTTCCTTTCAAACCAACACTTCTTTCCAACCTTCTTTTAAACCAGACCAGTGAAACCAGGAGCAATTGACAAGGATACAACAGTGGATAAACCTTCCCTCGATTAAGTTCGGGAAGTAAGGAATGAATATTGTCACGGGACAATATAAGGGAGTTGACAACAGAATACTTCACCTAGGCGTTGACGGACACTACAAGTGTACCAACTGTGTTGTGGGACGACCGCACTCCGATAGGAGCATGTGGGCCTGACAGACCTACTTATAGGTTAGTGGGTAAGTAGTAATGTATCAGTATGATACCCCATATATGTATACGAGTAGAGTCCGAAACACGGGAAGTAGTCGACTCCGTCTACGGTCAGCAGTATAAATCAAACGAGAGCTAGAGATTGCAAGGAATGGTTGAAGTTAAGGAACTCAGTTAAGTTAACGAGATTAAAGGAATTAGTGAATTCCTTTCAAGGAAATGTTTAAGAGTCAGGAGGTGCAAAGTGCACTAACTGTAATGTAAAGAATCGTATACGTCTTAAGGATCCTCAGGGATAAACATATAGCTGGAACGGTGACCCAGCCTGTACATGGCAAGCAGATGCCTAATGTGGACACACTAATGTGCAATGAACAGGATGAAACTCCCAGAATGAGTACCTACACTACCAGGAAGTGTTGATCTTCACAGAAGAAGATAATAACCAGTTAAGAACGCAAAAGGCGTGACTAACTGAATGTACCATAACTGTGAACCAGATGTAAAGGCATAACTTAACAACACCCAGGAGATATCCTTGAAGGGTGTTCGCATCAACAATTGTTGAACGAAATACATGACAGAAAACAAGGGTTGAAATTAACACCCAGTTTAGACATAAGTTGTCAGAGACGGACTGACAAACCTAAGGGGCATCCCGTGAAGGAACGTGATGCAACGACCTTGTAATATTGTACAGAGAGTACATGTGTGTGGACAGCCTACAATGAGCGCTCAAGGCAAATAAGGCTTATAAGCCATAAGCAGGATATGTTATATAAATTCGATTGATGGTAGAAGTTTATGCTGTATAAGTGAATAGAGTGGTAAACGAACCACTGCATTAAGAGTGGGGATACCTCTCGATATTGTGGGACCGCAGGAGCGTAGTTGTGTGAATCTAGTTCAAGAAGTATGTGGAGGATGGACCACGTTGTTATTACCCAGGAGGATTTGAATAAAATAATACGAAAAGAAGTGCTCGTACCAGTTGTGTACACAGGAAGAGTAGTAAGTCTGATAGCAATCACCATAGGTGTGTGAAGCTAAACGTGTAGCGAACAACGCTCAAAGAAACATAAAGGCTCAAGAAAAATAGTAGTTTATTCAAAAATCAGCCAAATAAGTGGCCAGATAAACCCAGTGTAATTGCGGAAGCTAATATAATAGCGGATGCAGTATAAGTTGATGTTGTATAATGAGTAAGGATATGGTGCGCAATAAGCGACCGTTGTGTGAGTATTGTTAAATGATAAAATGGGAGTGAGCAGAGTTATGAGTTAACCCCAGTGGAGATACAACAGTAAGTGATAGCAAACGAACCAAGCAGTAAGCTGGTGGCAAGTGTTAGGTGATAAGAATTTCGATAAAACACACAGTGTAAATTCCTATCGCAATCGCATGAGAGATTTACTGTCAAGAGTTACCCTCTGCACTCTGTTGACTGAGTGTTTTGGTATTGCACTTGTCGCATAATGATCAAGTGGATAGCTATAATCAGAAGCATGGTAATTATGGAGGAAAATGCTATAGGCCGATGCATAGATAATGCAAGGCTGCAGGAATGAACGGAATACATGTACAAAACCAAGGGTGGAGACATGATTAACAGTAAATAACTACAGTAACACTAAATACCAAAGTCGGTATGAGATATACCCCAGGTGTGGGAAATAACTGAGAGAGCACTACACATTAGGTAGTAGCTCAATCTCAACCGACAGTAAGTCGGTAGAAGTAAGTCATCATTGTGAATTACATAGTAGTTTACGCGGTAAGCTATTGGAGAAGTGGATGGGAAATTGTGAAACTCACCGAATTCGCTCAGGGTAAGAGATACCATGCGTCGGTTGAGAACCATTCTTCCCAAGATAAGGGTAATACATTGGAGATGTACATATAGTAACATAACGAATGGGGCAAACTAGCTATAATTATCAGGGTTGCGCAACAGAGGCCAGTGAGCCCATGCGTCAGGTACCGGATATATATTGTAAATATGAATGGGTGGCTAGTTATCAGTTCCTAAGAGCCTCACAGGCCAGGACCGAAACCGGTTATGAATTAGAACTCCAATGCGAATTCTTGGTTAGGGACTAAACCGCTAATATGGTTAAGATCCTCTAATCAGAATCCATTGTGTAATAGACCGCGTGGGAAGTTAAAACACTTCACGACGGCAGAACATTTAGCTAATGCTCAGTGATTGATTACGTGGGCGTAATCCCTTTTAAGGGGGGTAGAGCGCACAACCACTTAGTGTGTTTTACCGTACAAGTGTACGTGAATTGAGTTGTGCATAGCACAAAATGATTTGTTATGATGGGTGGCGCGTGTGTTATATAAACATACGCATTTATTTGTGGTTAAATTGTGGTAATTGCGCACAAAAGATGATACCATGTGTGGAAGTGTGTCATTTTGTTAACAGTGGTGTGTGAGAGTACAAGTGGAAGGGAGTAAAGAAAACTCCCGGGGAACTAAAACCCCGACGGTACATAATGTAAAACCATGTATTGTATTTTGATAAAAGATATATGTATATATATACAATGTTGTGATTTATGAAGGGGTATGAGACCGACATAGAACCTAGTGAGAATAAATTCCCTAGGTAACTTGAATTAAGTTGGATTTGGATGATGATTCATAGACGGTTCTATCCCTTGGAGATGTTATGATTAGACTAAAGGATTCAAAGATAGAAAATGGAATATGCTTGAATCAATTGTTGGTTGAAACGAAGTGGGAGGTGAAAACTTGATTATCATGAGATCAAGGGAAGCCGAACACAAATTGGGGTGGAAATATGTTCAACACTGATGCTGATCACATCAGGGTTGGTGACTCTTGAAGCTCCTGTAAGTGGTCACAAACAACCATGTTAGAAAAATACAGGAGCATAAATTGGACTTGGAGTTGTATGGTGTTTCAAAAGAATTTTCAATTGGTGTTTTCAACAATCGATTAATATTTTGAATAAAAGATCTTCCTATACTTAACCAGTAAAGACTATTTTTTGTAGTACTTGCTCACGAGCTGAGGACGTATGAGCCTTGTCTTCGGACCGGGACATGAGAAGTACATATGTTGAAAGTTGAGTGAATGTTTTGACCTCCCAAAGGAACGGGGACCGGAAGGTGTCCATCGCGACCGGGTTCTGCGGGATCACAATGTATATGTACTCACATGGGACTTGAGCCCATGGAGAGATGGAAAAGGTATTTCTGTTTGATATACATGCTATGACATGTTTGTTTGGTATGTGTGATAAAGGTTATTCTGACTTTGATCTCCTAAGGTGTATGCTATCAAGACCTATGAGTCTAAATGTGTTGTGTTACCCGGGCCTACGAGTCCAAATGTGGTTATGTCACCCAGACCTAAGAGTATGAGGGATATTATGTAAGTGCGAGTGTGGTGAAGGTACCCGGACCATTAAGTCCGAGGTTACCATGTGAGTATGATATTTTATGTATAATGTGGATATGTTGCCGGACCATTAAGTCCGAGGTTGGATGTAAAGGGTGGTTTGGTAATGGAAGTTTTATGGCTATAAGTAATTCCCGTATTCTAATCCAATGATGCGAGGAAATGTGAACTTCGAGGACGAAGTTCTTTTA
This sequence comes from Limonium bicolor, assembly GCA_023374045.1. Classification (NCBI taxonomy): domain Eukaryota; kingdom Viridiplantae; phylum Streptophyta; class Magnoliopsida; order Caryophyllales; family Plumbaginaceae; genus Limonium; species Limonium bicolor. The sequence continues at coordinate 123,487,936 of CM041776.1, read as the reverse complement.
AGGGGGGTAGATTGAAATACCCCAAACTTTGGTATGTTGTTTAAATGTTAAACTGTGGTATTTAAAGGCTAAAAAGTGCCTTAGGAACATCAGTGTACGATTTAAACCATAGTAAAATGCAATAAAGCATTAAGACACGGTTTGAGCAAAAACATGCTCTAAGCTTGAAGTGAGCTTGGCTAGGACCCAAAGAGCCTACCAAGACTTGATAATGCTTATTTATGATTTTATAAGGCTAATTAAGTCCTTAGGAAACTTTGTTAGACAATGAAACCAAACAAAACACAAATAAATACCTTAAGGTCAATATGGGCTAAAATGTGCTCTAAGCTTGGGATAAATGTGTATAAGGCCTATGGTCATACTATGCCTTATTTATATGTTAAGGAACATATTAAATCAATTACCAAAGAAAACCAAGCTTGAAAACAAGTTAAAACACAAATGTGCTTAAGGAGTCTTAAAGCACGTTTTGAAAAATTGTCTTGTAAATGAGTTTTGAATGGCTAAATGTCCATCATTACTCTTTAATTAACATGTGTACTATATAGTATCAATTTGGGTGGCCATATTAGTGGGAAATCAAAAATTTCACTTCTATGTGCCTTAGTTTGTGAATAGTAACTTTACAAGCTAGTTTATAACATATGTTGTATTAAGTAATTAAATTGACAAACAAAGACTATATTACCCTCATAATTATAAGGGGGCCGGTTTCTAAGGTGTGGTGACTCACCACTCTCTTGTTATTTTGTGAAGTAAATAAAGATGACTAATATAGTTACTATTTACTTTACATAAATATCTTCAAAAGTAAGTTCTATCTTCATTCTCCCTTCCTTTCCTTCATTTCCCCGGTTCCAACACCACCACTAACCTCTCTTCTTCATTCTCTCACGGTTTGCAATAGTACCTCTCTTCTCCATCTTCATTTCCTTGCCAAATCCAATCCATCCATGCCCAAATCAAATTCTAAGACCATATTTGTCTTAGTTAGGTCAAGCTCTACACTTCTACCTTTTCAAATCTTCAAGAGCTCAATTTTGGTGCCATGGAGAATCACCATTGATGGAGTTTGAGCTTGTATTTCTACACATTATTACTCTCCTTTGCTTCAAGGTAAGGAAACTCAAAGAAAAACCAAGTTTCCTTCATGCTTTGTGTTGTCCGAAAATTCACCATTAATGGTGTTCATTGTTGCTTTGTTCTAGCTCCATTTGAATCTTTCAAGGACTTGGTGGAGTCCTCTCTTGATATATATTCAAGCTCTCTTTCCATTCCAAGGTAAAACAATCATCTTAATACCTTAAGATAATATATGTAAACCTAGGGTTTACAATGAGATGAAGCATTAAGCTTGTATACTCATTTTAATGATTATACATTGTTTATTAGTTGACAAGGTATCAAATACCCCACCGGTTTTATAAGGAAACAAGAAAGAAGTTTGCTTGGAAAGAGGTAAATATACTAACCTAATGTTGTTTAATGCCTTAGGAGGAATAAGCTTATAATGCTTGTTAAAATACCTAAGGAGCCAATGGTGAATGAGCTAGTAAAATGCTCTCAAGGAGTTTATTAAAGGAATATGTATTGTTGGGTGTATTTGCAGGTCAAAGGCATTATTATGTGGGAAATTCAGTGTTTAAGGATTATGCAATTTAAGGGCCTAAGAGCCATGCATTTAAGGGCCTAAGTGCCAAGCAATTTAAGTTATGCACTATATGGTGATGTAGTGCTAAATGTGTGAAGTTTGTGTATAAAATGTGTTTGATGGATTTTAGGTGTTCTTTAATGAAGTAAGGTGAAAACCTAAGTGGTTGGATGTGGGTATATACTAGAGAAGCTATGGCCAAATTTGGGAAATGTGTAAGAAGTTCTAAGTGTGGTAAGTGAGTTTTGGTGAACTAGGAAGGGTTAAAGGTGAATGAATGTTTACTTGAGAAGAAAACATGTATTAAGGTGATTTAGAGTGATGTGCAAGGTGGGAATAAGGTATAGATAAGGTTTTGAGAAAGGAATTTAAGGAGTTGTGAAAGAGAAGATTTAGTTAGTAAGAAAAGAAGTTGAGAGATGATGTTAAGGTATAGAGGAAACACCTTGGTCTTGTGGTCATTATAGGTGAAATGCCACCTAGAAATAATAAGGAGAAAACATTGTAAGTGTTAGGAATTTTGTGAAGATATAAGTAAAGGTTTAAGGAATTAGAGAAAAGAGTTTTGTGAGTGTATAAGGATATCTTAAGGTTGTTAAAGTGCCAAATGATGTTAGAACACATTAAGAGGCCTTAGGAGAAGTTTGGTGAAGAATTGGCAAAGTTTGGGTAAGTTCAGAAGGCGACCGACCCAGGGGTCCGACCCAGTTTTGGGTCGGTCGAGCCTCTGTTAGATGTTAGGAATGTGTTCGGTAATGGTCCGACCCAAAAGGGTGGGTCGGACATGGGTCGGTCGGTCAAGTTTCAAAGGAAGAAAATGTTCGCACATGGTCCGACCCAGTCGAGTGAGTCGGACGTGGGTCGGACGGGCATGATTATAAGGAAGTAAAAGGGTTCTGTAATGGACCGACCCAGCTGTGGGTCGGACGGTGGGTCGGTCGGACCAAAAACATGGTTTAAGGTTATGAAATCGTATGTGATGATGGGGATTGGTAGGTAATGATGTTATGAGGATGTTAAGGACATGCTAGGTGAGTTTTAATGACAATAAAGTGGGCTAAAGGTTGTATTAAGATGCGAGAGTAAAACGTGTTAAAAATGTAAAGTTATTTAACCAAGTTAACGGGGAAAGTTATAAGCATTAGACTTTAAACAAACATGTTACCCCAATGTTAATAAAAGAACATGTCATGTCAACAGTTGTTCGAGAATTGCTCGAGGTACATAAATGGACAGGATAAGTGGACTCCGGTGACAGGTATGGTTTTCTTGCAACCTGCGTCCTACCGGATTACACCGGCTTGTATGCCATATGTTTTCTTGAGTGTTTGCCACCTTGTAAGATTAAAACATGTAATGAGTTTATAGTAATTCATTTATGTGGCGAATTTGGTCTCCGATACCATTTAACCTCAAGTATGTGTTAAACCTTAGCTAACCAAAACTAGGAACACATGAGTGATCGGTATTCGGAGTTGACGGCCCAAACCTTGGGAACGTGCTAACCACGGCTATGTGTGAGTTAGTTGGATATTGCTGTTGTATGCAAGTGTGTGAACCTCCCTTGTGCTTAACTCGGTTATGATACCGTATGGTGTGTGGATGTGGTAGGCTCCATAATGGATCCCTAACTACTTATTTATAAGTGTATATGTACTAATGGGGGGTGAGGAGTCCGGTTGTTCCGGCCACGCGTGTGATGGACGGGAGTCGTTATCTTATCCGGTTCGGCTCTCTTGGTGTATGTATAGGTGGTATTCCAATTTGGTTTCTACCTTCCCTTAGCTTATCCAAAGCTAGTTACTGACTCACGTCGGGCCACAGGGGCATACGTATGTTTTTCGGTGTTGGGATCACTATATCCGACACACCTTGGGTATAAGTTAACCGTTCTATATAACCGGACGGTAGCGAGGATGGTAACGAGCTTAACATGGGATTGGCAAAAATCCCTAGGCTCACATGGTATACTAACTATGATGGAAGGTTCCTTGTGAGAACCGATTTTTGGTGTTATGTAATGTTATGGTGCTATGCAAATTCCCTTGCTATGCTATGGTATATATATATATATTCGATGTTTTAAATGGATGCGACGTCATCATATGTACGTTGAAACAAGAAAGGTGTTGTTATGTTTTATTATGTGAGAATGAGATATGTTGTATGATATGGAATGTGTGGGGATTCATGGAAACGAATCCCAGTTTGCGACAAGAGGCATTTAAGGATAACCCGATTAATGGGTACATGTCGTTGCTAAGGAAGTAGCTCCGTTCTAGAGGAGAGCCACTCTAGGGTTAAGGAATCATTGGATGGTTGGTTAAGTGTGGATGTGTTGGTTATAGGTTGAGCCCGTTGAGGCGAAATGTTATGTGTTGCATGTCTATGGTTTGTATGCATGATTTAAATATAATCAACTGCATGCTAAGACGACAATTAGTTGTGCGTGGCCCGGTAGCATGTGGGCTGCGGGATTACCATACCAGCAAAGGTGCTGAGCCCCTTGGGGGCCACCCTTTCTCTCCTTTTCTATTTCAGGTACAGGGAGCTGGAAAACGTTCGAGAGTAGGACGGGGCAGATGTTTATACATGGGTAGCCATTTAAATGGCGTGAGTATGGTAGGCGTAGTAAGACCGAAATTGTTATCGGCAGTAGTTTGTAAATACTCGGTATAGTTAAAAGGTGTATGTTGTTGTTGTTGTTGTAAATGGAAAGGGTTAATAATGTATAGTTGCTCGGGAATTTAGCCCATCAGACCGGTACAATGTATATGTATTAGCCTTGTTAGCCACGTGGGTGGTTAAGGGCGTGTAACACCATTGGAATAAGTAATGTGATGAGTTGAGTTTCCGCTGCAGATTGTTATTACGGGTTTGTTGTTGGACGGGGTGTTACATCCCGTCTTCAATCTGGTGAGCGAAATGCTGCAGCAGCAGTGGTTTATCTCTACATATACAAGAAGAGAATGAAGATTGAAGATGGGAACAAGGAAGAGAGGCAACACATGCATATGTTCGAATGATTAAGAAAAGGAAAACAAAGAACAAAAAGTAACAAGGCATGTTGTAGATTATAGATTTAGATGGTTGATAACTAAGCAATGAATTATGGGTTGTTCATCATCTTTTTGAAGGGGTTAATCACAGACAAGTCGAACATAGTATACAAGCATACCCAATATAGTTCATCTCACCAGCAATTAACAATGAGATCAAAATAATCTAAACTGTAAATAATATAACCCAAGTGAGGCAATCTTTCAAAGTGGTTAACTTAGTCATTAAGTAAGGCTAGTTAAATCCACATCAGATACGATTATATGGACATAATATACATGAAATTTATCAATAATTTTTAGTCATACAGGTGCAACCTTAATGAAAAAAAAAGAGACCGGAGAGCACCAACCTTTGAGAAATTGTTGCTTCGACTGTGGAAAGGATGATAAGATGTAGCTTCAGCGATATTTATCAAGAAGAGTTGGGAGATGAAGAACACTGCAGCAAAGATATTAGAAGCAATCTAGAAGCAGCTGAAATTAGGAACAAGAACCAATGGTAGAAATTCTTTTGATCTAAAAAAATATCTTAGATTTAGTGTAACAACATCAGCAACAATTAGGAGCAAAAACCGGGAGAATGACATTTTTTTATCTGATTCAGATTGTAAGAATAATGGCAATGCTGCTGGAAAACTAACTATTTAAGTAAATAATACTTGATTCTACCATATATGTAGGCATTAGTAATAATAATATGACAAACTGATAAATAATATCAATCAATCATATACCATAACAACAACACTTGCTTCATGTAGAAAAAGACATCACTATCATTCTCTATCCTCATTGTCTTTTCTCCAAACCGCACACCACTTTGAAAGATTGCAACCATAAGGAAAAAACAAGAGAAGGAAGGGCACCAACCTTTGCCAAACTGTTGTTTCGACTATGAAGAAGATGATAAGATGGAGCTTCAGAGAAATTTGTCAAGAAGAGTTAGGAGATGAAGAAATGCTGCACCAAAGATATCAGAAGCAATTTAGAAGCATCTCAAAATAAGAACAAGAACCAACAGTACATTTATTTTATTTAAAAAATATCTTAGATTTTGTGTAACAGCATCAGCAAGAATTAACAGCATCAGCAACAATTTTCTGTTATGCTTAAGCTTTCTATTTTTTTCTATTTGCTAGTTTTCCATCAATTTGTTCCTTTGATATTATATTGATAATATAGATTGCATTTCAACTTTACTAGCAGAAAGCTAGACTCGAGCAAATGATAATTTGAATAGGCTTCAATGTATAATCACTACCGGGATGTTAGCCTTTTTTGTGCTTGGTGGTTTCCTGTGTAACCCAAAAGTCTTAATCAGGTTTTCCATAGTAGCAGAAAATCAACGGTGCACCAATGAGAATGATCTTATCTCATTTATTGAGTTTGCATTGGATAAACCTTAAGGTATACTTCTAATTAGTAAGTTTCCAGCAACGTTTAGCCTTCTGAATAATGCATGTTTCCAGTAGCTTTTAGTCTTTTGATTATGCTACTTCACGTTGCTGTTAAATGTATCTTTTAAAACATCATACTGCAGCATTCTTAAGCTGTTACACAGTAGTCCTCAAGCTTCTTGTTGCTTCTGTTTAAACTACCAAAACGAAGCATATACTATTGAATAATTGACTCGAATTAATTATGGTCAGTTTTTATGCACTGTGTTACGTTGGTCATTTGACCGTGCATTTTATAATTTGTTCTAAAATAATTTAGTATGTTTTTGCATTCTCTGCTGAACTGTAACAGTTTTCACTCAATACAGCTTGAGTAAATGCTGCACATGCTTTCTTTAGTTGGCAATTGCGTATTCTATTCACTAGCTTTAATGTCAATAAACCAGGCATGTTAGACGATTCTAAAATCCCGGCTGTAACTAGGAAGGCAACTACATCCCTAGCACCCCGCCTTGTAAAAATCTCGGCTGCAATTAGGGGAGGTTTGCCATGCTAATGCCCCGCCTAAAGAAATCCAGACTGCGACAAGGGATGTTACTGCCCCAGTGCCCTGCCTCGAATTATATTTTGAGGAGACAGGTGATGTCTAACTAGGAGAAAATGTTTTGAAAGTGTTAGACATTTCATGTTCCCCAAATACGGTTTATTTTTAAGTTTGAAAACTGAGTTGGAAAACCTTTGAAGTTGTTCGGAATTCTCGATGAAGAAACACTGATTTTGAGAAATGTTTTTAGGAGAAAACTTTCTGTATATATGAGAAGAACATTCTACATTTGAGAAGAGTTTTTTGTGATGTGAGAAGTGTTTTTCCTTTAAAATTTCATGAAATGGTTTCTTTTGAAAGCTTGATGAAATTTGAATAAAAAGACTGCTTGAGATTCAAGAAAAAGATGAATGTTTTAGGATTTTCTTTGGAGTTTGAATGAGATTTTGAAATGGATTTTGGACTTGATTTGAATGAGGTTTGGGTTTTATAGGTAGAAGAAAGACCGAGATGGGTCAAACATGGGGTCAAGTCAAGGTTTCTAGTCAAACTTGGGCTTGGTCAAAGTTTCGGGTCAAGCATAGGTTTGGTCAAAGTTTCGGGTCAAAACATGGGGTCAAGTCAAAGTTTCTGGTCCAAGTTGGACTTGGGCCGAAGTGGGTTTTGGTCAAACTAGGCTTGAACCGAAGTGGGTATGGGCAAAGTGGGTTTGGGCCTGAATTGGGCTTGGGCCAAAGTAGGTATGGCCCGAAGTAGGCTTGGGCCGAAGTGGGTATGGGCCGAATTGGGTTTGGGCCGAAGTGGGCTTGAAAACTAGCCAAGCTGGGCTTTAGAAAGTGGGCCAACTTGGGCCTTGAAATTGGGCTTTTGAATTGGACCTTATAATTGTGCCTTTGAATTTAGTTGTTATTCTCTTTTATTTGGAATTCTAAGGGCAAACTTTGAAAGAGATTTTTGTATTGATTTCTGATTTTTGATTATTATTATTTTTAGAGAAAATTACATTCCCCACCCATCAGGTTTCACGTATTTACCAAAACCACCCACGTAGTTTGCAAAATTAAATTCCCCACCCATGTACTTTCTACCGTTTATATCAGTCATCCTTTCTATGAGTTCCGTTTGTTACTGCCACATGTCGCATTTTAAATGGCTTAAAGGTAAGCTAACATGGCACTTATGATGTGGCATCCACATCACTTCCAGAAACTGAATTACTCAGCCAACATATTTGCATTCATCGGGTTGCAGTCGGTTGCACTGCTAGGGTTCCTCTTTCTTCCCCCTTCTTCCTCTTCGAGGAATCCGACTCCACTACCTTGATTCGATTTCTCCTTGCCCGGACTCCATTAGGGAGTCTCTGGTACGCTTCTTTGGTCGACCCATCTGGCACCATTTATTTGTCTACTTCTCTGCTCTAACTGTCGAACTCCATCGTTCGAGCCATCTGTGAATGCTTGACTGTGTTATTTTCTGTTTGCCTGTTGTTATCTTGTTGCCTGGATTGGATTAGCCACTCATTGATGTTGCTCGTGGTATCTGGTGGCTTATTTTGTTATTTACTGTTTGCCTATTGTTATCTTGTTGACTGTGTGGTTTGACACTGTGTTATTTTCTATTTGCATGTTGTTATCTTGTTGCCTGGAATCGATTAGCCACTCATTGATGTTGCTCGTGGTATCTGTGTGGTTCGAATGAACTCAAATCCAACCATTGTGAGTGTATCTGTTAGTCATCTGATGTTCTTTGAATCGACTGGGCGATTCAATGACAGGGTAGCTGGTGGTTTATTGTGTTGAAGTGGTTCCTGATTGTGTGCTCCCTTTTTTTTGGTATTGTCATTATCTTTGAGTTGAATTTGTGTTGAAGCGGATTGTGTGAACTGAATCCACTGGTTTGTTTTTTTGTTGAAAACTGTTTTAGCAGAAATGGAACAATGTATTGAAGTTTTATACAAGAGTAGATGGCACAAAGTTCATGCGCCATTTGATCCAGACCGATACTCAATGATAGAACTGGTTAATGATTGTCTAAACGTGATTAAGAATACCGCAGGATTACCAGAACCAAGATGTCCTTTTTTCTTCTACAAGCACCTTAAAAGCAAGAAAAAAATTGAAATTGGGTGGGACAGGCAACTGATGACAATGTTATCTTTGTTTGAAGGGAAAGAGCTCATTGAGATTTTAGTGGAAGAGGGGTCAACGGGACACTGAGCTATTGTCGACTTACAAAGGACATAGAGGGCAAGGTGAAGGTACGAGTCTTTTACTTGCCGAGGAAGGTGGTGATGGGAATGGTGTGACAAGAGCTATCCCACCAGCTAGGAAGAGAAAAGGTAATGAAGCTGGCTCTTCTTCCAGGCCAAATCGAAGAAGGAAACAAAAGACCATATCGCAAGGTAGTGTCTATGTTTTGTTGGTTTTAAAATCTGCTTAATTGTCATTTGTAGCATAAATTGACCAATTGTTATTCTGTTTCAGGTATTTGAGGAGCTGGGTGCTTTTTGAAGACAAAAATGTTTAGGTGTATTTAGATTGACTAGATTATACTAGTGAATGAACTAGAAAATTGATGACTTATCTTGTATTTTGATGCTCTGCGTCATCCAGAGGACATCCAAGTGGTTGTATTGTGACTTGGGTTGAAAGTTTTTTTTGCTTGTGTTATGGGTTGGGAGTATGGTACAAACTGTAATTGCTACCCAGATTTCTGTTGCTTGCTTCACACTATAAATCTGCATTAACTATGTCTTTTTGTTGCTTCAATGCTATATCAGATTTCCATTGCTTTACAGATATCTATTGCTTGAAACATGTGTCAGTAACTACAGATTGGTGTTGTTATACAGATTTTAATTGTTTACATATTTAAGTAGCTTGATTGCTTGAAAACTGTGGTTGCTATACAGATTTGTGTTGCTTGAAACTTGTGGCATTAACTACAGATTTTTGTTGCTTGAAAATTGTAGTTGCACTACATTTTTTTTTTTGATTGCTTCAGATTTAAATGCAGATTCTAGTCATAAATTTGCAATGTTAAGAACTATTTGCCTCAGATTTTGTTGCATGTACTATGACCTGTTATGTGTGAATTATGTATACTGATCTATAACAAGAGTTATACTGAAGCATTGAAATTTTGAATAAAGAAGAGTTATACTGATAAATATTGAAGTGCGGCAATACAATATCCAAGCATATAGCTTACATCGACTCAACACCATAAACTAGGTGGCTAAAGTATTATCAAACACAAACTAATCAGTACAACCATCATCCGAATTACACTTGTTAGAGTAGTTTGTGTTTGTAAACAGAGATGTAAAGTTGAAATCTTTATTGCTCCATTGATGTAATCGGTAAAAATACAATTGCTACTAGAGATATACATATATAGGAAACTAACTCCTGTATTCTAGCTAACTAATTGTAAAACATTTAAAGATAAATAAATAAAAGATTATACAAGGTTTGTTAAGATTTGCTATCTACTAAATCCTTGTATTTATTATTGAATACGTTATTATCCCAATACCCCCCGCAAGCCGCAGGTAAGCAAAATTACCAAGGCTTGGAGGGATACTCTCATGCATGCCCATACGTCGGATCTGCTCCTTGTACCGTGTGCCCGGTAGTGCCTTAGTCATCATATCCGCTAACTGTGAAGAAGTATGAGTATAGACGACATCAACAAGACCTTGTTGAACCTTTTCCCGTACAAAGTGACAATCGATCTCAATGTGCTTCGTTCTCTCATGAAACACAGGGTTTCTTGCTATATAAATAGCAGACTGATTATCACACTTGACGGGTATAGGTGCGATGTGTTCCACGCCGAGTTCACTCAGAAGGCGTGTCAACCAGGTCAACTCTGCAGTAACACGACGTAAAGACCGATATTCTGCCTCTGCACTAGAAAGGGATACAGAAGCTTGCTTCTTAGTCTTCCAAGAGATAGGACTGTCTCCTAAAAAGATGTAATATCCAGAAACTGACCGTCTGGTATTAGGACAAGCTGCCCAATCTGAATCACAGTATGCCAATAAATCCAAAGAAGAAGGACCCGCTTGGAGGACAATACCATAATTCATCGTTCCTTTGACATAGCACAAAGCATGTAGAGCCGCTTCCATGTGTGTCTCAGTAGGATTCTGCATGAACTGACTTAGATACTGAACTGTGAAACTGATATCAGGTCTTGTGTTGGACAAATAGTTGAGTTTGCCAACAAGACGTCGATAAACAGTAGGGTCATGCAAAGATGAACCGTCGTCTGCTAACATATGTTTACCAACGACCATAGGACCTTGTGTAGCCTTGCGAGAGCCACATTCATATTCTGTCAAAAGATCGATGCAAAATTTCCGTTGAGACAAAATATACCCATGTTCCGTGCGAACGAACTCGATCCCTAAGAAATAATGCAGGGTACCCAAGTCTTGAATCCGGAAATTCACATCCAAAGCTTTCTTAATATCATCGATCTCACCTTGGTTGCCACCTACCACCAATATATCGTCCACATAAACAGCCAGGAAAAGCCGACCATTGTCAGAGTCTCGATAAAACAAAGAATAGTCATTCTTCGACTGTGAAAAACGGAGACGGCGCAAGAAGGTGGCTAGTTTGGAAAACCACTGGCGAGAGGCCTGCTTGAGACCATACAAAGATTTTTTGAGCAAACAGGCTTTATTTCGCCCATCCACATCAAGACCGTGTGGTATTCTCATATACACCTCCTCATCAAGATCACCGTGGAGAAACGCATTATTCACATCAAGCTGGTTTATGATCCATCCTTTGTTAAGAGCGACGACAATAAGAGCACGAATTGTAGTCAATTTAACAACCGGTGAAAAGGTCTCATTGTAATCCAGCCCGTGGCGCTGTGTAAAGCCTTTCGCCACTAACCTCGCTTTATACCTTTCCAACGTACCATCCGACTTGAGCTTAACTTTGTACACCCACTTGCAACCAATAACCTTCTTACCCTTTGGTAAAGTAACAACATCCCACGTGTCATTCTGTTTAAGGGCTTGCAACTCCTCACTCATGGCTTTATTCCAATGCTCATGCTGAGCAGCCTCGTGATAGCTTGTGGGCTCAGTCATATCAGCCATGGGAACAGCCGTATCACAGGTCAAAAAGGCTGTGCAAACACGGGTGGGCGTGAGATTAGTAAGACTATCACAACCAACAAGCAAACCGTCACGTGCATGGTCACCCTTATAGACCCGCTCATCCAGCACCTCCTGAAACGTAGTAGTACAAGCGTAGTCGTCAAGGTAACGTGGTCTGTGACTTTCTCTGCTAGAGCGTCGGATTGGTGCATCATGCTCGACCAAGGGAGGCTCAACGACCGATTCGGATTGTGATGGTGCCGCTCGCGTATCTTCATCAAACATGACAGGAGGAACATCAACTGATGGTGAATGTACGTGAACTGGAGACGTAGACAAGTCAACAGCACTACTCTCTGAGTCCGCTGTAAACGGGAAAACATGTCTGTGAAATTTGACATCTCTGCAAACCTCCACCGTACGGGTACGAAGACACAAAACTTTATGCCCTTTTCTCCTAGGATCTTCACCAAGATAAACACATGATTCGCCCCGTGGACTAAACTTCCCTCCAAGCCCGTTCACAATGGTCTTATAGCACAGGCACCCGAATGGTTGAATATCAGCATATGCCATAGAATGACCATACAAAGTTTCAAACGGTGTTCTACCCTGCAAAGCCTTGGTGGGAAGTCGGTTAATCAAATATGCCGCATGAAGAATACATTCACCCCAATAAAGAATAGGAACGTTAGACTGAAAATATAACGCTCGTGCTGTCTCAAGTAAATACTTGTGCTTGCGTTCTACCACTGCGTTTTGTTGCGGCGTATAAGCACAAGTAGTCTGATGAATTATACCTGCTTTGGAAAAAAACTGCTGACCATCATGAGAACTACCGAGTTCCTTGGCATTATCAGTACGAACGACTTTAATGTGTGTTTCAAACTGTCGCTCAATCATCTTAATGAAATGTACAAGGACGTCCCATCCTGCACTTTTCTGTTTTATGAGTTGAACCCAGGTGGTCCGAGAGAAGTCATCAACAAAACAAACGAAGTACTTATAGCCATTATAAGTATCCTCCTTGAACGGTCCCCAAATATCAACATGAATCATCTCAAACGCCTTTTTAGTTTTGATGAACGAACTAGTAAAAGGCAACCGTTGAGCTCTACTTTTGTAGCAGACATCACAAACAAAATCATTCGGAATTTCAGAAGCCTTTATTAAATGCATGGAAACGAGTTTTTTAAACGGTACATGCCCAAGTGCAACATGTAAATCAACTGCTTTAGAAGTAGAAACAGACGTCAGGCTTTTATTGAAAAAATCGCCAGAAACACGCTGGCCCAGGCCCAAGGTAGTCTGCCCATATGTACCTGGTCCAAATGACGCCGGCCAGGCCTCGCCTGATCCAAATGTCGCTGGCCCAACACTCCCTCATTCTGCAAATACCCGAGGTGGACTTCAGCCTGCAAGGGATCCAACACGTACAGTCCATGCAAGCCGCGCCCGATTTGGTCACTCCGACCTGTAATAGGGACCTGTAGAAACACATTTTCTCCGTCAAAAACAAGGGAACAATGGAGCTCGCGAGCTAACTTCTGCACCGACACCAAATTAAACCTAAAATCGGGAACATAGAGAACGCTGCGCAGCCTGAATCGTTTCCCTAATCTCACATCGCCGACGTACTGAACTAGCTGCGGTCGACCGTCAGGTAAGATTACGGTTTTCTCATCTTTCAGGCGTCTCCAATTTTCGAAACTTGCTTCATTACCTGACATATGATCTGTGGCTCCCGAATCCACGATCCACTGTCCTTCAAAAGAGTTTTGTGAGCTGAAAAAACACAGTTTAGCACAATAAGAACCATTACCTGAGAAATTACAATGGGATGGTTCTTCGGATTTGGTTCCTATGCTAGCACTGCGTATCATCTCTGCAATTTGTTGCATCTGTTTGGGCGTGAGACCGCTATCTGTGTGCGATTCTGCTTCGTTACTGTTTTCAGACCCAATCTGTTCTTCTGTTTTCACAATACTGGCATATCCCTTCTTCCTTCTTGCGAGAACATTATCTCGCCCGTGGAGGAAAAACAATCGTTCTCTGTGTGACCAACCTTTTTACAATGGGTGCACTTCTGCTTTTGATAGCAGTTCTCAGTGCTATGACCTAGCTTTTTACAGTTGCCACATTGAACTTTCCTGCGATCTGTTTCAACCCTGTTGTTGAGATTTTTGGTGCTATCCACGGCTGAGGTTCTCTGACTGTAGAAGGACATTGAGTCCTCTTTTACCAGTTTACCACCTCTCTGCTCTTCCTCCTGTATAATCAGCGCAAATGCCTTCTCCAATTCTGGTGGTTCCTTCATTGCCAAAATATTACCGCGGATAGAAAGGTAGTCACGAGTTAACCCCATCAAAAAATGCATTAATTTATCTTCATCTAATGCCTTTTTTATTGCTTTGTTAACACCACATGTGCAACCACCGCAAGAGCATCTCTGTGGGGGTCTAGCTTGCTCTAATTCTCCCCAGATCCTCTTAAGTTTATTATAATAATCTGCTACTGATGAATCTCCTTGCTTGATTTCTCCGAGGTCACGTTTGAGAGAATGGATCACAGCCAAGTTGTTGTGCTCATACCTCCGACACAGATAATCCCAAATCTCAACCGGATCATCACAATAACGCACACACTCTTGTATATCAGTAGAAAGTGCGTTTTTGAGCCATGAAACAACAAAGGAAGTCGACCTTTCCCAAGCAGAAACCCTCAAGGTATCATTCTCATCCGGTTTTTTAATTTTTCCAACAACAAAACCATACTTATTCTTGGATTTTAAAGCTGTTGTCATATCAAATTTCCAGCCAAGGAAACCGACTCCAGTGAACTTCGGAACAAGAATCAAACCTGGATTTTCAGCAGCATGTACGTAGATGGGGTCGTTCACATCAATTGAGGTGCTCGGTGAAGAAACCGGATCCTTTGCCGCGCCTTTCTTCCCATTGTCATCCGCCATTGATGATGAAGCTTATGCCCAGAAAATCTTTTATTTTGATTGTGCTCTGATTCCATGTTAGAGTAGTTTGTGTTTGTAAACAGAGATGTAAAGTTGTAATCTTTATTGCTCCATTGATGTAATCGGTAAAAATACAATTGCTACTAGAGATATACATATATAGGAAACTAACTCCTGTATTCTAGCTAACTAATTGTAAAACATTTAAAGATAAATAAATAAAAGATTATACAAGGTTTGTTAAGATTTGCTATCTACTAAATCCTTGTATTTATTATTGAATACGTTATTATCCCAATAACACTACCTTCAAGTACAACAATACAATCATCACAAGTATTACATATGACAATATAACAAGCTTGGTCTTCTCCGACTTCGAATCAACTATGTCTTTTTGAAGAAGATGTTTCAGCTCTCTTACTTCATCACTGAGCTTCGGCATCTGCTCTTGTATGACCAACATATCACCATTAGATCCACCAGATGTAACTTCTTCACCGTACAGATCAAACCTCAACAAATGGAAATTGAATTCCATTTCGTTCCACCACTTGAATATCCCATTAGGACAATTACAACTGTAAAACAATTTTTGCTGATTGTCACAAGTAAGAGATACATACACTCGAGCATTCTTGTTACACTTGCACTTCACATTGTAAAATATGAAGCGGCTTTAACTCTTTCTGTTGCTGGATGAAGACATTGAATATAAAGCTACCTGCTTAAAAGGCATCAAATATATATATCAATGGTATATTGAACAGTTGGATAAAAGTAACATGTTTGAGCTCAGATTAGGGATTTGCCCCATCATCATAGCTACTTTTTTTGGTATTAGCAAATCAATGACTAACAGAATCTATGGAGCAATTCCAGATTGAGTTCGCAAGGGTAAGAGCAATGACGGAACAAAATTGCAACCATTACCGCTACAACAACCCAAATAGAACACAATCTGGTACCGCAACAACACACATTCAACTCAAAGATAATGACAATACCAAAAAAGGGGGCACACAATCTGGTATATTGAACAGTTAGATAAAAGTAACATGTTTGAGCTCAGATTAGGAATTTGCCCCATCATCAATCAATGACTAACAGAATCTATGGAGCAATTCCATATTGAGTTCACAAGGGTAGGAGCAATGATGGAACAAAATTGCAACCATTATCGCTTCAACAACCCAAATAGTACACAATCTGGTACCGGTTCAACACAAATTCAACTCAAAGATAATGACAATACCAAAAAAAGGGGCAAACAATCTGGTATATTGAACAGTTGGATAAAAGTAACATGTTTGAGCTCAGATTAGGGATTTACGCCATCATCATAGCTACTTTTTTTGGTATTAGCAAATCAATGACTAACAGAATCTATGGAGCAATTCTAGATTGAGTTCACAAGGGTAGGAGCAATGATGGAACAAAATTGCAACCATTATCACTTCAACCCAAATAGAACACAATCTGGTACCGCTTCAACACAAATTCAACTCAAAGATAATGACAATACCAAAAAAAAAAAGGGGCCACACAATCAGGAACCACTTCAACACAATAAACCACCAGATACCCTGTCATTGAATCGCCCAGTCGATTCAAAGAACATCAGATGACTAACAGATACACTCACAATGGTTGGATTCGAGTTCAGTCGAACCACACAGTCAAACCAGACACAGACAACAATTGTGATTCGAAGGGTTCGAGCGACATCGAACAAAATAAACCACCGGATACCACGAGCAACATCAATGAGTGGCTAATTGATTCCAGGCAACAAGATAACAACAGGCAAACAGAAAATAACACAGGCAGGCATTCACAGATGGCTTGAACAATGGAGTTCAACAGTGAGAGCATAGAAGCAGACAAATAAATAGTCTTGTTGCAAGAGACCCAACCAAAACTAATTTTTTTCCTTTTCCTAGACCAGATGGTGTGTCATTAAGGGTACTGATAGAAACATGGTTCATGAGCAAGTTGTTTGTCAATTTCAAGCCAACGCTTCATCTATCAGAGACAACTCAATAAGGTGATCTACAGAGACTTGCTAAAAAAAAGTGAGCGAAGGTTTCTCAATTAAGAGGGCCAAACTGAAGCTATATACATTCGATTTGCATGTTCATTTCTTTTCTGAATATTCACCAGTGCAGCTCTAACATGCGCAGACAAGAATCGAGAAGGTTGACAACTTGATTGCTAATTAACGGAATATTAGCAAGAGCACAAAGGGCAGACAGATTCGTTTTCATAGAAGGTGAGTGAATCACACAGAAAAGACATCGATACTGAGTTAATTACATCGTAAACCAGAAAAAATGGGGGAATAAATTGAATCAAAGGGAAATACCAGATAGGAGGAGAGTGATAGGAGTTTTCCTGTAAGAAACTAATGTACAGACACAAAACAAAACAGAAGAAACCATGTTAGTTTTCTGGTGTAAATAAACATAAAAATAGAATAATGAAAGCAGTAAAAGTTCGAAGCAGAGAGTAAGAGAAAATCCCATTGGTCGGACATTAAGGCCATCGCCCCATGTAACATGTGCAGCTATCCTCCCCTGCGGGCTAATAATCCGATATCATAGTTCAGGTAAGCATTATTTCGCTTGGTTAGTTCCAGTTCCGGATGATCAATGCTCAAACAAAAACGAGCATCCCAGGGGAATAGCAACATCAAGGAGGATTTCACGATCTTATTCCAGCACATAAAATCCCATAGCAGAACATATACGAATCCACACACAAGTACTTCCTGTCTTCCCCACTTAGCAACAAATTTCAGAATAGGTAAGTGGCGCACCAGAGTGAGGAAGGCTTTGGTTCTCAATCCTCATTTCAACAGAATCGACAGGTTTGTGACAATCAAAATACATAGAATGAAATGAACTGAACAGCAAAATCACTACATGAACTGAAACTGTGATTTGCATTGTATCTTAGTCTTTAGTTCAGGGACCACACCAGACGGGAGAGTTGCCAACTAAAATACGCAGAGAGAAGTACCGAAGACGATGGCAAAATGAAAACTTCTAGGGAAAAGAATGGCTCATGGGTCTAAGATGTTTCAGACGAACCACCCCCCTTCACCATAATAGTCGCTACTCTCCGGTGGAGAAGGAGAAGAAAAGTGACCCGTGCAAACGAGAAGACGCAAGATGTTTCAAAGAAATCAGAGGGGAGAAGTATCGACACTAGACACCAGTACTACCTGGTGAAGTCGACACTAGAGTGGCCATCCCCTTTTCAGGCTCATCGGCGAAGAAAGAAAAGGGCGAGGACGCAGAGATGGTTAGAGATTTGAAACCGATTTTGAATAAAGAGAATGGAAAACGTTACTTACTCTGTATGTGATCCAAATCAAGTTCGAACAGACATGAAATAGAGCAAGCTTTCTGACAAATTACAGGGTGTAATCGAGGCTTAAAGTGGTGATGTAGTTGCTGGGCAGGCGGATGTTTTCCGATGGTGGTGACGGGAATGATGTCCGACAATGATGAAAGAAGACCAGAGGTTTTAGGAGTAGAGATGGGTCTGGATTTGAAAAACAGGGAAGAATGCTTTTAGCAACAGAAAAAAAAAACGTGGTATATTGCTGGCTGTCGGCTGGCATTTTTCTATTAAAACAGTAGGGTTTCTTAGTTGTTCTTTTATAATTGAATATTGGGGTTTCGGGGGGATGGGTTGGGTTTGATTTCAAGTCAATGACAGGGCCGTGTTTGGGCCGGAATCGGGATAGCAAAATAAAAAGAAACCGAGACCTCTTGTCCTTCCCAGGACTCGAACCGTGGGAGTTGGGTTAGCTACAGGACACACCGACCAGTAAGAACTTTAGAATAAACTGAAGACAATAAATAAATAAAACGCCTCTATTTCTTCCTGAATTCGAACCCATAACCTATTGGTTTCCTAGTAGACACACTAATTAGTTAAGCTATGACAAAACTCAATGTATAAATGTGAAGAAATAAAACTAAAGTTCTAATTCGAACTGGATGATATCTCTAAAAATGTTGACGTTTTAAACAGAATTTACAAAAGACGAAAAAGTTCTATCTACTCAATTATTTTCTACTTAATAGCCATGAAATGATGGAATGTAAATGAAAATGAAAGTTTTATAATGTATCAAATAAAAATAAAAGCATAATAAGTACATGAAATAATGAAACAGTACTAATATGTAACACCCCTACTCTAAACTCCGGTTAAACAGCGCGCCTAACATTAATATCAGTGGGTTCATACCGGTAATTAAAAGTCACCTACAAAATAAACCGGGTGTTACCCGCCGTCACTCGCCCATGCGAGTAACGTAATATCCAATCTACACTACCACTGTGATGACAGAGATTTAACACAACACAAAATTACAAACCGAATAAATTCTGAACGAACAGTGAGCCATCTATCTATCCTAATACCACAATGTCCGAAAAACAATAAACGTAAGTAACCGTGTCGCATGTAGGCAGACTGTTGACTATCCCAAAATCCCGCGCTCGCGTCCGGACTTTATTCGCTTCAATCCTGAAAGTGGGGGCCGTATAGGCTCAGCCAAACGCTGAGCACGAACTATATAACCTTCATGAACCCTAAGAATACTCAAGTTATTTAGCCCAATTGTTAACATGTTGTTCCAATTTTATGTTGTACCGTTTTCATTTACAATGACGATATAACAATAAACATCACACGCATGAATTCATACAATCATCATAACATTCCACAACCAGCAATAAGCAAGTATATAAGCAACGACAATTGACAGTACGGGAATAATACTTTCTCGAACAATTCCATTACACGGCCTTGAGGCGTTATTTCATTTTACGACTAAGAATATCTTCTTGAGTCATCGTTTAACTTTTCACTTAACTTGTTCAATTAGGGTGGGCGTCATGTTAGGACAACCCGTACAAGCTTCCTTTTCTGGAGTAGTCGCTCTGGTGCACTATAATAGTGCGGTTTGTCAGGAGTCCGCAGAGGCCTGACGGCCGGAGCCATTGCATCAACAGCAGTGCCCTCTGACCAACAAACGTATCCGGCTCGTTGGAATTTCCACGTCGATGGAACCCTATCCGGTCGTTCCCTCTCTTCGGTGATCACCCATGCCCAACCATGTAGTCCGTGACTACCCTGGATTTTTCCTCATCTCAATTGTTTACTTAATTCCACCATATAATTTGGTCTGTGACCTTTACCTAAGATCTATGCTTAGGTCATGGATAATGTATTCTCTATGTAAGGACCCTTAAGGGCGTTAACTTTCCCCTAGGCTGCGTTCATCCTCAGGTTAGTAACACCCCTACCGCTAAAACCGTCATTACTGTACAATACTTACCTTCGCAGCGGATACTCCATACACAACGGCGGGTGTACAATGTCGTTAGTCACCCACGTGACTAACAAGGCGAGTTACAATACTACATACTATCGGTCTGATGAATTGAACATACCGAGTACTCTACACAATACATTGCTTTCCCTTGCATACTCAACCATAATTCAAATACAACTCCAATACAATACTATACCGAGTCTACTACAATCCTTAAATTACCGATACAGTTTGGAACTTCCCATTTCACAATACATTACAAATACAAACCCTATTATACAACTACCCATGCTTACATAGCAGTCCCCGTCCTACTCTCTCGAACGGTGGTCAGCTTCGAGTACCTACGCACTAAAAATGTTCCCCCTAGGGGGTCAGCTTACGCTGAATATGAATTTCGCATATACCGCGTGCTAACCGCGGTACGCCGACTACTTTGGGTCGGATATACATGGAGTTCATTTTACATGCATACATACATACTCATGCTACAACAATACAATAAATAATGCCTACATACACATACAAGGTTCAATACTTACCAAGGAAGACAATTCGATAGTCAACCGTTCGTATTAGTTATTTATTCATTACTCTTTCGTTGCGTTACTCACTACTCTGTTCGTACTGTATTCAATATTCGCTACTCTACTCATACTCACTCCTTACTCTTGCAACTCATCACTCCATGTTCAATACCTTACTCGCACACGATCCTTACTCTGTACTCGTTACTATACTTGTGCATACTCACTACTCAATACTCCATACTTACTCATACGTACTCAATACTCAATACTTACTCTACATACTCAATACGGTACTCATGACATATCATATCATTCTTACTCAGTACTCATTACTTTACTCATACATGCAATACTCATTACTCATTACTTTACTCATACATACGCAATACTCATTACTCATTACTTTGGCCTCTGGGCGGAGAGTACACAAGACTCGCCACCGGACCTACAATACGAGGGCTATACGCTTAGCTCTCAAATACTCAAATGTCCGCTTTTACCGGACTACTCAAATTCCCAACACTCTTCTGTCAGAGTATATTACAATCTCATGGATCAGCCTAGAAGTATCTCTCTTGATAACCTCAACTAGCTTAGGGAATTACCACCGTCTAGTATCCTCAGATTTAAGGGTTTCCCCAACGTATCGAATACTCTCATGTTCGGGACATTACTTACATCAGTCGGGTCCTCTCATAATGGGTCGACTAATTGCTAAGGGGTTGGAGATCCCTCATCATTCTTTACTACTCTCATGGTTCATGTCTTGCACCAAGTTTAGTTCCTCTAATAGAGGTTACTTATATACTTCCACTATATTATTTGGATTGTTCATTTCGATTCTCCTACCGTTATCGGAAGGTTATTACTCCCGTACACTCTCACATTCTAGTGAGTTCATTGGTTTGCGTTGTCGTTTATTGATTCGTTAGTTTAGTGCGTTGCTACGGTTCCATTAGTTCACAACATGACTCTTACTACGAGTCAATACACAACTGGACTCATCTATGAGTCGATCTACGCACTAAATGAAGCCACACAATCAACAAGAAGGTTAGCTCATACAGCATACAGCAAGACATACAATGATAGGAAATAAACCATTTCATGCTTTAGTCTTGATTAGCCGGCATACAGCACACAAATCAACGTAACTCGGTTAGCATACGGGGCATGAGAAAATCATACCTTTTTCTGGAATTTACTTCACCGGGTGTTCCCTTGTTCCTTTGGTTCACTCTCGTTCCTCAAGCCTTATTCTTGAACCTCCGGCTACATGCCAAATGGTTCCATTAATACTAAGCTTTGCAATACATACATAACCACTACTCCCGTACTTACCCCGTTATCCCGTTGTTTCGGTTTAACTTAATGTTCTTAAACTTACAAGTTTCTTAATTACTTCTCATAGTTGTTTACACTTCTTAGGGCCTTTAAAGGTCACCAAACAAGGCCTTAACAACTTCTAAAACCATTACCAATCAATCCCCCATGTTTAGAACCCTTAAAAACACTCTCTGCTAAATTCTGGGGGTGGTCCGAGACTTGGTCCGGACCCTAAGTCCCGGACCAATGCTTCTGTGTACTTTCGGCTGATTTTTAGACCTGGTCCTGGACTTAAGTCCCGGACCAATTCTTGCATTCACTCTCGGGCCTTTTTTTGAAGCGGTCCAGGACTTGGTACATATCCTAAGTCCCGGACCCTGCTTAAAACTGCTATTAAGGTCATTTTTCAACCCCAAATCAACCCATAATCCATCCCTAATCATTCCATAAACTTTCCACAAGTTTCCTACATAATTATACACCTCAAAACACTCCTTAAACCACCTCAAATCCATGGTCCAATCCATACCCAACTTCCTGCCCAATTTCTACCAATTTCCATTCTCATTTCTACAACTTGCACACTTGTGCATTTCTACACTTCTCTTTGCATTTTGTATCTTGTCCTAACTTCATTTTACCATTCCAATTCATTTCCAATCGACTACACTACCTATACCCAAGTCCAACTCTCTTTTTACCAAATCTTGCACACTAATTTTTCCTAGTTTCTACAATGCATTTTCTACACTTCTTGCTACAGATTTTACACTCTTTTATTCACATACCACTACTGCTATTCCATGGTTACTAAACATCTCTAATAAACCCAATACACATCTCGGTTCTCCCATTCACCAAGTCATTCTTAATTCACAATTCCTACTAAAATTTCGAATAGTTCACCTACTTTCCTTACTTATCCACACATGTCCTTTCTCATCAATTCATCCCTATCCTAGCCAACCACAAGGGTCTACCAGCACACATACAAAATCCCAATACACCAATACTTCTCAATTACAATACCAACACATTATTACTTCCTCAAATAGCTATAATAAACACATACACCATTCATTAGGCTCTAAGGCCTACAAATCCACAATTTTGCTCACAAATACTCAAACATCCACAACTACAATACTAGTACAATAGTTTGGGTTCTTTTATTTATTTACCCATTCCCATTACACTAATGCATTAAATTAAGCATTAAGAAGGAGCTCTTACCTTGAGCTTTTAATTCCTTCATTTCTTTTCCATTTCTTCTCTTCCTCTCTTTCTTGTCCAAATCGGTTTTGTGGGGAATGGAGTTGCCAAACTCCATTCCCATCACCCAAGCACACAAAGACAAGTATAATTAATACACTAACTCTTAGATTTATACTAACTCATTGAGGTGCTCAAAACAAGATTTCTAGGGTTTACTTTTGAAGTGTTTTAGGAGGGGTTTTAGCCCTTGGTTCAAGAAGGAGAATCCACCACCAATGCTAGGTGAAATTGAAGCTCAAAATAGAGAGAAAATAAGGCATTACAAAGGGCCAAAAATCGACTACCAAAGGAAGGTGGAGAAAACTTGAATCTTTTATGGAGATTTTTACCTTGTTAAAAAGAGGAGACTCCAAGCTCCATAATGGTGTGCTTTTCTCTTCAAATGGGGAAAACCCATGGATATGAAGTTGCTCATTTTCGGATTTTGAAAAGATAGAAATGTAGAGCTTGAAGAGAGGAGCAAGAATATGTACGCTTTTTCTCATTTGGAGCTTTAATATGGCTTGAGTATGAGGTAGAAGGTGGAGTTGCCATGGGAGCTGGTTGGAGAGCTCAAAAATCGGTAGCCACCAGAGGAGGAAGAAGAGAGGGTTCAGGAGGGGGAGTGCTCACGTAGGAAAGAAAGGAATGGGAGGAGAGAGAGAAGGAAAGGTAGTATAAGTTGCTTTTTGCTTTATTACTTTATTGCTTTTTGATTTATTTATTAGTTAACTAGTGTGTGTGTGTGAGAGGCTGAATTAATTGTTAAAACCGGCCCCCTATTGTACTACTAGTTGGAGCGTTTCTCGTCTTTTACAGAAAACGCTCGTTATTTTACCCGGTTTCGGTACTGTTCACTAACCGGGCCCGTTTTCCGGAATTTTCTCGTTTCTTTTTTTTATTGGTTATTAAGCTTCCGTTAATGCTTAATTATAGTTATTTAATGAACTATAATTTTTACGGGTTCGTTTGACCACTTACAATCACGTTTTCGAGTTTTCTCGAAAAACGTGCGCTAAAGCTCTATTAGCGTTTTAATACATTATTTGGATCCGTTTTCTTCGGGAATCATTCCCGTATACTAATTAGGCATGAATAAGCCCTATGAATCCTTATAATACTCTAACCGAGGTCTCGTACCTCCTATGGTTATTTAACGCTTATTTTAGCGTTTTTCGCTTTCTAAGCGTTTTCTCATTTCTTTTGGATTTATTTTCCTTACCAAAATTACTTAGGCACTATTAGGCCCTTAAATACCATATTAAAATAATCTATTCACCATATTTAAGTTCGGGGTATTTCAATCTACCCCCTTAAAGAACTTTGCCCTCAAAGTTGGTGAATCTAATATTGTTACTCGTATAAATACTCTATGCTAAGGTTATGACCTCTACATATAACCTGTCAAACTCCAAATGTCTGACATGATGCATACTACGCATCCAAACAGCATGTCACTGCATGCATAGCAATCAAAAATATCCGTTTTACTTCTCTCCAAGGGGGTCCATCCGCAGACAATTAGGTACCATCCTCCCCCAAGTCGAGTGATCCCTCAGGTACCGGTCACGTTTGAACACTTACGCTTTCTGGTTCACGGCCGTCATGACTTGAGCACTTACACTTTCTGGCTCTACGGTCCTTTGGTTCAGATCAAATTCATTTGCACATATAGAGATCCTCAGGCACTTACTCATACTTACTTACTCTATACTTACTCATACTTACGCATACTTACTTCGGGACTACGCTGCCCCAGTGCCCTTGGAAAAATACAAAACACACACTATCATCGCACGAACGGTGTAGTGGTTTCAAAACTAATCAACACTCCCACCGACTCAAAACTAGCTTCTCCTCCTATGGTTTCGACCGGATACCCGTGCCTAGGCATGGAAGATCCACTAGCGCCCGTGGGAGCGGTTTCAAAACCGATCCTTATTCTCGAGTTTGTAGAAAACATTGTACCAAATTAGTTTTGGAAATTCATTTTGAAAACTTGCATACATCTCCCAAATACCATTTATGATGATTATACCTATTACTAGTGTTATTTCTGTGACCACTTAAGGGGAGCTTCCAGAGTCCTTCAACCCCAATGTGATCAGCATTGGTGTTGAATTATCCTTCCACCCCAATTTGTGTTCGGCTTCCCTTGATCACTAGCAAATCAAGTTCCACTTCCCACCTCAATACAAACAGACAGATTGTCAAACATTATTTCGTTTTCTATCTTTTTAATCTTGCTACTCATAATCACACACATACATTTCCCATTTCGTATGATTCAATTACCTACTTACTAATCATCTCATCACTTATTACTACATCTTCTCCAACTACTATACTTAGGAAATTCGTGGGTATAATATCCCATTAATTTGCTATACCAAATTTATACTCATAAGATACATCGGTTGTATACCGATTTATACTCCTCAAGTCTCCCATACATACTCATTCCTCATACTATTACCAATCGGGGTCCTCATTCCCCTGGAGTTTCTCTACTCCTTTCTATTCTTATTTCCCAAATAACTACAATTACACGATGAGTGAATACAATGTTTATGTAACATAAGTATCAACCATCAAAACGAATTCCCTTGCGCTATGCGCATTGTAGTTTACGCACCTATCACGTCAAACATACATTTCGCGGTTTTCGCTCTACCCCCCTTAAAAGGGATTACGCCCACGTAATCTACCATGTGTCAACATTGGACATTGGTCGAAGGCATTCAGCCGTCATGGAGTGGTTCAGTTTCCATGCGGTCTATTATACAATGTTCCTTGATCAATGGGTCTTAACGGTATTACCGGTTAGTCCCTGCATCAAGAATTTTCATCGGAGTTATTTAACTCTTAACCGGGTTCGGTTCTAGCCTAAGTGGCTTCGAGGCATTGATGATTAACCTTTTATTCACTAGGTGTATTCCACTTGGAATTCTGGGCCCACTAGCTTCTGCTGCGCGACCCTGATAACTTGGGTTATTCGCCCTTCTCGTTATCCTTAACGTGTTACACATCATCTTTTTATCCCTCTTGTTGTGGGAATAAGGTTTGTTCCATGTCGCGTGGTATTCTTTTACCGTGCTCGAACTCGATGAGTTTTAGATTTATAACCAGCTCTCTGGCAATCTATACACATGCTGTTGTGTTTTGTAGTGGTCATTCACTTGGTTCCTCCGACTTATTGTCGGTTGAGGTTAAGTCACTACTTAGTTGTAGTGCTTCCTCTATTGTTAGTAGCTTCTGAATTATACCAGTTTCTCTGGTTCAGTACAAGTGCTCTTTACTTGTATGACCTTGCGTTTTCGATGCGTCGGTCCTTGTGACTTTCTTAAGTCTCCTTTCACTTTTATTCCAATGGAATTCACATCTTGTGATTGTTGATGTGTTTCACACTCTTCGTACTTCTTTGGCCTTAGGCCGCACAGTTTGTTTCTAAGCTTTTGCTTAACTGGCTTATGCCATGTTCGTTGGTGAAAGGAAGCATTTACCACTACTTACATTTTCCATATTCCTAGCTATCCCACTAGATCATTAACTACACAAGTGCAATACCAAAACACTCAGTCCTACAGAGTGCAGAGGCGTGAACCCTTGGCAGTAACTCTCTTATGTGAAATAGGAATTGATACTACATCTTTGTGTGGTGCTTCGTTATTTGGTGTAGACTTCTGGCTTATTGCCCGGTCTGTCCACTATCTCGTATTAACAATTTCCGTAGCATTGGGTGATTACCCACATACTCTGGTCGCCTGCTGCGCACAGTTACTGGTTCTACAGTATTGGTTTACATGGCATCCGCTGTTGCTAGCTTGAGCTCGTGCATTTCCACCATTTATACCATGGTTTGGTGTTTATACTCCTGAGCTCCTTGAGCGTTATTTACTTATACTTTTGTTCCCACATCTCGTGTTCTTTCTGAACCGGTTACTCCTCGGGTTGTCAATAATTGTGTTGAAGCTTATTTTATGTCGCTTGGCAATGTTTGTATGCTCAAGCTTCACTGCATTAGTAGTTCCGAAAGGGATATATCTTCGGACATTTATTGATGGTATCCCATTCTTGGAATCCATGTGTTCACCGCTCTTGCGGTCTCACAGTTATGAGGGGTATCCTTGCTCATTGGTTGTTACTCTTCTATCGGTGTCGTCCTTGACAACTTTCCATATGGTTCACAATGGTTTTGCAACCGTTGGGTTGTGTGTGGTAATGGCTTACTAGCCATAATCCATTGCCTAGAGCTCTGCTCATCATACGTTTCCCAAGTGATTACTTCTCCATAATCCATTGCCGGGTTTGGAGGTGATACTGGGCTCCATGATAAGATCGTCGCATCACGCTTCCGTTTATTGGAGACCCTTTCGTATCTTGGTATAGATCGATACCATTTATTAATTTGGGGTATCCCTTGTCAAGTGGGATCCCTTCGGTGTTCTAACCGGATGTTTGCTCCGACTGTGGTGTTCTTACCGCGACATCTCTTTCAGCTGTGTTGACTTGATACCCTTTATGGATTGCTCCTGGGTATTACTGATTATGCCATTACATCTGGCCGACATTTATGGGTATGTCCAGTTTGTTATCCTACCTTGCGGTTCGGATCTGAATTATCCGTTGAGGGTTATAACGTCTCCCGTTCTTAGGGTAGATCACTGGTGATTCTCCTTATGTTATAACGGTTTTGGTATTCCCTTCGGTGATGAATGGTAATTTCAGTACCATATATGATCACCCTGTGTATTTGTGGTAGTGGTTCTAGGAATTCTATCCCGTTCATCGTACACTGATGTGTTAATGTTAGGCATTTGCCTTACTGTGTTTAGACTGGGTATTCCTTCCAGTCATCATGCTTTACTTTAATATATTCAAGACATATCCAATGTCTTTATTCAGTTGTTAGTGCTTCTCGCACTTTTAACTCTTAATCATCCTCCTGTAGTAGGTTCTTGACTCCTTAGCTTGTAAGCTTATCTGAGTTCCCTTTGCTCGTTTGAGGTATCCAACTGTTCTCAAATTTACTTATGGTCCGTAGAGCGGAGTTGACTACTTCCCGCGTTTTCGTACACTACATGTATACATACATGGGGTACCATGTTGGTACGTTACCACTTACCTAACTATCTGTCAGGCCCGCAAGCTCCTTCGGAGTGAGGTCGTCCCACATCCCGTATTTGGGTACACTCGTAGTGCTCTTCACACGCCTAGGTGAAGTATTCTATTGTCAACTCCTCTTGTATCATTCTATGATACTCACCGTAATTCCGTCTGTTTGGTTCTTAAAAATCCAAGTTTTAAGAGAAGGGTTTGTGGTTTTGAAAGAAAATTTGAGTTTTGAAATAACAGTTCAGTGTTAAAAGAAGTTCTTCATGGTGCCGCCATGTCTGAGGTCTTGACCAAGTCCAGCTTCTTGCTGACTGGTATGTTCTTGATACAATGGTCGGGCCGTTAGGCCTTTCCGAGGTTTCGTTATTTAATCCTTAGGACTGGTAATCCTATATTTGCTCCATTCGTCATAGCGGTACTTTAGCAAGTATTTGCGGGTTGTTAAAAGTCTTCCAACCGTCTTGTAGTTGCTGCACTTGCCCTGGGCAAGTGCGCGGGTAGGTTGTTTTTCAGTTAACGTATACCAGTTACGGTATCGTTTCCATCCATAATTGGTGGTTTTATTAGGTCTTCATTTGATCTTTTGATCTTGGTGATCAATCTCCTGAGTCGCTTCTCAGTATACTTGACATGATTGTCGTCAATTCAGGTGTCTCCCACCTTCACTGTGGTTTTCGAGGCTTGACTTATCCTTAGGAACCACGTTGTAGTCCTATAGGTGTATGTGCTATGAATACTTTCATAGTTATCTAAACCATGTTTGTTCGGTTATTATAGCCTCTTAGCTTGTAGGTTTGGTATTAATCCAACCTCGACTAGTTCCTTAGTCGGTTTGTATACCGTTGTTGGTATTATCAAGTATTACCGTCCGTAGACTCCCTTGTCTCGGGTTCGTTACTCTATCTTCCTTGCTTCATTGCGCGATTGTGCTTCTCTCCTTGCTGGCTACTCATGGTTCTCGCGACTCGAAGCATGTCCCCCATGGTGCCATAAATCCCATTATCCTTGTGGTTAGGATCTTCATTCCTCCGCCATTAAGTGCGGTCATTGTCATTCAACGGGAACCGTCCTCGGGACTTCCAATTCTCGGAACCTGCCGTATGACAGGTTCTTTTTCTAATAAGGTTGTTTTGCAACTGCCAGATCGGGTTTTACCCGAGTGTGAGAGGTCTTTCCATCTCTCTGGCGTTCTTCTCCCAACTTAATACCGTGGGTTGCGGAGGGCGGGGTATGGTTGTTGTAGGTCTCCGGTTCACGCGGAAGTTCCTAACTAGCGTACCTCACACGCTAACACTCAACCCTTAGCCCTAAGTCTCTAATTCCTAACTCGGTATTTTCCTAAACTCGGTATTTCATCCATCAGAGCGATACTTCGCTCTGATACCACTTTTTGTAACACCCCTACCGCTAAAACCGTCATTACTGTACAATACTTACCTTCGCAGCGGATACTCCATACACAACGGCGGGTGTACAATGCCGTTAGTCACCCACGTGACTAACAAGGCGAGTTACAATACTACATACTATCGGTCTGATGAATTGAACATACCGAGTACTCTACACAATACTTTGCTTTCCCTTGCATACTCAACCATAATTCAAATACAACTCCAATACAATACTATACCGAGTCTACTACAATCCTTAAATTACCGATACAGTTTGGAACTTCCCATTTCACATACATTACAAATACAAACCCTATTATACAACTACCCATGCTTACATAGCAGTCCCCGTCCTACTCTCTCGAACGGTGGTCAGCTTCGAGTACCTGCACACTAAAAACGTTCCCCCTAGGGGGTCAGCTTACGCTGAATATGAATTTCGCATATACCGCGTGCTAACCGCGGTACGCCGACTACTTTGGGTCGGATATACATGGAGTTCATTTTACATGCATACATACATACTCATGCTACAACAATACAATAAACAATGCCTACATACACATACAAGGTTCAATACTTACCAAGGAAGACAATTCGATAGTCAACCGTTCGTATTAGTTATTTATTCATTACTCTTTCGTTGCGTTACTCACTACTCTGTTCGTACTGTTTCAATATTCGCTACTCTACTCATACTCACTCCTTACTCTTGCAAACTCATCACTCCATGTTCAATACCTTACTCGCACACGATCCTTACTCTGTACTCGTTACTATACTTGTGCATACTCACTACTCAATACTCCATACTTACTCATACGTACTCAATACTCAATACTTACTCATACATACTCAATACTCGGTACTCATTACATACTCATACTCACTTCTTACTCAGTACTCATTACTTTACTCATACATACGCAATACTCATTACTCATTACTTTGGCCTCTGGGCGGAGTCATACACAAGACTCGCCACCGGACCTACAATACGAGGGCTATACGCTTAGCTCCTCAAATACTCAAATGTCCGCTTTTACCGGACTACTCAAATTCCCAACACTCTTCTCTCAGAGTATATTACAATCTCATGGATCAGCCTAGAAGTATCTCTCTTGATAACCTCCACTAGCTTAGGGAATTACCACCGTCTAGTATCCTCAGATTTAAGGGTTTCCCCAACGTATCGAATACTCTCATGTTCGGGACATTACTTACATCAGTCGGGTCCTCTCATAATGGGTCGACTAATTGCTAAGGGGTTTGGAGATCCCTCATCATTCTTTACTACTCTCATGGTTCATGTCTTGCACCAAGTTTAGTTCCTCTAATAGAGGTTACTTATATACTTCCACTACTTATTATTTGTGGATTGTTCATTTCGATTCTCCTACCGTTATCGGAAGGTTATTACTCCCGTACACTCTCTCACATTCTAGTGAGTTCATTGGTTTGCGTTGTCATTTATTGATTCGTTAGTTTAGTGCGTTGCTACGGTTCCATTAGTTCACAACATGACTCTTACTACGAGTCAATACACAACTGGACTCATCTATGAGTCGATCTACGCACTAAATGAAGCCACACAATCAACAAGAAGGTTAGCTCATACAGCATACAGCAAGACATACAGTGATAGGCAATAAACCGTTTTCATGCTTTAGTCTTGATTAGCCGGCATACAGCACACAAATCAACGTAACTCGGTTAGCATACGGGGCATGAGAAAATCATACCTTTTTCCGGAATTTACTTCACCGGGTGTTCCCTTGTTCCTTTGGTTCACTCTCGTTCCTCGAGCCTTATTCTTGAACCTCCGGCTACATGCCAAATGGTTCCATTAATACTAAGCTTTGCAATACATACATAACCACTACGTACTTACCCCGTTATCCCGTTGTTTCGGTTTAACTTAATGTTCTTAAACTTACAAGTTTCTTAATTACTTCTCATACTTGTTTACACTTCTTAGGGCCTTTAAAGGTCACCAAACAAGGCCTTAACAACTTCTAAAACCATTACCAATCAATCCCCCATGTTTAGAACCCTTAAAAACACTCTCTGCTGAATTCTGGGGGTGGTCCGGGACTTGGTCCGGACCCTAAGTCCCGGACCAATGCTTCTGTGTACTTTCGGCTGATTTTTAGACCTGGTCCTGGACTTGGTCCTGGACTTAAGTCCCGGACCAATTCCTGCATTCACTCTCGGGCCTTTTTTTGAAGCGGTCCGGGACTTGGTACATATCCTAAGTCCCGGACCCTGCTAAAACTGCTATTAAGGTCATTTTTCAACCCCAAATCAACCCATAATCCACCCCTAATCATTCCATAAACTTTCCACAAGTTTCCTACATAATTATACACCTCAAAACACTCCTTAAACCACCTCAAATCCATGGTCCAATCCATACTCAACTTCTTGCCCAATTTCTACCAATTTCCATTCTCATTTCTACAACTTGCACACTTGTGCATTTCTACACTTCTCTTTGCATTTTGCATCTTGTCCTAACTTCATTTTACCATTCCAATTCATTTCCAATCGACTACACTACCTATACCCAAGTCCAACTCTTTTTACCAAATCTTGCACACTAATTTTCCTAGTTTCTACAATGCATTTTCTACACTTCTTGCTACAGATTTTACACTCTTTTATTCACATACCACTACTACTATTCCATGGTTACTAAACATCTCTAATAAACCCATACAATCTTGGTTCTCCCATTCACCAAGTCATTCTTAATTCACAATTCCTACTAAAATTTCGCCATAGTTCACCTACTTTCCTTACTTATCCACACATGTCCTTTCTCATCAAATTCATCCCTAACCTAGTGCAGAAGTGATATTTTCTGAGTGGTTAAACTGGTGTAAAATTAAAAGAAAGGAAATTAAAACTCAAATTATAAACGTCGGGCTGCAAACAAATCCCGATCGTAGTTAGTAAAACAAGTGTCGTATCCAGAGGAGATTGTTCAATTTATCCTAGTCTTGGTAGTTACTTAAAAACTGTAAAAAGGGGTTTAGCCGGAGGCAAGCTTGATGTTGTTTTTGATCAGTGCAAATATAATAAAAACAGTAAAAAGGTGAATTAACTGATGTGAATGGAAAAATGTATCCTAGGATAGCGGGGGAATTTCCTAAATTACTTAACCATATTTATAACCATGTTTCAATTATTTATTGCCTATTAGAGTTAA
This sequence comes from Limonium bicolor, assembly GCA_023374045.1. Taxonomy (NCBI): domain Eukaryota; kingdom Viridiplantae; phylum Streptophyta; class Magnoliopsida; order Caryophyllales; family Plumbaginaceae; genus Limonium; species Limonium bicolor. The sequence goes on along the minus strand of CM041776.1, from coordinate 123,455,006 downwards.
TAATTGTCTGTTACGAACTCTTAATAAAAGCCTTAATATTTTCCTGCTCAGTCCGGAGTGTAAATATCAAGATTAATTCCTTTGTGGTACCTAGACTATCTCAAAATCATATGTTGATAGTTACTAAATAATGCAGTCGTTTGTCGCGCAAAGCATTAGCAATATTAGTTGAAAGGATTATTAAAAAAGTTAAATGAGAGAAATAGGTGATAAATATTAATTTACGTAATATTAGAAATCAAACCCCCATCCTAGGATACAAAAGAAAATTACTCAGACATTAACGGAGATAAGAAGATTACACAGATAGATTTTGACATTAATTCAGAGGAAGAACTGGTCTGCTCTCGCTCTCACTGCTGTTCTTCTATTTCTTTAGTTACTGCGTGAGTGTGGAATGTTGTGGTGTTACGGGAGGAGAATAAGTGGAAGGGAAAGGATGAGTGTGGTGAGCGAATTCTTCAGACTCCCGTCGTGCGTTGTGTATGTTTATGCAGTTAAGGTGGTGGGTTTATATAGAGGTTTGGATCCGTACGAATTTGATTGCAGATGAAGAAGAGCATTGACAGGGGACAGACTGAATACGCGTGCGGAGTAGATGGATAAGTTGCGGGCGAGTCGGGCGAGTTGCAGACGACGGCGCGAAGAAGATACTGGTCGCGACTGATAATTAGTCACGGTGCTGTTGTGTCCGCCTGTTGGTACCGCCTACAAGCGAGCGGTTTCATGTGTGCTGTCCGCCTGGACAACCGCCCAATAAGTGGCGGTTGTGTGTGTGGTGTCCGCCCGGCGGTCGCCTGTGTGTTGTCCACCTGTTAAGAGGCGGTACCCTCTGTGTTGTCCGCCTCGCGGTTGCCTATGCCTCGTCCGCCTCGCGGTTGCAATTGATGGGCGCGGACGTCTCAGCCCATTCTCATCCGATATTGTAGATTATATATTTTATATATATAACAATCTTCAATCGGCTCTACATTCTTCGTTATAAGTCCGTTTTCTGAGCCGTTTGCGTCTACGCGTTCGTCTCTTTGTCTACTTCACTCCCGGCTTGGTTTTCCTCATGTTAAACCAATAATTTTGTGAGATAAACAATAAAACATAAACTAGAGGAAAACAACCGAAGTGGAGAAATGAGCAAGAAAAGTGCTAATATTATACATGAAATACACCTAAATAACATGCTCATTTGGACACTTATCACACCCCCACACTTATCTTTTTGCTTGTCCTCAAGCAAAATCACGTACCCAAGTAGTAGGGAATGCTCAATATTAACAAATATTATTATGAAGGGTAGGATAAAGAAGTCAATAGTACATGATCTTAAACTTTTTAGAGGAGTGTGATCCATCACCTACTGGTGGCATAAGTGTACTCAGGGCAAAAATAAAAATAAGAGTTTCGGGGTATGATCCGGAGTACTTCAATGCTTCTTGATTTAAGGTGACTTTGAGAACTTTTACCATGGCCAACTTCTCTCTCAAGAATGGGGCATTGAGGAGAAAACAAAAGGAAAAATAGATTTATGCATTTGCTTCACTTTTGCATAAGAGATGAGAAGATAATATGTAGGCATCAAGCCTTTGTATTTAAGAACACTCAACTCTCTTTGTTGGTTACCAAGGGTGTCTCACAAGTCCCTTATTTATTATATAGTTTTTCTTTTTTTTACAGAGAAGCACCCCTTAGCAATCCCTAAGAAAGAAGATAGAAAGAACCCTGAGCAATAAAAATCCAACCATTGCAGATCATTTGGTCACACCGCATAAAAATGCTCCTCAAAAGTACAAAATTTAAATTTTTGTACCATTTATACCATTTATCCCACAATTCATAACAATATTTATTCTTAAGAGAACAACCTACACATAAAGGGTTCACGATATTAAATTTGGACAAACGCAAGATGCAGAGAGATTAAGCATTTAGCATAAAATGTCACCGAAAGGGCACACTCCCCCACACTTAAATTGAACAACGTCCTCATTGTTCACCAGAAAAAACAAGGGAAGGCTTCAGAAGGCCTTTTCGGTAATTAGATAAATTAGAGAGAACACGAAGCTTACGAATTTTCATTTAAGCATATAAATTCTCCTCTGCATGATTTATTTAAATAAAAGCATAATTTAAAGAAACTAGTACTCGCCTGATATTATTTTTGCTTGCGTTATAAGAGGTCCCCCACACTTGAGCTTCAGCCTCAAGTAGCGTAGCTTGGTTGCGGTGTAGACATGAAATTGCACTTGCATAAGACACTAGAAGCAACCATACTATAAACGAGGTTAAAAGTTAGCAAAAATAAAATTAAAGGGAACCTGAAAATTAAAACAGCATAAAAAGCATATAAAAGATAAGTTCGTCCGGCTTGCCTCCCGGAAAGCTGCCCTTCTTTAACGTCTTTGGCTAGACGCTTTGTCGTTAGATCGATCATGGGGGGTGGTTATGAGGAGGAGATCCAAAGCATGACTCGATGGTTTTTTTTTAGAGTCCATCTGGATGCATGTTTCTTTTCTTATCCCGCTCTTCGTCCGGGATTGGTGGTGGTATCTCTGTAATAGACATGCCGTCTGGAAGGGTAATAAACAGAAGTGGGGATGATGGTGATTGAGTGTCCCTCACAAACTTGAGATCTTTGGATTTGCTATCTGGAGATCTTCCTGATGCAAACTCCAGCTTTTCGTTTTGCTTCTTGAAGGGTGATCTTCCCCTGGGCTACCCAAATGTGCACATCGGCTGTGGCAAGGAATGGTCGTCCAAGAATGAGAGGTGTAGTGGGGTTCTCTTCGATGTCTAGAATGACAAAATCGCATGGGAAGTATAAGTGCTCCACTTTAATGATAACATCCTCCACCACTCCGCTTGGGTATGTTACCGAACCATCTGCCAGTTGCATGGTCATCTTAGTCTTTTTCATCTCTCCAATTCCCAGCTTTTTGAAAGTGGAGAGGGGCATCAAATTAATGGAGGCACCCAGATCGCATAAGGAGTATGGAAATGAGGTGCTACCAATTGTGACTGGAATGGTGAAGCTGCCCGGATCATTGTATTTTGACGGTAGTGGTTTTTGTAAAGTAGCTGAGCAAGCTACATTGAGAGGTACCGTACCGACTTCGGCCAATTTAGTTTTGTTGGATATGAGGTGTTTGAGGAATTTGGCGTAGTTTGGCATTTTGGCAATGAGGTCGACAAACTGTATGTTGACATTTAGTTGCTTCAGCATTGCTAGGAACTTACCATATTCATTATCCAACTTCTCCTTCTGGAGTCGGTGAGGAAATGGTATAGGCGGTTCTTGTGAAGAAGGTTCTGAAGCTGATGGAATAGTGAGGACGCTAGGAGATGTCTTTTCTGTTGGAACCTCAACTTTTCCTTCACTATCCTCTTTGGATTCTTCTGATCGTTGCGGGATGTGAATCTCGTCGGTTTTCTTACCGCTTCTCAAGGTTATCGCCTTAACCTCTTCTCCTTCTTCTTCAAATTCGAGTTTCTCATTTTCATAACCGGCTACCAAGTGCTCAAGGTAGGTATTCTCAGATTGAATACGATTATTATAGACTTTGGCAGTGCTTTCAAGTTCAGCTACATTCCTTTTGGAAGTTTCGATTGCTACAACCCACTCTTGGAGGGAAGGGTGTAGTTCTGGAACTTTAGCTGTTTTAGCCACCTCCGTCTTTCCTTCATCGTGCTCCTTCACATAGATGCACTTGGCTTGCTCTCTTGGATTTGGTTCATTTTGGCTGGGGAGAGCCCCTGGCGGTCTGCGAGCAAGATGTTCTGCAAGTTGATTGAATTTACCTTCGATTTTCTGGTTGAAGGCTTCTTGTGCAGAGAGCTGGTTCTGAGTTATGGACATGAAACCCTTCATCATCTCTTTGAGTTCTGCGTTTGGATCAACAGAGGATGAAGATGGTTGTTGTTGTTGTTGTTGTTGGAAACCTGGAGGGGGACCTTGTGCTATAACCCATATTAGAGTTTGGTTGGGGTCTGTTCCCCTGATAGGTGTTGGAATTGTTGTTCTGCCTGCCCTCCTTGGTTCTGATCATTATTTTTCCATGAAAATTCGGGTGATTTCTCCATGGGTAGTTGTTGTTGATGTTATTGTTGTAGGAATTACCGGGGCGGTTTCCTATGAATTGTACTTCCTTGTACTGGCCTTTGCCTTCGCATTGATGGGTTTCGTGAGGACCGGCGCATATGACACATCCTTCTGTAGGTGGAGCTGGTGGTGAACTTGTGGTGAGAAGCTATTGTTTTTACGATTTCGTTTTGTGATGTTGTTAGCTTTCCACCATCTTTGCAAGGGACGAGATCTGAGCCGATAAATGATCTGTAGGCTCAACATGGAGTAGGCCTGCTGCTCGTGGCGTTCTTCCTTTGGATCGCGTCCACTGTCTTGTATTGCTCGTCATGGTTTCGAGAAGATCCATTCCTTCTTTAGGAGATTTCATCATGAAACTTCCTCCTGCAGAAGAATTGACGAGTAGTCGGTTCCCATCATCCAGACCGTTGAAGAATGACAGGCAGAGGGATTGATCGTCAAGACCATGGTGGGAACATTTCATTAGTATCTTTGAATCTGTCCCACGCGTCGTACAACGTTTCTCCCGGCTCCTGACAGAAAGTGTTGATTTCACCGATCAATTGCCTCGTTCTACTGGTTGGGTAGTATTTGGCAAGGAATTTTTGGGCCATTGAAGCCATGTGGTGATTGATCGGGAGGGAAGGCTTTGGTACCACCGGTTTGCTGAATCCGATAATGAGTGAGGAAAAAGTTGTAGTCGGATTCTTTCTTTGACATTGCCGGTTTGGCCAAAAAATTGCAGAAGTCTAGGAAGAGACTCAGATGATTTGGGGCTTCATCTGGGTTCGCTCCACTAAACTTGCCTAGATCCCGGACGGCGGTGATGTAGTGGGTTTTGAAAACCCATCGTCCGGCTTCTTCTGGTGTTAGTTCAGGGAGAACTATGGCTGATGCTCTTCCTTCGGTGTTCGGTTGGTGGTAATCAGAGAGGCACGGTGTTCTGGTTGATTTGCATGGTCTATTTCATTTATAACTTCGTTATTGGCCATGGCTTGATTTCTCAGGTTTCTTTGTGCTTGTAATAAAGTGCGCTCGGGTTCGGGGCTCGGACTGATTGGTGGAGAGCCTCGGGTTCGAGTATTTGGCATGCACAGAAGATAACTTGTGGTTTGTCAGAAGCTGCAAAATTAGTTAGTAGATAAATAAGAAAGGCAGAGATATTGGTTAGGCTGATAAACGTTAGTTAAACAGATATATTTTTTTTGTTTTGTATTTTTTTTAAAAGAGTAAAATGACAGAATATTAAATGACAAGGGAAAGAAATGACAGAAAATTAAAGTTAGGAGTTAGTATACAGAAATTATAAGTTAGTAGTTAGTATACAATGGAAAGAAATGTTAAGGACAATGGAAATGAAATGTTAAGGACAATGGAAAGAAATGACAGGAAATTTTAAGTTAGTAGTTAGGGACAATGGAAAGAAGGACAATGGAACGAAATGACAATGGAACGAAATGACAATGGAACGAAATGACAATAATATTAAGATGTTAGGAGTTAGATGTCCAAAGTCCGAAGTCAAATGTCCAAGTCAGGTCAGAAGTCCGATGTCCAATTCAGATGTCCGAGGTTAACAATTTAATAGTATTAACAGATTATTTTAATACAGCGAGTGAACTACCGGAAACTAGGGAAATTGATGGAATCAATCTCCCCGGCAACGGCGCCAATTTGCAGACTGTTATTTCTGAGTGGTTAAACTGGTGTAAAATTAAAAGAAAGAAATTAAAACTCAAATTATAAACGTCGGGCTGCAAACAAATCCCGGTCGTAGTTAGTAAAACAAGTGTCGTATCCACAGGGAGATTGTTCAATTTATCCTAGTCTTGGTAGTTACTTAAAAACTGTAAAAAGGGGTTTAGCCGGAGGCAAGCTTGATTTGTTGTTTGATCAGTGCAATATAATAAAAAAGTAAAAAGGTGAATTAATGATGTGAATGGAAAAATGTATCCTAGGATAGCGGGGGAATTTCCTAAATTACTTAAACATATTTATAACCTGTTTCAATTATTTATTGCCTATTAGAGTTAATAATTGTCAGTTACGAACTCTTAATAAAAGCCTTAATATTTTCCTGCTCAGTCCGGAGTGTAAATATCAAGATTAATTCCTTTGTGGTACCTAGACTATCTCAAAATCATATGTTGATAGTTACCAAATAAATGCAGTCGTTTGTCGCGCAAAGCATTTAGCAATATTAGTTGAAAGGAATTAAAACAAGTTAAATGAGAGAAACAGGTGATAAATATTAATTTACGTAATATTAGAAATCAAACCCCCATCCTAGGATACAAAAGAAAATTACTCAGACATTAACGGAGATAAGAAGATTACACAGATAGATTTTGACATTAATTCAGAGGAAGAACTGGTCTGCTCTCCTCTCACTGCTGTTCTTCTATTTCTTTTGTTACTGCGTGAGTGTGGAATGTGGTGTTACGGGAGGAAATAAGTAAGGAATGATGAGTGTGTGGTGGAATTCTTCAGACTCCCGTCGTGCGTGGTGTTGTTTATGCAGTTAATGGTGGGTTTATATAGAGGTTTGGATCCGTACGAATTTGATTGCAGATGAAGAAGAGCATTGATTGCAGGGGACAGACTGAATACGCGTGCGGAGTAGATGGATAAGTTGCGGGCGAGTCGGGCGAGTTGCAGACGACGGCGCGAAGAAGATACTGGTCGCGACTGATAATTAGTCACGGTCTGTTGGTGTCCGCCTGTGGTACCGCCCAATAAGTGGCGGTTGTGTGCTGTCCGCCTGTGGTACCGCCCAATAAGTGGCGGTTGTGTGTGTGGTGTCCGCCGGGCGGTAGCCTGTGTGTTGTCCGCCTGTTAAGAGGCGGTACCCTCTGTGTTGTCCGCCTCGCGGTTGCCTATGCCTCGTCCGCCTCGCGGTTGCAATTGATGGGTGCGGACGTCTCAGCCCCTTCTCATCCGATATTATGTATATTATATATTTATATATATATATACAATCTTCAATCGGCTCTACATTCTTCGTTATAAGTCCGTTTTCTGAGCCGTTTGCGTCTACGCATTCGTCTCTTTGTCTACTTCACTCCCGGCTTGGTTTTCCTCATGTTAAACCAATAATTTTGTGAGATAAACAATAAAACATAAACTAGAGGAAAACTAACCGAAGTGGAGAAATGAGCAAGAAAAGTGCTAATATTACATGGAAAAAAAACCCTAAATACATGCTCATTTGGACACTTATCACCTAGCAAACCACAAGGGTTCTACCAGCACACATACAAAATCCCAATACACCAATACTTCTCAATTACAATACCAACACATTATTACTTCCTCAAATAGCTATACTAATACACATACACCATTCATTAGGCTCTAAGGCCTACAAATCCACATTTTTCTCACAAATACTCAAACATACACAACTACAATACTAGTACATAGTTTGAGTTCATTTATTTGTTTACCCATTCCCATTACACTAATGCATTAAATTAACCATTAAGAAGGAGCTCTTACCTTGAGCTTTTGATTCCTTCATTTCTTTTCCATTTCTCCTCTTCCTCTCTTTCTTGTCCAAATCGGTTTTGTGGAATGGAGTTGCCAAACTCCATTCCCATCACCCAAGCACACAAAGACAAGTATAATTAATACACTAACTCTTAGATTTATACTAACTCATTGAGGTGCTCAAAACAAGATTTCTAGGGTTTACCTTTGGAGTGTTTTAGGAGGGGTTTTAGCCCTTGGTTCAAGAAGGAGAATCCACCACCATTGTAGGTGAGATTGAAGCTCAAAAGAGAGAGAAAAATAAGGCATTACAAAGGACAAAAAATCGACTACCAAAGGAAGGTGGAGAAAACTTGAATCTTTTATGGAGATTTTTACCTTGTTGGAAAGAGGAGACTCCAAGCTCCATAATGGTGTGCTTTTCTCTTCAAATGGGGAAAACCCATGGAGATGAAGTTGCTCATTTTCGGATTTTGAAAAAATAGAAATGTAGAGCTTGAAGAGAGGAGCAAGAATATGTACTTTTTTTCTCATTTGGAGCTTTAATATGGCTTGAGTATGAGGTAGAAGGTGGAGTTGCCATGGGAGCTGGTTGGAGAGCTCAAAAATCGGTAGCCACCAGAGGAGGAAGATGAGAGGGTTCAGGAGGGGGAGTGCTCACGTAGGAAAGAAAGGAATGGGAGAGAGAGAGAAGGAAAGGTAGTATAAGTTGCTTTTTGCTTTATTACTTTATTGCTTTTTGATTTTTTATTAGTTAACTAGTGTGTGTGTGTGTGAGAGGCTGAATTAATTGTTAAAACCGGCCCCCTATTGTAATACTAGTTGGAGCGTTTCTCGTCTTTTATAGAAAACGCTCGTTATTTTACCCGGTTTCGGTACTGTTCACTAACCGGGCCCGTTTTCCGGAATTTCTCGTTTCTTTATTTTTATTGGTTATTAAGCTTCCGTTAATGCTTAATTATAGTTATTTAATGAACTATAATTTTTACGGGTTCGTTTGACCACTTACAATCACGTTTTCGAATTTTCTCGAAAAAGTGCGCTAAAGCTCTATTAGCGTTTTAATACATTATTTGGATCCGTTTTCTTCGGGAATCATTCCCGTATACTAATTAGGCATGAATAAGCCCTATGAATCCTTATAATACTCTAACCGAGGTCTCATACCTCCTATGGTTATTTAACGCTTATTTTAGCGTTTTTCGCTTTCTAAGCGTTTTCTCATTTCTTTTGGATTTATTTTCCTTACCAAAATTACTTAGGCACTATTAGGCCCTTAAATACCATATTAAAATAATCTATTCACCATATTTAAGTTCGGGGTATTTCATTTATATAATAAGATCATAGTTATTTTCCTTTTACCATTTCCATATTATCATCCATAATCCGATCCGAGTTTTCGTATACAATTTCCAAATTGCAATCCGTCGCGTACAATAAAGATCGCGAAACAATTAAATCCACAACCACAACACATAGCAAGCATATCACTCTTCTCATGCATACACACATACCAGAACCTGAGGAAGCCCTCAGGAACACTCGGACCATATAGAACGTACCGTACACCGATATAGTATTAGCGTGCGGGACCACGATCACCCTCTAGTCCTTTGTAACTCAACTCCCGCAACCCGGTCTACTGGAAATGTAATCTAACATTAGTATCTACATCTCGAACCCACCGCACCGTATCAAGATAAGTTCTAGCCTCTATCCCGTAATAAATTCTTAGTCGGTTATTCGTTCGACTTGATCTTTCGTTACTCTTGGGATTTAGATATTATTGTACGTTACTGTTTGCGAGTACGCATCATTTGGTAATTCGACAATGTTTTCCCATTGAGAATTAAATCCATTGATAACTTACATATTACCGGATTGTTTACGTGTATGCATACATTTTTCGTATACGTGTTTGCATGGAGTTAAATCCTCTAACTACGTTTATCGTCTACGCTCCCGTTCTCACGTGGGTGCATAGTTGTTAATTACGTATGCACGCGTTTAGTATATAGTTGTTGCTATATTTATTTTAATCACGTTGCATTTTTATTTCTAACCATATATCATCGTACATGACTTTGTCGGTCATATTATATGTTCCCTTTTTCTTAAAAATCATGTTACGAATTGTAACATTTCCCGTAATGGATATATCGTCATTTCATGTAAATGTTTATGAGGTATGTCTATGCCATAATAATTTTCTTATGGCATAGCTCTTCATAACTTAACATAATGTCACTTATATCATTGTAAACGTTATTCTTATTTTCAGCCTATATTTCCGAAATTCTCCATCAATCCCCTTAGTTTCAAAAATTACATTCTTGTTCCCATGCCTTCTTATTTATTTGCAAAACCAACCCAATTATAATTCTTGTCACATTTCCTCTCTTATTTAATTATAACCTATGTTTTCAACCTTATAATATATATACCATATATATAGATGTAACGCCCATTTAGTACCATACTTGTACATCTTTCGAAAATTATATTTCTTTCCCATCTCTTTTTATTTACTTACAAACCAACCAAATATTATTCTTGTCACAATTCTACTTCTATTTAATTATAACCTAAGGTTTTCCAACCTTAATATATATACACTATACATATACATATTTACACTCCAGCCACACTATTTATGCATATACATTTTCGGAATTCATTTATCACCCATAACTTCCTTTTATTCGTAATTCATCCCTCTTTGCTTTAGAAACTTACAATTGTAATTCTTAACTTTATACTATACATAATAATTAGGGAAAATTACATCCCCCACCCATGAGGTTTGGTGTATTTTCACAGCCCACCCATGTAGTTTGGGAAATTACTTTGCCCAACCACCACTTTACCTCCGTTTTTCATCTGTCACTCTAACACTCACTTCCGTTAGTGTTGCCCATGTGGCATCCCACCATTCGCTCCCCCAAATGCTGACATGGCTATCCTTTCTTCATCTGTCCGCCTCTCTGCCTCTCTATTTGGTTTCACTCTCTCCATCCCCCGTATCTGTACTCGATTCACTACTGCAATGGTGGTTCCTCTCTTCGCATCTGCACTCGCATCTGCTCGTCGCCCTCTTCTATCCCTTGCGTGTTGATTTTTTGCTCATCTGCGAACCCTTCTCCTCTTCGCATCTGCTCGTCGCCCTCGTATATGCTCAATTACTCTTCTATCCCTTGCGAGCTGATTTTGCTCATGTGCAAACCCTAACAGACGGGTATCTGAACTCAAGCCCTAGCATGGACAGAAGAATATCCACCAACTTGTTACTGATGTACTTATTTATTCAGGTTTATGAAGTAGAATTGTGATGGCGTTTGTCAGACTTCAACTTTGAAGCGAGAAGTATGTTGTATTTTTTTTGTTGTTGTCTGAATACATGGACGGAAGTATACCCACTAACTTATTACTGATGTTCTTATTTTGTAGGTTTCTGAAGTACAAATGTGTTGGTGTTTGTCAAACTTCGACAGAGCAGGAGACTTTGAAGGGAGAAGTAGTGCACTGTTGTTGTGTCTGTAGTGTTTGTTTTGCTGTTTTTCTAATTTTGTGTTCAATGGATCAAGTAAGCTGGTGCTTAGTTCACCACTTTTGTAAGGATGGCACTCGTGTGAACCACTAGTACTATGTTGTGGTCTGGATGATGACCAAAACCTCCCTAACAGTTGTTGATGGCTATCGGATTCTATTCAGTAGGTGACATTAATGAATGAGGAAGTGTTGGTGTTGTATGTTGACAGCATGAGGTTGTCTGTTAATTTTGTTGTTTCGGACAACTCATGACAGCTTTTATGATTAAGTATTCTTGTTTAAGTTTTCTTAACATCGTTCTTGTTCAAAAATCTTGTTTCACAATTCTTGTTTCAGAATTATTGTGAATTCTTGTTCAGAATTCTTGTTCTGAATTCATGTTCAGAATTCTTGTTTTAAACCTGTACATTTTGTAGTAGGACATATCATCGATAGCATGAAGGCAGTTGTGGACAGAAACATGTAACTTACATTAGAGTAAAATATGAGATACATTAGAGTACCATACAGAGGGAAATATGAGACACATTAGAGTACCATACAGAGGGAAATATGAGACACATTAGAGTACCATACAGAGGGCTAACACATTAGAGTATCACTACTAATACATTCAAATCACTAGTACATTTGAAATGTTGTACAATAACTACACTAAACTATCTTTAAAACCACACCACGATTGCACCAACTACTACATAACAGAGAATGATGAGCTTATTAAGCTCAGACTTCAGATCAACTCTATCTCTTCAACTCCGCTAGCTCATCTCTGAGTTGACGCAGTTGCTGTTGAATGATCATATCGACGTTGGTATCATTTGAGTTGACCTCCCCACCATTGTAAATTTCAGGTCTCAATAGATGCATATTGTGCTCCAATTCATACCACCACTTGAAGATGCCATTAGCACAATCACATCGATAAAACAATTTTGAAGGATTGTCACATGTCTCCGCAATGAACAACCGAGCATTCCTCTTGCAACGACACTTCACATTAACAAATTGCAAGCGACTGCGACTGTCATTACTTTTGCTGTTTAATGATGACATAGTGTAGCAACTAACCTACTGTGAGTGAATAACAACAGTAGCAAAGAAGTATAACATCAGTAGGATCATTGCCCTTGCTCACCAATAACAGATCAAGTTACAACATAGATTAATCAATGAGAAGTGTGAGCTCAGATTAGGATTTTAGCCCCATCATCATAGCTTTAGTGCAGCAATACCAGTAGATCATACAGCAAAGTGGAGCAATTCCAATTGTTTTCATCAAATGGCCAGGAGCAACATATGGTATAGTAGTCAATTGTATGTTATTTTCTAGCTTCTCACATCAGGAAAAACAATTGAAAACATACGAATACTGCTACCACTTAACCAGATGAGAAAATCAATGGTACCGCTACAACACTAATGCAATGTGAAGGATCAGAATAAAACTGGGATCACCGGGTATGGGGGCAATTCTTTAACAAATCATAAACAACATCATTTCCAGGAATGGTAACAAGTATCTGCCCATAATTCAAACAGCAAGTAGAGCTAGGGTTCATAATCGACCCATAAAACAGCCAAGTAGAGCTAAATCGACCCATATAACAACAGGCAGACCAAGTTACATCATCAATGACAAAGTGTGAGCTCAGATTAGGATTTTAGCCCCATCATCACAGCTTTAGTGCAGCAATACCAGTAGATCATACAACAAAGTGGAGCAATTCCAATTGTTTTCATCAAATGGCCAGGAGCAATATATGGTATAGTAGTCAATTGTATGTTATTTTCCAGCTTCTCACATCAGGAAAAACAATTGAAAACATACGAATACTGCTACCACTGAACTAGATGAGATAATCAATGGTACCGCTACAACACTAATGAAATGTGAAGGATCAGAATAAAACTGGGATCACCAGGTATGGGGGGCAATTCTTTAACAAATCATAAACAACATCATTTCCACAAAGGTCGTGACAAAAATGTGCCCATAATTCAAACAGCAAGCAGAGCTAGGGTTCAAAATCAACCCAAAAAACAGCAAGCAGAGCTAGAATCGACCCAGGAAACAACAAGCAGAGCTAGGGTTCATAGTCAACCCATATATCAGCAGGTAGAGCTTGATTCAACCCAAGAAACAACAAGCAGAGCTAGGGTTCACAATCGGCCCAGAAAACAGTAACCAGAGCTAGGGTTCACAATCAACCCGAAAAAAACAACAACAAAGCTGAGGTTCACAATCGACGCAGTGCTAGCCATTACAATCGACCAGTATAACAACAAGTCACGACCCAGTGGATCATCGACTAACATAACACAACAACACAAAGCAGGTAGAGCTAGGGCTTGAGTTCAGATACCCGTATGTTAGGGTTCGCACATGAGCAAAATCAGCTCACAAGAGTAATCGAGCATATACGAGGGCGACGAGCAGATGCGGAGAGGAGAAGAGTTCGCAGATGAGCGAAAAATCAACACGCAAGGGATAGAAGAGGGCGACGAGCAGATACGAGTGCAGATGCGAAGAGGAGAACCACCATTGCAGTAGTGAGTCGAGTACAGATACGGGGGATGGAGAGAGTGAAACCAAATAGAGAGGCAGAGAGGCGGACAGATGAAGAAAGGATAGCCATGTCAGCATTTGGGGGAGCGAATGGTGGGATGCCACATGGGCAACACTAACGAAAGTGAGTGTTTGAGTGACGGATGAAAAATGGAGGTAAAGTGGTGGTTGGGCAAAGTAATTTCCCAAACTACATGGGTGGGCTGTGAAAATACACCAAACCTCATGGGTGGGGGATGTAATTTTCCCTAATAATTATTTAAATCTCAATTTCAACCTAGATTTTCTTCCAAATTCCATACAACCCACAAACTTAATTTAGTTCCGGTTTACACTCTAATTTTCAGTAATTTATAACTTAACCCCACAAGTTTATAAATGTAACATGTTACCATTTAAACTACATGTTATATCTTTAATTCGTTAAATCACAAGAATCAACCCCATATCTTTACTTAATTATGAATAGGCCCCACTATTCTTACTATTTTCATTACAACCCTATATTTCCCAAAATCACACAATTTCGGGAAAGGTTTTACAATAGTTGTATTTTAACACTTAAACCATATATTATACACATGATTGTTATACTACCGAAAATACCCCAAAATTTTTCCATTATTCTAAACAGGCCCTTAGGGACTAAAAATCAAAATTATAGTCCTCATCTTTTCGGTAATTTATAATATAACCCCTATAATTTTAAAATTCTATTTTTCAGCTTAATGTTTATTAAATCTCCAATTTAATTAAATTAAATTTCCTAAATTAGTTAAACTTCTATTATAGTCAAGGTTGACCATTGACTTTCTCTCTTTCAACCACATTTATTAATATTTACGAAAAGACCCATTTAATTCCCTAATTTTTGCATTTAACCTCTTTAACCTTTATAACCTCATAAATTATGTTCTTAAGATTCCCAATATAATTTCCCCACATTTTTAATTTATTTGTACCCTATAATTCTTTTAATTGTGGTTTTTACCCCATTATAATTCCCTTGTTCTTTTTTGTAAGTTTTATAAGTTACTTAAATCATGTCAAAACTTAGTAATTCTCACCAATATTTTCCTTAGGATGTTCGTTGGTGATTATGCCTAACATATTCTCATTTAACACCAAAATCTATATAATTCTTTTTCTCACCCCTAAATTCACTAATTACAATTTTAAGTTCAACTAATTAATTTGCTATGGCCTAAGAAATCGGCCTTAAATATAGTTTAAATTTGGCTTCCAAATATCATTAAAATGTTGCCAAGACTTACTATCTGTAACGCCCCTATTTAACAAAAATGCAGCGGAAATAAAATACTTGGGTGGTTACAAATCATCAGGTTCCAAACACCCGGCACCAAACCTCACCAATTACAACTTATAATACTACAAATGCTACGGTATGAACTCGAGAAAACATAATAAAAGCAACATATACAAACTCTCCACAATCCCTAATTTCCATCCCAATCACTCATCCTCTTCGTGGCCACCTGTATAACAATTCGTACCTGTAAGATGAAACCAAGCAGCCCACCCCGGGAGGGGTGAGTAGTTCCCTGGAATGGAACTAGTACAATTCTTTAAACCAATAAATTAAAATATAATTCTTCAAATAAAATAGTAACATGAAAACAAACTCTTAAAAGCAAAACAGAGAAAAAGCACTTCAAAACAATCAAGTTAAAGAGAAAAGAAAACAAGGAAAAGCTAGAGATAAAGAACTTCCAAACCCAGTCATCCACTTAAGAGGTCACACCATAAAGTTAGTAAGCATTCATTGTTGATGTTAGAACCAATTCTGGTTAAGAAGAGAAAGACTCAGGTAGTCACAAAGGACTAGGAATGATATGAATACCCATAACCTGTGGTAGACAGTTTATGTCTCCACCATTTCAGAAAGTTGATTCCCATAGACAAACATACTCAAGAGTGGAATAAAACCAATTGGGAGAGATGGCCCCCACCGCCAGTCAGTTGTCAAAAGGACGAGGTAAACAGACCTCCGCTGCCAGTTGTCACAAGGACGAGGTAAACAGACCTCCGCTGTTAGTTGTCCACATGGATGAGGTATAGCAGACCTCCGCTGCCACCGACCCGTTCTCGGTCATCGGTGAAAATTGTGTGCACCACTTAATAGAAAGAATCCATACTCAATACCAAGATTGACATTTTCCCATATTCCCACTAGATTATTAACTGCACAAGTGCAATACCAAAACATCCAGTCCTACAGAGTGCAGAGGCGTAAACCGTCAGCAGTTAATATCTAATGAGACAACCAGATAGGAGGAACCAATAATCATGAAAGTTGTATATTCAAGGCTCAATTAGTCATATCAAGCTGAGTTAGTCACACAAACAGTTCCCTTTTTGAAATTCATTCAAGCTCAGTTAGCGTTTTCCCAAAACATTCCATAAAGTTCGTTAGCAAAAGTATCTGAGTACAAGAAATCGTACCTGGTTAATATTGTAGCAGTTCTAGTCGACTTGTGCAAATATTCAACAATACTCTGAGGAATATTAAAGGTATTCTAACATCAATAACTTGTAGCCTAAGTTAAACTTAAATAAATTCCTCACTCTTATTTCTAAGTCTCAATTGTCTTTTAAGCCCTCACTTAAATGTCATGTATAACCTTTGACTTATCTTAGAATGTTGTATAACTCAAGGTTGTAAGACCAAGGAATGTATTTTATCAATATTACTAGATAATCCATTAAGTTTTCCCCTTAACTTAATTAAGATCTACATCCTGTATATTGGCATCATAGTGTTGTAGATACATTTTATTATAACTTAATTGGGCTACTAAAATCAACTATCTTACCTTTAGTTCAGAATGACTTCTAATTACAACCATTTAATAATCTGGTCATAAGATGTTCAATTACTTTTCATCTTGAAATTACTATATTTTAATTAACTTAGACTTATCGAATTCTTACATTTAGGATTCCCAAAGTATATTGTTTGCCTAATTATTACCTATATAATAAGGTGTTTTATGATAAACTTTTATGTATCCTTACTCACATTTAATTCCCTAACTGTTTTATTTATACACACCTTCTCTCTATAAACTTTGTATACTCCTTTTATACTAAATTTTAATAAACTTATGTCTTAAATACATTTTAGATTGTTTACAAAACCTAAGGTTTCAAAGGAATAACTCAACAAATCAATTTCCTTTATTATGTTTTAGGATAGACATTACATCTTAACATAAGGTAAAATTTACCTAAGAATTAAATTCTAGTTCATAAGTGAGATTGTTAATTAACTCGTAAGATCGTCTACTCTGAAAAATCCTCATACCTTAAATTCAGATGACATATTAATATTTCCAATGTCGTAAAGTAGATTAATATAATCTCTTATGTAACTTAGCTTCATCAAAATAAAGGTTCAAAGGTTTTTAAATATCTAATTTATATAAGCAAACCTTTTTATAAGTTCTGGCTATTAATTACAACACTTATTTATAAATTCACATTCTGAATATTGGTAATTAATGTTATAAATGTATTTTATATGGCTTATCTAGTTATAAGAAACTTAAAGATTGTTATTTAGATTAATTTCCTAATCATAGTTTAATATAGCTTTATACCATAACCTTTTAATGATTGTATCGTAAAACATTAAGTTATTGCTCAATACTATAAATGTTATGAAATGATTAAATCTAGACTTATTAATCCACTTCACATTTAGATGTAAAAGTATATCATTATATAATAAGATTTATCTGTGTCACAACTTATGTAATCCAATTACAAATATTCCTAAGTCTTAACTTATTAATTACCTAATCCAATTATCGATTTACATTCTAGTCATTAACAAATAATATTATATATGTATTTTAATATGGTTTATATAAATATTAGAAATTCAAAGGTAACTCTTTAAGCTAAATTTCATAACCATAATTTAATACCACCCCATATAATATTCTTTTTATTAGTATTATGTATAGGTTTAATTTAGCTTATTAATTCCTTCATATTCTATTTCCTATAAGGTATTTTATTTCTTTTATTTCTTTTATTTATTTTTTTATCTATATATATTAGGATTTATTTAAAACATTCTTTATGTAGTTTTATTGTATTTAATTACCTCTATTAACTTTTACACATATCCACATCTAATATATGGTTTATAAAATAAAGTATTTTCCTTAGTTTCAATTAAGTATATTAACTTCCGTATTATATAATTAATATAAATGTAGATTAATTAAATTCCTTGATTTAACCTAAGTTACTATTTTATTTCTGGTATATATATGTATGTATATATATATTTCACTTAAAGTTTATACCTAAAAATATTTATTAACATTCTGTATTAAATGTTAGTTTAGTCTTATTATATTATTCCCAACCTATAAAGTTTATTAATCAACTATACTTTAATTTTTTGTTACATTAAAAATCATAGATTATAAAATAACTTATGAAAATTCCATAATTACAATTTTTAGACCTATTTCCTCTTGTCCAAAAATTCTTAAATGTAACATATAGTAACTATGATATTTTATACATATTATAAAATTTTTATTTCATAAAAATCTCTTTGCTAATTATCTAAATAAATCAATAATTCTTAGAACTTACAAAAATTTTATTTTGCGTTTAAAAACTCAAAACCCATATTATTTTACATAAAAATAAACTATATTTTATAAGGAATCTATGGTTAAAATTTCATGTCAAAATACATTAGGGAAGGCCATTAAATAAATTCAACAAGTTAGAGTTTTATTCTGGAATTTAAATTACTAAATATACTACTAATCTCCCACGTTTTAATCTCGGCCGCCCGTTCCTATAACCTACGATCGGACGGCCCAATTTACCCCAGTTCATACGAAAATCCCAAATCGATTGTGAGTACGTTTTCACCGATTTCTCACAATCTACAAAACCAAATTCGTTGATTTTTGTTTCGTTGGATTCAAAATTTAATTGCAATTACAATGGTACCAATTTTATGAGCTATCATGCAGTACATTGGAAATTCGATTCTGGGTTAACTCGGTTTAGGGTTTATGAACTTGTGGTTCGAATTCCTTCGAATTCTCGCTATACAATGAACTATAGTTTAAATTGGAAGTTGGGTTAGATCTAGAATGAAAAACCGAGTAGCAATATCGGAGGAATTGGTCGGAAACTCACCGGAGACGTGTCTGTGAGTGAAATCGAAATCGATTTCTGGAAATGTTCGAATGTTCAGGTTGTTCGAGTAGCTAACTTTGAGTATCTATAAAATGCGGCACAAATCGAGTTAGGACAATTTTTTGGGCTTATTCGAAAGAGGAGATGTAACTCTACAATTTGATAGCAACATCTAGATCTAATACGGAATACATAAGAAGAAATTTAAGTCGAAAGTCTCGGGTTTATACCTTGCATTTTTCTGGAAATTCTATGATTTTATGTGCAGTTTGAGTTGGCTACTTCACGGACCAACTCGCGCTAACTGAGAAGGATTCAATCCACGAAACCAACCACATTTTAAAGTAGGAATGTAACTCTAAATACTAGTGGAAGAATCATTGAATTTGATAAATTAGAGAGAAAGTTACAGATCTCACAAGATCTGGGTTTACCTATCGATTTTTGGAAAGATCTGGGCAGGAAATCCACCGTGATCGAATGATGAACTTTAGACGCCTTTATCTTCCACCCTATTGTGAATCAGCCTTGGGTGTATAAAGGAAAGTTGGAGAGGAATTAGAGATCTACAAACGAGCTAAAGAACTCGAATTTTTATTGACAGATGAAGGAGATATGACTCGACGAAGTTACCTTACCGATTCGGTTTTCTGGAAATCTGGGTTGCAAGTTTTCAAGGAGGCAACTTCAGATCAACTTGTCGGCGGATTTAGAAGGAATTAGGTTATGTATGAGTAATGGTTATAAAGAGGGTTTGAAGGAGAAGAGAATGAAGAAGACGACATGCAAAAATACCCAAGGACGGCTGAGATAATGGAGTCTGAAAATGAGGCAACAACTGAGGGTGGCTGAGAAGAGTTAGCCGAATTCTGGGGAATTCTGGCAACCTGGCGTGGCACGTTTCCCGAGGCGTGCGTGGCTGAGTCAGACAGCCCTTGCCACGTCAGCAGTCTTCAAAATTTTGGCTCTAAACTTCATTTTATCATAACTTTGGCTAGGATGAACCATTTTTGACGTTCTTATTATCAATCTTCTTGGTTTTCCATAATCTTTTTATTGATATAGGTTTCATGGGTTGGTATGACCATTCTCAAGAAGTCAACCCTAGCAAGGCTTAAGAGCTTTAAGGTTTCTATAATTTTATATTGACTTTTATGATTTAAACCAAGGCTCCAAATATTTCTAAAATCTTTATAATATAATTGGAGTGTCTCAAAATTTTTCCAAGATTTATTGACTCATAAATCTTATTATTAAATTCAAAATACTATATAATAATATAGTATTTAATAGTATTATTTAGGGTTTTAATAGAAGAAATCCCCTAAATTAATTTAAATTAATTTATGGGGTATTTCACTATCCTTCACGGTTTGTCCCAGTTTACTCTAATTCCTTTTTAAAACGTTTCTGTTCCATGTTATAAGGAAAAATCTTAATTTTAGTAATCATTCCCACTTAGTTTTTCCTAGCCTATCATTACATAAAGTTCCCGTACCTGTTTTACATTTAAACCATACCAATATGTACATATAGCTTCCGGTAATAATCTCCACTTACATTACATGAACTTTAAATGTTAAAGTGTGGGTTAAACATTGTTTTTCCTCGTTTTAAGGCAACCATAAACCGTCCTCTGCTCTCGGTAATGACCTTATACTACAAAACATAACTCTTAACATATCAAGGTGTAGTTTTAGATATTCATTTACCTTTTTTTGATCGCAAGGTTTCCTCCACTCAGCGGCAACTTCACGGCACTATATAGGTACATAACTAAGTTAGATTTTTGTATAGTTATATTTTTTTTTCAACACTCACGCACTACTATAGTACCATGGAGGTATTCTTACCTCGTGAATCTGGTTTTCTTCCTTCCCTGAGAGGTCTCTATTACCGTGGCATTCTAAGGTGGAAATGACATGGGTTTATCGCCATACATGCAGAGAAAACAACACATCATTATTACCCTTCTTGCGGTAGTTATACAAGGCACTTGGGCATAGATTTTTGGAGCTCAAGAGAAAAGGTTTTACCTTGCAAAATCTGTGGAGATCCACCTAGTATCCTTGGCTACCTAGAGGTGTAACACCCCAACCGCTAATCCTATGCTTACCGTCTAATTGCCCTATTAATCTTACGAGTTCATAGCGGAATTATTACATACTTACCACGGCGGGTGGTACAACGCCGCTAACCGCCCATACGGCTAGCTAGGCTTACCTTACTTACAGTCACGGTTTGATGAACATAACGTACCGAGCTACTAAATTACTTACTCAAAACCTCATACACCAAATACTTACATCATTGGATCACCGAGTATTAAAGTATATTCGTTTACAGCATTTATAAGTTCCGAAAGAGTGAGTTTCTAAGACTACTCATCTATACCAATTCCCACGCTATCCAAAATCCAAAAAGGTGTACCCCATGGTACACCGGCTATTCAAAAACTGTAGCCATGTACTACTTAGTACACCCATCATAAATTCATTGTTTACAAACCAAAGGAAAGACAGGAAAATTAAACTTCAACTCTCCTAGTCTTCATCCTTCACGGGTACCTGCGTGTAGTAAAAATGGTGCCCTAAGGGGCTCAGCAAACGCTGCATATAAACTCTACATATACCGCGTGCTAGCTAGGGCACGCCGACTATTTGACGTCCACTAAACATGCTGTTCATTTATTTCATACATACATGTTGTTCATACATCATACATGCTATACCATTCATTACACAATTCAAGGCAACAGTATCATAGCATACACCTCACTTACCTTCACAAGGTTAGCCAAATTATGCATCCGGGTTAATCAGAATGCTTTACTCTTTTACTCATTACTTACTTTTTCTTACTTACAATTACTTACTTTCATTTACTTTACTTACTCATTCTTACTTACTTACTTATACTCAAGTTAAGTCGGGACCTCCGGTCCTGGGGACTACACCGTCCCACCTCCGGGATTTACTTGACTCACCAATCCGGGATGCTACCCACTTAAGGGATTTGGGCCGCGGACCAGCTTAAGAGTCAGGAATTGGAGCCAACCTCTCGTGACTCCGCATCCTCACGCGTGGCCGAAACTATATCGGACTTCTACTCATTCCAATTTAATTACCAATTTAAGTTAGGATGGTTAGCTTGTTAGGAATAAGTTAGAAGTCCAAACACATCACAATCGGCACAATACAATTCATCATACATACACACTTCATATTCATCCAAACATTTCATGAATTATACAAACTAAATTTGAAGACAATATACAATCATATACAACACTACATATTCACAAGTAAACATGATAACTCCGATTCGTGCATTTATCTTATTTGGTGATCAATTAGCACACAACACACAAATCAGAGTAACCAAGATAGCATACGGGGCATGAGGAATCCATACCGTTCACCGTTGTCCATATTTCCAAACGTCTTCCCGGTGTCACAAATCAAATCCTATTATATACATACAATTGAAAGATTAATCTAACTATCGTTAGCTTAACTTATACTTACTATGTCCTTACACTTCTTACACTACACTTTACTTACTTACTTTTCATTACTTAAGTTTTACTTTCTTACTTAACTTTGGCATGCTTTCATACATGTACATATATATATGTATGTAGGTATATACATATATATATATATATATATATTTAATTTAAATAATTTTTTTTTTTGGACCGGACCGGACTTGCGACCGACCTTGCAAGTCCGGTCCATTCCAGTAGCTCAGATCACCGAAATCCTTCTGGCCGACCGAACTTGCAAGTCCGGTCGCAAGTTCGATCCATTCCAGAAGGTTTCCTCGGTGAATTTTTCTGGCTCGACCGAACTTGCATGTCCGGTCGCAAGTCCGGTTGATTCTAGTAGGTTACATCCGTGAATTTTTCTGGCTCGACTGAACTTGCATGTCCGGTCGCAAGTCCGGTCGATTCCAGTAGCTTCTGACGGGAAAATTTTCTGCTCCGACCGAACTTGCAAGTCCGGTCGATTCCAGAAGCTTTCCCGTCTTTGTAAGTCTGGGCTTGACCGAACTTGCAAGTCCGGTCGCAAGTTCGGTCCGACCCAGTATTTGCATTTTAATTTCTGTTTTCAGTCCTCTCTTTTACCCATTACTTCCCCATTGTTCCTACACTTATTCCCACATGTTATAACATTATTTAAACCTCCTAATACACCCTAGTTCATTTCCTAACTCCTTACACAATTCTATACTCATTCACTCACATAATTTTCCATGTTTCATACAACACTCACACTAGGTTCTTCTCTAGTTGCATTGTGCTACAGATTTTAACACTAACACTCTCCATCTACAACTCCCTCTTCTAATGTCATTTCTAACACCTCTAATACATTACAACTACATTAGCTATCTCTCCTAATATACCCTCTATCTTTTCCTAACAAAATCTGTTACAACCTACCTCATTCACCTAGTTTAAAATTCACTAAGTGTTCTAATTCTAGATAAATTTTGACATAACCTCCCCTATATTTTTACACTCTCACCACATATTTAGTTCACATTTCAACACTCTTTTCACCTGTTTCAATAGACATCAATACACAAGCTCTCATATACCCACAACAACACTAAAGCACTCTTAAAATTCCTGCACATTAACACTAATTCCCAATCTGTTTTCAATAAGTTTTACACATCTTTTAAAGCTTCGAATTACTTATATCTTCCTACACATTACACTACTAATACATTACCATTTCCATTACTCATTTCAAACTACCAAAAACTGTTACATACATATATATACCAAGTTACACAAAAGGGCATTCTTACCTTGCTTTTCTTCTAGATTTTCTTTGTTCTTCTTTCTCCTTCCTTCTCTCTCTCTATCGGTTTTGGTATTCAACCAATCTAATATTATCACCCATACATACACACATTCAATACTAAAACTAACCTTAAACATTATTTGAGTTCTAATGCACATTCTAGGGTTTAGAATTTATATTACCTTTCAAGGGTGCAAATGGAGCTTGGAGTGGCTCAAGAACAATATTTCCAACTCCACCAACAAGCCAAAATTGGCTAGAACAAGAGGGAGAACAAGGGTTTAGTTCATGAATTTCATTTTGCCTTTGAGGCTAGAAAAAGATGGAGTTTTTGAAGATGTTTTTACCTTAATAGAACAAGGAGAAGGAGGGCCTTCTAATGGTGGTGTTGAAACTCCAAATGGGACATACCCATAAAAAAGGAAATGCTCCTTTTAAATTTTTGGAAAGAGGAAAATGTAGCTCTTGAGGAGAGGAAGACAATGGTGTAATTTTTGGAAGAGTTTTGAAGGAGTTACAAAGGAGAGAAGGTAGAGTTTGTGGGTGTTTTCTTATTCACCATGGAAATCGCATAAGGTTGAAGAAGAAGAAAAAGAGAGAGTGAGGAGGGGTGCATTCACGTGAGAAGAGAATGAGGGATATGCGAGAGAAAATGAGAGAGTAGATAAAGTAAGGTTACTTTATTGTTTTTGTTTGTTTGTGAGTAAAAAGAGAGTAAAGAGAGTGTGAGGAGTGTGAGGGGGGCCTTAAAATCGGCTAGCACACAGACCCTCTAGGGGTTTTAAAATTCTTTTTACATTGTTGGACACATAAGTTTGGTCTATTTATATTTCTACCCCACAACTTCCCGGTTTTGACAGTTTTTTACTAATCTCTCGTTTTATTGATTTTATTGGTCCTAAAGCTTCACTAATATTTATTAATGATTATTTAGTTGACCAAAACTGTTATGAGTCTATTTGACCCGCTTAAAGACACGTTTTCCCCGGTTACCTCGAAAAACGTGCTTTAAGGTTCGGTAATGCTTTTAATCCATTTTAAGGATCCGTTTTCTTCGGGATTTGTTCCCTCATGATTATTTACACTTAATTAAGCCTCTAAATTACTTATTAGCCTAATTAAGCACTATTTTTAATTACGGGGTATTTCAAGAGGGGAAAAGATGGTTCAGTTTTTCCATGGCAACGATGAAGAAAAGGAGCTGAATAGGAGGGTGTTACAACCTTCATTTCCTTACCGTTTTCCTTGGTGTTCTTCTTTAATGTTGCAGGTTATTAACGTGGGATTTTGTGTATTCAGGAAACTGGAAAACCCCCTTTTAGCTGGCGCAAGGAGAAGTGTTTAAGCAGGGTTGAAGCAACACTTTCTTTTGGACAAAACAGAGGAAAAGAAAGAAGAAAAAAACGTGGAGTTCATGTCATTTCTTACCATGTTTGTTTGCTGATTTCTTACTGAGTGTTGCAGGTGGTAGATGGCGATTCCTTCTGCTCAAGGAAGGCTGGAGTTTCTTCAGTAAATGGACATAAGAAGGAGGTTTAAAGGTGGTGTTAAAGCATCATTTTCTGGACAAGAAAACCAAAGAAGAAGAAGAAGAAGGGATTACCTGCAGTTTTCTTACCTTTCTTTCACCTTGCTTATGCTAGTTATTCAATGACCCATGCTCTAGTTCTCAGCTTGAGTATGGAGGGAAAATGTTGAATATTTCCAGGTGTAAGAGGGAGTGGAGTTTAAGGCACTGGTTGTTGTTATTCTCAGTAAAAAAAATGAAGAGGGTGCTGTGTTGAAATACCCATAATTAATTAAACATTGATTAAACATATAATAAATTAGATTAAGGCCTAAACATGCCTTGAAAACCAATTAAACACAACAATGTTCGGCAGAAAGCAAAAATTACACCCTTTGATCTTTTAGGGTAAATATATGCCCAAATGAACTCCTTAGGACCTAAAATTAAGTCCTAAGCGTTATGACCCATGAATGAACACAATGAAACCGTTATCAAAGGAAACCAAGCCCAAAAACACCTTAGAACACAAAATGTGCTCTAAGATTCCTTAAAGCACATTTTTGTGAGATTGTCTTCAAAATGAGTTTTGTTTGATTTTAGGGCCTTGAATACCCTTAAATATACTAATGTGACATAATGTACCACATTTGAATGCCTAATTCAAAGTTTTTCAAAAACGTCAGAAATATGTGCATTGGTTTGTGAATAGTACTCAAATAGTGCAAAAATAACACTTAATCTCCTAATCTAGTCAATGGTCAATACTCCTCCTTTGACCTTGACCATATATTGCCGCCTAATTAGTGATTCTTCCTTATCAAGTATCCGGCCTCAAAATTAAAGAAACATGACACATGAGTAACCTTTTATTAAAGTAAGATAAGCACCACTTTATGACATAAGTTAATCAAATTCATTCTTTCCACCTTGGCAGCTTCTTACGGCAGCCTTAGGAGCTTCCTTCAGCATTAGGCAATCCTCTAAAATATCTAAGGATGAGTCATGCAAGACTATTCCCTAAATTAAGTCATTATCTCTTTAAAAGCCTAAAAGTCTTCTTTCCTCTCATTACCTTTCTTCAGCCATAAGAACATCTTCAAACCCTCTCTTTGCTCCCTCCTTTACCATGAGAAAGAAGCATCTTCAAAGAGCAACACACTTGGTTCTAGGTATGAAATACCCCTAAATTAATTTAAATTAATTTAGGGGATTTCTTTTATTAAAAATTAAATTATGATATGGAATAAGGAATATTAAATTATTATATGGAGTTGTGAAATTATTTAGGGGTTTTCTCCTATTTAACCCTAATTATTATACATTATTATATAGTATTATGAATTTAATAATAAGATTTATAAGTCAATAAATCTTGGGAAAATTACTAAACATTCCAAATATATTATAAAGATTTTAGGAAGTGTTGGAACATTGTTTTGAAACATAAAAGTCAATATAAAATTCTAGAAACCTTAAAGCTTATTAAGCCTTGCTAGAGTTGACTTTTTGAGAATGGTCAAACCAGGCCATGAAACCTATACCAATAAATAGGTTATGAAAAACCATGAAGATCGATAAAAAGAACGTCAAAAACGGATCATCCTAGCCAAAGTTATGCTAGATTGAAGTTTTGAATCAAAATTTTAAGAGATGCCACGTGTCACTCTGTAATGGGTCGCTCACACTTAGCCGATTTCTTCCCTGATTTTCGGAACCGATTTCCCTTACTTTGCCCTAACTTTAGACGGCTATAACTTTTACATCCCTCAATATTTTTCCATGCCGTCTTCACCACTCTCTTCTCCTACAATTCCTCTTTCCAACCATTACTCATACAAACCCTAGATCCTTCTGATTCAACCGGAAAATCGAGCCAAAGTAGCCACTCTGCGAGACTGTTCCCAGAATTCCAGGATTTCCTTCGTTTTCAGGTAACTTGCGTCAATCATAACTTCTTCGTTAATCAACCAAAATTCGATTTCTTTAGCTCGTTGTAAAGATCTCTAATCCCTCTACAATTTTTGTGTTTATGCCCAAGTCTGATTCGTAACCGGTTGTGAGATATAGAGGTCTAAAGTTTCGGTTTCAACAGCACATAAAATAACACCGAAACAGAGAGGTAAACTCGAGTTTTGTAACTTCAATATCTTTCTGTATGGTGCGAGTTAGGTTTGGTTCTTGCTACCAATACGTAGATCTACAATTCTTCTTTCCAATGAGCCCTTACTCATTATCTAACTCGTTTTGTACTGCTAGTTATAGATCTGCAAAGTTGGAATTCACCAAATTCGCACAATCCGGTGAGTCTCCGATCAAATTGCTCCGATATTGTTGTTCGTAGTCATGTTTTCGATCTAACCCATGTATCAATTTAGTCAATTACGTGTTAGATTAGGAGAATTTGATAGAATTGAGTTCGAATCGAATTCTGTTTCCAGGAAGAACCCTAACTTCGAACTAAATTTGAAATCCACTGAATACCGCATAATAATTGGGGAAATTAGCATCATTGGAACCGAAATTTGATTTCGAAGCTATAGAAACAAGAATCACGCGATTTCGTTCTGTAGATTGTGAGGATTCGTCGATTTAGTACTCGACTTGGTTAAACTCTGCGCTGAAGAACTCGGAGATTTAGGGCCGTCCGATCGTAGTTATAAGATCTGGACGGCCGAGATTAAAACGTTCCAGAATAAGGTTATAAAGGTTTTTAATTAATTCCAGTAAATAGTCTTAACTTGTTGGGTTAATTTAAATATCCCGAATGTATTTTGACTTGAAATTTTAACCATAGATTCCTTATTTTATCTAGTTTATTTTGATGTAAATTATTATGGTTTTGGAGTTTTTAAACATAAGTTATGATTTTTACAAGTTACGGGTTTTCTGAAATTATTTGGCTAAATTAAAAAGATATTTTTATGAAATAAAAATTTTATAATATGTCTAAAATGTTATAGTTACTGTATATTAAATTTGGGAATTTTTGGGCAATGGTAAAAGGTTTTAAAAATTGTGTTTATGAGTTTTTCATAAGAATAACCTATAATATAAGGTTTTAATGTAACCAAAAATTAAAGTATGGTTTGTTAATTAACTTTTAAGCTGGGGAAAATAAAGGGAACTAAATTAACATTTTATAACAGTAAGTCTATAAATGTTTTTGTATTAGCTTTTAAGAGAAGTGGAATTATTTACATATATGTATATACTTACTTAAGTAGAAACTTATATAAATTAAGGAATTTAATTATCCTACATTTTATTTACTATATAATATGGGAGTTAATATTTTAAATGAACTAAGGAACAAATATATATATTTTTTTATGCATTTATAAAAAGGGAATTAAGAAGTAACTTATAGTAAATCAAGGAACTAATTAAATTACCACTTATAATAACTAAATATTATAAGAGCTAGAACCCTAAGATATGGTAAAAGAAATGCCTTATGAAATATACTTAGAATACAGTTTAAGGTTGTATTAATAAGATAGTTAAAATATGGTAAATTACATAGGGAATGTCTTAGTAATTTCTAATACGGGTATACTTATATATATTAAATAAATCAAGGAAACACATTATGTAATTAACCTTAAGTCGGTTGTGTTAAGCCTAGAAGTTATGGAACATTAATAAATACAGTAAAATTTCCTAAAATGCTATGGATAAATTTTAATACATAAAGATATACATATATATATGAATATACATGTATATAAATACATTAACATGGTTGAGGGAAATAATAATCCTTGTGATAGTTATAATAAGTAGGTTATATCTATATATATTAAACCTTAGGTTTTAGTCAGTGAGTGATTAAATAATCACTATTAATTTAAGAGTTTTAATTACACAACATAACTTAACCCGGTCTTGGGCTAACCCTTTAAGCCCAAGTCTATGAACTCCAAAAGCCCACTTTAACAATCCAAAGAGAGTTTGGGCCACTCTCAGGAATAAATTCTAAATCATTCCAAACTAAACGAGGTGGGCCTAACAAAGGATTTAGTTAACAAGTCAGGCCCAAACCTTTGTAAGAGAATAATGGTAACCTGAAATTATTAATCAGTAAGTGAAGAAGGCTGTTAGGTTTATAAGTCTCTTAACTAATCAACACCTGGAACGCCTTAATTATAGGTTACTTTTGGGGAATCACTTATACGAGCTAGCTATTGTTCTTCACGTACCAGGTATGATTTCTCGTACTCAACTTGTTGTGTTTTGGACTCTATGGAATGTTTTGTACGATTTCTCGTACTCCGATATTTTTGATGATTGACTTATGGAATGTTTTGGAAAACGCTAGCTGACTTTAAGAGGAAATTTCAAAAAAAAAAGAAATGGTTGTGTGACTAACTCAGCTTGTGTGACTAACTGAGCCTTGGATGTGAAACTCACTTGGGTATTGGTTCCTTCTACTTGGTTGCCCGTTAGACATTGGCTGCTTAGGGTTTACGCTTCTGCACTCTATAGGACTGAGTGTTTTGGTATTGCTCTGGGTAGTTGGTGATCTAGCGGGATTTTTGGAAAAGGTCAATCTTGGAAATCTTTCTTTCGACGTGCGCGCGTCTTCAATGGTAACAGTGAGGGGCTGTATATCCCCTGTCCCAAAAAGGGACGTGATAGACAGTGAGGGGCTGTATATCCCCTGTCCCCAAAAGGGGACGTGATAAACAGTGAGGGGCTGTATATCCCCTGTCCTAAAAGGACGTGATTGGCGGTGGGGGCCATCTCTCCCAGTTGAATTATTCCACTCTTGAGTTCTTGATTCTTGGATCTATTTCATCTTTCCTAGTCCCTTGTGACTATCTGAGTTTTTCTACTCCTAACGGAATTGGGTTTAACTAAGGAAATGGATGTCCACTAATTCATGGTGTGATTTTGTTCACTAACGTTATCTTTCAGTGATTAACTATTGTTTTTATCTTGATATTTTGATTTGGTGAATTGTGAAATGCTTTATTCCTCTAGTGTTTTAAGTGTTTGTTTTCAAGTTATTATTTATTTAAGAATTGTATTTTAAGTTGTTTTTGGAGGATCGTACCAGTTCCATTCCAGGGAACTGACCCACCCCACTCGGGGTGGGCTGCTTGGTTTTATCTTGCAGGTACGTGTTATCTTACAGGTGGCCACGAAGAGAAAGAGTGATTGGGATGGGATTAGGCTTGGAGAGTTTATATGTTTTATTACTTCTTATTTTTGTTAAGTTTTCTCGTGGTTCAGGCCGTGACATTTGTAATCATTAAGTTGTGTTTTGGTGAGGTTTGGTACCGGGTGTTTGGAACCCGATGATCTGTACGCCTTTAGTATTTTATTTCCGCTATAAATATGTTAAATAGGGGCGTTACAGAAATTGGTATCAGAGCGTAGTTACGCTCTGAACCCGAGAAAAACAAGCCGAGTGAAATACTTAGATTATAGGTCACTTAAAACTGGGGAACTGGGGTAGAATTGGGAAGTGAGAATTCCAGAAAGGCGCGTGACCCTACCCCATACTTACTACTTATGTTTTAATTCATGTACATACGAACCGTCCTTAGGACGTTATAAATGTTAATACATAGATAGTTAGACTTTACGATACGCCTTCTGAGTAACAACAACCGTCATACCAGCTAGATGTCTCGAAGAGGAGGAAGAGGAGGAGCTGGACCCTCAGGAGGTTTTGGACCAGACGCTGTCACCCCGGAGGTCATAGCACAGATAGTGACAGCTGCATTGGCCCAGCAGCAGGCTCAGATCCCACAGCCACCACCACCACCACCGAATGGTCCCCGGGAGTTCAACTGGCTGAAGGCGGTTAACGACCTTCGTCCTCCCATCTATGAAGGCCAGCCAGAACCAAGGACGTTGGAGAAGTATATAGACGAGATGCAGAAGGCCTTCACCTCTCTGCATGTTCCAGTGAATCGTCAGGTGGACATAGCGGCCTACTTTCTTCAGGGACCCGCGCATCGATGGTGGCAGACTGCTAGAGCCGAGCTGACGGCCCAGGCGAACTTCGACTTCCAGGCATTTCTAGTGGCCCTGAGAGCTAAATTTTATCCATCCTATCTACAGAAGAGGATGAGGAGTGAGTTCGAGCAGCTGAAGCAAGGGAGTCTTTCTGTTGCTGAGTACTACAATAAGTTCGTGGAACTACTTGCTGTTATTGGAGAGGGAGCTTACGCCCCGAGATATCTGGTGGACAAATTTCATACCGGCCTGAACTTCAAGATCATGACTATGATCGGTTCCACCAGAGGGATGACCCTACAGGTATGGAATGTGATTTAAAATTTCTGGTACGCAAAGGTTTCCCCACTAACACATCTTGCAACGACAGGAACTAGCTGATGATGCGAACGATTGTGAGACCACCATTGCCTATCAGGATTCTGTGCTAGGCAAGAGGAGGAATGACAATGGAGGAGGAAATGGGAGAGGACCCCCTCAGACTCAGGAAAGGAGGGGAAAGTTTTTCAAGGGAGGAAACGAGAAAGCCATTGTCTCCTATCATGCTGATGCTGAGCCACTCCGCTCTCAGCCATTTCAGGGTGAGATAAATTAGAAACCCCAAAGTGGTTACATCTTGTTATCAATTACTAACCTTGAGACTGAAACAGGGAACCAACTGGCGAGAAAGTACCTCTGCAAATGGTGCAAGAAGGACCACCCGGGCAAGGATTGTAAGGGCAACCTGGTGGACTGCCACCACTGCGGTAGGAAGGGGCACAGATCGTTCGAGTGCTTCCTGAACCCGGATTCCAGGAACTAAAGCCACGCACCGGGAACCCTGCTAGAGCCCCAGTTACTACTACTACTGGAGGAGGTCGAGGTAGCACAGGAGGTGCTGGACCATCTACCGGTCGCCCTGCCCAGAGTCATCCACAGAGGCCAGGACAGAACTATTCCCAGAGGCCGGGCAAGGCACCAGTCCTTAACATGGTGGACCGTGTCGAGGCAGCCAGTGATGACCCGAGCCCACCTGGTGAGGACTACTTCCCTCACGAAGAGGCTTAGACTTTTACTTTCTTTACATTTAATTGGCTAGTTTTCCTTTTCGTTGTCAATGTAAAAAGGGATGAACTATAAACCCTTCATTTTATTTCGTTACGAACCTTTCAATTCCATTTGTGAACCATGACTTACTTATTTAATGACAATTGTTCTTCAGCTTTCGATATTTGCTTTCCTATTTTGCCCTATACCACACCCAATATCCCTTTTGAAGCCAAACCTCACCCACCAGAGAAGTGTGAGGTCTTGAGACCCGGGATGATCTTACTACGAGAGTACCTGACCCCGGCAGTCCAGTATGCATTGATCCTCAAGATCAGGGAGTTAGGTGTGAAGGAAGGAAATTTTTACACCCCTACCTTCAAGAACGGTTCGACCATGAAGGTGAAGATCATGTGCCTAGGTAAGAAGTGGAACCACACCACCAAGACCTATGAAGAAGTGGAGGTGCCACCAATCCGGAGGAACTGCAGACCATCATTAGAGCTGCAGTTAAGGCAGCACAAGAATTGGAGGATGAGCCCGTCCCAGACCTAACCTCAGACGTCTGCATCATCAATTTTTATGGAAAAGAAGGTAAGCTAGGGTTGCATCAAGATAAGGATGAATCCCTAGAATCCATCACCAAAGGAGTTCCAGTGGTTTCCATATCACTTGGAGACGACGCGGAGTTCCTATTTGGTGACCAGAAGAGGATGGACCTTTCCACCAAGATCCTCCTGAAGTCAGGTGATGTACTGATCTTTGGTGGGGCAGCTAGACTCATCTACCATGGAGTGAAGAGAATCAAGCCCAACACAGCCCCCACATCCGTTATTAACCAGACTCACCTGAAACCTGGCAGATTAAACCTGACCTTTAGACAGATCTAGCTTTGTACTTTACAATTTCAGCCTTGTAATCATTAAACTGCTCATGAAGCTTTCAATAAGAATGGAAATTCTAAGAAATTATTTCTTCATGTAGGAGCTGGAAATTTAGAGGTCAGGCTGAATGTGTTGGACCAGGCTCAAGCAAAGAGCAATGGAACGGTCATCACAGGTATACCAATTAACCTTGAACAACTGCCTTGGAAAGAGTTACTAGAAACCTTAGAACTTAATTCACTCAATAATTGCAGGCACATTCCAAATTAATGGAGTGGAGGCCACCGTCCTGTTTGATTCCGGAGCCTCCCACTCCTTCATATCCCAAGCATTTCATACTAAGGTAAATGCCCCCACAGAGGATATCCATGATTGCTCAGTTTGTTGCCATCCAAGGAGTTGATCAAATGCAGCAAACAGTGCAAGAATCTGAGCATGCACATCAAGGGAGCAGACTTCCTACTTGATGCCATTGTCTTCCCTGGCATGGGATTTGACATAATCGTGGGCATGGACACGCTACAGCGGTACAGAGGTAGACTACACTGCGCAGAGCATCGTCTCCTCTTGAAGTCAGCCACAGGGATCACAGTATCATACCGAATGCAGCCTAAGCAGCCGACTGTGAAGGTTGTATCAGCATTATCCCTGATGAAGGAAGTGTCCAAGGGCGCTACTGCCTACTACTGCTATGCCCAGATCTGAGGACGGATCCGAAGTTCAGAGCGACGTTCCCATTGTGTCGGAGTACCCCGATGTTTTTCCAGAGGAGCTACCTGGACTACCACCGCTGAGAGAGGTTGAATTCAACATCGACCTCGTACCGGGCACGGGACCGATTGCCAAGGCTCCCTACCGGATGGGCCCGGCAGAGATGGTCGAGTTGAAGAAGCAGTTGCAGGAACTACTGGATAAGGGTTTCATTAGACCCAGTGTCTCACCTTGGGGCGCCCCTGTGCTGTTCGTCAAGAAGAAGGACGGGAGCATGAGACTGTGTATAGATTACAGAGAGTTGAACAATGTCACGATCAAAAACAAGTACCCACTGCCCAGGATCGATGACTTGTTCGACCAGCTGAGGGGAGCAAGGGTGTTCTCTAAGATTGATCTGCGATCCGGATATCACCAGATAGCTGTAGCTGAGCCAGACATTGAGAAGACAGCCTTCCGGACCAGATACGGCCACTATGAGTTCACAGTGATGCCGTTTGGACTGACCAATGCACCAGCGAGATTTATGGACTTGATGCAGAGAGTCTTCCAAGCCCAGCTGGATAAGTCGGTAGTCGTATTTATTGACGACATTCTAGTCTTCTCTAAGAGCAAGGAGGAACATGAGCAGCATTTGAGGACAGTCTTGGAGACGCTGAGGGAGAAACAGTTATATGCCAAGTTCAGCAAGTGTGAATTTTGGCTGGACAAGGTGTCATTTCTTGGACACGTGATCTCAGCTGAGGGAGTTTAGTAGACCCAGCTAAGGTTGAGGCAGTGAAGAGCTGGCATAGACCTCGCACCGTGACTGAGGTTAGGAGTTTCCTTGGGTTGGCTGGCTACTATAGACGCTTTGTGAAGGACTTCTCCAGGCTAGCCAAGCCCTTGACCTCCTTGATGAAGAAGGACAACCCTTTTGTATGGACAGAGGCTTGTGAGGTCTCCTTCAAGGCGCTGAAGGACGCCTTGACCACAGCTCCAGTATTGACTATCCTAGAGGGGAATGAGGGGTACGAGGTATATTGCGATGCTTCAGGCAGAGGAATTGGTGGGTACTGATGCAGCATGGCCGAGTAGTAGCGTACGCTTCTAGACAGCTGAAGAAGCACGAGGAAAACTACCCCACCCACGACCTTGAGCTCCTCGCCATAGTCTTCGCCTTGAAGATCTGGCGACATTACTTGTATGGAGCCACAGTCCGGATTATGACAGACCATAAGAGTCTGAAGTACATCTGGACCCAGAAGGAGCTCAATTTGAGACAGCGACGATGGGTTGAGCTACTGGCCGATTATGACATCAACCTCCAGTACACAGAAGGGAAAGGAAATGTCGTGGCAGACGCTCTGAGCAGAAGAGCTTATTCACTCTCGCCCTATTCGAGACGACCACGATAGCTGAGGAGGTGTATGCAGCCAGGACAGTGACGTTTATCTACAGGGCATCAGACAGAAGTTAGCAGACGGGTTGACTGACGGTTTGAAGTACGACTATGAGCTGGACAGCGAGGGACACCTTCGAGTCAGAGGCAGACTCTGCGTTCCTCAGGATGCGACAGAGCTTCAGACCAGGATTCTTTCAGAGGCTCATTCCTCGACATTATCAGTACACCCTGGAGCCACCAAGATGTACAAGGACTTGAAGCAATTATTCTGGTGGAGCGGAATGAAGAGGGATGTAGCTGATTTTGTCTCTCGATGCCTCACTTGTCAGAAAGTGAAGTTTGAGCATCGTCGACCAGGCGGCCAGATTCAGTCACTTCCAGTACCGTGCTGGAAGTTTGACGACATCAGCATGGATTTGTGGTCGGTCTCCCTCCAGCTAGAGGTGGACTGAACGCCATATGGGTTATAGTCGATAGGTTGACCAAGACAGCTAGGTTCATACCTATCAAGGACACATGGAAGGTGCCCAAACTGGCTGAGGTGTTTACCACAGAGCATATCCGGTACCATGGGGTACCGAAGACGATCGTCTCTGATCGTGACACTCGTTTCCTCAGTCGATATTGGCGTCAGGTACAGGAGGCATTTGGGACTCAGCTACGACTCAGCACAGCTTTTCACCCGCAGACTGATGGGCAGACTGAGAGGACTATTCAGACATTGGAGGATATGTTGCGAGCAGTCGCTCTGGATTATCAGGGGAGTTGGGTAGAGCGTCTACACCTGGTAGAGTTCTCCTATAATAACTCTTACCACGCGTCTATCGGCATGGCACCATTTCAGGCTCTATATGGCAGGCCGTGCCGGACTCCCTTATCATGGAGTGACCCTGCTGAGGCGGTCTTGATTGGGCCTGAGTATATTCAGACACTGCAGGATGACGTTAGGGTTATTCAGCAGCACATGAGGGCAGCGCAGTCCAGACAGAAGTCTTATGGGGATCAGCGTACCAGAGAGCTCGAGTTTCAGTTGGGAGACATGGTCTTCTTACGAGTGTCCCCGATGAGAGGGATATTCAGATTCGGGATGAGGGGGAAGCTAAGCCCTAAGTATGTGGCCCGTACAGGATTACGGAGCGAGTGGGCCCAGTTGCTTACAGACTCGAGCTACCAGCGGAGTTGGGGAAGGTACACGATGTGTTTCACGTATCTCAGTTGAAGAAGTATATGCCTGACCCTTCTCACGTACTGCAGCCAGAGAGGTTAGAGATTGAGCCTACACTGAGGTATGAGGAGACTCCTATACAGATCTTGGACACGAAGGTCCGAGAAACGAGGGGCAGATCATTAAGTTAGTGAAGGTTCTTTGGGAACATCATGGGGTCGAGGAAGCTACTTGGGAGACCGAGGACTCCATGAGAGTTAAGTACCCACATCTGTTTGCATGATACTCTGCTATCCTGAGATGATTCACGTTAGTGGCGGTACGAGGGCGTACCTTAGCTCTTTTAAGGGGGATATGCTGGCATACTCCTCCTTCGTTATCTCATCCGGATTATGCCTCGTTGCATTGTTAGTAATGAGAGGTGTATGTATGTACGTAGTTTTACGTTGTGGCACAGTACTTTGTCACGTTTGTGTTGTGTTTTGCTTCAGTTTATACTTTGATTCACGTTGTTATGGTTTCGGTACTTTGATTTCGGTACCCTTGAGTGGAATGTTGAAATAGAGATAAAGGATTGGAATGGTATGGAATATCATTGAAGTTATTATTGTCTCAGCACACCCGAAGCGGTGTGAGTGCCTATTAGTTGATTGTTAAACTTCGAGGCGAAGTTTCTTTTAAGGGGGATATGCTGAAATACCCCTAAATTAATTTAAATTAATTTAGGGGATTTCTTTTATTAAAAATTAAATTATGATATGGAATATGAATATTAAATTATTATATGGAGTTGTGAAATTATTTAGGGGTTTTCTCCTATTTAACCCTAATTATTATACATTATTATATAGTATTATGAATTTAATAATAAGATTTATAAGTCAATAAATCTTGGGAAAATTATTAAACATCCAAATATATTATAAAGATTTTAGGAAGTGTTGGAACATTGTTTTGAAATAAAAGTCAATATAAAATTCTAGAAACCTTAAAGCTTATTAAGCCTTGCTAGAGTTGACTTTTTGAGAATGGTCAAACCAGGCCATGAAACCTATACCAATAAATAGGTTATGAAAAAACCATGAAGATCGATAAAAAGAACGTCAAAAACGGATCATCCTAGCCAAAGTTATGCTAGATTGAAGTTTTGAATCAAAATTTTAAGAGATGCCACGTGTCACTCTGTAATGGGTCG
Organism: Limonium bicolor; assembly: GCA_023374045.1. NCBI lineage: Eukaryota > Viridiplantae > Streptophyta > Magnoliopsida > Caryophyllales > Plumbaginaceae > Limonium > Limonium bicolor. Next base: position 123,417,466 of record CM041776.1, on the reverse strand, counting down.
CCCACACTTAGCCGATTTCTTCCCTGATTTTCGGAACCGATTTCCTTACTTTGCCCTAATTTAGAGCTATAACTTTGTACATCCTCAATATTTTTCCATGCCGTCTTCACCACTCTCTTCTCCTACAATTCTTCTTTCAACCAAGCATTACTCATACAAACCTAGATCCTTCTGAGTCAACCGGAAAAATCGAGCCAAATAGCCACCTCGCGAGACTGTTCCAGAATTCCAGGATTTCCTTCGTTTTCAGGTAACTTGCGCAATCAGAACTTCTTCGTTAATCAACCAAAATTCGATTTCTTTAGCTCGTTGTAAAGATCTCTAATCCCTCTACAATTTTCGTGTTTATGCCCAAGTCTGATTCGTACCAGTTGGGAGATATAGAGGTCTAAAGTTTCGGTTTCAACAGCAATAAAATAACACCGAAACAGAGAGATAAACTCGAGTTTTGTAACTTCAATATCTTTCTGTATGGTGCGAGTTAGGTTTGGTTCTTGCTACCAATACGTAGATCTACAATTCTTCTTTCCAATGAGCCCTTACTCATTATCTAACTCGTTTTGTACTGCTAGTTATAGATCTGCAAAGTTGGCACCACGAACTGTATCAAGTTCGAGTTTTTTTCCAGTTTCCGATTTGGAATTCACCAAATTCGCACAATCCGGTGAGTCTCCGATCAAATTGCTCGATATTGTTGTTCGTAGTCATGTTTTCGATCTAACCCAGTATCAATTTAGTCAATTACGTGTTAGATTAGGAGAATTTGTTGATAGAATTGAGTTCGAATCGAATTCTGTTTCCAGGAAGAACCTAACTTCGAACTAAATTTGAAATCCACTGAATACCGCATAATAATTGGGGAAATTAGCATCATTGGAACCGAAATTTGATTTCGAACTATAGAAACAAGAATCACGCGATTTCGTTCTGTAGATTGTGAGGAATCGTCGATTTAGTACTCGACTTGGTTAAACTCTGCGCTGAAGAACTCGGAGATTTAGGGCCGTCCGATCGTAGTTATAAGATCTGGACGGCCGAGATTAAAACGTTCCAGAATAAGGTTATAAAGGTTTTTAATTAATTCCAGTAAATAGTCTTAACTTGTTGGGTTAATTTAAATATCTTCCCGAATGTATTTTGACTTGAAATTTTAACCATAGATTCCTTATTTTATCTAGTTTATTTTGATGTAAATTATTATGGTTTTGGAGTTTTTAAACATAAGTTATGATTTTTACAAGTTACGGGTTTTCTGAAATTATTTGGCTAAATTAAAAAGTATTTTTATGAAATAAAAATTTTATAATATGTCTAAAATGTTATAGTTACTGTATATTAAATTTGGGAATTTTTGGGCAATGGTAAAAGGTTTTTAAAAATTGTGTTTATGAGTTTTTCATAAGAATAACCTAATATAAGGTTTTAATGTAATAAAAAATTAAAGTATGGTTTGTTAATTAACTTTTAAGCTGGGGAAAATAAAGGGAACTAAATTAACATTTTATAACAGTAAGTCTATAAATGTTTTTGTATTAGCTTTTAAGAGAAGTGGAATTATTTACATATATGTATATATACTTACTTAAGTAGAAACTTATATAAATTAAGGAATTTAATTATCCTACATTTTATTTACTATATAATATGGGAGTTAATATTTTAAATGAACTAAGGAACAAATATATATATATATTATTTTTACGCATTTATAAAAAGGGAATTAAGAAGTAACTTATAGTAAATCAAGGAACTAATTAAATTACCACTTATAATAACTAAATATTATAAGAGCTAGAACCCTAAGATATGGTAAAAGAAATGCCTTATGAAATATACTTAGAATACAGTTTAAGGTTGTATTAATAAGATAGTTAAATATGGTAAATTACATAGGGAATGTCTTAGTAATTTCTAATACGGGTATACTTATATATATTAAATAAATCAGGAAAACACATTATGTAATTAACCTTAAGTCGGTTGTGTTAAGCCTAGAAGTTATGGAACATTAATAAATACAGTAAAATTTCCTAAAATGCTATGGATAAATTTTAATACATAAGATATACATATATATATGAATATAACATGTATATAAATACATTATATGGTTGAGGGAAATAATAATCCTTGTGATAGTTATAATAAGTAGGTTAATCTAATATATTAAACCTTAGGTTTTAGTCAGTGAGTGATTAAATAATCACTATTAATTTAAGAGTTTTAATTAACAACATAACTTAACCCGGTCTTGGCTAACCCATTAAGCCCAAGTCTATGAACTCCAAAAGCCCACTTTAACAATCCAAAGAGAGTTTGGGCCACTCTCAGGAATAAATTCTAAATCATTCCAAACTAAACGAGGTGGGCCTAACAAAGGATTTAGTTAACAAGTCAGGCCCAAACCTTTGTAAGAGAATAATGGTAACCTGAAATTATTAATCAGTAAGTGAAGAAGGCTGTTAGGTTTATAAGTCTCAACTAATCAACACCTGGAACGCCTTAATTATAGGTTACTTTTGGGGAATCACTTATACGAGCTAGTTATTGTTCTTCACGTACCAGGTACGATTTCTCGTACTCAACTTGTTGTGTTTTGGACTCATGGAATGTTTTGTACGATTTCTCGTACTGATATTTTTGATGATTGACTTATGGAATGTTTTGGAAAACGCTAGCTGACTTTAAGATGAAATTTCAAAAAAAAAAAGAAATGGTTGTGTGACTAACTCAGCTTGTGTGACTAACTGAGCCTTGGATGTGAAACTCACTTGGGTATTGGTTCCTTCTACTTGGTTGCCCGTTAGACATTGGCTGCTTAGGGTTTACGCTTCTGCACTCTATAGGACTGAGTGTTTTGGTATTGCTCTGGGTAGTTGGTGATCTAGCGGGATTTTTGGAAAAGGTCAATCTTGGAAATCTTTCTTTCGACGTGCGCGCGTCTTCAATGGTAACAGTGAGGGGCTGTATATCCCCTGTCCCAAAAAGGGATGTGATAGACAGTGAGGGGCTGTATATCCCCTGTCCCCAAAAGGGGACGTGATAAAAGTGAGGGCTGTATATCCCCTGTCCTAAAAGGACGTGATTGGCGGTGGGGGCCATCTCTCCCAGTTGAATTATTCCACTCTTGAGTTCTTGATTCTGGATCTATTTCATCTTTCCTAGTCCCTTGTGGACTATCTGAGTTTTTCTACTCCTAACGGGAATTGGGTTTAACTAAGGAAATGGATGTCCCAATTCATGGGTGATTTTGTTCACTAATGTTATCTTTCAGTGATAACTATTGTTTTATCTTGATATTTTGATTTGGTGAATTGTGAAATGCTTTATTCCTCTGAGTGTTTTAAGTGTTTGTTTTCAAGTTTATTTTTTAAGAATTGTATTTTAAGTTGTTTTGGAGGATCGTACCAGTTCCATTCCAGGAACTGACCCACCCCACTCGGGGTGGGCTGCTTGGTTTATCTTGCAGGTACGGTTATCTTACAGGTGGCCACGAAGAGAAAGAGTGATTGGGAGGGATTAGGCTTGGAGAGTTTATATGTTTATAATTCTTATTTTTGTTAAGTTTTCTCGTGGTTCAGGCCGTGACATTTGTAATCATTAAGTTGTGTTTTGGTGAGGTTTGGTACGGGTGTTTGGAACCGATGATCTGTACGCCTTTAGTATTTTATTTCCCTATAAATATATTAAATAGGGGCGTTAAAAGGTAAGCTCTCAAGTCATCCTTGTAACCATTTTCTTCATCCTTCCTTCCTCATTCCAATGGTGTAACTCATTCCCATTTCCATCCAGCCATCTAGTGCGAGTTGATGCTTGAATGAGAGGGGTTCCTCGATTGAAAATCAGAGAAGAATGGGAAGCAAAGTCTAACAACTCCTTAAGGTATAAAATCATGCATTAGGCTACATTAGCACTTCTTTCTCCATTTCCGATTATGTTTTCCAGTTTCCCAAGCTTATTCTCTTGTTCTCTTCATGTAAAATCAGTGGTTAACATCCAATCCTTGAGGTGGTAGCAAGATCTAAGCAAAGAACCTCATTTTGGTTCACTTCGGTAAGGATTTTTCACCCTTGTTCTACCTTATTCCTACCGGTTTAATGCCTTAATTGAATGGTGTTTTTAACACATTCTTTTACCTCCTAAATTCAGGCGTGAACAACCCCCCAAATACTCCACCATATCAAGGTAAAAACCTGTGCCAAAATGAGCTGATTTTGTCCTAAATTAGTTGGTTATGTCACAAACCTAACACACTTGTTTTCCCTTGCGAAAATGCTGCCGAATGTGTGCTGGAACTTTGGGAAAATTCTGCACAAAATGAAGGAATCAAGTCCAAGTTATAAGACTTGTCAAAGTAAGTAATTTACTCCTCAACATATAGTAACTAAGTTCATAGGTGATTTAATGCTCAAAAAACTAACTTAATCTTGTGTTTAAATTAGGCCGAGAGTGTTAGGAGCAGTTTGGTGGATTTTGTAACTCAAAACTAGGTAATAAAACCTTACCTTATGTTATATTATAGTTTTATAAAATTCTGTTATATAATTCCATCCATGGGTTAAAGATGAGAAAAGCTAATTATGTATT